>JAYEPQ010000014.1:32120403-32720403 GCA_036321105.1 Dracaena cambodiana
TGTATGTATGTATGTATATGTACATATACATACATACATATATACATATATATATATATATGGAAAAAATGTAACTAAGGTGCCTCCATAAAGAGTTGCTACGGAGGCTCTAATAAATCTCAACATAAATGATGCATGTGAACAATATGAACCGTTAGTTATGATTTTTATGCTTTACCTATATGGTCTATAAAAAATCATGTGATTTGTACACTTATTAATTATCAATCAAGAGGGGTCTTATTTGTTATATTGCACAAAAAACATTTGTTTTATACCTATTCAATATATGGTCATAATTTATCGAAAATGAATTATTTTTTATATACAACCATTTTATTACGTAGAGATTATAACTAACTTTTTGGATCATTTATAAATACCCTTATATTAGAATTTAGAAGCGCCTCTATTGGTAACTCCCTAAGAAGACATTTATGTACACTTTTTCATATACATATATACATGCGTACATGCATACATGTACACACACAGCAAAGTTAAAATTTATCTAATGTGTTTAGTCAATACGTAACAATTGTTTATCAAGCTTTAACTTGCAAATGTATTATTGTGGAAATGGATGCGACTAATATATTTGAATGTCGTAAATGCAAATTGAATACCTTTTTAAGAGTATAAAAACAATAATATGCTTATGAGAGGCCAAAGAGCAAAATGGTCACCTTATATAAGCAAAAACACCAAAGAAATTTATGATCCATCTTCACATGATGTATAAGCCCAGTAACAACTTTATCTAGTGTCTTTAGTCAGTGGTAAACAACTGTTTATCAAGTTTTAATTTATAAATTTATTATTGTAGAGATAGATGCAATTCTAATATATTTGAATCACCTAAATGCAAATAATTATAAGCTTATTAGTGGAATGAGCAAAATGTTAACCTTCATGATGCATATAAGCAAATGTTGAGTCAAACTATATGCAAATTAAATAATAACTCCAACCAAACTAAATAGAAAATTAAATTAAGCACCAAGAGAGTAAATGAGAGAATACACCAAATTTACGTGGAACACCTTTTAATGTGAAGGGAAAAAACCAAGTGACAATTCCAAGATAATTCCACTATAATAAAATATAGTTTACAATACTCAAGTTTATGTCCAAACTTTTGTTCAAACAAATTAGAAATCTACAATATCAATTCTCTATGAAAAAATATAGTCTCATCACAAATTTCATGATTTGACGAAATCCAAACTGCAGCGAGATTCACAATCTGAATACTATAATTCTTAGTTGATGAAGTGCGTAGAAAACCTTATAAGAGAAATCCAATTTGCTCATGTGTGAAAACTATACCGGAGAATTGAAAGAAAAATCAGAAAAAAATTCCAACCTTTTATTCTTCTTTTTCTCCTTGTCCACTGCTCTCTTTTCTCCCTGCATGCCACCTTTTTACTTGCGGCTCTCTACTTGTTGCTAAAACAAAGAGGAAAGCACCTCTATTTATATATGAAAGCCTAGTGGGCCAGGCCTTAATTGGCCTCTTGTGGGCTGGACAGGCTGTCCACAACAATCTCCCTCTCCAGCCCATAAAGGAAAGAGACTGACTTCTAATATATTAACTAGAATCTATGTAGGTCAGACCGACACAAAACTCAAGCTTCTCTCTGGTCACAACCTTTGTTGGCATATCACCTGGATTCTTCTTAGTATGAATCTTTTTCAATAGTATCAACTGTTCTACTACTGTTTGCTATAGCTAATGATATCTCACATCAATGTGTTTCGTCCACGAATGGTAAGTAGTATTCTTGCTCAAGTTTATCACGCTTTGATTGTCATAATAAACTACAAACCCATCTTGTTTCAAACCCAAATCTTGGATAAACCATTTCATCTAAAGCATTTCTTTTCTCGCTGTAGCTGCTACTATATGCTCAGCCCTGTTGTAGATAAAACAATATACTTTTGCAACCTGAACTGCCAAGATACAACATCTCCTGCAAAAATAAACAAGAATCATAAAGTAGATTTTCTACCATCAAAGTCACCTGCCATATCTGCATCTCAAAATTGGTTTTGAACCTCTAAAAGTCAAATACATTTTGGAGTTACCTCTCAAGTATCTGAAGATTCATTTTACTGTCTCCCAATGATCTTTACTAGGATTAACAAGAAACCTACTGACTGCCCAGACTGCGTAAGCTATGTCTAGCCGTGTACAAAACATAGTTTATATCAAACTCCCGACTACAGAGGAATAAGGAATAGCTGAGCTTTTTTTTTTCTTTTGTTGATGGACAAGTCTTCTTACTAAGTTTGAAGTGACCACCAAATGGTGTCCCAACAGATTTAATATTCTTTATATTAAACCTCTTTAGCACTCGCTCTATATACTTCTCCTATGATAGCCATAACTTCTTAGTTTTCTTATCACATGAATATGCATTTTAAAAATCTGTTGTGTTGGATTAAAATCCTTCATGTTAAAGAACTTGGACAAATCTGTCTTCAAATTGCGAATCAGCTGAATATCTTGCCTCACTATCAACATGTCATCTATATATAGTAGAAGGATAATAAAGTTACTACCATGAAATTCTCTGACAGATACACAATAATCTGGCTCTGTCCGTGTATAACTATGACCCATCATGAAAGAGTCAAACTTCTTATACCATTGTTTCAGAACCTACTTCAACCCATACAAACTCTTTTTAATTTGCAAACCATGTGCTTCTTTTCTTTGACTTCAAAACCTTCTGGCTGAACCATGTAGATTTCTTTATCCAAATCACCATGGAAAAAGACAGTCTTCACATCTAATTGCTCAAGTTCAAAATTCAAACTAGTTACTAAGCCCAAAACCTTTCGAATTGAAGTCATCTTGGCAATTGGAGAAAATATTTCATCAAAGTCGATGCCTTTCTCTTGGCCAGAGTCTTTCATAACCAATTGAACTTTATAATACTTTACTGTTTTTTCACCATCATTCTTCAGTTTGAGCGCCCATTTATTTTTCAATGCCTTTTTGCTTTTAGGAAGCTCCACTAACTTATAATCTGCAAAGAATTCATCTCATCCTGCATAGTTTTCATCTAGCTCTGCTTGTCCTTATGAGACTGCACTTCCTAAAAACTTTCTGACTCTCCCTTATTAGTTAACAAAATTTAATTTGATCAAGGATATCTAGTTGATGAATGATTCTCCCTATTAGACCTTCAACCTGAGGTACTGATGGAATAGATTACTCTCCCTACTCAATATTCACTATATTGTCTTTCTCGACCACTGTTGGCTCATCAACACGTTTGTCAACGTGCGTATCTCTCTCCTGAATGGCACCATCTGAAGACAAAGAGACAGGTGTAAGGTTAGGAACACCTTCAGCAGTACGTCTTGTATTCTCAATTTTTTCGAAAAATGTTATGCTATGGTCTTCATGAAAAACTATATCTCTAATAATCTTCTTTTCTGGATCCCATAACCTGTAGCAAATTTTGCATCCCCATAGCCTATAAAAATGCAAAGACTAGCTTTATCATCAAGCTTCCACCATTATTCCTTAGACACATGTGCAAGTGCCTTAAATCCGAACACTTTCATGTGAGAATAGGAAACATCCTTCCCTGTCCACACCTTCTTTGGAATCTCAAAGCTTAAAGGAACTAATGGAGACCGATTGATTAGGTAGCATGCAATACGAACAATTTTACGCTATAATGAATTTGGCAGACCAATCATCCTTAACATACTTCTGACCTTTTTAACAATATTGTGATTCATCCTCTCTGTCACACCACTATACTGTGGGATACTAGGAACTATTTTCACATACCCAATGTCATTCCTTGAGCAGTAGTCTTCAATCATATTAGATGTGTATTCCTCTCCGTTGTCAGTAGGGAGACACTTCAAAACCTTGCCAATTTCTCGTTTCACCATGGTATGAAACTTCTTGAAGTGCTGAAAAACCTAGTTATATTTAATCTCAAACAAAATACCCATAACTTTTTTGAAACATTATCAATAAAAGTAAGAAAAATACTTATTGTCACCTAAAGATTCCACCTCAATGAGACCACATAAATCAGTATAAATCAAATCCAACACATTAGGCTTTCTAGTAGAGGACTTCTGAAAAGAAACTCTACGTTGTTTACCAAGTAAACAAAAGTCACTGGGATTGAGTGACGTTTGGCGAGAGGAATGAGGAATTTTCTTGTCAAACTCTGTAATCCTCTCTCACTTATGTGAGCCAGCCGCTTATGACCCAAGTCTGGTGCAGAATCATTTTCTGCTGCATTTACTGCTCCATTACATGCCTTTCATGTGTCTTGTAAAGTGTGTGATAAATATTTCCTCTAGCAAACACCATTGATCCCTTCGTAGACTTCTATCCTCCGTTGTCAAAATAGCTTTCATACCCAGCTATATCAAAGACTTGTGTAGATAGAAAATTCAGGCGCATATATGACACATGTTGCACATTCTTCAATATCAAGATGCATCTGACATCTGTCCGTAGACAAATATCACCGATTCCTACTATGTCGGCACGACTATCATTACCCATTTTCACTTTACTAAAGTTACCTGCTTTGTCTGAAGCAAAGACCTCCCTCTCTGGAGAGACATGGTAGGAAACTGCTGAGTCAACTTCCCACTCAACAAACGGATCTGCAATCTGATAACACTGCTCCTTTTCAGCAGAAAAAACTGCCATTGCCACATCCTCATCTGAAGTACTAGTTATGATATTCAGATCAGTCTTCTAATTCATCTCCTCTTTCTATTTTTTTTCCAAGCCTTGCACTGTCTCCTTATATGACCTATCTTATCACAAAAGTAACACTTTTTCTGTTTCTTTTTCCAAACCTTGCAATATCTCCTTATATTACATTTCTTATCACAAAAGTAACCCTTTATCTGTTCTTTTCCTTTCGTCTGACTTACAAATCATCTTCATTGTAATCAACTGATTCACTAAGTCTTGGAAATTACTTCAAATTGGAGGGCTTTAAATATAAAGTTGAGAATCAATCTTACCAAAAATCTTAAACTGATACGTAGAGAGGCCCCAACTTTATATTTAAAACCATACACTTTCATTGTTCTATTCGATATAGGACTATACTCATATATAAATACTATGCTCACATATGAACTTGCTAACAACAAAAACTACAAAGAAATTTGTTGTCAATCTTAAGAAGATATATAAGCAAAGAACAGGTACCTGCTAGCCAACAAGGACCAAAGTCATGGCTTGTAAACATATACCCTGTTGTGTTTATCCATATGCCGAGAACAGCCAACCGTCCTTAGTCACCAAGAACCAAAAGTATCACGCACGTAACCTGTTGTGTTGACATTTTTCTAACATCTATTTCTCTCATTTTATCTGGACATGTGTCTGTCTCGACTCGAACATAGCCATGAAGATTCATCCAAATATTCGGGTACATATACTTGAAGACTGTCAGGTTTCAAGTTCAGATCATCTAGTGGTGGTTCACCCACTATCCTCCCAGTCAAAAAGAAGATAAAAAGGAGAATCATGAAAACACTCTGCATGATATTGTCTCTCCCATTAAAAAGAAAAATTCTTTACAGATACAGCACCATCAAAGACAATCACAAAGATTAAAATAAACAAAATTATCACTCTCAACTGCTCTATTGAATATGAGTGCATGATCAGACAGTGGGACTGAGATGATAATTTTGGAGTTGGAGGATTAGGTTGGATGTCCATGTTATCCTTTCCTTTTACCATTTTGATATGTGCGTGCGCACACAGTTCTAAACCTCATATATAACTCTCATAGTGTAGCTCCCCACTTAAAAGGGTGAGTATGACCTCATACAAAAATTATATAATAGATTTTTGTATCAAATCACCAAGAAATTATATATAAAATATGCAGAAGCATACTTGAATCCATAACAAATAATCACGTTGTAGAGCCGTGCGATTGGCTTTCCAAATTTACACGTTTTCCTAAGAGAACCCTTTTAACTTTTCTCTTTAGTTTCTCTCTATCGATGTGAAACAGAAAAAAATCAAAATGACGTGTGATCTAGGGACCATAACCGCATTTTATAGACAAATCTGTCTATTGGTATTTTCTAATTTAGCCAATCATAAAATCAGAAATTACCCATTAAGTTTCTACACATAAAAGGCCCACACCATATTACATACATTAAATCCCAACTTAATTAGATCACTTTTAATTTGGATCCAACCATATTAGACAGTTTACAATATATGATTATTTCACATATGGGCCAATGTTGGATAATAATCCAACAATCTCCCACTTGGATCATATATGTAACCCTATAATCATGTTTTGCATAATTACCGAATTAGTTCAACTTTACTGTAATTTTCGAAATGTATCCGTAACCAATCCGGTCCATCAATCATACTAACATAGGATCAAAGTAGTTTTTATTACAGTAATCGTAACTCAACCCATCAATAGTCACGTATATCAATACAACTGAATGACATGAATCATGATGTAGATGTGTAGCATGGAAATTTTATGTAATGTGATTTTAACATGCCTATTTTCAATTGGTCCGCCCTTAAACCTTATTGAGATCAAACAACATAATAATTCAGAGTGTGAATAAAAAAAACCTTATTTCTGCAGAAAATAATTTTAATACCATAAACTGAAATAACTGAAATATGTCTATATCATAAGTATCTGATAATGCAAACTACTACTAAAACTGAATATCATCAATAGACATGACACCCATACAAGCAGTATGCTCATGAAACACTTTGGGTGGCAGTCCCTTAGTAAGCGGATCTGCAATCATGGAGTTTTTTCCTATGTGCTCTATAGATAACTGTCCACTCTAAAC
Source organism: Dracaena cambodiana (assembly GCA_036321105.1). Classification (NCBI taxonomy): domain Eukaryota; kingdom Viridiplantae; phylum Streptophyta; class Magnoliopsida; order Asparagales; family Asparagaceae; genus Dracaena; species Dracaena cambodiana. The sequence continues at coordinate 32,127,265 of JAYEPQ010000014.1, forward strand.
TCTTTCTTTCACAACCAGGAACTCGATGTCTATATGTTTCGACTTCGTCGAGCTCCTATTGTTGTTGGAATATATAACTGCTGACTTATTGTCACAAAATAACTTGAGTAGCATATCAATAGAGTCTACTATGCGTAGCCCCGTGATAAAATTTCGCAGTCATATCCCATGATTGGATGCCTCATAACACGTTATAAACTCAGCTATCATAGTAGAAGAGGTTATAAGATACTGTTTAGCACTCTTCCAAGAGACAGTTCCTCCAGCTAGAAAATAGAAGTAATCTGATGTGGATTTCATACTATCTTGGTATCCAGCAAAATCAGAGTCAGTATACCCAATGATCTCTATTTGATCTGACTCTGATACGTAAGCATGTAATTCTTTATTCTCTGTAAGTATCGCAAAACCCTTTTGATTGCTTTCTAATGGTCTGCTCTTGGATTGCTTAAATATTTGCCCAACTTCCCTGTAACGTCCGCGATATCTGGACGCGTACAAACCTGAGCATACATTAGACTCCCCACTGCTGAGGCATAGGGAATCTTCTGCATTTCCTTTTCCTCAAAATCATTCTTAGGGCACCTATTGAGACTAAGCTTGTCTCCCTTAGTTACAGGAGTATCACCTGGTTTACAATCTTGCATGCCATATCTTTTGAGAACCTTTTCAATATAACTCTTTTGTGATAATCCAAGAATACATCGAGAGCATTTTCAGTGTATCTGAATCCCTAATACAAAAGAGGCGTCATCAGGATCCTTCATCTCAAAATACTTAGCTAGAAATCTCTTGGTTTCGTACAATATACTTATATCGTTGCTGGCAAGTAAGATGTCAACATATAATACTAAGAAAATATGTTTACTCCCACAAAACTTATGGTATACATAGTCATCGACCAAGTTCACCTCAAAACCGAATGAGATGATCACTTGATGAAACTTGAAATACCATTGTCGAGATGCTTGCTTGAGCCCATAGATGGATTTCTTAAGTTTGCAAACCATACACTTTGAGTCTCCCGACACAAAGTTTTCTTGCTGGACCATATATATCGTCTCGTCAATGTCATCATTGAAAAACGTTGTTTTGACATCCATCTGATGTAACTCAAGATTGAAATGTGCCACTAATGCCATTATAATCATGAAAGAGTCTTTTGAAGAAATTGAAGAAAATATCTCTTGTAGTCGATGCCTTCTTTCTGCGTAAAGCCCTTTGCGACAAAACAAGTTTTATACCTTTCCACATCGCCTTTCGAATCCCTTTTGGTCTTAAATATCCATTTGCAACCAATAGGTTTCGCTCCTTCTAGCAATGGGATAAGATCCCATATGTCATTGTCCTTCATGGACTTTATCTCCTCATTCATAGCATCTATCCACTTTTGAGAGTCAGAACTTTCGATGGCTTGATGGAAGTCGATCGGGTCATCTTCCATCACTCCAACGTCAATCTCATATTCTTGGAGAAATACAATATAATCATCTGGTAATGCACTTCTCCTCTCTCGAGTGGATCTCCTTAATGACATAGGTTCTTGAGGTGCCAGAGTTTATTTTACTGAAACAATCTCTTGAACAGGAGGTTGTTCGACATTGTCTTGATCTATTGTGTATTGAACAAGGTCAGGAATGGAATCCTGATCAATGCCAATAACACCTGTGGGAATATCAACACATTCCTCTTCAAAAACAAAGTCCATGCCTGTATCTTCTTCCTCAAACTCGACATCCTCAAAGAACCGAGCATTTTCTGTCTCGAAAATCGACCTAATCGTGAGATCATAAAACTTGTACTCCCTGGATCTTTCAGAGTATCTAACAAAGTAGCAACTAACTGTTCTTGAGTCCAATTTCCTTTCATTTGGCCTACATTTGGCCTATAAGGCCTTATCTCAGCTGGACATGCCCAAACGTGTAAGTGCTTAAGAATAGGCTTCTTGCCTGTCCATAACTTATAAGGGGTTTTGGCAATCGGTTTAGTTAGAACTCTATTAAGGATATATGCTGCAGTCTTAAGTGCTTCTCCCCAGAGTGATTTAGGCAAGGTAGAATGATTAATCATACTCCTCACCATGTCCTTGAGCGTTCTATTTCGTCTTTGATCAGCAACACCATTCATAGTCGGTGAACCCAGCATATTGTACTGTGGGACGATACCGCATTCCTCTAGGAATTTAACAAAAGGTCCTGGATGTTGTTCACTTGAACCATCATAACTGCTATAGTATTCACCACCACGGTCAGACCTGACGCTTTTGATCATTTTGCTGAGTTGGTTCTCAACTTCAACCTTATAATTTTTGAACGCTTGTACCTTTTCATAAATGAGATATAGATAGCCATATCTAGAAAAATTGTCTATAAACGAGAAAAAGTATTGTTGACCATTCCAAGCAACAGTAGGAAATGGCCCACAAATATCCATATGAATAAGTTCTAAGACGTCCAAAGTCCTGTTGGCTTCAAATCTCTGTTTCTTGGTTTGTTTTCTCTTTATGCAGTTAACACAAACATCAAAGTCTGTGAAATCTAAGAGATTAAGAATTTTGTCTCACACAAGTCTCTCAATTCTCCATCTGGAGATGTGACATAATCTCTTGTGCCATAACGTAGCCGAATTCTCATTGGTTAATTTTCTCTTTACATCTCGAGTACTTAAATGCAGAGATTTATTAAATGAAACTATTGTGTTAATTGAATATAGATTATCGTAACTTGATAAAGAACCGAATCCAACCAAATTTGAATCATGAAACAAACTAAATTTTCCATTTCCAAATGAACAAGAAAAACCAAATTTGTCCAAAGCATAAATAGAAATCAAATTATGTCTAAAAGACAGTACAACAAATGTCTCATCAAGATCCAAATAAAACCCAGTCTTTAACAATAATCTAAACTTTCTAATTGCCTCAACTTGAACCTTCTTGCCATCACCCACATAGATGTATCTTTCAATATTATTTGGTTTTCAGCAACTTAGGCAATCCTGCATAGACACACTGATGTGAATGGTTGCACCAGAATCTATCCACCATGTGTATACAGGTACCGAAGCTAAATTAATCTCAGAACAAACCAGATTAATAAGTATACCTTTCTCAGCACGCCAAGCGTGATAGTTACTGCAATGCTTCTTTATATGTCCTTCAACTCCACAGAAGAAACAACCAGTACATTCTAATTGAATCGGGTTTTTTTGTTGTTTCTTCTGAGGTGCTATATATGCAACTTCCTTATCTTTTTTCCTCTTTTGTTTTTCCTTGTCCTTAGAGGTTGAGCCTAAGTGAGCACTCTCTATCTTTTCCAGCTTCAGCCTACCCTCCTCTTGAATACAGTGTGAGATGGGCTCATTCAGAGACCAAGTTTCTATCTGACAATTGTAACTCATCTTAAACTGGTTGAACTGAGTGGGGAGGGATATCAAAACCAGATGCACTAGCATGTCCTCAGAGAGTTCAAGGTTAAATGCTTTCAGCTTTGAAGCCAGATGAGATATCTCTATGATGTACTCCCTAATATTGCCTTTGCCTCTATACCTCATTGAAATAAGATTTGTCAAGAGCGTACCAATTTCAGCCTTTTCGTTCTTGACAAATATCTTTTCAATATCCGCAAGGAACTCCTTAGCCGTAGTAATCTTTTCAGATATTGTGCCCCTGAATGCTTTTGGAATGGTTTTCTTCATGATCATTAGACACATGCGATTTGACTTCTCCCACATCTCAATGTCCCTCTTTTGTTCAGAGGAACTTTTAGTAGTGAGAGGTGTAAGAGGAGGAGAACTGAACGCAAGATCGAGATCAATGACTCTGAGAAAAATCAAAAGATTCTCTTGCCAAGACTTGAAATTAGAGCCATTTAGCATAAGAATTGAATTGATGTTGGCACTAATATTAGCAGATTTTGTAAAGCTAAATCCAGAGAACAATGAACAAAAAATAACAAGCCCACATTAGTTCATTAACCAAATAATAATATTAATTTTAAATAAATGTAAATCCCATTTCAAGATATCGGGATTCCATTAATATTTTATTTTTGAACAACAATATTAACTTCTGAGTGATATCTTGGTGTAATAATCAAATACTGATGATAAATAACATATAAAATAATAAATCTTCCTTTGGGTCGATTCATTGTTCAAATGTAAACCAAATAATCATCATGCATTTATTACCACAGGGACACATGCAATTCTATTAAATATCAACTTTCCTTTGGGCTGATTAATATTCATATAAGTTGCATGCACACAACCTTTTATATTTCAAGATAAAATCAATTTTAACAAGAGATGTCACTTTCGTGACATGTTGCTTCAATCAATCTATCTCAAAATATGTATCCAAAGTACAAATATTTAAAATTAAAATTATACCGAATCGATCCTTTAAAATTGTCAAAAAATTGACCATAAGATAAAATTCTTTAAAAAAAATTAAATACACATATTTAAGCAAATAGGCTTAAGCCCACTTAAATTTTTTTTTAGGGTTTCCTTAGGTTGAGAGGTGGCTGATATAACCGCTTCTCCCTCTGAATCCAGGATGATGCATAATAAGAATTAAACTCAAAAATCCAGGAACAAAGCAATGGCCAGATTAACAGAATACCATACAAAAAAAAAATTATTTTTTGAACAGTAATTTCACAAAACAATAGAATCCGAAAAAAAAAAATTTAAACAGTAATACGATTTTTTTTTCGAACAGTAATCCAAAACCTTTTTTGAACAGTAATCCAAATTTTTTTTTGATGATTCAACATAAAGTGGCTCTGATACCAATTGTTAGATACCATACAAAAATTACATAATAGATTTTTATGTTAAATCACCAATAAATTATATATAAAATATGTGGAAGTGTATCTGAATCTATAACAAATAATCACGTTGTAGAGCCGTGCGATTTGCCTTCCAAATCTACATGTTTTTCTAAAAGAACCCTTTTAATTTTTCTCTCTAGTTTCTCTCTGTCGATGAGAAACAGAAAAGAATCAAAGTGACGTGTGATTTGGGGATTATAACCGCCTTTTTATAGACAAATCTGTCTATTGGTATTTCTAATTTAGCCTATCATAAAATCAGAAATTACCCATTAGGTTTCTACACATAAAAAACCCACACCCTATTAGATACATTAAAGTCAAACTTAATTAGATAACTTTTAATTGGGTCCAACCATATTAGACAGTTTACAATATATGATTATTTAACATATGGCCAATGTTGGATAATGATCCAACATGATTTCCTTAACGACGGCAGAATCAAATCAAGACAAGCAGATCACATATGGAAAACTAAATGCCCCTTAAAAATTAAAGTTTTCTTTTGGTTGGTAGACAAACAAGCTATTCTCACCTGGGAAAATGTACAGTGAAGAGGGTGGCAGGGCCCTAGTAGAGATGTGTTCAATATGGTTCCGCCGTTAAAACTATGACACATGTATTAGTGGATTGTCAATTCTCTACGATGATTTGGACGGAAGTTGCTCGCAGGCAAAACATCCAGATTAGGCTGGATAATTCGTTGTCGATATGTGAGAGATTCCTTCGTAGGAGTTCTTATAACTTAGATGAGTACAAAATGCTTATAGCTGCTATAGTATGGAATTTGTGGTTAGAAAGAAATAGAAAAATATTTAGTAATACTGCATATAGTTTGGACCACTATATTACTAACGATATATTACTATGGATAGTTGCATTTGGTGATACAGGGGCATCCTATCATTCATCTCCTCCCAGGTTTACTACAATGACTACTCCGGGACTATCATTGGAATTAGCAGGCGCAGATGCTGGAGCAGGTACAGCTTCCCGTGACAGCTCGCATGATGAGGAGTAGAGATTACAGATTTTCTATATCCATAGCTAGAGGTCATAATGGCATGATATATTTCTCTTATTTTGTTTAAGTAGTTTGTATCAGACTGTGTTATTACCCACTTTTGTTGTTTAACGGGTATATGTACTCTTGCTTTATTTTGTTTCTCCATCTGTAGTTCTATTAAAATTGTCTTTATGGAACGCGGGAGGCAGTTGCTCATCGTCTACTTCAAAAAAAATATTCTTGGACAATTTTTTCTTATGTTTTTTGTCAAATGTATATCGCAGCGTGCCGACAAGATGGGCTTAACTTGTGTTGGGCTTCTTGGGCTTTAACTAAATGGTTCTCACCCGTACTAAAACAAAAACATGAAGCCGAAGGTGCCCCAATTACTAGTGGCTACCTCCACCCGGCTCTGTGCCAACACATGCAAACCAAATCAAAACATGTGACAAGCCCCAAATCGATCACTTGGCCATTTCAATGCAATTGAGCTCGTTGGGCTCATCATCCCTCTCCCACTGTAAGTTTGGCTTCAACTCAACTGTATCGAAATTACTTCGACACTATTTCTCTTACTAACGAAATCACAGTTGCATTTGAATTTGGTGAAAATTTTCCTCCTACATACGTAGATTGGTTTAAAATAAGCATTATGATGTTGAGTTCTGCTGAAATCTCTCTGCCTTTCGTTTGTTACTGTACCTTGTGCTGCAGAATTCCCTTAAATTGGTTCTGTTGTTGAAGCATGCGCATGATGTGTTTGACAATTTGATAGTTACACGTTATCTCATCAATTGTATTATATTTTTTCTATAATTGGGTCCTATTTTTTAAAGAAACCATGAAGGTGTCATCCATTGCGCACTTGTTTTAATTATCGAAGTTTCTTCGGGGTTCTCTTTGGTCATTACGAATACTTCTTGTGTGCAATTAGCATACTGATATCCATCGTCTAGATTTCTGATGACCCTAAGGAAAATCTTTATCCTTTTTCTCTTATTCAAGTTTGGACACTGACACAACGAAAAGAAGTCAAAAACTTCTCGGCACAAGTAATTAGATATCACTATTCTAGAAACAAATATCTAGTAAATTGCTGATCGGTGTCTAATTGCTTGATGCCTAGTGTATGTTTATATTTCTTATTGTAGCATAAATCAAGACGTTTACATAGACCTTGAGTAGGCCCACAGACTCGCTTTCGTTGCAGTCGTTAGTGATGATGCATGCACAGAAGAATGGTTCCATATCATAAGATAAGCTTTTGGTAGAAGGTGTACTGGAAGTTGGTCATAATAACTGTACACGTTTAATTTTGTCGTAGAATTTTTAGAAACACAAACTAAAGTATGGTCTGCCTGTATGTTTTTAACAATAAATCATGTATCTGCATGCATTGTTGATAATTATTAATTGAAATCAAGCACTTTGTGACATCTATCTTATCAGGTTGTTTGGAAACTTTTTTCGAGCACGTGTGAGGGTTACTTTTCTTTGTTGTTTGGTAGTAGTCTATTAAAGAACATGATGCTTCAGAATTTGGACTCCTTCAGGTCTTTGCTTCTGATGAGGAAACAAGCATAGGGTTATGGAGAGTAATTTCATTGGGATTATGTGTAGGGTATATTCTGTTTTAGTTAATGTCACTTTTATTTTTGATAGAGGAACCTTTCTAGACACCTCGTAGACCTGCAGCTTCCGCTCATCTTTTAGTTTAATTTGCAAAGTGTCTACATTGCAATGAACTTTTTGTTTGAGCATATAAGTTTAATGAAACGGACTAGAGTCATAAGTTAGAAATATATAAAAGGTCCGTCCCAGTAGAGAAGACTAGCTACAAAATATAACAAAATAATAACAACAGAAATTCTCAGAAATTGAAAGAACTACGCAAACTCTACCCCTGCGTTCTCCCCAAGTAATGATGACTGCTACAATATTTGGGGCTGTGGACAACTATCCATCTATCCACCCTATGCTCCGTCAGCCTCCGAGTCATCAGTGGCCCGCAACTCTAGCCATCTGCGAGGGTCTTAGCATATCTGTTTGGAAGTATGCGATGCGTCCTGAACTTGAATTATGATCGGTCCTTATCTAAATATAAACAACATCATCAATGCGATAATAAATTGATGTTACAGAGATCAAAGTATTTTTGAAGATTCTATTATTTCTCTCTAGCTAAATGTTGTCCTATAATTGAGCCCTATCGAAGTCTCCACAAACTACCCACATATCTAAAATCGACCTGAAAGTTTGTGTGCTACGAAATCTTTCCTGGATCCGTAAAGGATTTGCCATATACCTTTGGCGAACTGCAATCAACAAATAGATATTGTATATTCTCCTGAGCTCTATTGCAAATTGGAAAACATTGGGGCCCATCCACCCTCATTTTTGCAAGTTATCCTAAGTAAATATTGTGTTGTTGCATAACAACCCCAGAAAGGCAAGAACTATAGGAGGAACACAAATCTTCCAAATAAAATTAGCATCTGCGTGGAGTTAAAGATTTTGTAATAGGATGAAATTGTAAAGCGTACGTCCTGAGCTGTGCCAAAGCCAAGTTGACGAATCCACATCATTTCGTCTAAGGATATGTTACTTCAAAGACATTAAGAGCTCATATTTATTACGCCTGGTTCATATACTCCAATATACCAAAAACTTGGCCTGAATATATACTCCTATAGTGATTATACTTCACCTTGGGGTATATCGACAATGAACTTACATTTGAGGATTCGGCTAAATTAGAACTAGGTACCTTGACCGATTTCATTTTGGCTTGGCCGAGCCAAAATCAAAACCTGAGTTCAAACCAATACAGCATGAATTACCTACATTTTTTATGCTTCAAAATTTTAACTTGAGGTGGTTCATGTTATTGGTGAGTGAATGGTTAGCATACTGGCTGGTGATGGATTAACTTAAGTCACGATTTTGTAAAAAGAAGAAAATAAACAAGTAACATTCCAAATTTCTCCAAATTGATCTTTTATTCTAGATGTTTTCTTCCCACAAATTGTTCATCTACTTAACCTAGAGTTCTGTTTATTGCAACTATATCATGAGATCAGAAACTCATGCTCAACTATTAAAAGTTTGTGACAGAAATTTCTCGATATGAACTTCCACATTTGACTTATATTGCCAATGATAATTCATTGATTCTTCACCAATTAGAGTATTGTGGAATTACTTTGCATGTATTATGTACTGACTCTTATTTCAGGCTTGAAATATGTAAAAGAACGTAAATTTTTTCTCTAATATCTGAATTGCAAATACACCTTTAGTTTAGGAAAAAGCTTTGTTTTTCATTTTGCTAGCCACATAGAGAAAAAAGAAAAAGAAAAATAGAAGAAAAGTTGAAATGGGAAACTTAAAAGTAGATTGAGTGTCGATATTAGTGAACGACTTTCAATCTCTTGAGGGATACTATTCAATGATAACAGCAAGGAGACATTGGAAAGAGCCTTCCGATGTGGAAGTTTTAAAGAGAATTCCCTGTTTGACTAGTATCATGGTCAGTATTCAAACCGTGTTGCTTCGAGCATTTGTTTTAAAGTTTCATACAAGCAAACCAATGGTATATGTTTAGGTTTTCTTTTTTAAGTTTTTTTTTTTTTTTTAGATACCATTTGGAGTTATTGGATGTGCGGCAACACTAGGAGAACTAAAGTGAGAAATAAAGATATTCGTGTTAAAATATGTGTAGCTCCCATCGATGAGAAGATACGAAAAAATCGCTTACGATGATTTGGTCATGTGCAACGTAAGCCTATAAGTGCACCAGTTCGAAGAGGAGAGTTTATCAATGTAGGACAAGTTAAAAGAATGAAGGAAAAACCGAAGAAAATATGGATAGAGGTGATACGCAAAAATATAAAGTTTAGAGATTTAAATAAGGAGATATTACTCGATAGAAATGAATGGAGAAGGAATATCAAAATGATCGATCCGGCGTGATTCTTTTTTTTGTTCATGTAGCCTATCTCCAAATACTCGGGATAAAAGGCTTAGTTGTTGTTGTTGTTGTAGTATACCATTTGGAGTTATTTTTTGTTGGCTTTCGGCAGTAGTATAGAGCCAATGCAATTATACAAGGAATTAGAGACTTTACCTATCCTTATGTTCATTGCATTGACACGTATCGTGGAATTCAGTTCCTTAGTTTTGATTATTTTTTATTTTTATTTTTCTAGCAGTATCTATTTCTTATATTTATAGATAATGTAGTGTTTTATAGTTTATTCAGATCATTTATCCAGCACTACAGTTTTCTGGATGATCGACATAACTTCAGGCCACATGATTAGTCAATATAGTATCGTACTCCATAACTCTTGCAACCCAAATTTGTGAATTGAAAAGAAAGTTAGAAAATATGAGGGTGGACTATTCAATTCACCAAGTTGTTTATGATGAATAAACACAGTTACGTATAGGCCAGTCACCAGTTTTATCAAAAAAACCACTATGTCATGGTTGTCTCCTGTGACACAAACATGTAATGACGTTAATTTTGTGTTAAATGGTACAAATTTAAGCGCGTCGTTGTACTGATCAGCTATTTTATGTACACAACCCGTCTTCTACGTATTTATTTTGTCATTTTTTTCGGGGCCCACTTTCTCCTTAGCTTCAACCACTTGCATTTTTTCTTTTTGAATACAAGGCAAGAAGCATGCATATGATACCATGTATATGCTGCAGAAATTGTAAGCATTTGACATTTAAATTTTAACTTGAGTCAACGCGCTATGGAACTTGCCAAGCTCCTATTAGAGAGGTATACAGTAAATTGTTAAATTCAGAATGCACGGCTACCAGTAGAGAGGGCTAACTTTTTTATCCATGAGTTGAAAATACTAGCAATTCTTCTAGATTCATTTAGACTGGAACGGTTTTAGACAGAATGGAGGCAAGGAGAACTGTGTTCATCTCTCTTGAATGCTTTGTAAGTCAATGCCACAGTGTGTCTTAACTCACCTGATAGATGGAATGCAATGTGAGAGAAATGATGCAGTAAGGTTAAGCTTGTTCAATATTTTCTTACTAAATGTTGAACATTTATTATGTACAAGAATTAATATATCCTCACAATATGTTATTTATGTGTGAATACCTTATTCTCCGCAAAATTCTTACTTTCTTCCATTGATTACAATAATTATAACGAAAGAGAACAATAGAAAAACAAACGAGGGGATTTATATTTTTATCGCTTTTTTTTACAATAAAGTGGGTTCTAATGTGGTAATGAGATTTAACTAGTAGAATATGTTGACGATCCGACGTGAAGATCTCTCTTTAAAAAAGATGATAGTCGGCCCTAACTTCTCTCTCTGTTGATCCAATGGCTTCAAAACTCTCACGTATAACTTGAATTGCCAAAAAATCTCCAAGCCTTCAAGGCTCTCTCGCGTAATTTGAATTGCCAAAAATTCTCTAAGGTTTCAAGGCTCTCTCGCGTAACTTGAATTGCTAAAGATCTCCAAGCCTTCAAGACTCTCTCGCGTAACTTGAATTGCCAAAAGACCTCTAAGCCTTCAAGGCTCTCTCGCGTAACTTGAATTGCTAAAAGACCCCTAAAATCTCTTCAAAGAGATTATTTATAAACTTTAGTTGGTTATGAGAGTTTGCATAGGAATAAAAATAAAAGGTTTTTGTATTCATCAAGAATTTTAATCAAATATTTGATTTTGATTTAAATCTCTTAAATTTGGATTCTGATTGGACTCAATTCGGGTAGATTATGAAAATCTGCTTACGCGGAGTTAGAGGCTCTGGACGCGGAGCTTAGGCTAAGGCTTTAGCTTCGCGTTTTACTTATCCATACGAAATTAAGTTTCTGTCGTGCGAAGCTAATTAATAGTTTCGCGTTCTGTGAGCTATTTGCTATCTTTTCTTTATTTAGAAATTTTTACCTCCAACAGGACCCCCTCCAAAGTTTTCAAAATTGCTATGATTTGCAAATTTTGAAATACTTTAGATTTTCAATTTGGTGGTCAGGTTAAAATTAAGAAATTCGGCATAGGTGCATAATCTCATATGTCTGGAATTTTGGTGAAAACAATTCAAGACTCTCACGCATAACTTGAATTTGAATATACCAAGATGGTCAAGTTAAGATCATCGAATTTTGGTAGAGGCGCCTAATTGCACATGTTTGACGTTTGGAAGAGACGGTTCAAGACTCTTACGCGTAAGTTGAACTGTACTATCAAGATGATCGGGTCAGGATCAACGGGTTTCGACAGTGGCGCCTAATTGACATGCCTGTAGTTTGGCAGAGTCGCTTAATTGCACATACCAAAATGATCGGATCAGGATCATTGCTCTTCGGCAGCGGCGTCCAATTTGCGTATGCCTGATGACAGTTCAAGTGCTCCTGCACGTATCTTGAAATTAATGTCAGTGGCAAAAGTTTAACGTGACCGAGTTTTATTACATATCATGGACGGTAATAATCCAAATTTTACTGTCAGATATAAGAGGTTAACATGACAGAGTTTTATTACATATCATGGACGCTAACAATCCAAATATTACTGTCATAAGTAAGAGTTTAACATGACAAAGTTTTATTACATATCATGGATGGTTATAATCTAAATCTTACTGTCAGAACTAAGAGCTTAACATGACAGAATTTACGGAATTTTTAGTAAACCCCCAGCTATCAACGGATTTGGTGTGCCTTTACGATCGTTGTTTGCGTTGGGCTAGTTATGTTATTCCCCTCAGTATGGTGAGTTGTCGAGAATTTGCTTATTCTTAAAGGCTAAACACTTCCTCTTCCCTTAACTTTTTGGTTTTAGGTAGTTTATCTCATATTTTTACCCCTAGTAAATAGGGTTAGTTAGAAATTTGATTTCCTCTTCCCACTGCTTTAATAGCATTGGGTGGTTCATACTTTTTCTCCTAGTATGATACCTTGTCAAGGATTTGATTTCCTCTCCCCTTTGCTTTTAATAGCATTGGATAGTTGATTTTATAATTTTACCCCTAGTATGATAGAATTGGCAAGAAATTTGATCTCTTCTTTCTTGACAGCATTGGGTAGTTGATTTCATAATTTTACCCCCAGTATGATAGGGTTGGCAGGGAATTTGATCTCCTTTCAAGTGCGGGCTGTCCATGCTTAGTGTCGATCAAATATTTTTCTTGATTTTTGTGGAATTAGCTAAGCAAGTCGATTATTCGTCTTTCAGCAAGTCTGAGTGTACCCCTATGGTTCCTCTTTTTTTGGTAGAAACTGGAAAGAGTCCCTTCTGCTTCATTTTATGGGGATCATGGTTGATTAACATTGGCTTCCTTACTGGTACAGGGATAGCTTTGGCAGGTAACTCATTGGTTCCTATGACCAGAGTTACCATATTCATAGAAACCTTATTATGTTCTTCTTTAAGTGTGAGTCGACTTCTATCAATGCCTGAATTCAGTTCTTAAGAAGATAGCAATTTTTAGTCGGATGCCCGATATTCTGATGGTACAAGCAATAATTATGATCGTTGGTCTTTCCTACATTTTCTGCCTTCCGATTCTCTCAAAACTTTAACATCCCTTTTTTCTTGAGGAAGTGAAATAAAGTGCCAACTTGTTTTGTCTTAAACGAGTATGTCCCATCAGGTCGAGGCTTGTTTGGGCCCGTGCCTCTTGGATTATGGAGTTTCGGATTCGGATTTGTATCTGACGCTATCACAACCTTCCTTTTATTTTTAGGATTTTGTAAATATGATCTGTTATTTGTAGAGTTTCTCACACCATGAGTTTCTCAATCCGGCAGATTCTATCTTCCGCCTGCTCTCCTTACTTCAACAGGTTTTTTTAGATTTTGGACTCTACAGCTCCCATTTTTATCAGCACACCGATCTTGAAGTTATGTTTACAAGTTTCCACTAGCGTTTTTTGGATCATACCGTGTCGGCATTACACCAATTTTTCCCGAAAGTGTTCTATGAAGTTTTTGACCGTCTCTTCTTCTCCCTGTTTCAAGAAGGGAATGAACCGATATTTCGGTATCTTTCTCAAAGAAACATACCAAGAATTATTTCTCTACATCATACCAGGTGTTAATGGTTGCCGGGGGTAACTGCATAAACTATGTAAAAGCAGACTCTTGCAGGGTATTCACGAATACTTTGGTCATTATAGGATCATTTCCCATTAGATGACCAGTTTGCGACATGAAATAATATATGTGCTGATTTGGAGACCATTTCTCATCATATGATTATAATTTGAGAGATTTGTATTTTTCAGGATATGGAGCAAAGTCCCACTCAAATGGGTATGGCCTTAAAATCTCCTATTCGTTCAGCTCCTTTTTCTGCATTAATACATCAAGTTGCCTCTGCAACTTCTCCATCTTCTGTTTATGAGGATCATGAAAGGAAAACTTATTATTTTCTTCATGCACTGAGTAAGTTTTTTCTTTTTTATTTTCTTTTTCTTCATTTGTCTTAGGTGGCGGTTCCGCTTTTGTTCTGGGTCATGGTTCCGAGGAGAAGGTGTTAGCCTTATTTTCGACTATCTTCTGAGTATTCTCAACTACTTTCAAGAGTATTATCTTGAGCTCATCAATAGCCCTTTGTTGGTCCCGAATTATCTGCTCTTGGGCTTCCAACCTCTAGTCCACATAATCAAATCTATCCACTGCGTTCGATGCTGATTTTCTTGGTTGGGAAGAAGCATAAAATTGTGGGAAGGCTATGGCCGAATTGTTGCTATCATTGTTGTAGGAACTTTTTACAAATTTCTTGTAATTTCGAGGAGCGATAACACCTGACTTGAGTCGAGTAAAATGATGAGAATGTTCATCATCTGCATCCGACTCAAGTTCTTTCTCTATGGTCTTCTTACCTTTACCGACCATATTTAAACTCACCGCCTTCAATTCTTTTTTTGCTGATTCTATACTTCATATTACTCTTTCTCTTTTTCAAGTATCTTGACGAGACTCAATTATTCTGTCAAATATAGACATTCTTTCCTTACTACAACAACATTTATTTAATACAGCTAATATTAATTGCTCACAATGGCATGTCGAGTGCAGATGAGTTTGAGTCACTTAACTTTTATTTATCAAGTATTCTCTAAGGTCAAGCACTTTAGAAAATGAAAAATCCTCAGTTATGTTTTGGGCGTGGGGCCTACTTGGCTGTCGGAGAAGTCCGTATACTTGCTGAAACTTTTCAGTGCTAATGATGTTGAACTGCTAATCTATCAGATATTTAGCGTTTTATTTATCAGCCTTGATTCTGTATACTGGCTGTTTTGCATGGAGCTGAGGATTAGATTCGCATTTTAGAGTACTTACGCGAGACTGGGCTATAGGTTCGCATTTTATGCTAGCCCCGCATTTTACGCTGGCTTGACATTTCTGAAGAAATTTACCTTTTGTTGGTTGTTTAGCCTCACATGAGGGAGTATTCTCGCGAATTACGCAAGAATTCTTGGTTTCGCGTTTAATGCTAAGCTCAAGTTTTTGTCCAAGTTTAATACCCTCGCGTGGAGAATTTTCATCACACGTTGGCTTATTCTCAATTACTTCGCGATTAACATGAACTTTATTACTCTTGCTAGTTTTATTTTCAAGTTCAGTAGGCTTGCGTGGAGAGACTTCTGCACACGCTGGTTTGCTTCTGAGATTAACCTCGCGTTTTATGCGAGTGTTGTCAATTTTCCTGATTTCATGTCTAGGATCTGTAGCCTCGCGTGGAGAGACTTTTTCACACGCTGGCTTCCAGTCAGTTTCGCATTTTACGCTATTTTTACTGGTCTTGCGATTAACGCAAGCCAGTTCACAAGGTATAACCTCGCATTCTGTCTCTGCTTCAGCCTTGCGTTTTACGTGGGTTTTGATAGCTCTTCGTCTTGCTCGACAATTCTAATTACTGGGTTGTGTTCTGGTAAAGCCAGATTCTTGACTTTCTTTAGCAGTAGGAACAACATCCTCGCTTAGTGTTTTCCACTCAAACGATGGCTCTATAGGCTCGAACTCAAAATACCTCCGATTAAAGGTGAATTCCTTATTACCTGATTTACGGGTTTTAAATATCACGCGATGATAGCGCCGTGTTTTAATCAGATTGTCTGATCCAGAAAAGAGATAATCTTCATAGTTTTGCCGGTCGATCTCAACGACGAGCATATCTATGACCAATCCAATTTTCTTCACGTCGGATTGCATAACGATCTCTTATTCAGTAAAAAAGACGTCTCCCACTGTAGCCGTTAGTTTGTTTTTCGCAAAATTCTTTCTTTCTTCCATTGATTACGATAATTACAATGAAAGAGGAATACTAGAAAAATAAACGAGAGTATTTATATTTTTATCGCTCTCTTTTACAATAAAAATGGGTTTTAATATGGCGATGAGATCTAATTAGTACAGCCTGTTGACGATCCGACATAAAAATCTCTTTTTAAAGAAAATGATGGCCGGCCCTAGTTTCTCTCTCTGCTGATCTGATGGCTTCAACCCTCTCACGCGTAATTTGAATTGCCAAAAAAACTCCAAGGCTTCAAGGCTCTCTCGCGTAATTTGAATTGGCAAAAAATCTCCAAGGCTTCATGGCTCTCTCGCATAATTTGAATTGCCAAAAGACCTCTGACGCTTTAAAGCTCTCTCGCTTGAATTATCAAAAGATCCATAAAGTCTTCTCAAAGAGACTATTTATAGATTTTAATTGGTTATGAGAGTTTCCATAAGAATAGAAATAGAAGTTTTTGTATTCATCATGAATTCTAATCAAATATTTGATTTTGATTTAAATTTCTTGAATTTGGATTCCGATTGGACTCAATTCAGGTCTGAGAATCTACTTATGCAGAGTTAAAGGTTTTGGATGCGGAATTAAGATTTTACCTTCGTGTTTTACTTATCCACGGGAAATTAAGTTTCTGCCGCGCGAAACTAATAATAGTTTTGCGTTCTACGAGCTATTTGTCATCTTTTTTTTATTTAGAAATTTTTACCACCAACACACCTCTTTGTTCAGGAGCATTAGGGCCTTTTTTGTGTCTCGTCCATAACAGCAACTTCCTCGGTGGAAAACTCTGAAATAAACTAATCTTGATTATTAATAATCTTTAAAATCATGTAAACTAGTTTTTAATTCATTATTGGGTCTTAGTCACTTCGCTGGCCTCTTTGTTTAATTTATGAATTTGTCTGTTCAATTTGGTAATGCTTACTTTTGAAGGTGGGATTAGGTAATCGTAGGTGATCCATAAGATAATATATTTCCAGACCATGTCAATATAAATCCAGAAGATTGTACGAGCTATAAATCATGCATAATTATTACTCTATGGGATTAATCTCACCTACATACTTATAATCGTTGACAACATAGGTTATCTTATAGTATTATCTTACCATCTAGCAAGATTCTGGCAGTCTTCACGAAAAGAATGATCTTGATAACCTCCTGAGCTTTTCCTAATCAATGACCACTCCTATTTTGCCGTATTTTATAATTCAAGATCATACGATTTTATCACAGGCATGCCTACATCGATGGACCCCCCAGCAACTCAATTTTGTATAGAATCCTAAGTTTAGTGATGGTACTTGCACACGAGAAGTGGCCATATCATTCTTAAGCTTTAATCTGGAAGTTTAGGTCGAACCTTGGTTTCAACTACAGATGTAAGCATCAAGTCTTAATCAATTCATGGAAATTTTTGAAGTCTCGTGAAGGCATGTATCGCGGAATAACCTATATTATCTTTAGAGTTTTCGTCTAGCTCACGAGAGGATTACTTTTCTTCCTTGGTTGGTAGGAACTCCATTGAAGAACGGAATGCTTCTGAAATTGAGACAACATGTTCAAATCTATTGCTTCCTATGAGGAAGTAAGCCTGGTATATTATTTTAAGCACTCATCTCTATCATTATCTGGATTAGGAATAGGTGTAATCGGACCTGCTTTTGATTGATTAATCCTTTCAAGAGAAAAACTGAAATATGCATCAACTGTTATTTATATTCTATATGAATTATTATTAAACCGAATGGTGCCATATGGACAAATAACTATTTTTGACGATTCAGCCATAGTAGGACTAGTTCAGCTGAATATGACTTGAATAAACCAACCTTGACTTTACGAGACACACGTCTTTAGCGCAAATTGGTATAGCGTGTACAAGGATTATTATCAGGATAACTTATATTTTGATTTTACCTAACTTTATAGGTAAGGCTGGTTAAAAATTATATTAGGATATGAACATAGTATAAATTTATGAATCCCACAGAATTTAATTAACAATAATCTGTTCTTGTAAAAATTTTTAACGTGCATGAGCCAAAATATCTCTATGCTCATCTTAATATGTAATCCTTTTTTCTATTTGTCTAAATGTTAGATATTGCATTTTTATCATGATCGTTCTATGATTTTTCGTTTTGACATGATAAGTTTAGTTCATTGAATCTCTGCCCTTCAAGGCTGCCCTTCGAGTAAACTATTAAGATTCTCCATGTATTCAGTGACCCGTGAAATAATCTATCAGCATAATACAGTAATGGGGCTATTTTGAGTTTCAAAAGATATTTGAAATAATCATATGTCATTATGGAAACTCATTTTTAGTTTCAAAAGAGCTTAATAATATGATATTTGCTTTGATCAGACATTTCCAATGTTTGTTAAGCCATGTTATTTGAGCGTTAAACTTGCAAATTTTGTCATTTCTTACCATATTAATTTTCAGAGATTCAACAGAAAAGATAGCCTTTACCTGGGTGATTTTGACTTGCTTTGTAATTTACAGTTTAATTATAATTCAAGATCATTAATTTTGAGTCCAACATTTTAAATTTTAAATTTCTAATGCTTCTTATACTTGCATTTGTGAATATTGATTTCATATCTACTTGTCAGTTATTAAATATTATATATGTCCACTAAATTTTTCGAGGTGTTGCACCAGGCGACATCCATTTTACTATTTAAGGGATCATAACTGAAAAGGAAAGAGCAAGAGCATCACTGCATCAGTTTAATGAAGTATCAAGATGAACGATTGAACACAGGGATGCAAGCCAAGTGCTCTCTATAATCAATAAACTTCCACTGGGCGGGTTAAATTTCTTTTCCTTTGAAGCTAGCTAGTTTAATATAGTGTAGACTATGAACTTTCTTCACTGGTTTATTTCAAACCCACCGCCATCTGAACCCTTGTCTTTTT
Organism: Dracaena cambodiana; assembly: GCA_036321105.1. Lineage (NCBI taxonomy): Eukaryota > Viridiplantae > Streptophyta > Magnoliopsida > Asparagales > Asparagaceae > Dracaena > Dracaena cambodiana. The sequence goes on from JAYEPQ010000014.1 coordinate 32,146,330, forward strand.
TGTGGTGCAACTTTGTCATGCGACTAGGTTAACTATGCATTACATTTTACGCCGTTTTGTCACGTGGGAGATTTGTGCTAATCACTTATCCTAGGTAGGGTCTAGAGCCCTGTATTTTTCTTTTCTTTTTAATCTTCGTAGATGAGTTGTCATTCCTTAGAGAAACTTTACCTTGTGTTTCTTTAGATGCAACCTTATGCAAAGTTGAATTGAATGTGAAGCAAAGTTATGATAAGATCAATTCAAAGCTTGGACTCACGCAAAGGAGCCTTCTTTGGCTTTTTTATTCAGCGTAATTATATTTAATGAGATGACTTAGATCCATTGATAAGGACGCATAATAGATAGATTATAGTGTCCAACGTGAGAAGAACTCTTTATGCTAATCAAGGTTTTGAGAGTTAATTACGCAGAAAGGCATTGTCTTTAATGTTTGACTCATCTATATTGAAACTTAATTAAGGTAAAGCAGCGCATAGGGGTGGTAACTTACTGTACGTGTATAATCTTTTTAACGTATCCCTACTCAGTCTGAACCTGATAAGCATGAGACAATTCCAAAGCACATCCAACTATTCGAGTTTCCGTCTGTTTTAAGATGATTGGGCAGTAGTACTTCTACTATGTTCATTTTGATAAAACTATGCAAATCAAACTTTAACATATCTTCTGGCTATAATCAGGAGCTATGGTTTGGGAGTAGACTAATCTAAATGCAGAACCACCGGTATGAAATTTTTGCTTCCACAGATATTCATATTCCAAACCCCTTAGTTTGGTTGAGGTTCAGAGTAGGTATGCGGTAAGAGGGTACGTGGGGCCAATTTCCACACATCGATCCTAATCTACTATCCAATTTTAACCAATCACTTCATAGTGGTTACTCTCCCAATTCACAAGTGACACGGGTGAAAGCAGTATGCAGCCAGAAATGGAGTGCGAAAGGCTTGTTATCATTGCACTTGGGAAGTATAGAAGATAGTCTTCCCTCTCCACTTACCGAGCTGCGTTTCCTCTCACTCCATCACTATCTTTCTTTCTTTCTTTACTCTACTTTAACATCTAAATATTGCTAGTCGCGTAATCTCTAAAAACCTCGTTATAATACATGTGTTGGCCAACTAATGCCCCGTTTTTAACTCAGATCAGACTGTATCCATTACATATATTTATGTATATATTTATGATACTCATATATGTATTGTACATGCACCATTACTAGTATCATGGTTCGGCTTGAGTTAGATTTCACAAAAGAGCTTAACCTTGAATTATGATTGTAGTTAGCCTATTCAAGCTAACCCTGGTTAGCAACCTGGTCCACTGAGCAGATCAGCTCCAATATTGGTACATTTGTTTAGGAATAAATTTTTAGTGCATTCTTATTTGTTGCATGTGTACAGTATCGATACACCAAGATTGGTGGAATCTAGTATATATCTGGTTTAGTTCTACTCTGAAATGTCTGTATAGGTTATTTCTCGGACTCTTTTTTTCCTCTAACAGCTTGGTTATCTTGCAGATAAGGATATTCTAGCCATATATCATTTACAATAAACTTATGTATTATTAAATCCGCAAATTTGTTAATTAGATATCTGATGCACAACACGAAGATGATAGCATATACTATGTTAAAAGATGACTCTCATTTCGTGTTTCCTTAGCTGCAACAATTCTTATTTATTCATGGTCGAATGAGATAACAATAACACAATACAATAAACTATGGTTAAAGGCTAATCAATGAACTGGCATGACGTACGCACTACACCATATTTTAACTCTTTGTCAAATAATAATAATTATATTACAAGAAAGTTAGAACCCGATAATGACATATCAAGACTAGATTATATCCCCGGTGTGAAAACAATGCATGAGGTCAAGATGCATTTGCGAGTAAATTATCAACAAAGCATCGGTCATATTGGTTTCATATCAGATCTACATTTAGTAAGGTCTTGCTCATCAACCTATTTTTGTCCTACCTTGCTTTTATGCCCATTTGCTCCTATGATGCAACAAAACAAGGGGTCTTGATAGCGGTATTCGATACTTCAGTCATTAATCAGAAATGTATTTAGCATTAATTATATAACTTCTATATTGAACAGATTTTTATTTTTATTTGTTTTATGCAGGCTAAGGGTGGAGGCTATCGAAACTTATATGTTCATGTTATATTCCATCTCTCTACAGATTCTCCTTGTTTGCCCAATTAATAGTTTTTTTTTTTTTTGGATTAGATGTCCCTATTAGCATATCTCATGATATTTGATAAATTCTCTAATTTATTAGAGTATCTTATAATATCTTTCCAACTTAATATATTTGACTAATATCCTCTAATTTATTAGAGTACCTCATGATTAGTATATTTGACTAATATCCTCTAATTAGGCAGATTATGTGATTGAGGATTTTATATAATTAATATCAATTTGTATATTTTTTTGTCTTTACCTTTTATATTTGCTATTTTCACCTATAAAAGAATGGTCATTGTACAGTTTAGAGACACCTCAGAAACAAAATTATTCTTCATTCTTTCTCTCAATTCATAGTTTTATCAATATGTCTAATACTTTTACGATATCTTAGTAGAATTCTCAAAGACCGCTTGAAAGAAATAAATCATTGAAACTAACATTTATTTGCATTAAGAGATTAAGTTTACAATAAAACATTAAAAAAAAAAAAAAAAAAAAAAAAAAACATACTCCATCAAAATCGTGTAGGATCATATAGGACTATCATGGTACCTTGAATTCTGAAAGACCAGTTTTGGACAAGAGTATTAGTCCCCCACACCATTTATTTGCATAGAGCCAATAAAATTTGCAATGAAACATAAAATATTTCCATTAAATCATGCATATCTCATATAAACATAATAGTTCTAGTACAAGCATGGTATCTCGAGGGTAATCTTAGAGAAGAGATTGGTAGAGGCCAAATGTATGCAGCATTTGCAGTGCGGATGAGTGTAGACACTAAAAATAATAATAATAATATATATATATATATATATATATATATATATATATATATATATATATATATATATATATATATATATATATATATATATATATATATATATATATATATATATAAATATACTGCGGAAACCACCGCGAGAGAGCTCCCGCAGGTTGCCACCCGCGGGAGGGCTCCCGCGGGTGCCAACCAGCGGGAGCGATCCCGTGGGTGGGTACCCACGAGAGCGATCCCGCAGGTGCCAACCCGCGGGTTGTTTTCCGTCTTGTTCCGTTTATTTATTTTGCTGATATCTCGTGATCCGATTTTTCAGGGCGGATTCGATCCGGATTTCAAGCCTCCTCAGTTTATAAAATACAGGAGTGGATTCTAGAGAAGGGACTTTTGGGACAGAGTTTGGAGAGTTCAGAAGTATCGAGAGCGGATTTTCTTCAAGAGTCCAGAGAAAGAAGCAGATTCTCTTCTTCCAGTCAGACGGTCAACGAAGTGCACTAGCGAGGCTCCATCGCCACCCGAACCCACATCAAAAGAGAATTAATCAATATTCTCGTTCTTGTTATTCCTCAATTTTTTAATCCAGATCTTTTCGTTGTAATTCAAAAATTTTATAATGCAAAAATTTTATAATGGAAGGAAATGTCCAATTTTTTAGCAAACAATGAGGAAGACATGTTATCTTGCATTTTTTTTTTTGCTAGAGAAATGGTCCAGACGCGCCTCTAAACGTGGTTTTAGTTTTGACCCATCACAATCCTCTCAAATGCAGTCTAGAGTGGGAATTCACGGGGATAGAGTCGAGCTTCGACTTTTGATGACAATTGCCATTTGTTGGAACATTTAGTGTGAGAAGAATAATAGAATTAGACACTTCTCATTGATGAATACTTTTCTCTTATACATCTAAATAGATCGTTTCCTAGGGGTCCACAGGATCCATCACCATTACAAGAGCACCTTATTATGACTAGTGAGGGTGGAGTGGCGGAGCTCAGTTACAACCGAGCGGAGTGAAAACCTGGTTCTTTTGATTTTGTTAACTGCATGGTTGCTCATTCACAGGCTTTTTTGTCTCTTTGTTGCAATGATATGGTTGGTTTTGTACTCTCTTTTATTATTGTTGGTGCTATCTTATCTGTAATCAGCATCAAAGTAGCAACATTCTTTTAACTTCTAATTAGTGGAACAATGGATCCAGGGGTGGACCCACCCTCGTGAAAAAGTCGACAACTGCTCCTCTAAGGGGAAAAAAAAAAAAAAAACACTCTCCTCTCAATTCGCAAGAGTCTAAGATTAAAGTCCATTTTTAACCTTTTAATATTGCATCTCTGCAATTCTCTCTTCAGAAACTCTTTTCTTTATCAGTCGATAAAATTTAAATTTTTATCAAATTATATGTTAGTCTTGGTTTGTAAAATTATAATTTTATCGTAAAATTTATATTGCTATAATACAGGATTTTTATGGGCTGGGCCTCTGTCTCTGCATCCCAGCAGGGACGCTTCACTCTTTACCCCTTCGACAAGTTATCTAAGTAGTTCGACCTAGTTCGAATGTCTGTGTCTCTGTCTCTAAATACTATCGTTTATGATAAAAAAAAAAAAAAAATATGGTATCTTATTTATGCTTTATAAAAAATGTTCTTAGTACCTTCCTTGAATTCTCAAAGACCAGCTTTAAACAAAAACGTTAATATCTACACCACTGAGATAACAAAATTTACAATAAACATCTACTAACTATTTTTTTTGCCATTAAAATCATATATCTTGAACAAACATAATAATATCTACATTCAATACCCTTCCAAGAGAATTTCCATCTTGAGGATTCTCTCTCTCTAACACCAAATTCTTTCAATTCCTATCTTTGGTGTTCCTTTGACACCATTAATCCGTACAAAGCCCCATAAGATATCTATCTGTACAAAACGAGTTCTAAGCAAACCTCAAATAACCCAATAGGCATTTTTGTCTAAGTTGCACTCTCTCTTCTTTGATACTACTCTCCACGTTCCTAGCATCATCGGTTAAACTAGTGCCGAGCTTGAATATATAACTGAGCTCAGTACGATCTGAAATGCGAGTTCAATAGCAATTGCTGGTTGAGAAAGCTGTGCTGAGGGCCATCAAACAGCTGGTTTGAGAAGTTGGTCATTAGGACCAAGTCATTCTGCTGCTTCTTCGAAGTTTCAGGGTAAACCTCGGTGGTGATTCTCTGTCGCTTCGAAGGTATATTCTGCTGGTCTAGCAGACAGGCTGATTCTGTCTCGAACCCTTGTGGGACCGAGTAATTGCTCCCGTTGCCACTGTTGCTACCATTGAGAAACAGTTGGTTCGAGGTCTGGTTAGCCTCCAGAAGAGCGTTGAACTCAGGCTGGGTGTCGAACAAGTGCGAGAGAGCAGCATAATCTTCGAGGACATCGGAGATGGAGGACGAATTCGGGAGCTTGAGAGTACTGCTTTCTTGGGCTATGTTCTGTAGGGTTGGCAGGTAGGGATCTTCGGTGACGGAGTCCTCCTGCTCTTGATCCATCAGAGGGACTGAAGGGAGACTGTTGCTCTTCTTGTAGATTCGGCATAGGACCCAGTCATCTAACTGCAATAGTAACATAATTTTTACGCCAGATATATGAAAAATAGATACAAGATAATATGATGATGATGATGATGATGATAAAGATTGGTACGTGAGAAATTTTTAGTGAGGTGAACATCAACCCAGTCGACTTCATGCTATCAAGAATAGGAATAAGATATGCTGGCAGCAAACATCATGACTTGGACTTGAGTGCATATTTACTCATAATTTGTGTCTTTGAGAAGAAATAACACAGCTAGAAAAAACTTAGTGGATCTAAATATTTCTATTTAAATCCGCGGCTTAATTAAACAACACAAAATATTTGATTCCATTCCATTAACATCTCTTTCTTCTCGAAACAAGGATCATAAACCGCTTAACAAAACAAGAAACTATCAACATCTGAAACACTAGTTGGCGTAATCATGGTTAAGTTAAAGACTGATCAGAGGTTAACCAATCTCACCCTCATGGAGTGGTCTCTGAGCTTCATAGGCCGGTAGCTGTTGGTGTTCCTAGCCTCAGCAAGCCTGTACTCGTGCATGATCCAGTTGGTCTTCAGCCCCTTGGGTGGCCTCCCTTCGTAGAACACGAGAGCTTTCTTCACCCCAATGTTCTCATTTCCTGAGTGGATCGGCTTGTCCGTCCCCGTCGCCTTCCAATACCCGGACGCGGCTGCACGGTTTGGCCGGACTCCGTTCGGGTACTTCCGGTCCCTTGGGCTGAAGAAGTACCACTCTCGGTCCCCAAACTTCGCCTTGGCTGAACAGAACATGAAGTTCGGACAGTCAGGATGCGTGTTTATGTTAAACTAGACTAATAAATATCTACCGACAGTACGGGTAACGATCGGAACTCACCGGGCAGGTCCCAGGGGTCGAACTTGTAGATGTCGACCTCTGCGATGATGGGCACTGGGCAGGGTGTGGATGCAGCCCTGTTCCGCAGGTAGTGCAGGATGAGCTCCTCGTCGGTCGGGTGGAACCGGAAGCCTGGGGGCAGCGTGTTAGGGTTCGACATAGATGCAAATTCTAGAATTGAGAAGCGGTTTTGTTGGAAAATAGAACGGGAGGAGCGACTCCTGTTTTGAAATTTTTGTGAGGGGAGGGAGGGGGGTAGTTTTATGATTGGGGGATATTTTTTTGTCGGGTAGCGAGGGGTGTAATTAATGAGTTCGTTGGGGGCATATTTGGAAAATGGGGGTGCTTTTCGCGGGAGGGATAGGATTGGAGATAGGATGGGGACAACTTGCAGATTGCGTCATCGTCGGACACGTGTCAGGCATTATAGCGTGCCAAGGATATACCTTCGGGAGTGCGAACACGGTTGATATATGGCCGACACGTGTTTATCAGAGTTCCAGCAGCATACTTAATTGAGACGTTGAGGCCTCTCATTGGCTGATCTCAATCCGTGGGCGAAGATCGACTCGTGCCAAATGGGACAACTGTGTTCGTTGAGACTTTCTCATTTCTTAAATCTTTTTTCAAATCAAATTCTCTTATTATTTACCCATTAATATTTTCTTCTTCTTCTTTTTTTTTTTTTTTTTTTTTTTTAAGTTCCATTCCAGCACGCGAGTTAGGTTCTTTGATCATTCATTACCTCCAAAATATCGCGACACGGTCAACCCGGACACTTGGCGGCTCGGTATTAAACGCCACTGCATCAGATGAGCTGCAGCGGGCCATGCAGCCAACACGCATGCAGGCAACCAAGAGCGAAAAGTGGACGTCAATTGGCGTGCATGTTGTGTTTGTTGTTGTGAATGGTGCAGGGGATCCGGCTTGCCACACGACGACGCGCGAAAGGTCATGTTCGCCCACCAAACGTTAATAGCCCCCGTAAGTCCCAAGTCCTATTGATCTTAAGCAGGATTATCTTTTCTCTAATTAGTGTACCAGTGGTAATCCTAATGGCTCCATCACACCAACCAAAGAGATTAGACGCATAGTGTGGTCCCAAGTCTCATCAGTCTCGATAGTTATACGGGTGTAAGGGCAATTAATGGCTAAAATAAAGCAGGATTAGTGCTTGTCATTAGCAAGAAAGCTTACAAAACTGTATACTGCAGGGAAACTGAGCCATCAGTAGAAGTGTGACATGCATGCAATGCAAGGAGAAGGGTTCATCCTCAGCCACAGCTGCACATTATATTCTATTTAAAGCAACCTCGTGGGTTGTCGTCTATCGATTTGCATTCGTTGTTGCGCAATGGGTGCTGATCGAGAGGGAAGGAGGGAGAGGGGAGATGTCAATGTACAAATGTATATTTTTCATTCGTCGACTGAGATGACCATTATTGTTCAAATCCTTCGGGAAGGGGTCCCACTTCGAAAAGTTGGTGATAACACCAGAATTAGCCGCCACAAACTAAGAATATCATAATATAATAATGTAATTAGGAGAAGGAAGCACCTTGATAATAAGCCAAACATATTGGAAGTCATAATTTAATGTTGATGTATTAATTTGAGGTGGTTAATTTCATTTAGTCTGCACAAGGTTTCGATGCATTATGGAATGTTAATGAGTCCCAGAGCCAGCCCTGGGCAGGTGCACCTGCCCAGGGCCCACAATCTAAAAGGGTCCAAATTTTTCAAACGGCTAGTTTTTTTTTTTTTTTTTTAATTTTGAATGTTTTTTTTTCAAATGGCTTGTTTTTAACCCAACAACTCCATTCCAAAACAAAATCACACTAAACCAATATCTCCTCCTCTCTCCCTCTCTTTATCTCTATAAATATTTCTTGTTATTCGGTTGTCGAATGTGTTGGCTCCCAACTATTCTGGCATTCTGCTGCTTGATTCTTTTCAAGATACTTTTGTTCTTTTTTCTTATATAATTTTGTTATATTTTTTCTAAAAAAAATATTTTCTCAAAAATATTTGTCTGGGAGTGAAAAAAGAAAAAAAAAAAAAAACAAATAGAACAGTTAATACAATCACAAAGGGGAGCTATGGATAAATTTGTTAAAATAGCAAGTTCTTCTAATGAAAATTTGGATGGATTAAATGATGATAATGTTGAAAATTTAAATGAAAATGTAAATGAACAAAATCAAAATAATAAGGATATTGATAATTTGAATGAGCATAATGATGTACCAAATGAATCTATTATTGAAAATGTAATAGTTGATGAACAACCAACCCATTCTTTTGATATTTATGATCCTAGAAATTAGAATAATCTTGATAATAAATCAAGAGACATTTTGGTTAAAAAAGGGCCTATTAGAGAATTGAATCTTGTATTTCCTTTAGATAACACATTTAGGCATTTTTCATATGGTTATTATACTAGGAAGTTAAGTAATGGAGAGACTAGTGATCGAAAATGGTTGGTATCCTTGAGTATATGTCAATGTCAAATATGTCAATGTCATCAGTTGAAATTCTTGAATATGTCAAAATTGCAGATTGCTATCCTAATGTTTCCATTGCTTATCGAATCTTATTGACAGTACCTGTGACTATTGTATCAGCAGAGAGAAGTTTTTCAAAGTTGAAATTGCTGAAAACCTATTTGAGGTTATCAATGTCACAAGAAAGGTTGAATGGTTCGGCGATTTTATGTATTGAGAAGGAAATGTTGGACAGTATTGATCTTGATACTATTATTGAGGATTTTGCATCTAGGAATGCCCGAAGGAATTGTTTTTTATGAATTATGATTAGTTTTTGTAATGGTAAAACTATGTACTAAATTTTAATTTTGGTAATAAAAATATTTATTTAAAATTTTAATAAGACTTGTTAGGGTCCTTCCTCATTTCGCCCCGGGCCTCTAAAACGTTAGGACCGGGCCTGATGAGTCCTTGACTAATCTTGCTACAAGCGCATGAGTTTTATTATTGATTAGTTGCTAAAAATTGACTTGTTCAATTAGCTAATAAAGAAAATGGATTGCGGTAATATATTTTTTTCCCCTATGTATTTGGAGGTGGATAATTATGATATAGCGTTTTGAACATTTAGGTCAAAGAGACTAGTAGGAGTTAGAGTATATAGTGACGTCAGATCTTTATAGGACAAGAGTATAGTTGGATAATTGTCAAGATTGTGATGCAGTTGGAAGCTGCTTAGAATTATGTGGTGGAAAGTTAAAGATTTAGGGACAAATTAGGATTTCTTTTGAGAGAGCAATCGAATCTGATCTAATTGTTAAGCTAATGTTCTATTAAACTACATATCTACCAGGGGACTTCTGAATTGGCTACTACAAATAGGTGTATCTCAAAATAATTAATGTGCGACAAACAAAATAAAATAAAATGCTAAAGTTCCATATAGATCTAATAAAATCTAAATAATAAATTCTAATTTATAAATCATGGTTGTCTGCTGGGTGCTGCGGGGCTACCTATGTAACATAACTACCAAAATATGGAAAACATGTGTAAGATGTGAAGTAGCCACAGGATGGAAAGAGCCGCATAAAATAGCCATATAGAAAGCAGCTATATGAAAAAATGCCACATGAGAAATCTTCAAAGGAAAAGTAGTCACATAGAAAGTTGACAAATCTTAGCTATTCAATGTTCTCATCATTTCCCCCAATTGAAAATATTCACCAGCGTGAATAGCAACACAAATAAAAATAGAGTAAGTTCAGGAGAAGTTGCTCAATTATTTTGCCTGGCGTAAATGGTGGTTGCAGAATTGTTGAACACTGCAAATATACTAAAGTAGCTAGTGCATGCCAACTTAAAATTGTTGACGGCAGCCACTAGATAAATTATTTTGATCATTCAATATCCAAATCATCAATTTCAAGGAGGGTTGTTGAAATATTTACAAAGAAACAAAAATTGGTTGGTTAGCTAAAGATCTAAAACCCACCCTTCGCTTAATCCCATGCAAAACCTATTTTCTAGTCCAAGGAGTGAAGAGGAAAACAAGGATTCTGTTCAAAGGAGTGAAAGGTGATGAAGCCATACCTTCTATTTTTCCAAAAATCTAGGCTCTTGAAACTGTATGCTTGTTCTATTTTGATATTAACATCTAATTAAGCAAGCTCACTACATCTCTAAGCAATGTCTAGAAACATGATGGGATGTGAAACACGAGGAATCAAACAGTTTCTAGGGTTTCTCTTCTCGATATTAAAGTCTAAGCATGTTCATTCTGATCTCTAAACAATTAGCATCTAGCAAGAATGGTCATGGCATGAGCAAAACAAGTAGAACGATGGCCATTTGAGGGAAATTTCTATTGTTGTTTTTCTTTAATTGGGTTCCCACATTTTCCTTAGATAGAAATATGGCATGGGACACTTGTGTTCAAGGAGCACCACACACTTAGCACACAAGAGAAAAGATTTTCATATCTGAGGAAGAGAAACCCTACTTGACTGCACACAAGAGAAAATATTTCCATATTTGACGAAGAGAAACCCTACTTTACTTTGAACCCACATGCTCAAATTTCACACACATGCGAACTAAACCGAGCACCATAAAGCTAGTGGACGAGCAAAGTTCGTACGTTCAGTTTTAGTGTGCTACAAGATAAGATCGCATGTCAATCTTACAATGCTATTCAAAGGCTCTACCAGGAGATCCATATCCATTCTATTGGTTCTCAGCATATTAGTGAGCCTAGCCAAAGCCTGATGAAATGATCAGATATAGATGCATGAACCTGGTCATGCATCTAGCTGCCATGGCATGGCCTGTAGTGCTTGTAACCATCTAGTGATTGATCTATTCGATCGTTGACTGCAACGTTGTTAGTAGTTCTTCTTTGCATGTGTTTCTTACGGCTTTGCAAATCCGAGAACATGGACTTGTTCAAAAGGATATCTAATGCATGAGAATTTTGTTTCTATGAATTAAAATATGTTTCATAATCCGTTGGAGGCCAATTGAGGTATTTAAATTAGTCGAAATTATGAATAATGGGCACGTCCAAAATTTTTGGATCAAAGCTTGAAGTCCCTGACGGTCATGATTGATTAATGTTATCAACTTTGTTGTCCTATTTCTTCTTTGATATACATCCATTCACTTTCAAAAAGTTACTAAACAAAATTCACAGAGAATCGAAATATATAAATCTTTCTAGATTTCCCTATTGAGTAAATACTTAATAAATGACTTGTATGTCAAGTTGTCAACTAATGCTCTCACATGACCTCAGTGAGAAAATTTTCCTTAGGTATCTATGCAATCTGGAGTAATATTCTCAGAGAGGGAAATACCTGTTAGGCTGAATAAATAACCATTTAAGCTCTCAAGACAAGCTTTAAATGGCTCTTATTTCTTCGGAGTAGTTGAATTACGAATTGAAATCTTAAATTAAATCCATTTGTCTCTCTTTTACTACATAGTATTCGTTCTTGAAAAGATTGATTTTTATTTGTAATGCATAAATGTGCAAAAATTGGGTGAACCCTGCTATATTTATTGATGGGTCATATTTCCGAGATAAGTGTCAGGCACATAATATTTGTTCATTGCTTAAGTTGGGCTTTAAATCTTACCTGTTTGGGTACTATGCTAGCTAATTAAGAAGGAAACAAAAGAATTTGATTTGATTCCAATCATGATTTTAGGCCGATCTGACTAAGAAAACTTAGCCATGATCGAAGGAAAAGTGTGCTTTACAATAAATTTTGAGGAATAGGAAGTCATTAGCGGAGAAGTCAGAACCAAACTGTTACAACTTATGGTTTCAATATTAGTGGCTTGAAGTTTGAAAGAGTAGGTTGCACGAGTGGAATACTTAAGCTTTAGATGGTCTAACCTATTTCTGAACTACGTTTTAGCTTTGCTTCACGTCTAATAAATAAAGGTCAAAGTTCTGAATGAAGATTTTGTGCAACAACTTACAGCAATCCATTTCAACTATGCTCAAGTATTATGATGTTTCAAATACCGTAATAAAATATTCTCATTTTGTTTATGATAATTGATTCTTAAATATAAAATCTCAGGGCAGACTAGCCCCATCATATGCATGAAGATGAACAATATGACTCAAGTCAGTGAGTCTTGAATCAAAACAGCTTCTCTTCTTTTTGCTAATTCGTGTTGATCAGACAGAGTTTGAGAATTGTCATAGCTCAACTAATCTACGAGGAAAATTCCCCTCCCATTTAATTTTGCCAGTCATGTCGATCAGTACCCTCTCATGCACTTAGTACACCTATTTCCCTCTCACCACATATATCAAAAAATCTATCAATATATAAAATCTATCTATTCATGATTGAAAATCTAAAAGGTGGTTTTGGTCATATGATTCCTTTTCCCCTCGCATTTTTTAAAGGAAATTATTGATGCAAAAAATGATTATTCAGGTCCTTAAGTAGCCCACGAGGCCCAATACATTATCAGGCTATAAGTACAAAAGAAGTCACTGAAGTCACCCAGTAACTATGACTTCAAACTTTAACGACTATCACAGATTTGAGTAGCAATCACAAAAAAATAAAGAATAACAGAATGTAAGAATACAAAGATTTACATAGTTTGTCCCAAATTAGACTACGTCCACGATCGCCAAAGGATTTCTTTACTATTTGAGAATAGGGTTTATAAGTACATGATAGTAATACATATAGATGGGTCGCAATCTTACTACCATGTAAAATTATCTAAATACCCCTACAAAACTCAACACAAACACCAAGTCGGCTAACTTCCATGCATGGAACAACTAGCAAAAACTCTAAAGTCATAAGATCACCATGTGATTCTTCTTTTAAAGAGATGGAAATGGACTAGCACTCACCGTATCTATCCAATTGTGATGAATCAACTATTCATTGGAATCCTCTATGGAAAGGGAAACAAAATTATCTAAGAATAAGAAAACTTATTTGTAGATGCCGAAGTAGGGAGTGCAATAAAATCTATTTCTAGATGCGAAAATAGGAAATTTTGCTCTCAGTACAATTCCTTCAATGACCAACCGTCGGGAACAACTAGTTTCATCCTCCTTCAGAAAGAGAGGGACATATCCTCTAGACTCCAAGAAGCTCTTTTGTTGGTTCTAGATTTTGGATCTAGTTTATTTAGATTTGATAGGAAAAAAAGAGTCCTTAAAAACTTATAATTCTTTATCTGTATAAAGATCTAAGTCGAGTAACTGACACTTTGCTCAAGGATATAGATCTGAGATCTATGACAACTGAATCTCTTTAAATCTCAATGTACGTGTTCTTCTGTCTTTTTTGATTTATTATCTAATAATCTACTTGTCCCTGAGATTCAACATTTGGATAGTCTATTCCAAGCTTAACCAATTTGTTCAAGTCAGCTTTGGAGTCCATTTTTCATCCTGATTGGGTCGACAAAACTAGTAGATCAAATTTGTTCAATAACAATTAACTCATATTAGTGTGAAGAGAACAAATACCTTTTTTTTTTTTTTTATGTCTTTGTATCCAATCCATATGAAAATTTTTATCTTTGTATCCAACCCTTTTGTGTGGTTATTTGATGATTTTGCTGTTGCAGTATTTTTTTTAAATCTTTTTATTTAGAAATGTTTCAGCATCTTACGACTTGTCCTTTTGTGGATACAAATGCTCATCTATTGTCTTCAAGTTGAAGATGCTAAGGATATCCTCTATGCTAGGATGGAGAACCTCCTTTTTAGTTTCTAGATAATTGCTAAGGATTAGATGACTAATAACCCTCTAATCACATTGTGAGTGGGATTGTCATATTCCCATTAAAAGGTGCAAAAACCTCTGGCTACAAGGGATTGGAATGTGATCCTCTCAATAGTCACTTCAAGCATGCTATTGGCTTGACTTTCTTGCACAAGGGCTCAAGGACAATTACGTACGGATACATTTTGCATGGAGGTTTTGTCTGCATGCATAGAGATGAGAGAAATGGAATTTGGCCTCTCATGATGTAAAAAAAAGCAAAGATCAAGCATGTGCCAATTGTTGCTTTGTAAACCGCTCAACATTGGCCTATCTTCAATTGACAATTGGAGATGCCTTGTATTTTGGGGCTAAAATACGAAATAACTAGATTACCCACGGTGAATACACGCCTCTCTGGGTAAATAGTTTTGAGTTTAAATTCACACCATAATGCAGTTAGAATGTTCTAAGAATTTATCACAGGTACAACTAATTGTGTGGAGGGAGGTACTCTATATGTTTGCGTAATTAAGCAGGCGCTCTAACAGTCTCGGATAACTTTATTAGTGCAATATTAGTGTGCAAAAAAAAAAAGGAGAAAAAAAAGCCTTACTAATTTAAATGCACTGAAATGACGTATCTTGTCTTTCTTTTTAGACCGGTCTATCGATCTATATAATTATCTATGTAATTTCTAAATTCCTATATCGGTCATCTAGAATTCTTCTAAATTTTGACTATCATGAATTTTCCAATATGTCATACATTATAATATAATTGGTCACAACGATCTACTTATCATATATATATATAAGTTTATATTCTCTATTAATATCAACTACACCATATATAAGAAAAAGAGTATATCTCTCAATATCTCAATAATATAAATATATTAGCTTTTAACAATAAGATTCCAATAACAATCACCAATAACACATATATCTCCACAACATATGAGATCCAAATTAACCGACTTTTTCAAGTCTTAATACATAATGCATGGTATATAAGTCAAGTTCGATATTTATGTATAATTAGGAAACTACTCATGAGTCATATAACACAAGTATAATACTGGTATTTAGATTTTACATATGGTTCCCAAAAACTAGTAGGATATAAGCCTAGTTTTTATCCTTAACATTAACAAAAACATACAGTTAAAATAAAAGATGAGCTCGATTGCCAAATGATTAAAGTCATACAAAAGGATTCCAAGGAAAGTTAAAACAATATAAGAGTTGTGTTATACATAAGATAATAAGTATGAACATGGATTGGATTAAGATAAATGATAACACAGTAATATGATAAAGATAGGATGAACATGATAAGTATACTAGTATAATGACATATTAATCAGAAAAATTTAATTTACTAGCTATTTGATTTATTATCATAATAATATTAATGTTTTATATTTTAATTACTGTATATTGATCAGATTCTACCCAAAATCAAGCTATAATATTCAGTAACCACATAATAGTTTTATTATTCCTTTCCTCATAACAGCTACACGTACACGTGGCATGATACTTTATATATATATATATAGAGAGAGAGATCGCTGCAGATTATTTGTTATTAATTGTTAGCTGATTATTACAACTTTTTACTTTATTACTTATTATTTTCTTGTTTGATTACTTGTAGAAATTATAGTTTATTCATTTACAATTGCTTGTTATAATTCCTCTCTGATTGTTGAATTTTATTAATTATTGTTGATTCTATTGAGCTTTTAGCTAAACTAAATAAGCATTAAAAAATATAAATTAAGTATTATAAAATATAAATTATAGTATTGATTATGAATGAAACTGAAAAAAAAAAAATTAAAATTATTTTTGGATAATGACTGAAATTACCATTGCGAACTTAATATTATTTATAAAAGTAAAATGCTAAAATTATTAGGAAACTTGATAGAAACTTAAAATAGTTTCTAATTGTTATAATATAATTTTACGTTTTTTTTTAATTTTTTAAATTTATAAAAAATTATATATAAATTTTTTATTTATTTATATTAAATAAATTGAAAATTGCATAACCTATATATGGAAATAAAGTACAAAGTTATTTCTAGGTTACATATTCAACTGAAACATAAATGAACCATATTGGTCGTATAACAACTTTGCCGTTACAAACCCCTATCTATACTTTTCTTGATTGGATGTTGCCTTATGATAAAAAAATCTATTTGATTTGCATCAATACTGACTAATGACACTCATGTATCTATGTAAGAGGGAGTGATTTGGAGAGTACACCCCTTTCATATTCTGTTCATGAATCTACCATTCTTCTCTCTCACGAGTACTTACAGATTAAACCACTTTTCATCTTTTCTTCTTCCTCCTTCAAATTCTAAGATCTAATTCCGCAAGGGTTCTAGAAAAAATATCATTCACGACCTCTTTAAGAACTCTTCACTAGTCATTATAAGGTAAGAAATCATGCATTAATCTTTTATATCTTTTAAGTAAAATCTCATCAAGGAATACCCACAAATCATAACTTTCATTTTATTGCACCAATTAAGTAGATTCATCGCTTGTATAAACGATAATTGAAATCGCTACAACTTTTCTTCATTTGGTTTATGCCAATTTCAATTTAACACATCCAAAAATCAAGTTCAAAGTGGGATTCCTACAAAACAAGTTCTGAGTGCACTAATACTAGTTATCTAGGGCAGAAAATATTTCTCTATCGATACTAGTTATCCATGTCAGGAATTTGTTTTGCGCCGACACTAGTTATCTACACTGGATAGACTTTTATGCCGAGCTAGACTTCTATGCCGGTCTAAAATTATATGTTGATCTCTCTAGCCTCAACTACATAACAATACTATCTAGCCTCGACGATATTATCTATCATTGCCAACACTATCTATCCTCACTAACACTCACTAGTATTGTCGTCACTATCCATCCTAGACAATACTCTCTATCCTCACCAACACTATTTATCCTCGCCGACATAGTCTATCATCGCCAGACAGTTTGCTTCCAATACTGTTTTATTAAAACACTCCATAATTTTTTAGCCCGACCTTCGTTGAACTTATTTTGAGTTCATTTGAAGGATAATTCAGTCTCGACCTTCGTTGAGCTTATTTTGAGTTCATTTGAAGGATAATTCAGCCTTTTACTTCCTTTAGATTACTAGATAATAAATCGGAAAATTCTATTTGCACACTGAAAATTACTCTTGACGCACTGTTTTAAAATTTACAAATAATTACAAGTTTACCATTATTTTTTTGGACTAAATTACTCTTATAAATCCCAATCTAAAACTTATTAAAAATCCCCAAAAGACACATTAGTCATTTGCCACCAACTCTCTCCTCTCTGCAACGTTCCCAAGAACTCTATCTGCTAAAGCAAATCAAAACAGCAATCTCATCTCTTACTCATTCACCTTTTTTTTTTTTTTCTCTCAACACAATTTTGGAGCTCTCATTCCTTCATCTATTTTACTCAGATCTAGATCTAAAGATCATTGGTGAAAAAAAAAGAGGAAAAAATAATGCAATGAGGCGACAGATTTCAGTTTTCAACGAAGAAGAACACCAACAAGCCGAAAAGGAAACTAAAGGCAAAGGAAAATTCAAGGCCGGATCCTCCCGGCCCCACAGGATCACATTGATCTTCCTCTAGTTGCGGCGGTAGTGGAGAAGTCGCTGCCCAATGGCGACTTGTACCGCGGCGAGTTCCATCACAACTGATGCAAATAATGGCTTGACTACAAAGGAGCCAGTTCAAGTTCCAACTGGGTCGGTTACAAGAGCACAAGGAAAGAAGTTCAAAGATGCACTTAATGGGCTGATTCAAGAGGTTTTGGCTCAAGCAAATTCATGGAGGCCCATTGAGGATGGTTCACGAGTTCAACAAAGATGCATCAATATGATTCAACTAGTACAAGAATCTGATCAAAATTGATTGTTTTCTTTTGTTTTATTTCTAGAACTTTCTTTGTATTGATCAGCAAATTAAGGGGCTGATTGTTTCTTTTTATTTTGTTTCTATTTTTTAAACTTTTCTTGTATTGATCAGCCAAATTAAGGGGCTGATTGTTTCCTTTTGTTTTGTTTCTATTTCTTGAACTTTTCTTGTAGAAAACTTTCCTTGTATTTTTTTTAGCCTATAAAAAGGCGTCTAATGGAATAGAAGAGAGACAGTTTACAGATAATTGGTGAGTTTATTCTCTTTGGTTCTTTGAAGGACTATTCGAACTTATCGGAATTCTTCCGTGGCGTTCATCATCGACTTATCAACCGCCTTTCCACTACCGTTTGTGGCGTCTTCCTTATACCAAGGTTCTTGCTTCGCATTAAACAACGGGTTGAGATCAATTATACCGAGATTCTTATTTTTGTTGAAGCAACGGGTCGAGATCTCTCATCCAAACCTGATCGAAAACGTTCTTAGATTTTCTCCTTTTCTTCTACGGGTCTCGTTATTCTTGACGGGGTTCGCATCATTTGGTATCAGAGCCAAGGATTTCTCGTCTCAGGTTTGCTTATCCCATTTAAATTTAGTTTCCTTTTCTTATCTAGCCGAATTTCTTTCTTCTACCCTATTTTAAATCTTGTTCTATTATTCACGAAAGAAAAAATTTGAAAAAAAAAAGATCCGAAAAAAAAAGAAGGTAAAAAAAAAGGGAGTAAAAAGATTCTCTTTCGTTTGTTTCCAATAAGCCCGAAAATCTCCTCACCCCAAAGACCAAAAAATTTTTTTTTTTGGGAAAATTTTGCTGAATTATGCTTTGAAAATCTAATAACTCATATCTCTTGTTTTCTTACCTTTTGAACCTGAATTCCCTTGGTGAGTTCTTGGTGAATTATTGCTGGAATTTTGAATATTGTTCGAATAGTTTTAAAATAACTGAAAGAGGACTATCGAGTAGAAAAAGGCAAGAGTGGTGAGCATATTAAAGGGTAAAAATCGATTATACTGAGTGAAATACGAGTGGAATAGAGTGAATTATTCTTTGAGTGAAAATACGTGAGGGAGTGTGTGAGATCCTTTCCTTTTTTTTTGTTGTTTTCTAACTTTGATTTGCAGCAATCATGTCTCACAACAGTGAAAAGAGCATCACCGAAGGTGCTACAGGGATGGCTGACCCAAGGTTACTCATGGAAGTCATGATGAGTGAGATGAGGCGTGTGATGAGGTTAGAATTGGAGCAGGTACATGAGCGGATTGATCGGATGGAGAATACACATTTGGAGCAGCCACAAAACACTCATAAGATACATAGGAGGGAAAGAGTTCAACATCGGGGAGTGAGAGATGAAGATGGAGAGTATTATGGGGCTGGTTTTGATGAAGAAGAAGATCGGGATTCAGTTGTTGGTAATATGAGATATGGATGGCGGTTTAGAGAAGATAGAAATCGGGAAGATAACAACTTGGGCAGTATTAAGATGAAGATTCCAGCGTTTCAAGGAAGAAACGACCCCGAGGCTTTTCTTGAGTGGGAGAAAAAGGTGGAGTTAGTGTTCGATTGCCACAACTACTTTGAGATGAAGAAGGTAAAACTTGCTGCCATTGAGTTTTCTGACTATGCTATTGTGTGGTGGGATCAATTAGTATTGAACAGGTGGCGAAATAGGGAACGATCGATTGAGACGTGGGAAGAGATGAAAATAGTGAGGAAGAAGCGGTTTGTGCCCAGCCATTACCACTGGAAGTTGTACAATAAATTTCAAACGCTCCGACAAGGTAACCGGAGTGTGGAGGATTATCATCAAGAGATGGAAATTGCTATGATCCGGGCTAATATCGAAGAAGACCGAGAGGCTACTATGGTTAGATTCTTGAATGGCTTGAATCAAGAAATTCATGAAAGGGTGGAGATGCAGCATTATGTGGAATTAGAGGATATTGTACACATAGCCATCAAGGTGGAGCAACAACTCAAGAGGAGATGTGGTACACGTGCATCCCATAATTCGGATTTTTCCCCATGGAAACCGAGTCATGTGAAGAAAGAGGAGAAACCAGCTGCAAAACCTAAATTTGAGCCAAAACAAGAGACAACCAATTATGACACTCAAGGTAAATCTGACCCTTCCACTTCTCGAAATTGTGACATTAAGTGTTTTAAATGTCAAGGCAAGGGTCACATAGCAAGTCAATGCCCGAACAAAAGAGTCATGGTAATAAGGGGTAATGGAGAGATCGAAACTAACGACGAGTCCGATACCGACTCTATGCCACCATTGGAGGACGTAAATGAAGAAAAATATGCAGTTCCAGGTGAATTATTGGTGTCAAAAAGACTTCTAAACTTGCAAGTAAAAGAAATTGAAAAAGTGCAGCGGGAGAACATCTTTCATACTAGGTGCTACGTCAAACACAAGGTATGTAGTATGATTGTTGATGGAGGAAGTTGTACTAATATTGCAAGCACAACCTTGGTGGAGAAATTAGGACTGCCCACACTGAAACATCCTAGACCATACAAGTTACAATGGCTGAATGATAGTGGTGAGGTAAAGGTAAATAAGCAGTTTTTGGTTTCATTCCGCATCGGAAAATATGAAGATGAAGTTTTATGTGGTGTAGTTCCGATGCAAGCTGGACATTTGCTATTAGGCCGACCGTGGCAATTCGATCGGAAAGTTAAACATGATGGCTTCACCAACAAATACTCGTATGTACTCAACCAAAAACCCATCACTCTTGTGCCAATGACACCAAAACAAGTTTATGAAGATCAAGTGAGGTTGCAAAAAGAGAGTGATAAAAAAAAGAGAGTGATCAAAAGAAACAGAGTGAGTAAAAGAAAAAGAGTGAAAATCAGCGAGTGGCCGAGCAAAATGAGAGAGAAAAAGAAAATCAAAATTCAGCCATTGAGAGAAAATCAGAGAGAAAACAAAAGAATTTCTATGTAAAAGTGAGTGAGATTAAGCGAGCAACGTTTTCAAATCAGCCGATCATTGTACTTTTGTACAAAGAGGCATTTTTAAATACTAATGAACTTATCCTACTTTGCCCAGTTCTGTTGTTTCTCTTTTGCAGGAATTTGAGAATGTCTTTCCCGAGAAAACAACACATGGATTACCACCAATTCGAGGGATTGAACATTAAATTGATTTTGTTCCCGGTGCGACAATTCCAAACCGACCAGCCTATAGAAGCAATCCCGAGGAGACAAAGGAGTTTCAACGGCAGGTAAGTAAGTTGTTAGAGAAAGGGTATGTGAGGGAGAGTATGAGTCCGTGCGCCATTCCGGTTTTACTTGTACCTAAGAAAGATGGGACGTGGAGAATGTGCGTTGATTGCCGAGCCATCAACAACATAACGGTAAAGTATCGTCATCCTATTCCTCACTTAGATGACACGTTAGATGAGTTGCATGGTTCTTGTGTGTTCTCTAATATTAATTTAAAAAGTGGTTATCATCAGATTAGAATGAAAGAAGGAGATGAATGGAAAACTGCTTTTAAAACAAAATATGGTTTGTATGAATGGTTAGTTATGCCTTTTGGGTTGACTAATACACCAAGTATTTTTATGAGACTTATGAATCGTATTTTGCAAGCATTTATAGGCAGGTTTGTTGTTGTCTATTTTGATGATATATTCATTTATAGCAAAAACTTGGCTGATCATGTCGTACGTTTAAAATCAGTTTTAGATGTGTTTAGGAAAGAAAAGTTATTTGCTAACCTGAAAAAATGTATTTTTTGCACCGGTAAGCTTGTATTTCTGGGATTTGTTGTTAGTACACAGGGTATACATGTTGATGAAGAAAAGGTACGTGCAATTCTAGAGTGGCCGAGTCCCACAAGTGTAAGCAATGCTCGTAGTTTTCATGGACTTACTAGTTTTTACCGGCGGTTTGTGAAGGACTTTAGTAGTATAGCCGCACCACTTACCGAAGTGATCAAGAAGAACGTCGGATTTAGATAGGGAGAAGAACAAGAGAAGGTGTTTCAACTAATCAAAGAGATGATAACCAACGCCGTCTTATTGTCTTTACCTAACTTTTCTAAAACGTTTGAGATTGAATGTGATACTTCAGGTATTGGCATAGGTGCAGTTCTTATGCAGGAGGGACGACCAATTGCTTACTTCAGCGAGAAATTAAACGGGGCAACCTTAAATTAGCCGACTTATGACAAGGAGTTGTATGCATTGTTTCGAGCTTTGGAGACATGGCATCACTACCATGGCCTAAAGAGTTCGTGATTCACACTGATCATGAGTCCTTGAAACATTTGAAGGGCCAACACAAGCTAAATAAAAGACATGCTCATTGGGTAGAGTTCATTGAGATATTTCCATATGTCATCAGGTATAAGCAAGATAAGGAGAATGTGGTCGCCGATGCACTTTCTCGCAGGTATGCATTACTCTCTACACTTGATGTAAAATTGCTTGGTTTTGAACACATTAAAAGTTTATACATTGATGACCATGAATTTTGTGAAGAGTATCGGGCTTGTGAGAAAAACGTTTGTGGTAAGTTCTTTAGACATGATGGGTTCTTATATCGAGAAAATAAATTATGTGTGCCTAACTGTTCTTTAATGGATTTGTTAGTGCAGGAATCCCATGGAGGGGGATTAATGGGACATTTTGGGGTTGCTAAAACCTTAGCTATTTTGCAGGAACACTTCTATTGGCCACACATGAAATGAGATATTGAGCAAATTTGTGGTAGATGTGTCATATGTAGGCAAGCTAAATTCAGAGTGCAGCCCAACGGTTTGTATTTTGCCCATTCCTAGTGAGCCTTGGATTGGTATTTCAATAGACTTCGTGTTAGCATTACCTAGGACTAACGTGGAAGAGATTCGATTTTTGTGGTTGTGGATAGATTTTCTAAGATGGCACACTTTATTTCATGTCACAAAACTGATGATACTTCGCATGTTGCTGATTTATTTTTTAGGGAGATTGTGAGATTGCATGGCATGCCTAGAACCATTGTTTCGGATAGAGATACTAAGTTCTTGAGCTACTTTTGGAAGACTTTATGGTGTAAGATAGGTACCAAGTTTTTATTTTCTAGTACTTGTCACCCACAAACTGATGGTCAAACCGAATTAGTAAATAGGACTTTGTCTACTTTATTAAGGGTAATAATTAAAAAGAACATCAAAACATGGGAAGAGTGTTTACCAAATGTTGAGTTTGCTTATAATAGATCTATTCATTCTGCTACTAAATTCTCACCGTTTGAAATTGTTTATGGGTCTAATCCTTTGACTCCATTGGATTTATCTCTGTTTCTGAGCGTGTTAATGAAAAGAAAAAGGCTGATTTTGTTAAGCAGATACATGAGAAGGCAAGGCTCAATTTTGAGAGAAGAACGGAGCAGTATGCAAAACAAGCCAACAAGGGGCGTCACAAGCTTGTTTTTGAACCCGGAGATTGGGTGTGGTTGCATATGAGAACAGAGAGATTTCCGGTGCAAAGACATTATAAACTACTTCCAAGAGGGGATGGTCCTTTCCAAATTCTAGAGCGCATCAATGACAACGCTTACAAGCTAGATTTGCCCAGTGAGTACAATATTAGTGCTACTTTCAATGTTACTGATTTGAGTCATTTTGATGTAGGTGATGATTTGAGGGCAAATCCTTTTCCAGAGGAGGGGAATGATGCAAATAATGACTTGACTACAAAAGAGCCAGTTCAAGTTCCAACTGGGCCGGTTAAAAGAATACAAGGAAAGAAGTTCAAAGATGCACTTAATGGGCTGATTCAAGAGATTTGGGCTCAAGCAAATTCGTGGAGGCCCATTGAGGATGGTTCACGAGTTCAACAAAGATGCATCAATATGATTCAACTAGTACAAGAATCTGGTCAAAATTGATTGTTTTCTTTTGTTTTATTTCTAGAACTTTTTTATATTGATCAGCAAATTAAGAGGCTGATTGTTTTCTTTTATTTTGTTTCTATTTCTTAAACTTTCCTTGTATTGATCAGCCAAATTAAGGGGCTGATTGTTTCCTTTTGTTTTGTTTCTATTTCTTGAACTTTCCTTGTAGGAAACTTTCCTTGTATTTTTTTTAGTCTATAAAAAGGCATCTAATGGAATAGAAGGGAAACAGTTTACATATAATTGGTGAGTTTATTCTCTTTGGTTCTTTGAAGGACTACTCAAATTTATCGGAATTCTTTCGTGGTGTTCATCATCGACTAATCAACCGGCTTTCCACTGCCGTTTGTGGCGTCTTCCTTATACCGAGGTTCTTATTTCGCATTAAATAACGGATTGAGGTCAATTATACCGAGATTCTTGTTTTTGTTGAAGCAACGGGTCGAGGTCTCCCATCCAGACCTGATCGAGAACGTTCTTGAATTTTCTCCTTTTCTTCTACGGGTCTCGTTATTCTTGACGGGGTTCGCATACAACAACACCCCCCACGGCACGCCAATGGAGGCCGGGAAAGGAAGGCGGGGGTTGGCGATGAAATTTGGACCGGCAGTGAGAGCGGCGGTTGATCAAGAGGCGGCGACGGTGGGGACGACTCCGGTGGTGGGTCGGGAAGGAAGAACGGAGTTTGTCGGTTGAATTTGAGAGAAAATTCTGCCCAAGGAGATTAAAGAGAGTGAAGGGCAAAATTGAAAAATAATTTGTGCGCTGAGAGTAAATTGCTCATATTTCAAAACGTAAGCCTGGTGCAAAGAGTAACCAGGGCATGAAGAGTAAATAGCAGAGTGC
This sequence comes from Dracaena cambodiana, assembly GCA_036321105.1. Taxonomy (NCBI): domain Eukaryota; kingdom Viridiplantae; phylum Streptophyta; class Magnoliopsida; order Asparagales; family Asparagaceae; genus Dracaena; species Dracaena cambodiana. Next base: position 32,171,227 of record JAYEPQ010000014.1, read on the forward strand.
AAATAGAATTTCCCTAATAAATCCCAAGAATAGTGAACACGCATGATCCAAAACTCTAATAACTTAAAATTAACACATTATCCATCTTATAAATCTAGATCCAATAAGATAGTTATTCCAAACCCGTTTCACCATGAAAGTCAGACTTCTAAATTATTTTTTAAAAATACCACGAAATTTCCTAAAACCACTAAAACTTATAAACAAACTCAATAAAAAACGAGCGATCCTCCCAAGAGTCCTTCATATACAAGAAAAAGCTATTCATCCAAACATATGTATGGTCCCAGTTTTCTTTATCACTTTACAAAACACCAATATATTTAAGGTCCGAGAATGGACTGTTTTAAGAGCAAATTTTTAGCCCGTATATTAAAAATTGAAAATAAATAATTTAGTTTGGTAATAAAAAATATTTTGATCAAAACATGTCGAGAATTAATCTTTAAACCTGTTTATTCTCCTTCCTAAGTCTAAGTTTTTCCAAAGATTTCTTTGTTAACGCCTCCTCCTTTTGTTTATCAATTTATTTATTTTTAAAAGTAAAACTGGAAGTCACGTATCAATTTAATGGGAGAATAATCCCATCCCCCCATAGTTTACGGCTATGTAGACATTCGCCCCCAGCTGAGAGACGTGCACTGCAGCCAGATTAATAAAAAAAAAAAAAAAAAAAAAAAAAAAAAAAAAAAAAAATCCGCATTTAACCACATCCATCGCTATTCAGCTCAGTTTACTTCTCCATGGCTACTCATAGCTGACGAGCCTGAATACTGGAAAAGATTGTATCCGAGCACATATACCATTTTCAATATCAAGGGTGCTCGATAAATACAGGCAAGTCAATAGAGATAGAAAACTAACCACTATGCGCTGCGTTTTCTGCTCACACTATGAATTTGGCAATACAAATCAATCACAGAAGTTACATATACAGGCTGAAATGCAACTATCATTTGGATCCACAACACTGAGATCATAACAGAGCGCTGCTTATACGATCATTTGGCTTCTCCACTTCCAATGAGTGCAACTATAGCTGTTTAAAATAGTCGTAAACTGCTCAACGGATGTAGATGAATAAGATTTAGAATGTTCAGATGGAAAGCAGCTGTTGACTGAATGCTGGCAGGGCCCCTAAATGCAACATGCTGGTACTTGGTGTTGGTTCCACCTATTCTCACAGTGCTTATACATGATAGCCTCCATCTCAGAACAACCATCATCGATGGGGACCTTCTATACATGATTGTTAAACATATTACCATGAATAGGTGGAACCAACACCAAGTACCAGCATGTTGCATTTAGGGGCCCTGCCAGCATTCAGTCAACAGCTGCTTTCCATCTGAACATTCTAAATCTTATTCATCTACATCCGTTGAGCAGTTTACGACTATTTTAAACAGCTATAGTTGCACTCATTGGAAGTGGTGCATTATCAGACTGTAGAAACAGGAGCAGATTCTTGTTTTTCTCCAAGTTGGTTGTGCAGGAACTCCAGTACGGAGTGGCACTGAAACATACGGTGGGGAAAACTGTTAATTATCCCGAGTATTTATCTGTATGGTAGTTCTAAATGTATCCCTCTAATTTCTAAATATCCCCCCAAAAGATTGACTTTTATTTCAATTTTACCATTAAATATTTAGGACGTATTTGCTCCCGTCTTCTTCCCCTCTCTTCTCTCCAACTCTCTCAAAAACCTAATAATTTCCCAAAGCTCAAACAATAAATCTCTTTAAATCACCTTAAAAAAAATATAAAATAAGTAACAAAGTCTTTTTTAGTCCTTTCAATTGAAACAAAATTCAAGAGCTTCGAGAGAAGGATCTCGGCATTGAAAGTATAGCAAAAGTAGATTGAAATTTTTTAAAGAAATAAAAAAAAAATTAACTATTGCACAAAATATAAAATTTTAACAATAAATAAAATTACATTCAATATTTTTTTTTTGTTCAAAAGTAGATAAATTTTTTTAAATGTTTAGTAGATTAGAATTTTTAAGAAGAAAGGAATTAGAGGGGTGGAGGAAAAAAAAAGAATGGTAATCTACTAATACGAAGGGTGTACTAAGAAAAAGTTCATACTTTTAAATATATAAGTAGTTAGCAAGGGGATACTTAGAAATTGGGGGCACATTTAGAATTTCCCGATCATGACCAGCACAAAGCAGTTGACATAATTACCCTCTGTTCTACGCTGGTTTCGCTGGTATCCAACTTCAAGGATTCTAGGTGTTCTACGGCTTCCTGAAATCCACTAATTGCTCCACCCTCATTGCCGAGATTCCTATCCAAATCAGCAACTTTGGCAAGAGAAACTGCCAGATCAACTACCTACACCAGATAGACGAGCACAATTAAGTGAAGTTTCAGCATTGTAATGACAATTCTGAAGTGTAAATTGATCATAAATCAATTATCTTTATAGTTTCGAACTTCTGTAAGAGTTTTTTAAAAAATAGAAAGAAAAGAAATCTACAAGTGTTTCAGAAGATGGTATATGAACTTCGGTTATAACATGTCAGTCAACATATTCTGCAACGAACCATCTTGTAAATTGGAATTCACAAGATGCTAACCAGAGGCCTGTCATGGGTAAATGATCTTTAGAAAGGACTATTTTGTTTATAGAGGTTTGAAAACATGTGTAAATGAGAATGAACTGAAAGTTATTATCCTTTTTCTGCAAAAGGCAAAATTTCCTAGTTTTACATAAATCCTCTAGACATGCAGCTGCGTATTTATGATTGAAACTTCATAAAACTTTCTATTTCTTTTATTTTAAAAGATTATACCAAATCCAGAAACTAAAATATAAGATAAACTAAAAAAAACAGATGACAGTTACTTCATGAAAATTCTAAAACGTCAAGAAATATCTACATAATCATAAAACAAACAAGAGGAAAATATAATAAATATAGGAAATATAAAAAAACATTAAGAATATACAATTCAAAAGTTTTATGGAAAAAATGCAAGATCACTTGTGATTTTATAAAATTACAGGTTAACATTAATGTGCACTATATTAAAAAGAGTGAGCTAGGGGCTTTGAGTCCATCCAGAGAGCATCTCGATTGATGATTTTGTTAAGGGGGAAAAAAGAAGATATATAACCGTATAATATATCTTTTTTAATTCCATATATATATATAGACTACCCACTCTTCGTTAAATCTAAACATTAAGCTATTAAGTTTCAACACTTTTTCCACCGCATAGTCACTGGTAGCATGCCATTACTTTATTCCTTTCTCACTATACACCTTCTGAATATTTGACCAACACATATCTCAACGCAAATGGATGGTAAAAAATGTGTTATATCTAACTTTCAGATTTAATGAAAAAATTGTAGTCTAATATATATATATATATAACCATGTCTGTGGAACCTACTCATGAGACAGTCTGTGCATAGATAATGGAATATCAGAGGAAAACTATTACTGACTATTAGAGAGCTTCCAAGAGAGAGCTTAAACTAAATATAAAAAATATAAGACATAAGTCAATAATTCAGACAACAAAGAGAGAACTACCTAACTCAGTTTATATATATATATATATATATATATATATATATATATATATATATATATATATATATATATATATATATATGAGAAAATGGGAAATTCACCGCCGCTTAGGTGGCCCAATAAAATTATTACATGTGGCGCCACTTAAAGTAATAAATAAAAAAACTCTCTTAACCACCGTTTGAGTGGTGCCACATGTAATAATTTTATTGGGCCACCTAAGCAGCGGTGAAGGAACTCCCTCCACCGCAGGTGAATTTTCCATTTACTCTATGTGTGTATGTGTATGTATATATAACAAAAGCTTCTGAATTCTGATAGAATTTGATTTGGGTTTTATGGCTCTTAGACTCCAAGTAGGACTCTATGCATGTTGGAGTAATTGATGGCTTTAGGTCTCTTTTTATTAATCCCTTTCATATATTCTAATGGAAAATACCAATAATTTTTATTAATACACTTAAGATAATTAATTGAGATCAAAATTTTACATCAAATTTCAAGTTGTAAAGTAGAATTTGTGTGATTCTTCGAAACAATTAGGAGTCCTGACTTCCACAAGATTTAAGTATTTTAGTGTTGAGCTAGTTCCAAGCTAGTAAGCACAGATACAAATACGAATAGAGATACGGATAAAGAACACGACATTAGAATAGGGAGCATGAACACAATAAATTATTTTTTCATACATAAGAAGCATGTAAGACTTAGGCACAAAAGAAAACATTGAAGTATAAATTCATAAAACTGAATAGGTATATATAGATGTTACTAATTTAGCAATATTTATTTTTGATATATCCCGATCATGTAACTCTTCTTTTTCGGATACAACCTACAAGAAGCATGAACATGATAATGACCCGATATTTTTTTCTTTTTTATTGGACATGCCAAATGGTGTGCTAGATACAACTTTTGGTCGTGTTTATGACGTGTCTGCATCGGACATGTGTCCGGCATGAACATGGCATATCTAACAGCGTGTCTGTGCTTCTTAGATTCCAAGTCAGTTCCAAATCACAACTAGAGCAGGTCATTTAATCTTAATAGGAGATTGGTGTTAGAAATAACACCCTAGCCATACTATGATTCCCATAGAAAATTTCTAAGAATAATTAAGTAACACATTGTTCGCAGCAGAAATTCTTTGCTTTCCTCCCATTGAATACAACTTAGATTACAATGAAAGTGAACAAGATGAAAAGAAGAACAAACGAGAGGATTTTATACTTCAATCTCTCTCTTTTACAATATAAATGTGGGATCAGTGGCGATGGGATCTATAGTAGTTCCTTTGGACGATCGAACGTCGAGCTCTTCTCTCTCGAAGACGGCGGTCGACTGTAGAAGATCTTCTCTGGTCTTTCACGAACTCAAGACTCTGTGCGTAACTTGAATTCTCCAAGAGGAAAAGATCTCAATTGCCGAAAAAAAGACCCCTAGGGTTTCACCAGGAAGGTATTTATAGCCCCGGGTTAATGCAAGAGTTTCTATCTAAATAGAACTCACATTCATCAAGGATTCCAATCAAATATCTTAGTTTTGATTTAAATCTCTTGATTTAGAATTCTAATTGGACTCAATTCGGGTATTTAGATAAGCTTAAATCATAATCTCAATCAATTTGAGATTCTGGTTATCTGCTCACGCGGAGCTAATCGCATCAAAACGCGGCGCTAAATAACCAGAATGCGAAGCTAACGCGAAGCTATTGATAGCCCCGCGTTTTACTCATCGCGAGGCTAAAACTAGCCAGACGCGGAGCTACAGAGTTAGCTCCGCGCTCTGTTGTGGAAAATCCTTTTAATTTAGAAATTTTCACTGCCAACAGAACCCCCTCCAAAGTTTTCAAAATGACTTAAAATTTAGCAAATTTTGAAATACTTTGGATTTTCGAACTGAAAATGCGGAGTTAAAATACCAAGTTTATCTCCTGTTTTTGCTCACCTACGCGGAGCTAATAGCTTCTTTTTCAGTGAAATGAGTAATTGTTTCATTAATTACTCTGAATTTCCACGCCGAATACCAAGTGACGGATCATCCTGTTTAAATAGAGGCTTTGACTCATCTTCTTCTTCATTCTGAGAAGTTGGAAAATTCAGAGCTCCGGCAACCGAGCGAGCGATGTTGACGAACGATCTTCAATTGACCTCTGTTCGACTCTCCATAGATTTTCATCATTAGGATGTTGCTCCAGAAGAGTATGGCTTTGTGCACGGCGGCCGGCGCTAACGGCGACGGCAACGGCCGTGGAAATAGGCACAATGGCGTATTAGTCCATACTTTGATTATTGAAGGTAAAAACCTTATCGTTTTTGTTTCCTTAGAACCATTTTGGGGTGTTTTGGCTCGGTTTTAACCAGCCAATTGTTTACTTCATCGGCGAGATCGCCGTTCTCTGGCCGTAAGGCTTAAAGGAGAAGGAGAAGACAGAGAGGAACTCTGGTCTTTCTCTACGCGAAATTATAGCGTCATCCCTGCGCTTGAAACGCGGGACAATTTTGATTAGCAGTCGCATTGAAACGCGAGGCTATGAAAGAAAAGGAAATGGCAGAGAGAAACTCTGTTCTTCCTTTACGCGAAGTTATCGCGTCATCCTCTACGTTTTGAAACGCGAGGCTATTTCCTCAGCTGCACACGGAGTTTAGCTTAGCTCCGCGTTTTTATACTTAGAAGATTTTTTCGAGTTTTGTCTAACTCTTGATTCTCCTTTTGCAGTGAAGTACTTGAACCAGATCCTTCTTGAAGAGGAGTGCATGTGGTTTTACCAGTCTTCGTCAACCAAAGTAACTCTAAGAAAGCCAGAAGCATATACTTTACAACATAGTTGCAGGTTTCAAGCCCTGACTCCAAAAGATAAACTTTTGAAGGAGTTACAAGAACTCTGCAGCAGCTCATTAAGTTTTCTTGAGAACCATTTCTGTTAGATGACAATCTCTGTTGCTTTCCAAAGCGATAGAGATGATCCTGTAAGGGCTTGCAGCACTTCAAATTCAACTTGTGCATCTTCATTAGGATTCTTGTAGCAGTATCTTCAGATAATCCACTAAGAACTTTAAACAGATCATAGTTGACTTTTGCAGAGGAGATCTCTTGTATGTGTACCAGGGAATTGAGCTTTAACACCCCGTAGAAAAGTCTCGCCGTTAGGTTATTAATGAGTCGATGATCATGTAGAAGCTTTTGGGAGAGGCATAACTCCCTCTTCTTTTGTAATCCTTTTATTTCATGAATAAAAGCAAATATTTTCCTCTCTATCTGTTGGCTTCAAGAATCTTGCTTGCTCAACAAACAGATGGTTCATAGTTTTGGTAAAATAATCTAAGGCTCATTTGCGTAACTTAGACTGATAATACCAAGATGATCGGGTAAAGATCATCTTAACTTAGGTGGAAGTGCCTAATTGCACTAGCCAGAAACCCAAGTTCTTCATAGAAAATGCGTAGCTAAAATACCAAGTTAGCCTCGCGTTTTTCATAGTTGCACAGAGTTAATAACTTCGCGTCTTTCATCACCACGCGGAGCTAATAGCTTCGCGTTTCGGAAAGTAACTGATCAGGAGTTGCTCCGATTCTCGCGCCGAATTCCAAGGGGCGATTTCTCTGATTCAAATAGAGTCTTTATTCTTCTCTTTTCTCATTTCATTTGAGAACTTTCCAGACTTGGAGATTTCAGGCGATCAGAGTTTAGGCGACCCAAGCGTTTTTCCGGCCGAGTTTCTCCCGATTTCCCATCGATTTTCCTCAAGTTTTCAAGCAATGGCACCCAAGACTCGTGCTTCTTCCCGCGCAGCCTCGTCATCGGCGGCCGGAGCAAGCAGTGGTGGCAGCGGCCGTGGCAACGGCGAGCCAGTCCATGTTTCGCCCATCGGAGGTAAGGATCTCACTTTTAAGGCTTTTTTAGAACATTTAGAGAGTGATTTAGCTCGGCTTTAAACGACCAATCTTCTCTTTTATCGGCGAGATCGCCGTACTCCGGCCGTATGGCTTGGAGAAGAAGAAAAGCCTCTGGTTTTCTTCTTATGCGAATCTATCGCGTCATCCTCGCGTTTTGAAGCGCGGGGCTATTTGATTAGCAGTCGCGTTGAAACGCGAGGCTATTTTGAGTAGCAGTCGCGTTGAAACGAGAGGCTATTTTGATTTTTGCGCGGTCTAATTTTTAGCTTCGCGCGGAGTTATTTTTAGCTTCGCGCGGTCTAATTTTTAGCTTCGCGTCTCCATACTTAGAAAAATCTTCTATTTCATAGAAACTTTTCTAATTTTGATTGATTCTCTTTTGCAGTAGGTATTCGGTGGAAGCTCTTCCTCATAATCACTATTTTGGCTTTGCTGGAGGTTCGGATCCATCAGCTCAGTTTCGCTTCACCACCATTCTGGCTTCGTACAAACCGGATCCTAGAGATCGCAGGGAGAAGTTGATCAAATATCATCCCACTACTGCACGAGAAATTATAACTGATGCAGCCTTTGAAACTGTGAATAGAGAAGCGCTAGAGAAGCCCGCATTCCTCTTTGGAGATATAATGGAGCAATCAGACCAGATCCTCTTTGAAGAGGAAAGCAAGTGGCTCTATAATTCTGGTGAAGTTTTAATGTTTCTGTCCAGAATGGAGCGTGGTTATCCCCTGATCTACCTTCAGAGGTTGGCGATGCCCCGTGAGTGTGTGGATTAACTCACGAACATGATGGCGTCCCAATGGGCAAATTGGGCGCACAGGGGGCTTATCAAGATGGCCCCACTAGATATATTACTGGTTTGCTTCCAGACCGTTTTGGCAAGGAGCTCTCAGTAGGAGAGGTTCCGATCCGTACAAGAACTTTCTTAAGTGAGTTCCTTGAGAAAGAAGGCTAATACCCGGCTAGCGACTTCAGGATGCCTGGCTGGGTTTACTCTTCTGGCAACATGTGGTGGGCCCGCCTTGTTCAATATATGTTGGACTCTCATGAACCCATTCTGAAGGAGATTGGTTTATTCAAGGCCATCAGAAATGTTCAATTTGGGTTTCCTCAGAGTGCTTATCATTTCTTCTGCTTTCTAAAGATGTATAACTCTGAGACCTGCACCCTTTTTACGCCAGTGGGTGAGCTAGGGTTCGCTCTCCATGAGATGTTTGAGGTATCTGGGCTCTCAATCGGCGAAGTCCCTTACGAGGAGTATATCCCCACTACTGAGGAGTTGAACATGCTACTGGCGATGGACGAGCGCATCTATGCCACATACTGGGAGATGATATGTCATTACCGCATCTGTGCTGACTTAGCAGGTGTGCGTAACCAAGGTATCGGTCACAAGAAATGGGCCGACTACCTCTTTGCCAATTTGAATTCTAAGGATAGTTCAACAACTATCCATGGCCATGCTCCTGTCAACATCACAGAGATCGATTGCCGCATTGCCAAGACCCAGCTAATGTATTATACCACTGAATCCAACGAAGGTGGATTCGGTCCTGGTATCTCTTTCAAGAGTTACCATTATCAAGCTCAGTCCCCGGTGTCCAACAGAGGCCTTATTGCTGGGTTCTTGATGTTGTGGCTGAAGAGATGTGTCGTGTCGTCATTGCCAAAAGAGGCAATTGCAATGACTGTGGTATATCCAGCAGTCCTTGCATACGGCCGACCTTTCGGACTTCTTCCCGCCATGGTGTGCAATCTACAGTATGGATTGCGAACACTCTGCAATGACTTCATTCCTGCCGATAAGGGCAAGGGGAAAGGGAAAGGCAAGTCGAAAGAGATCGCCCAAGTGAAGACTCCGAACCCTAGAGTGGAGCTTTCTTATACTTATTTGATGGCATGCCTCGTTATGCACTGTCCGTCTCTGATGAGTGCTGCTTCACGCCGCTCTGGTGACAAGTGTTACTTTGTGGAGCTATACGAGCGCTCTTCATGGAAGCACTACTACATGTCCCAAATCCGGAAGACTCTTCGGCACCACCAAAATTATGAGATCTTCCGGTGCTTCCCCGACTTTCCTGATGGAGGATATGGGTTGAAGTTGAAGGATACTGCAGGAGCAGATAACTTTACTACCTTATCTCGGGGAGCGTTTTAGTGGCTCCTTAATATCCGACCCGGACACCTGGTGTATCGTCAAGATGGTAAATGTCTTATAGAACCGTACATCCCGAGTCGCTTTGCTCGCCAATTTGGATATTCCCAATTTTATGTGGGTAATCCAAACAAGAGTTTAGCCTATGAGGGAAATTTGTACGAGGGTGCCCGCGGCTGGTTTCATTTTGCAGCTGGTGGGACCGGAGCTGAATTCGCCCTTCCCCAGAAGTTGCCAGAATTGGCCATGACTCTCAGTTTTTGCACCTGGTATAGTGTTGCAAATGCTGACGTGCCTCATTTCTCGATCAACCGAAACTGTTGCAAGGAGATTGAGGCTTTCTACATTAGCCGCCAAGGTGCTTCCAGAGTTAGAGTAAAAGGAATGGATGAATTCCTTAGCGCCGCGGCCGAACCATCAGACGTCAGCGAGTCTGGCGATGATGATGATAATAATAATGATGACAACACTGATGTCGGAGGTGCTCCCCAATCTGTCGTCATTCGCCCCTGGAGCCCGACCCTCAAACGCCGCGGTGCAGCAAAGAAAGGGCCTGTTAAAAAGAAGAAGAAGTTAGCTCCGGGAACTCTAGTAGCTCCGCAAGAAGCAGCTATCAAATTCGCTTCGGATCTGCTAGCTTCAACTCTACCTCCAGTACCAGCAGGGGAGAGTGGACCTGCTGAGACTCCAAATGCTCCCGAGGTCCCGGCTTCTTCAACAGTAGAACCTGTCGAACACCATGCGGCGCAACCACTGGGTAGTGAGACGGGTACGCTTCTGGAGACAACGGCGGCTCCCCCTTCAAGTCCAACAACTGGACTTGTATCTCTTGGTATGGCTCTTCGTTTTATATCTCTTGTCCATTGTCTTATTGTAACACCATTTGCTTATTTCCTGAAATGCAGGTGGTCAACCCCACTCGCCAATGTATTCGACTACCAAAGGGGAGTCTGAGGAAATGGTGGATTATTCAGGCACCGGCTCAGCGGGTGGATTAGGTAGTTCTGCAAATGATCTTGACGCAGACTACTTCACGACAACTCCTGTCTCTGCTCCTTCAGTTCCCCCAATTGATGAACTTGGGAGTGATGACAGGACAGAGTTGATTATCGAGGCTGCAGCCAGAAAAGCTATCCCGTCTCCAAGTTTGCCGTCTCCAACACCAAATATCTGTTCCGACGAGACTTTTCCAATAGTTGTCGGTGTGCCTTGTGCTCCTCAGCCGGCAATACTAACGCCTTCTACCATAATGGCTGTTGAGACACTTGTAACTCCTCCAGCTCCAAGTCTTCCAGCAGGGGATGAGGAAAATTTAAAGTTCTCGTTTGAAACTACTTCTGCCACCGGAGGAGCTTCTGGTGAAAACACTCCCTCATCTTCTCCTGTTAGTGGCGCTGCCCGGATGACTTGTACTAGCGATGCTCCTTCTCGAGTTCCTAGTTCCGCCTCATCTGCGTTGGCCTTACTAGCCCAGCATATCATGAACCTGGTACAAGAACGGACTCCTTCTTCTTCAATTCCAACGGATACCGTCCCTCCTTCAGCAACATCTTCTTTAGCGCTGCCTACTTTAAATGCAGACACCGTGGATCTTTTTGAGGAACTCTTCAACTATAGTGGTAATGATTTTATGCGGTTGCTAAGAAGATGCATCGAGATGGCGGACTAGATTTCTTTAGTCTTGGTCGTCCGATATTATCCAGCTATTTGGATAATATTGAAAGAGTCGGGGGACAGGATCGAGCAGTTCCCTACCGGGCCCGCTTTAGAGCTTTAGAAGAGCAGGTGAACATACTCAACACAGTTCGCCAAGCGGATGTTGAGACGATTACTGGGATCGAGTGGGCGCGTCTTCGGGTGGAGTTGGTGGCTCGTCAAGAGGAATTGAAGCGCCAAGAAGAAGAATGGTCTCGAGCGTTGGCGGGGTTCCAGGCTAGTCGGGAGTCCATTCTTAGGGATTTGGAGGTGGTGAACTCCGAGATTGAGGGGAGTCAGGCTGCCATCGTCAACGCCCAGGAGACCATTGCGAAGGCTCGGGCAGTCTTAGTAGCCAATGAGCTTCAATTAGGGAAATCCGTTAAGAAACGGAAAGCAATGATCCTCCAACGGAAGCAAGTCGATCAGGAGGAGACAATAAGAAGCCGTGCTATGGATGAGTCTCGTCAGCATCTAACCCAGCAAGTTGCAATGAATGATGATGACTTACTCCGGCAGGCTCAATACTCTGTGGAAGCAACTCGTCGTCGAGTGGTTGACGAGGCGATGAACAAGTTGAAGCATCTAGGAGATCCATAGTTTTTTTTTATTCTTTTATTCTTCATTCTTTTTGTAATAAGAACTTGTAATAAAAGAGAGAACTTTACTGATTCTCTGACTTCTTTTGTAAATCCATTCCTCTTGAATGATGAATAAAGATAACTGCTTTTTGATTCTTTTATTTGTTGGCTAGGAAATCTGCTTGCACAACAAATAACTTGTCATCAAAAGTATTCCAAGTCATACTGTCAGAGGTAAGAGTTTAACACGACAGGGTTTATGAAATTTTTAGAAAACCCCCAGCTATCAACGGGTTTGATTAGCCTTTACCAACTACCGTTTGAGTTGGGCTAGCCATGTTATTCCCCTCAACATGGTGAGTTGTCGAGAATTTTGTTTGGGCTTAAATGCCAAACTTTTCCTCTTCCCTTTGCCTTAGCGGCGTTGGGCAATTCATGCTTTTACCCCTAGCATGAAAGGGTTGGCGAGAAACTAGTTCTCTTCCCATTGCCTAATCGGCGCTGGGTAATTCGTCAATTTTAGGTCAGAGGCGCTCAATTGCGCATGCCTTAATAAGTGGAGGCAGTCCAAGACTCTTTCGCGTAACTTAGACTGGGCACACCACGATGGTCGGGTTAGGATCCATCAAATTTTTAGGTCAGAAGCGCGGAGGCGGTTCAAGGCTCATCTGCGTAACTTGAACTGGGCACACCAAAGATTCTGAATGGGACAATTATTCTGTCAACACTTTTAGTTCGTTCAAGCATAATATTTCTTCAAAAACTTGCCGTTGATCGGCATCATCCTATCGCCGTTCTGATTCATTAAGCGGTAGGCTCCACTGGAGTATATGGTTTCCACAACAAACGGTCCTTCCCACTTGGGTTCAAATTTACCCTTAGTCTTGTGAGTCAGAACCATTGGCCTTTTAATAGCCAGAACCAAGTCTCCTTATTTAAAGGTCCTTGGTTTAACGTTCTTATTGAACGTTCGCGAGATTCGGGCTTGATACAACTCAATTTGCTGTTGGGCCCTGAGACGCTTTTCATTCAACGCTTCTAATTCTCGCAGTCTTTGTTGATGGCGCTCCTCTGTCGTCATCTTTGTGGCTAAGGCCACTCTTAGTGATGGAATCTGGATTTCGAGAGGCAAGACGGCTTCGCTTCCATAGACCAAAGAGAATGGAGTAGTTTTTGTAGGGGTGCGAACGGTGGTGCGATAAGCCCACAGGCACTCTCCTAACTTATCATCCCAATCTCGTTTATTGGAAGAGACGAACTTCCGAAGGAGCTTAATAATCGTCTTGTTGAAAGCTTCAGCTAATCCATTCGCCGCAGGGTTATATGGTGTCGAAGCGATGTCCTTGATTCTAAATTTATCACAGAATCTTGAAAACCTCTCGCTGACGAATTGCGGTCCATTATCATGGATGATCCTTCGGGGGACACCAAAACGGTAAATGACATGATGCTTAATGAATTTAATCACATCTGTCGTTTTTACCTCTCTCATGGGCACGGCTTCGGCCCATCTTGAAAAATAATCGGTTATCGCGAGAATAAACCGATGTCCTCTGGACGACGGGGGAGTTATAGACCCTACAATATCCATTCCCCATGCCTCAAACGGCCAACTAGCAACAGTATTGTGCAAGTATTCTGGGGGTTGATGGATGAAATTGGCATGTATTTGGCATGCATGGCACCATTTAGCATATATCATTGCTTCCATAATTATGTTCGGCCAGTAATATCTCAGCCTTCTTATACGGTCTCCGAGTTTTGGACCGGACTGATGAGCTTCACATATTCCATCATGTGTTTCTCTCAGCACTTCTTCTGCTTTTGATATGCAGCGTAGCAGCAAACCATCTCTTGACTTTCTATACAAAGTCTGAAGCTTATGGTCATAATAAAATCTCTGGGCCTTCCTCTTTATCGAGGTGGCTTCTTTTGGATCTTCTGGTAATATCCCATGTAAAGCATAATCCACAAACGGAAATCGCCAATTACGGGGTTCCAACATTAAGCCTGTCTGGCATACCTCTTCGGCTTGAGACACCGTGTCTGAGTGGAGTTCTCTGCTACCAATGGTGATGCTTTTAGTTTCTCCTGGCGGGATTGCCAATGTTGTGGCTAATGCGGCAAGAGCATCTGCATAAATGTTCTCATTCCGGGATATGTGATATATATAAAATTATTCGAAATAGCCTGCTAGCTCAATAGCTAGCTGATGATAGGGGATGAGGGCTTCATATCTGACTTTATACTCACCCGTCATCTGATTGATGATGAGCTTAGAGTCTTCATATGCCTCTAGATGGTTCACCCCCAGTTGCAGAGCTATTTTTAAGCCGATAATGAGTGCGTTATATTCCGCCACATTATTCGTGCACGGTTCTGTTAACGAGTAACCGTTAGGTAATATATGTCTATGTGGAGATATGAGCACAACCCCCACTCCAGCAGCAGATCGTCTGCAGCACCATCAAAGAACATTTGCCATAGTTGTTCTTTGCTAGCTGTGTTGACCTCTGGCGTCTGTTTGGAATTGGACCAAATTGGATGGCCTGCAAGAAAATCGGCGATTGCCTGTCCCTTCACTACCTTTTGAGGAACGAAGTGTATGTCATATGGCGACAGTAGTAGAGCCCATTTTGCTAACCGGCCATTTAAAGATCCCAGTTTGGTCATCAGAATTTTCAGGGGATTGACCCGTAATATAACATGGATCGTTTGCCCTGAAAGATAGTGCCGCATTTTCTGAACAGCGAACACCAGGGCTAAACACTCCTTTTCAATCGGGGTATATCGCTGTTCGGCCCCAATAACTGTTCTGCTTAAATAATAGAGGGCATATTCATGGCCGTGCTCATTATATTGAGCAAGTAACACTCCTAAAGTATTATCCATGGCCCTTACATATATAAGGAAGGGCTGTCCAGGGACCGGTGCCATGAGTACAGGAGGTTTAGTAAGGTACTCCTTGAGGTCATCGAATGCCTGTTGACATGCTTCATCCCATACGAAAGACACCCCCTTTTTCATAAGTTTGGAGAATGGCTGGCATCGTCCAGACAGGTTGGAAATGAAGCGTCGAATGTAGGCGAGCTTTCCTTGTAATCCCCTTAATTCTTTAAGATTGCGGGGAGGTGGCATCTCGCTAATTGCTTTTACCTTTTCAGGGTCGAGGAAAATTCCTTTTGAAGTTATTATGAACCCAAGAAATTTTCCGCTGGACACCCCCATAAATGACTTAGCGGGGTTCATTTTCAAATGATGTTTTCGCATAAAATCGAATATCACTCTTAAATCATGAAGATGATCTTCTTTGTCTTTGCTTTTGACTGCTAAGTCATCCACATAGCACTCCACTATTTTGCGCAGGTGTTCTTTGAATATGACACTCATCGCGCGTTGGTAGGTGGCACCTGCGTTCTTCAATCCGAACGGCATCACCGTATAACAATATACCCCCAGCGGCGTTCTGAAAGCTGTATGTTTTTCATCATCCAGGTGCATTTTAATCTGGTTATAACTTGAGAAGCCATCCATAAAAAACATTCTCTCATAACCACAGGTATTATCAATCATCACGTCGGTGATGGGAAGTGGAAATTCATTCTTAGGAAATGCAGCGTTCAGATCTCGAAAATCGATGCATATCCGGATTTTGCCGTTCTTCTTACGAACCGGCACTATGTTAGCTACCCAATCAGGGTGTTGCTCCTCACGGATGAATCCGGATTTTATAAGTTTGTTGACCTCAGCAATTATTGCCTCCATCAATTCCGGTCGAAAACGCCTTTGCTGTTGTTTAACGGGCTTGGCGTCTTCTTTAATATTTAACCGGTGTGTGGCAATTTGAGGGTCAAGTCCGGGCATGTCTTCGTAACTCCATGTGAACACATCTATATACTCTTTGATAAGAGATATAAGTTCCTCATTTTCCAAGGGAGTTAGTGTGTCGCTTATGAAGATGGGTTTTGGATTTTCTTCCGTTCCCATGTTTACTTGTATTAATTTGTCTTCCATGGGCGGGTCACGCTGTTCAAAGCGGACATCCCAGAGAGTGTCCATATGCTTAGCCCAAGAATCATCTTGAATATCAATTGGTTCTTAGTCGCTTTCTGGTGCGACTGAAACCATATTGGCTGTCAAAAATTGAAACCAAGCACCGGTACTTATATCCAAATCATGGTTGGGTGAAGATGTATCTTCCTTGGCCGAAGAACTCTCTTCATCTTTTAATGGTGATGAGGGTGGAGTAGATACATAACCCAACCCCCTGCGAGTCTTTTGATAATAATCTGGGCTCTTTCCTCTCGGTCTAAATGAGGGTATAAGATTCCGTCGCCCTTTTCCAAAGTTTAACCCCAGTCTCTGGGTAAAATTATAACCCATCTTCTCCATCATTTGCCGGGATTTCTGTTCATACAAGTGAAATTGAGGTGATGTTTGTTCATCACTTTCACTGCTTTGTCTTTATCGAGGTGACGTAATCACCCTGCCGAACATGATCGGCTTTTGGGACTCTTGTCGAGAAGGCACTTCGAAGTAGTGACATTTTCCCTCAACTATTTCGGACCGAGAGAGGAGGGATGACCTAAGTGGCAAATGATATGCCGCTAGAACTTCAAGTTCGGATAGGTCATCCACTTCGGTGGAAGTACAAGAGGGTTCAGTCCCAGTAGCTACAGCATGCTCGTAGACTAACTTTATATTTTAATTTATAATCCATTCTTCCTCTATTACATCGGCTATATCAAGACTCAAATTAAAATCTAAGTGAGAGTTGATTTCATAATCACCCCCATCATCTTCTTCAAGAAGCTCGTACTCAGTATCGGCTTCATTACCTCTTTCGTCAGGCTTTGGAACCTTGCTAGGATCGTCATTGGAAACTTCATGGGCTGGCTTATAGAGTGCAGCATCTGTGAAGTAATTCTCCAGCCCTTTGAATGGTTGCTTATCTGCAACTAGTGTCCGGACTTCTCCTTCCTCATCGCAATATTTCATGCATTGGTGAAGAGTCGACGGGACTATCATGTGAGCGTGGATCCAAGGTCGTCCCAGTAAAATATTATAGGAGATATCAGCATCAATAACGTAGCATGTGACCTCCGTTCTCAAGTCTCCAATTTGGCACCGCAATCGGATCTTGCCAAGAGGACGGCTGTTATTAGCGTTGAATCCGTAAATAGTGGTGTTTGTAGGCGTCAAACGATGAAGAGAAATCCCCAACAGCTGCATCAACCTTCTGGGCACGACACTTAATGCAGAACCCGGATCAATTTGAATTCGGTCCACCTTTGTAGACCCAACATATCCGGTGAAATATAAAGGCTTGTTATGCTTTATATTTCTCACCTGCATGTCCTCCGGAGTGAAAACGATTTACGGGACTTGCCTCCTCACTTGATGACAGTGGGGGCAAGAGTCATATTTCTCGTTGGCCGGCTCGACAATCTGAACTAGGAATGACTCAGAGTCTGCCAAGGCCTCTCTCAACGCCTCACGAGTTGACTTTGACAATCGAAGCAACTCGTTTAATGTGACTCGTGCTGAGATGTTAGCCAGCTGAGCTATTATGTCAAATTTGAAGCTAGTCTCTTTAGCCCCTTCATCTCTAATAGGATTCTTTTGGAAGCGAAGTTCTTTCTGCTTTGCCGGTTTTGAAAGTTCCGCATATATATCTTTTGGATCTACTCTGGTGTAGTCCTTGAGATATGTCTTTCCAGATCGAGTACCGGAAGGGCCTGCCCCCTCTTGATGAGTGGCCATAGTTTCGGGCTCTTCTTCAGAATCTGTGAAGGCTCCCGAAACTATATATTCTTCCCTTATCTCTGCAGAAATGGCATTAACAGTCCGCTTTTTCCCTTGACTTGTGGTAGTCCACTGCTCATCTTCTAGAAAGTCAGGGTGAACCCACATAACTTCCCCCTTCTGGGTTGTTATGGGGACAAGTTCTTCTTGGGTTTTGTTGTGAGGGTCGAGATTCTTTGTAACCAACTTACCATTTGGAATTGGGGTCACCCCTGCGGGGAACTCATGGGTTCCAACCACTATAGTTGTCATATTGGCGGTGACTCTCTTTTGCTCCTCTTTAAGCGTCAGAACTCCAGCTTCTATTAGCGCTTGAATTCTATTCTTAAGGGGTAACAATCCCTAGTAGGGTGTCCAATGTTCCGGTGATAAAGACAGTAATTAGGATCGTTGGTCTTACCAGCGTCCTCTGGCTTCCTATTCTCCGGAAGTTTCAGCATTCCCTTCCTCATGAGAAGGTGGAAGAGTGTAGACGTCTGTTCCACCTTGAAAGTGTAAGTCTTTTCCTGCTGAGGTCTACTTTGCCTCGTGCCCTTCTGATTCTGGGGCTTTGGGCTTGGAGGAGGATTTGTCTTTTGCGGAGTAGCTTCTGATATCATTACCGCCTTCCCTTTATTCTTATTACTATTATTCTGGGTATAAGGCCTATTACTTCCAGAACTCCTTGATCCACGGGATTCTTCAACTCGACGAATCAAGTCTTCGGCCTGCTCTCCCTATTTTAGTAAATCCCTCCATGTCTTAGACTCTACGGCCCTCATTTTTAGGAACACATTAGTCTTAAGATTATGATGACATGTTTCGACTAGAGTTTCCTGGACCATTCCGTACTTACAATGCACAGACTTCTCCCGGAACCTTTTTATGAAATCTTTTACCGTTTCTTATTCCCTTTGTGTAGTTGCAAGGAGGGAATGAACCGTAATCTCGGTATCATCCTCAAAGAAACGCAAGAGAAATAATTTCTCAACATCGAACCAGGTATTAATGGTACCTGGGGGCAGCTGCATGAACCAGGTAAAAACAGGCCCTCGCAAAGTACTTGCGAATACTTTGGTCATAATCGGGTCATTACCCATCAGATGTCCTGCTTGGGACAAGAAGTAATAAATGTGCTAACTGGGCGATCCCTTCCCGTCATATGGCTCTAATTTGAGCGGCTTGTACTTCTAGGGGTAGGGTACCACATCCCATTCAGATTGGTATGGTCTTGAGACCCCTGACTCTTTCAACTCCTTTTTATGCATCAAAGCTTCGAGTTGCTTTGTAATTTTTCTATCTTTTCTCCATGCGGATCATGGAAAGAAAATCTATCGTCGTCCTCATGCATTGAGTGGGCTTTTTCTTCTTTTTCCTCTTCGTTCAGAGTTTCTTTGCCCTTTTTATCCTCAACAAATTTGGAGAGCATCACTTTGAGGTCTTCAATCGTCTTTTGTTGCTCGCGAATCATTCTTTCTTGAGCTTCAAATCTCTGATTGATATCATCAGATTTATCTGCCATGTGCGATACTGCCTTTTGTGGCCGAGATGACGTAGAGGATGACGGTGAAGCTATAGCTGAATTGTCGCTGTCATCGTCATAAGAACCTCTTACAAGCCTCTTATAGTTTCGAGGCGGGACAGCTCCTGATTTAAGTCGAGTGATGTGATGAGGTTCTTCGTCACTCGATTCTGAATCATCTTCCGTCTCTATAATCTTCTTCCCTTTTCCCACCATATTGGAAGTTACATCCCTCCATTCTTTTAGGGAAGCGGTTCTTGTCTTCTTAGCAGAGTTATTGTCCGACTCGTTTAATCGGTCGAACACTGATATTCTGCTCTTGCTGCAGCCACAATTGTCCATTACAGCGGATACTGCTGTCATAAGCTGCTGGCAGTGACAAACGGGTTCAGCTTGAATTTGTTCTATGCTTCGCTTCTTGGATAGATACTCTCTGAGATCGGTGACCTTAGTCTTGGAGTTGTAGGGCCCATTCAACTGTTTAGAGGGTCTAGGAACCCACTGAAGCTTCTTAGGATCCCTGGAATCCAGCTCTGGTCTATTGACGCAAGGATCAGTCCTGATTCTGGAGTTGGGTTGATTTACGCGAGGCTTAGAAATAGCTTCGTGTCTTGTCTCGCGGGACTGAAGAATAGCTCCGCCTTTTACCACGTTAGCCTCGCGTGTCTCGCTGGCTCGGCGTGTCTTTAGAGTTTTAGCTTCTGGAATAGTAGCCCCGCGTGAAAGGGAATTCTTGCACGCTGGCTTACCCTTGCGATTAACGCAAGTCATATCTTCGCGCCTAGCGCGATTCTTACGATTAACAACGATCTGCCAATCGTCTTTGCGATTCTCGCGAAAGATCTTGCGTTTCTCGCAAGTATTACTGGCCTCGCGTTTCTCACTTGGCTCAGTATCAGCCTCGCGTGGAAAATCACACGCTGGCTTTGAAGAACTTTTATACTCGCGTTTCTCGCGAGTGTCAGATATTTTGCGACTGGCGCAAATCTTGCTAGCTTCGTGTTTCTCGCTAGGCTCAGCAATAGCCTCGCGTGGAAAATCACACGCTGGCTCAGTAATAGCATCACGTGGAAAATCACACGCTGGTCTTGAAGAACTTTTATACTCGCGTTTCTCGCAAGTGTCAGATATTCTGCGACTAGCGCAAATCTTGCTGGCTTCGCGTTTCTCGCTAGGCTCAGCAATAGCCTCACGTGGAAAATCACACGCTGGCTCAGTAATAGCCTCGCGTGGAAAATCACACGCTGGCTTCTCCTTGCTTTTAAGGCAAGTTGTAACTTCACGTTTAACGCGATAATAACTGGTCTCGCAATTAGCGCGAGCCAGTTTGCGAGGGACCATAGCCTCGCGTCCATTAGCCTTGCGTCTGAGGCAGGCTTTGAGGGCTTTTCGCCTTAGTCTCCGATTCCTATTTCGGAGTTGAGTTCTGATCAATCCAGTTCCCAGGTCTTCTTCGGAAGTAGGAAGCTCTTCCTCTGCTAGGATTTCTTGTCCGAGCATCGGCCCTATAGCCGCAGTCTCCAAGGATCCCCGTATCTCGGTGGATACCTCTTTACCCGTTGCTCGGGTATTGGAGTACATACGACGATAGTGTCGTGTCTCGCCCAAGTCACCTGATTCAGAGGAGAGGAACTCCTCATACTTCTGCTGGTCGATTTCAACGACCAGCGTGTCTACTTCGAATCCGATCATGTCAACGTTCGATTGCGCCACAATCTCTTCATCAGTGAAAGAGATTGCTCCCACTGTGGTCGCCAGTTTGTTCGCAGCAGAAATTCTTTACTTTCCTCCCATTGAATACAATTTAGATTACAATGAAAGTGAACAAGATGAAAAGAAGAACAAACGAGAGGATTTTATACTTCAATCTCTCTCTTTTACAATATAAACGTGAGATCAGTGGCGATGGAATCTATAGTAGTTCTTTTGGACGATCGAACGTCGAGCTCTTCTCTCTCGAAGACGGCGGCCGACTGTAGAAGATCTTCTCTGGTCTTTCATGAACTCAAGGCTCTGTGCGTAACTTGAATTCTCCAAGAGGAAAAGATCTCAATTGCCGAAAAAAAGACCCCTAGGGTTTCACCAGGAAGGTATTTATAGTCCCGGGTTAATGCAAGAGTTTCTATCTAAATAGAACTCGCATTCATCAAGGATTTCAATCAAATATCTTAGTTTTGATTTAAATCTCTTGATTTAGAATTCTGATTGGATTCAATTCGGGTATTTAGATAAGCCCAAATCATAATCTCAATCAATTTGAGATTCTGGTTATCTGCTCACGCGGAGCTAATCGCATCAAAACGCGGCGCTAAATAACCAGAATGCGGAGCTAACGCGAAGCTATTGATAGCCCCGCGTTTTACTCATCGCGAGGCTAAAACTAGCCAGACGCAGAGCTACAGAGTTAGCTCCGCGCTCTGTTGTGGAAAATCCTTTTAACTTAGAAATTTTCACTGCCAACACACATATTTAAGTCGAAATTCCAAACCGTATAAAAGTAAATTTTGTGTGATTCAATCTGACTTAATCAAGACTAAATTATTTAATGCATCTGGGCCAGTTCTAAGTCATAGTAGGAGAGCACAATTAATTAGAGTAGGGATAGGAGTACCAAATATATCAATTCCAAACCATATTATGAGTCCCATAGAAGCTCTCCAGAAATAGGCAATGGAATCTATAATGTTAGACATAATATAAAGGAACAGTAATATAAAGGAGAAATTAAAACTTCTAATTGTTATCCAATCAAAATTATCTCGAAGCAAGAACTGATTTCTTCATTTTATGAATTTTTAGTTATTCGTATCACAAATATTCTATATTTGAACATTCATGAGAACAAAATAATGATTAACCTAATTTTTTGAAAGCAATGAAGAAATAATTTTTGTATCTCATGAAATTTTGATATTGCAGATTATTCTATGCTTGATCATTCATGTGAGCAAACAATGATTTTAAATTAATTTTTCAGTTGCACGTGACATATTTTCCTTTTCTTAACAATAACTATTTACTTTCTTATTAAACAAATAACTATTCCAAACCATAGAAGGGAAGAGTAATTTAATTTTAATAGCAGGAGTTACCTATATACTTATTGTGTGCAGAGAACATTTTACTACCTGTAGATATTATGATTTCTACGAGCACTTGCATTTCCAAATCATTTGAATAGGAGTAGAAGTAGCCTATATATCAAATATTAACCATGCCATGGTTTTCATGAAATTCTATATAATAAGAGTTACTCATGCTTCTCAGAGGCGAAGCTTAGAAAAAAATAGAGGAACAGGTAAGGGGAAAGATGTAAAAACTTAGGATGTGCAACTGGTCACCAAAAAATAAATTTTAAAAAAAATCAAAGCAGTTAATAACTATTTTCCTTATATATTTTAAGTAATCATTATTGCCATTTTAATTGATGAATGTTCATGTGAAAAAAAATGATAATTATCCATCACTGCATTTAACTAAATTGATGAACAGTTATATGTAGTACATGTATACATACATACACACATGTATACTACAATACATGTCTGTTGTTGCTGTGTGATATCAGGTTTCTGAGCTTAAACTCAAGAAAAAAGGCTATTGAAGCATTAGTGACAGCGTCTTGAAGCTACAATTATTAGCTTGCATCAAACATGTTGGTTTGCAGCAACTTCAAGTAACAAAACTGCATAAGGAATTGGCAATAGCATATCTGAATCCTAGCTTCTTTTTTTCTTTGCCTATATTTTTTTATTGTCTCGTTTTTTGATATCATCTCACAGGCTCATTAAATTCTTTTATTTGAGATGCATTGTGTGTGCCCTATTGCAAAATTTTTAGTTCATGTAATTCCTGCAAATTCAAAAACATTACGAAACATCTACAAAATCATAAAACTGTAATGAGAAAAAAATATAATAAATACAGGAAAAATAAAAATGCAAGAAATATACAATTCAAAAGGAATTTGATACAGATTTTAAAATAAATAGAATACAAACTGTACCTCCTGTCCTTCCGTCCTGCATCACCACCCCAACACCCCCCCCCCCCCCCCCCCCCCCCGCCCCCGCCCCGTGTCCATGTGCATGGGGTTAACATCATAAAAAGCACAAGAAATAGAAATCTCATAAAATAGAACAAATAATTATTAAACTATTGATAATACACTTTTTTCGAATAGATCGATTTTGCTAACTATTTATACATAATAATGCGAAGAGGATACATTGTACTTTATTGTGACATTGTTGCAGAATCAATAAAAACATCAGCAAGACTTTAAACTTCCCAACTTTTCAGCAAGATCACGCTAAATTTTTTATAATTTAAAAAATACTTCAAATAGTTGTAAGTATTTAACATTTTAGGTGATGAAAAATAAAAAACTGAAACCCAGAACTGGGAAAAGTTAAGGTTGTAGAACTTATGAGAATGAAACCAATGCAGATGTTCCAATATCAAAACAGAAACAGAGATTTAAAACATTGATCTTGGCGTTTCCTTTCCTATCTATGATTCTCATATTGTATATCCTCCAAAATATCTGAAATGTGTGTGGATATTCAGAATTCTGTTCGACCTGGATCATAGGTCAGTTTCGAACAATGAAAGGTATATTTTTTATGAAATTTTGTGAATAGTAAATCCAGGTTCATAATATAGCTTCCTCCAAGGTACCAAAAAGGAAGCTAGAACACAAGCAGAAGACAACCTGTGCACTGCCATAGTCTTATAGAAAGCTGCAACATGCATTATGGTCAGAGTGGGATACTACCTCGGTTAAATCAGGAAAGCAAACTATTCCAGAGAATTCAATGGTCATAATTGTTTAGTTTACTTTTAACAATCAGCAATGAAAATCTGAGCTTTGACTGAGATAAGCAACAAGGACTAGGTAGAGAGGTGTGGGTGTTTGGTAATGGGATATGAAGTTTTAACTATCAGATGGTACATCGGATACTAGCGGCCGATATATAATTTTTTGACTCTAGCCACAGTGACATCGAATAAATTAGATCAGATATGGATTTGGCTAATATTGTCCGTCATATTGGCTTATAGCTGATTTTATCAGCCAATAAATCGACTCAAGAATTGTGGATGAGATTTTCAGACATTGAGACCTTTTTTAGTTAAAGTATATCTTGCCTGAATCCCAACCTATTGATCTTAGTTAACCAAACATGCTAATACATAGGAGAAAGTGTGAGGATTAAGGCTTGTAGGCTTAGTGCAAATTGCTAAAGTATATTCCGACCAGTTAGTCATCATAGATTCATAGGTTAATGCAAATTGCCTAGGAAAGTATACTCTAGACATGTTTTATGTAGTTTTTATGATTGATGTATGTGTTGTCGGCAGAGTAAAATGACTTAAATATCCTTGATAGAAATGATCTAACACGTGCATAGCATGTGACAGATCATTTCTATCAAGGATATTTAAGTCATTTTACCTCCACCAACAACAGTACAGAGTTCATTGTAAATAGTCCATTCATAGAGGTTTTAAGAAATTCTCATAGTCTACTGTAGTTTAGGGTAGTATATAGTTCAAATACATATTTCATCACGCAGGCCTGGGTATGAGGTATCTCTGAATATGAAATAAATGAGTTTGCACATGTACCCTTACTGGGAAACAATGTGTCCTAACTAATAATTATAAAATATGGATCCTATTGTGATTTGGCATCCTAACTATTGATTATAAAAATATGGATCCGTTCGTGATTTGGCATCCTAACAATTAATTATAAATATGGATCCAATTGTGACTTTTGTTCATCAATAACAAAAAAGATGCTTAATTCTTCCACAAATGTCTGCTGCGGAACGTAAACAAGTGCCTGAAATGTGTGGCTGCATCTAAGCATGCATCTGGATAGCTGCAACCTATAATTAACCAACGTCTCAAGGTTTACATATAGAGAAACACAATGAAATTCAATGCAAACAATTGTTAGCATTCTAGCTTTAATTAATTTAAGTTCTTTAGATGTTCCATTACAAGTCTGAGCTTGTTCGGTAAAGTCATTGAATTGAGATTACTTAAGTTTAATATAATGCTTCGCCGGGACAATATAACGGTCGACACAGGCTCCAATCCATGATGCTTTGCACTGTCACTGGTGATGACTAGCTGGAAGTTCCTCAGAATAAGATTCATCTCACTTTTTCCAGGACGATACAGTTAACTGTGTCATTTGAAGTTTCAGATTTTGAGTGAAAGTTGTCAATGTTCCAAAAAGAATTAAATTAGAAATCAATGAGTTTGACGATTTTGCATAGTCATTAGTAGGATGTGCATCAGTTAGTTCTGGTTGTTATCCTTTTTTTTTTTTTGTCAACATAAAACCAAACAAACTATGTCCAACTATTAAGCATGGACATGAACAATAATTAAGCCTTTTGTCCCAATTATTTGTTGTAGGCTACATGAACAGAAAAAAAAAAAATCAAGCCAGATTGATCACATGGATG
Source organism: Dracaena cambodiana (assembly GCA_036321105.1). Lineage (NCBI taxonomy): Eukaryota > Viridiplantae > Streptophyta > Magnoliopsida > Asparagales > Asparagaceae > Dracaena > Dracaena cambodiana. The sequence goes on from JAYEPQ010000014.1 coordinate 32,196,898, forward strand.
ATTCTTCTCCACTCATTCCTACATATTCTCGATAGGAAAGTGTGGAGAAGGACTAATTGATCCGGCTTGACTCTATTTTGGTTCAAGTAGACCACTCCAAGTATTTGGGACAAAAAGCTTAGTTATTGTTTGTATTAAGCACGTACACAGATACGGACACAAATACGAAGAAGACACGGATACAAGCACGAACAGTCACATAGAAACAAGACCTTAAAAAGTATGCAGTGACATAACTATGCATGTATTATGCAAGTGTCTATGTAGAATACAAATCAAAACTCGTAATGATTAAACATATTTTATTGGAAGTAGAAAAAAAAAGAAAATAAAATATTAATTACTTAGATCATATAATCTACTTGAATAACTATATTAAGGAAAAGAATATAAATATTCAATCATATAACTTACATACACAAATATGTAAAGCTTTTCACAAGATATTTAGGATTTATTAACTTAGTATCCCTTTAGTGTTGAAAGAAACTTTCATATATTTTGTTAACAATTGACAGCTCCATAGTGTCAGGACAAGCGAAATACAGGACTTTTGAAAACGGAAATGGCTCCCAAAAAGCAAGGTTTTTTTTTTTTTTTTAAATACAGCATGGAATGCCCGTATGTGTCATGCAAGTAGACACTCCGATACATGTATGATATGGACAAGACCTTGCTTGGAAGTGCCTATGAATTAAAGATGTCCAATAACCGAACTAACTTGAACCTACTCGGATTGTATCTAAGTTCGGTTTTCATGGTTTGGGCTTTATGGGCAACCAAGTCATTGCAGGCAGTGTTTAGAAAAGATAGGTGGTATCTAGCACTCAGGTCCACCTAGGTGCCTACTTAGGCCCACCCAGGCTCCCATTTAATCAAAGTGTCTTGAAGATCGCGTTACTTGAGTAGTTGCCAAGATAACTACCTAGATAATTTTATACAACATTCATGGTAGGAAATGTTGCGCAATAAAGGAGGCTGAGCAATAGAGATTGAAAACTAGCCGAAGATGTAAGACTAGCATAGAGCAGAGTGAACTTGGCACTTCATGGAGGGGAAAAGACAACGATTCCAATCGAAGAGTCCGGAGACCTTAGTTGGAAAAAAAAAAAAAATCATGAGATTTCCTTTCAAATCAATTCGCCCTACAAGCTTTCAACAGATCCAACTGTGGCAAGACTGTTCACAAACCTTAAACATTCTGGAGGCCAAAGTGTGATCATCATCAAACATCATGAGATTTTATGCAATTACCCATTCCAATTCCAGGTACAAACTTTCAATTACAGTTACAATTACCCTCTTAATTGCAAACTTCTAACTATAAATTCGTCAATCAATGGATCAACATGTTCAACATAATATTGTAACTAAGCTTAAATATGTAAGGGATTTTCTGCAAAATAATAGAAGTATTTGAGTCTGAGCTAGTGAGTTAGCAAAATTGCCAATTTTGGTAAATTATTTAGAGTTATTTGTTGGGCTGTATAAGGAGAATCACTTGGGTTTAGTTAGATAATTCATAAGAGGAGTTGAACTCAATCTATTCTCAGAGGATTGTGAATATTTCGAAGAAAAAATTTAATAAATGTCAACATTTCAGCAGTTTCAGACAAAATTGTTTCTTTCAGCTGCTAAAGAAATCACTGTTTGTTTCAGGCACTTAAGCACAGACATGTAATTGTTCTACTTGTCTTGCATCATCATTCCCTACAACCTGCATCATTGATACAAGGACTTCTGGTCATATGACAGCAAACTCAGTATCCTTTTTAATTTAAGTTAACTTCATATTTTCCTCCTTAACTTCGTATTTTCCTCCTTTACTTTGGTTGACATTAGTATATCTCATGCTAAAGGAGCGGATAATGCTGATCTTACTCCATTCTTACCATCATCCTTGGCTCTCTATTTGTCTAAACCTCTATTTAATTTATCTATTAGTAAAATAACTCATACTTTGAATTACTCTATAATTATGTTTCTCAAGAGCATGAAACATTAGGAAAATTGGCATAAGATGTGAACACAAAAACTTGTATTATCTTGATATGTTTATCCTAGTCCAGTAGTATTCTAGTTCCATCTCTTGATCATCATTGTCAAGTAGGCCATTCCTCTCTCTAAAATCTGAAAAGGCTAGTTCTTGAACTGAGCCATGTTTCTTTTTTAGAGCGTGAGTCATGTCATCAAGGCAAACCTCATCGCATGTCTTACCCGTCTAAAGTCGATAATAGAGCGAATAGTCCCTTTGAATAAGTGAATGATATTTGGTCCATGCCAAATTAAACTAAAACTTGGTTTCAAATATTTTATTATTTTTTAAAAATAATTATTCTCATGTTACTTGTCTCTTCTTAATGAAAACCCGCTGAGAAGTCTTTTCCATACTCCAACAATTTTGCATTGAAGTGGAAAAAAAAAAAATTGATGTTCCTATATGTTTCCTAAGAAGTGAAATGCAAAAAAGAATACTTTAGTTCTCTACTTATAAATAGAATTAATATGGTAGTCAGGCATTATCCATCAGTTTTCATGTTCATATACATAAAAAAGAATGGAATTGTTGACAGAAAAAATAGACATCCATTAGAGATTGCACGTATAATGCATATTCATATGCAAGTTATTTTTTTAGGGGGGATGTAGTTCTTATTCTTGTTATCTTATAAATTGTATGTCTTTATCAATATTAGGCGATTAGATACCATATCCATTATTGTATCCATAGGTAGATCCTTTTCCTTTAACACCGGATATTTGGTTGTGTTTGTTTTGTGAGTGAAAATTGTCCTAAATAACACCAAATTGGATACAAGAGCACTCAAATGAATTTTCTCAAAATATTTTAACACCCAAAAAGGCTACAAATGTGATTGTCCTGATTCAAATCAATGTTTAATCTCTGCACATGTAAGCTTTTTAGTATATTTCAATTATGAAACACTCCCAATCAGTTAGTCATCCCTTCAAAATATGAAATGAGTTTATATTTCTTCTTGCTCCTCATGCTGAAAATTACAGAGTCAGCCATAAATTTTTCAGACTCAGAACTATTACCACCGAGACATGGTAAACCACGATCAACCTTCAATGTATGTGCCAATTACCTCTGCTGCTGTGTCTCCACCTTCATTGGATATATTGTTAATATAAATACGAGTGAGGTAACTAACTTCTGATCTCATTCTACCAATTGTTCTGCAGGTCGAAGTTGCATTTGTTGTCTATTATATAAATTTGTTTCTTATGATCAGATGTCTAAGTCATACAATTGTTTTATCTCTTCATTGGATTCTTACCCTATTCCAAGTCTATATCAGAATCTTTATCATATCCATATTGGAAAAAAGCTTCGATATAACAGATAGTAGCATTCAGAAAGAATGAGACATGGGATTTGGTTTAACTACCAAGTGGGGAGAAAATAATGGGGCATCGGGTGTGCACAATGAAGTTAAACCTAGACGGCTCCTTAGCATGTCACAAAACACAATTGGTGACTAAAAATTATTCATAAACACATGGAGTTGACTATCATAATACCTTTTCTCCTATAACTAAGATGACATCTGTGTGGATTCTCATTTCTCTTGGTACAACACAACACTAGCTTTTGCTTCAACTACACATCAAGAATGTCATCCTTCATGGTGTCTTTAACAAGGTGTACATGAAGCAACCATCTGAGTTTGTTAATTAGGGAAATAATGGAAAGGTGTGTAACTGAAGAAGTCCTTATATTGGCTAAAACAATCTTCTAAGGTTTGGTTTGGAAGATTTGCTATGGTTTACGAGGTTTGGTTTGAAAGATTTGCTATTAATGTACAAGAGTTTGGAAATCGTCGTGTATGGAAGGATTACTCACTTTTTCTGCCTACAATAGGAAAAGAGAATTTTAATGGTTGTTTAGGTGGATAACTTTGTTACCATTGAAAACGATGTGTAAAGAGAATCAATTATCTTAATTTGTATTTGCGACAAATAAATTTCAAAGAAACATCTTGGGCTTCTATACTACATTTTTGAGCAATGAAGTGGCTAGGCCAAGAAAGGCATCTCTTTCTCAAAGGAAATATGTGTTTCATGCTTACACAAGTTGGCATGCTAGGGTGTGCTCTAACGGATTCATATTCCAAGTAGCAACTACTAGATCTAGGAGAGTTTTTAAAAGATCCAAGGCGACAGAGAACACTTGTTAGAAAGCTAAACTATCTGACGTAACTTGGCTAGATATAGCATATATTAAGTGAGTAGTATGAGTCAATTTTAATTTGCTCCAAGGAAGAGCAATTGGAAACTTGAGATCCGGGATTCGGATACTTAGATACTTAAACCAAGTTCCAGACAAAGTGTTTTGTATTCAGATTATGATCACTATCATGTAGCAGATGTATTAGGCAGGCTCACCTACTAATAGAATTTCAACAACAGGATATTGTGTTTTTTTTTAAGGAAATCGAGTTAATCGGAAGAGTAAAAGGCAGTGTTTGGTATCCAGGTAAAGTACAAAGTCGGAGTATCGAGCAATGGCAAAAATTACTTGTAAGCTAATTTTGATATGGAATCTCATGGATGAGCTAGGTTTTGCCTTCATTTTTCCTATGCAACTATATTGCAACAACCAAGTAGCCATTCACATTTCCAAAAGTCCTCTATTTTACAAGAGAAAACCATATTGAAGTGGATTATCATCTTGTTAGGTAAAAGATTATGGAGTAGAAGATCCTCAACACGAAAAGATTACAGAGTAAAAGATTCTTAGCACCAACCATGCATCATCTACCAAGACTAAGCCCCTCAGGAGATTAAGAATTACAACCTGGGCATATAAAACAAGATTATGAGAAAGTATTCCCTCGAGATGCCCCCCAATTTGACGATGGCAAGAGTTGAACTCATCTATGGCTTTGGATGAGCCAAAACTATTTTAGATCTTTTCATTATAAAAAGCAATTTATGCTCGAGTCTTGTGAGCTTATATAATTTTAAAATAGACTTTAAAGTTTGATGGCATTTGAAACAAAATTACAAACTATATTTATTAACCTCAGTCCACTGCAAAGGGTATTCAAAACATAGGGACCCAAAAAGTTTGAGTATGCAAAGAATATAATTTCTAAAAAATAAATAAATAAACATAAAGAATCCTTATTATCATTTAGAATAAACAAATTATGATCCCCAAATAACTTAGGTGCATGCCTTGTAAATAATCTAAATAGACTCACCTAAAGACCTATTTGTTTATTGCATTTGTAAATACAACTTATAAGTGGAAGTGAAATTAGAAGTGAATTTTTAAATTTTGGAGAAGACTCTAGTTCACCAAGCAAATTTTTAAATTGGTTCTTTTCAATCACTCATTTACATGGGAAATTGAAGATCCATTCAAAATTTGAAATTCTGACATATTTTCACTTGCAATTAAAAATTGTTTACTTGCATATGCAACTTAACATAGATGCCCTAAAAATATTAAATTTAAGATTAATATTTAGAAATTTTTATCTTTACTTCATAAGATTAAAATAAATATGTTAGAAGTTAGAATCGTAATATGCTACTCTCTCAAGGACTAGCATCAGTAATTTCAACTTTGAATTGGAAAAACAGAGAATCAAGATAGAAGCTGGAAAAAGAAACATACCTGGAAAAAATAAAGTTCCCTTTAACAAAGTTTGAAACCTCATAATTGTATCAGAGTACTCTTTCAAGTACTAGCATCGGTAATTTCAGCTTTGAATTGGAAAATCAGAGAATCAGGATATGAGCTTTTAAAAATTAAAAAATTAAACAATAAAATTGTATATAAGAAACTAATTTGGAACTCTTCAAAAAGTTCTTTCCATGATTGATACAGAGTAGATTAGATTTCTGCAAAATATATATGCACGATAGTTGGTGTTCCATAATTTAGAAAGTTAGCAATATTTATGCAATTAGTTTTTAATTTTATGTTTTAAGTCTTTACAAGTTTTGTACTTCTTAGTTTTAAAACTTTTTTCTCTTACTTCAATTATATATCTTACTTCAATTATACTAATCTAAGATTAAATTAATTATTTATAGTGATATATATTGTTTCTAAAAGCATTGAGAATTTTAAGTCTAACAGTTTCACCAAAATTGGAATAAAAATCTTTAATCATTTTAGACTTGAGAATCATCAGTGGTGATAAAGGAATTTTAGATTCATCCCCATCTATCTTTATACATCCGGATTTAAAGTTCTTTGATCATGTTCATATTTAAACTAAGACATAAGTTTAAACTAAGACATAAGGGTGGTTATCTTATATTCTTTTTGAGAATTTATTCTTCTTATCCGTATTTAAAGGTAAATATAAAGATAATAATTCTAGTGTAAACTAAAAGTTAAAATTTAGATTTTCCCAAATATGTAATTGGATAAAGCCTTACTTTAAATTTCTTCAATAAATTTAGAATATTACGATTGCATATTTTTACAAATTAACTTCTTTTTTGATAAGCAATTGATATTTGATAAATTAAATTTAATAGAAGCATATAATACCTATCCATTTCTTAAGATGAAATATATGTCACATTTTAGTCAAAGATAATCATTAGTTTAAACTTTATCTCTCGCTATATTTGTTCACCAATTGTGTAATATCAAATTCTATTAAATTGACACTATACCTTAGGAAAAAGTAAGATAAATATATCATAATATTTACAATTGGATACATTATTTCTTTCTCATATGACATAAATTCTGTAATTTAATAATCACTTAGACAAATGATTTGAAATCAAGTTATTAATAACTATAAATTTTTTGCATATATTATATAGGTAAACCATTTTCATACCCAAATTTAAATAACAATTAATTTAACCAAATTTTTTTAACTAGCTTCATTTTACTAGCCAACTTGTTTCATTTTGGTTATTTATATAAATATTAATTTATATGTAGTTTTCTACTTTTATCCATCTATTTAAGATATATCATGCAATACTTAGATAAGCATTAATACAATGTAAATATACTAACTTCTGCTCTATTGTAGACAAATTATTATTTAACATTTTATAATTAATTAATAATCATAATACATACATGTGTTTTAGAACTATTATTTTCTCACATGCACGACATGTGTCAATAAACAATTGCTATTAAAAATTTTACGTTAATTGTTAACTAAAAAATAAAGCTCATCAAGTAATTAATTGTTTCAATCTATTTTCAAATACATATATTGAAAATTAAGGTGCAAGGAATTTATATACTTGCCCTTCTACTATATATGTTTGTATACAAACTATTGATTACTTCTATTTTTCCTAGAACAATAAGCAAAATGACATAAGCAGGAGGATTAATATGAAATAAAATAACTAGATGGTTCATTTTTCCTTCCACAAATGAAATTGGGGTTTTAAACCAGTATCAATTTTGTGTCATTCAAGGTTTCATACCAATATGATCACATGCTATATTGGATTTTCAGGTACCTAGGAAATCATATAATATCGGTCCAATATACCAATATTTCCTATTTCGCCAATATGATACGTCGATTCCTATATCACAAGCTGTTGGGAGGATAATGATACTGGTTCCAATATTACAAATCATGGTTTGGATGTTTTCTTAATGTAGACAATAATCTCTATCTGGCAATAGCTTAAACCTACAGTTAACAGCCTATATCCCAGGTTAAGCTTGTCAAAAAAAATTTGGGCAAGCGGGTTAAAATAACCCGATTAACAATTAGAAGAATTAAATCAAGTAAAATGGGAGTTTACTAATCCGCTTGCAATAGATGGATTACAAGATAACCCAGGTTTTTCTTTTTTTTTCCTCTCATAAACATATTTGTTCTTTTCTAGAAAAAACATCATCCTAATGTTTAAAAGTGCATAGTTAAATTGACCCCGACTATGTTCATAACCTTTGCTTTGCTAACTTAGATTCTTATGCAAACCTTGACCCCTTATCAAAGGAGTCTTAAAGGTTATTTTGTGATTTGGTTTCAAATGTTGCTTCGAGACTACATATGAAATCTGTCGCTCAATAAGAATAGATTTAAAATTACAACCAATTCTCCTGCTCAAACTCTAAATCAACCACCAAGATCCACCATGTTGAAGAGAAATCAACCATTGAGATCCACCATCCTTCCCAAAATACCTCGGGGGGAACAAGAACAAGAAAAAGAAAAACATACTTTCTTTCCTGATACGCAAAGAAGAACAAATTTTTTACAGTTAAAAGTGAATGGGCTTCCATTAGGTGGTTTTACTAGTTTCGCCAGTTCTGCAAAGATTGAAATGGACCAAATAACTAAAGGAAATCTCTATGAAACTAATATTGGACGAGTTATGGGTGTTTTAGATCAGAGCCCTCAAATTCCAATCCTACTGAAACATATTAGAAATGGCCGATACTGCAAACCATGAGCTTTGGAAATGAGGATTGGAGTTCAGTTCAACTAGCACGATGATACGCCTACCTTGTGAAAGGGCTGCATCTTTTCTCATAGAATGATTATTGTTTTCATGCTATCATGTAAGAACCGATCTTATGCTTTCAAATTCTAACAGAAAATGCTACTGGAAAAGGGCAAAGCAAGAATAATGGTTAACCTGTGAAGAGGCATTTCCAAGCTCTTTGACTGCATTGCGACGGACATCCAATGCACGGGTATAATATGATCTAGCAGATTGCAAGTCTCCATCATAGTACTTAAGGTCCCCAATTTTATTTAGGGAAACAGACAACGTATGCACCACCTGTAAATTACTAAAGCTCGTTTAGCATGCAGAATTGGTGAAACAATCATAAATGTAAAGGAAATTTTGAATAAGAAACTAAAATTTCAGGAATAACCTCCAGATCATTTGCAGGGATTTTTGAGAGGAATTCTGCACTTTCTTCATAGCCAGTTGCTGCAGAACCAGTATCCCCCATTGCTCGACTGCAAAGCCAAAATTCCGACACTTGGTTATCAGCAATGATAGAATGACATCCAAAATTCACCTGTGCATGCACACGCGTGTGCATAAACATGTCCATACTAAAATTACTATTCGACTGTAATTGTGCATGCTTCATACTTCCAATAAATTGCTAAAAAAGAAGTAAGACCTGAACAAGATTGAATTTGAATTACTTTTAGCAAACTAAAAGGCATGGCTGAGAAAAACAGAATAAAACTATGGTTATATGTTAAAAGAGATGTCCAAAACATGTAAACATATTAACGTGAGAAACACAGTGTATCAATAAGCTACTCTAATAGCTATAAGCCTATAACCTTGCAGCCACTAAAAAAAAACTGTGCTTGAAGATGTCCATCAATTCTAGTGAACCTGAAGTATTGCCCGTTTGACACTTGACTGTATCTGTTAACTGGTTGTTATGCAATTCAAGTACCAAAGACACCTCATGCACACTGTATGTTTATTGGAAATGCAAAAAAAATAGACAAACAGATGTTCAAATAGGACAACAGATGGATGAAATGGTCTGACAGCTATCAAGGCAAAAACTAAAGAAAGAGAGGCAAGGATATAAGAACAAGGAAAACAGGAAGTGTTCCTTTTTTTGTTCTTATAAAACCTAACATGAATGAGCAATGGTTTACCATGAAAACAGCTAGTACAGTAAGTTGGGCACATTGACTTACGTAAAACAACAAAGAATTGAGTTAGGGTCATTATTTACAAACTTATTTAATTAAATTACTAAGTTAAGAAACCTATTCGAATGCCCGGTGAGTGTGTACACTTTACATGCAAATATAGAAGAAATCTGAACAAAAGACAAACCAGCAGTCTCCTAGCATTCCGAGGACAGCTCCCAGTTGTGAACATAATTCTGATGTGTTACCAGATGTTCGTAATTGCTCACGGATATCTTCTGCACACAGTCCAAGCCTTGATCTTGCACTCTCTATATTCTTTGCACGGAAAGCCTGCAGATCAAACAAGAAGCATTCAACATGCTTCGGATTTCATATTGACATGAGAAGATATTTACTTGAGTTTGATATCGCTGCCAAATATTAATTGGATATTGCTAGCAAGCAACTAAAGTCCCATACATTGATTTTCAAGAACAGAAAAAAAAGTACTAATATATAGCTTAATATGGAGAAACATACCCTCATAGCTTGTTGAACAAGAAATGCACCCCTCTCCATGGAGACATCAGCATAAATGACACTTTTCTCTTCATCTTTTACTTTTGTGGCATCTCCATTCACCTGAGACCTTCTGATTCTAGCATGTCCATCAATGAAACGGTCCACAGTAACCTGAAGATCTGTGTCGGGCTCAATCTTCTCTATGTCAGCACCACATAATGGACAATCCCTAAAAGGGGATATACATGCCCTAAAAAGCAAGTAACAAAAAGTTAAATACAAATTGGAAATGAAATAGAATCTAAAGAATGCTGACAACTGCTATAATAGCACCAACTTGCAAAATTTATGGGAGCAAGGCACACATTTGCTACTTTGATATAGCAAGGCCTGGCATAGCATGCAGCTTAGAGGACCCAATTTGAAGGTATGAGAATCATATCCAAATGGGCACTTTGGAGATACTATGCCAGAGTCATTGCTCTGCTTATCGACTTTGTCTTCATTTCCAGCTTTATGTCTAACACAGTTTTTGTCAAACTTCATTGGACATTCACCCTCGACGGAAGCGGTTTTAGCGAATGGACAGGCTGACATCATATTGCTCATTCACTACATCAATAGAAACATAATGTGTGACTACAAACTAATTCATGGAGTAAAAAAAAAAACCTAAAAGTATAAAATATTTAAGAAGACTAAATCTCATAACTGACAAGTCCCATGTTTGAATCTTTCGACATAAAATTACTTAATTCCATTACCTGATCTTAATAGCGCTTGCATGTTGGGAAAGCATTAATAATAAACAAATACAAAATAGCCATTGCATTCTCAGCTTGTACCTGAAGTTTATTTTTAGGGAAGGGTTACCGAAGTCAATCATTCTAGTCACAATACCATTCAAAGGTTTTATCTCATACCTTTAATCTAATGTTGCAACAGTTCCTACATAATATTTTTTGGCTCTTGGAAGTAACAGAACTGAAGAAGAAATTAAGAAATAACTTCCAAAATGGAAGTAGAAAAAAAGAGTTCTTCTTGTGTTTGTTTGCTAATTTTTGGAACTATAAAGTATATAAAAAAGTGAAAAGAGTATTATTTAACTGATTAAATAAAACAATATTTAAACAATTTTATTTGTTTTATATGGATAGAAGTAAAACTTTTGAATGGTAATGATAAACATACGAATAAAATATTAATTTTTTGTCTTATTTCTCTACTTTCTAAAGCTCTTCCAAACCAAAATGTGAGGAAGAAATTTTGGAAGCAAAGTGCCACGAAGACGTCCTCACCGTACAAGAAGTAACTTCTAAATTCTTTCTTGGCTAAACAAACATTTGAAGTAGTGGAAGTAGCCTTACTTCCACTACTTCTACTCTACTTCCATGCAAATAAACACACCCTAAATGTGTGGGTGCGATTATGGGAGAAATGAGAAGATATACCAAACTGTAGTTTATTTTATTACTTGTTTTCTAAAGGCAAACAAATAATTGCATGGTATGCCCGAAATGTGAGCAAACAGCGAAATACTTCAAGATAACAAGTTTCTCTAGCATCGACTTTTTGGAAGGAAGCGTTCGCTTATCAAAGAAGGAAGGAGGTTCGGGAGTTCTGCAGATGGATGCAACGAATAAAGCTTTGCTATTGAAATGGTGGTAGAGACTGTTCTCTAGATAGGATAGATTAGCATGCATCCTACTAAGAGAAAAGTATGTCCCAAAAGAAGGGCTCTGGAGCACTGACATGCAGACGACAACACTACATCGACTATTTGGAAGGGACTACATAAAATTAAAGATATCATACTTGCGGGGACAAACTATTAACTAGGAGATGAGCAAAACATCTACTTTTGGAAAGATAGGTGGGAAGGTATTTCAAAATTACAAGACTATCCCAGTAATAGCAAGAGCCATGTAGTTTGGTAAGGAGCAATTATGCGATATGGATTCAAAAATGTCACTCAAGGTATGGAGGATGGAAGGGAATAAAGAAGAGATAAAATAAAAATACTCCAAAAGTTACTTAGTGTAACACCTGCCTAGGGGGAGGAAGACACGACAGTATGGATGTGGGATGGTGAGGGACAATACTCTGTTAGATCATACTACAAAATAATAACATTTGGAGGGAAACTTCAAGATGAAGGGGATAATAGTTCCATACAAGGTGAATGCTTTCTCATGGCTCCTTTAGAAAGAGGTTGTCCTCACTTGAGATAACTTACAAAAGAGATGATGGATAGGCCCAAATATATATGCCCACTATGTAGAAAATCTCAAGAAAAAAGTTTGCATCTATTCATGGAGTGTGCATACAACAAGGAGATATGGATATTGAATGATGAAAGGGGAGAGTTTAACAAGATTAAACATATTCCGGAAATATGGAAACTTTGCACTAACAAAAATAGGGGTTTAATAAATAGCAGCTGCTTTGTGCGGAATATGGTTAGAAAGAAATAATAAAATATTTAACAACAAATTGACTTCATCATTTTCTACATTATATGGTATTAAACACATGTTTATTCTGCAGACAGGGCAGTAGCAACTGCATCAGGGACATGCGCCTGCACCCACTAGCACTCGTCACGGCCCAAATACGCAGCTAGAGCTCAGGGATATAACCAAGGAGGAGGAAGAGACCGATCCATATGGCAACGGAACAGATTGACAAGCAAGGAGGATTGGCCCTGCGGGGGGGGGGGGGGGGGTGGGGACTAGCAGGAAGGAGCTTGCTGGATTTCATTTTGTTAGCCTTTAATAGTACTCAAGCATGTAATTAATCATATAATAGTGTCCATTAGAGAAACACAAAGTATATATTAACTATCTTATGCCTGTCTCATTATATGCTTATTAATGAAAAAAGCAGGGGACATACCCACCGTGTTGCACCCAAAAGAAAAAATCAATAGCGAATTTATCTCAGACACATGCAAAGCCTCAGTCTTTCATCAAAAAGAGTGGGGAATAACAACCCATGATTTTAGAGCCACTTCTAACTTCTCAGCACATTCACAAAGCTCTCCAGCGATCGAATTACAGAATTAATGTTTTATTGAGTTTATTTGGTTTATAATGTGATCACTAAAGACTGATTTATGTCTAAAGTCTCCAATTTTTTATGGCAAAATTAGCCCGACAAGAACGATTACCCCAACACGAATTTAGAGATTTAGTAGTAAGATCCAGATTACCCTGAAGAGGGGGAAAAAAAACTAAAAAAACAAATTTGAAAACGAAATTGTAGCTGATCTCATCTGCATTAGAGCTCCGAGTAACCTAACCAAGGGATGTGCAATGAATTGAAAACCTAACGCTTCGAAATTGAAATAAAATCGAGAGGGAGAGAGAGAGACGTACCAGATTTGGGAATAGGAATGGACGAGCTCACTCACAAGTGATGAGGAGAGAGAAAGGCGTTGCCTTCTCTCTGGATTGATCGATTGCCTTCAACTTCCGAGAGAGAGTGAGAGATTGGATCAGGGCCAGGGTGGGGACGGTTTGGATTGTAGGGAAGCCACAAGAGGGTTTGGTTGGGAGTTCCTACATGGGCACAGTATTTCCCGGTGAGCCCATTTAAAAAATCGCTTTATTTAGAAAAATTCTATTTACACACTGTAATTTATTTTTACCGTCATGAATGCTCTTTGCATCAAATTTTCATTTTGAAATGTCACCAATTTACTCTATGCACCTATATTTTTTTTCCAAATTTAACCCTCCTCCTTCTCTTTATCCCCTATGTCATTCGATCCCAAATTTTTCGAATCGGATATTAATTCCCAAACTAAAAATATGTTGGTCGGATATTAATACCCGACTAAAAAATCGCTTGGTCGGGTATTAAAATCCGACCAGCAACCGACATCTCTCTTACAAAAGAATTATAAGTAATAATAAATTGCAAATGAATACACATAAAAAACTAAGAATAAATTTAAATTGTAACTTAAATTTGTCTTCCGACACCAATTGGATGTTGAATTTTTCCATTTGAATTAAAAAAACTCAAACTAAAACTTCAAACCCTAATTTTACTTGTCAGAGTGAATTCGAAGAATTTAAAATTTCTCAGATTTTTTTAGGAACATGAATTTAAAAAATTTAAGATGCTAAGAAATCAAATCAATGGATTTATGGGAGATGTATTTTTTTTAAATTAAATTCCACTAAAAATATTTTTAAAGGTTCTAGAGAAAAAACAGAGGAGAAATACGATGAGTTGTAGTTCTAAATTTTAAAAAGTTTTAATTTGTGATTTAAAATGGTAATTTAGTCAAAAAAATAAATGGTAAACTTGTAATTATTTACAACTTTAAAAACCGTGCGTGAAAAGTAAATTTCCGTGTGTAAATAGAATTTCCCCTTTATTTATCACTTTGCCATTATTTTTTTGGTAAAAAATGCCCTTCCTTCACCTCCTCCTTCATCCTTTCTCGCCCTCCAGCTCGGATCAGTGCCATCCATCCCGGACTGCTAGTCCGGATGGATTAGCCTGATCCAGGCTGGCTAGTCCGGATCAGGGGCCAGAGTATCTCTAGCTCTGGTCCCCTGATCCGGGCTAGCCAGCCCAGATTAGTCCAACCCATCCGGGCTAGCAGTCCTGGATGGATGGCACTGATCCGAGCTGGGAGCCAGAGATTTTGGCTCTCTGTCCGAACTAGCCAGCCTGAATCAATTTGGTTGATTCAGGGCTGATAGCCCGGATCAACCACATTGATCTGAGCTGGCTAGCCCAGACAGGGGGCCAGAGCTCTGGCTAGGTGATCCGGATTTATAGTTTCGGATTACCTAAAAATGGTCCGGTTCTATAAACCCAGATCAAGGATATAGGGCCAGACATACCCTAATATAGTGTGTACAACCTGGAATACGAATGATAAATAATATACTCTAGCAAATATTAGTACTTGCCCGTATTTCGTACCCCCAATTTGGTATCAAAACACACAATATCAACAATTCATTCGTAGCTTCAAAGACAAAGAACAACTATAACAAAAATTCTACGTATCAACAATTCAATCATAACTTCAAAGATTTAATTAAAGAGTGATATCCAAGACTACAACTTCAAATATATAATATGATCTTTGACTACAACTTCATTTACATGAAACGACGAAATAAAATCAATATATGTTTCATACTAACAACTTCATTTCCATGTTGACAAGAACAATCATCGTAAGCTCTAGTTTGAGGCTCAATTAAAAAAAAAAACCAACAAATTCTAGATTCTTCGTTGTTTCCGAGTGGGTTGCTTTCTTTTGGGTTGACGGCGTCCTGTAAAGTTGGGACCTTCGGTGGGGGTCTACAATACGGGTTGTAATACTGTATCAATATCAGCTTGTGTGCACTCAGTTTTATCTTGACGAGGGCATTATAGAGCAAATTCGGACGCCTCTTACTTGCAGTCTCGCGTTGCTCTAAGAAGGGATCAATAATTGCTATAAATTCATGAAGTCTCTGCATATATTATGACAAAAACATTTATAAGTACGATTATACTTGATAAAATCACAAAGAATTAAAAAACCAATTCTTACCTCTTCAGTATTTGCCTGCGGGACATCTTACGCCCCTTTCGATTTGAGGCTTAGGTGTACGGACTAATAAAGCATCGAGATACCTTATCAAACCACGCCATATAATCATTCGTGCACTCTCTGAGGGTACTTGCCTCTACGCCTCGATACTCTTGTGCAAGTACATGATTTAATCAACTCAGCCATATTTTCTCAGCATGTCTATGTGTCACCAAATAGATTTTGCTCGTAAGTCCACGTTTTACTCGTATAGGACTGAATGGTAAAGGTGGAATGTATTGACGATGCTTAAACTGCATTAACACTCGTACATGGTGATAATGCTCTACAATCTCCTTCATTTTCAATGTATCCATATAAAATGATACTTCCTGAAATTGATGGGTATCCCTAAAGGATCGATATGGGTTCCATGTCACCTGTAATGTCATGATATTTCAAAAACAATGGATAAAAACGATATTCTTATCGGTTGTAAAAAAAAACACCAAAATTTTTTTACTTTTGCATAACCTTGTTCACCGTCAGTGCGTTAAGCATGTTCCTAATAGCTTTGATATGGTCCAAAGACACTTTGTTGTCACGTCTGCTCAACTATCGGCATGCTTGTGGCCGATCAGATTTGTATTCACCATTTAAAATCGGCATTAAAGACAGAAATTGAGCAAAAATCCATGCCTGCAGCAATGTTAAATACCTGGACAACTATGCCGCATGGGCTCCGGAGGCAAAACCGAGCTGTCTGTACAAATACGTTAGAGTTCCAGCACCCCAGGCATATGTATGCATGTTCTCGACATCATGTAGAAGTGCAAGATAGTCAATAGAGACCATTGTGCCGCTCTTGTCTCCGAATAGTGTGCACCCGAGAAGATAAAGTAAGAATGCTCGTGCAGCACATAATATTCTCTGATCTGAATCTGCATCTGTCACATCGCTAAACCGTTCTCTTAACCAGTCAAGACGCACTGAAGCTCCACCTTTCGTATTTAACTCCTCAAAATCTTCATTATACCGGACACCCAATGAGTCAGTTAGTTGCTCAACTACAGCCAGCCCATCCATTCTGTTTGGAAGGCTAACGGACTTTTCTATTACCGGCAAACGAAGGAGACATGCTACATCATCAAGGGAGATCGTTATTTCTCCAAAAGGCAAGTGAAAGATATTAGTTTCTGGATGCCAATGCTCGATAAATGCAGTTAATTCAACGCTACTAATATACTGATAAGAACATATTATGAGCGGATACAAAGAGGAATTACGGATGTGCTGCACAAAACGGGTATTTGGCTGTCCAGATTTCTAGAGATCATGTGTTTATTTTTTTCATGTGATTAATGTACCGTAATAGATCTCGTTCTTAAAATGATAACAAAGCAATATATTTTAGATAAATAACTACTAGAATAAAATTGAAATCAAAGTTATAATGTCTGACCTTATTTTTAGATATAAAAAAGCAACGTGTGTTCTAAAACTCTTCAAAAGAGACAGATCAATCGGTCATCCATTTATTGGCCGCACTTCCACTTCTTCTAAGTCCGACTCATCAATACTCTCACTTTCTTACGATACACCTCGATGAATGCGTAATGGAAGGGTCTCCGTGGCAGCATCAACCTGCGAATCTGGTTCATCACGGATTTCAGGAATACTAAGATCGACGGCTAGACGGATCCCCGTTTTCTTCCTCCTATTCGACGCTATTGGTCGAATCCGGGATGGTTGCGCCGGATCCATCTGTAAATCACCAAAGATTTTATTTACACAATGAAATTTTAAATTATCAACCATCACATATCACCATATGCTAATTATATTTGCCTATTTAAATCCATTAAATATCATAACATAAACACACAATATTTATATTTCAATTTTTTTCCCGATTCAAACATGAAAATTAATAATTTAATCCAAGCACAAAAAACTACCAACTAATATTCACAA
The DNA here is from genome assembly GCA_036321105.1 of Dracaena cambodiana. Taxonomy (NCBI): domain Eukaryota; kingdom Viridiplantae; phylum Streptophyta; class Magnoliopsida; order Asparagales; family Asparagaceae; genus Dracaena; species Dracaena cambodiana. The sequence continues at coordinate 32,214,541 of JAYEPQ010000014.1, forward strand.
TATAAATTTTGCACTTCACTATTATAAATTCCAACTATCATTAATCGATAATAATAATAAAATCTAAACTATTTTAACCAATGAAGCCTTTAATTTCAACATAACAAAATGTAAAGAAATTATTTTTTCCACAATTTATTTACCCCTCAACTAAATCTACCCTTATCAACACTCATTTCCAAATTTTTTCCTAAATCAAAATGCAAGAATTAACATAAAAAATTAGAGTTTCATTTTTACCTTCAAATCAAAAAACCCACATCTTCTCTCCTCCTTTCAACCCGCCCTTGTGGTGGAGTGTGGGACGCGAGCGAGCGGAGCGGTTGGAATGCAGTTGGTGGTTCAGCAAAGCCTTGGGAGAGAAGGTGGGAAAGGGATTTGGGGTTTTATGAAGGAAGAGAAGGTGGGAGAGATGGGTTGGGAGAGAGAGATGAGTTTGTGTTAAAAAGAGAGGAGTTTGGGAGAGGAGTTCTGGAGAAGAACGTGGGAGAGAGAGAGGAGGAGATGGTGGATGATAGTTTGGAAATATAGTTGTGCTCACTAGGAAAAACCTGCCCTTCTATAAAGAGAGGGTGTGCTCACTAGGAAAAATGGGCTCAATAGGAAAAAGGTTGTGCCCATCTAAAAATTTTCGGTTTGGTTCCTTTCTCTCTGCAGTTTTTGGTTCCCGATATTTATTCATTTTATATTTATTTGGGGACTTTTTTTATGGTGTCGGCTAATTTTTTTTATTAGAAAAGTTGTGCTGACAAAAAAGAAAACAAGGAGAGTTTCCATAGGAGCACACCATTTTTTTCAGTGAACCCACTTTATAATTGTTCAGAATTTAAGCCCAGACAAAAAAACACAGAGAAGTGAATTCACTAGGAAAATTGGTATGCTCCTTTGGAAACTCCCAAAACAAGGAAGTAAATTGTACAATGATATATAACTCCATACCTAATTCTATAGTAATATTATAGAATAATAAATACGATTGTTCTTAGAATTCTTACGAGTTAAAAATAAACTAAACTTCCGAAACCTAATAATTAAATATAAAGAATTTCTATATATCTTTCTGCTCAGGTGATCGTTTGCTCTTTAATTCTAATCGAGTTTTTTTTTTCCTTGAAACTAGCTTTTGGGACTTACCCGTACATCTTGAGAATTTCTCTTTGATTTTTGTAATACCCACATTTCATTGCATAATTTGTAAATTATTAAAATAAACAAAAAAATTTAAATTGAAATAGATAAAATAAAAAGAGTGAAATTATTAATTTGATTACATAAAATGGCAACGTGATTCGGATCCTTAATCTATAAGATCCATTTCAAGTCCAAACCAACTAGGCTAGGCATTTAGTTGAGTTAACAAAATAGATTGAACTAATTAAAGTAAATCTAATCTCTTATCTAATTAATAATATTTGATTGAATATGGTTCTCATAATCCATAAGAATTCTACTTTTACTAAGATATCAAATTAAATCCCAATTCCTATTGAAGGAAAAATACCCTTTCCGCAACCCAAAAATCATCCAAAGTTGGAAAAATGCGAGGAATAAGAGGGAAATAAAGAAAAGATAGAAAAGAGAAGGAGGATTTCAACTATAGGTTTTTAGATCGTACTTTTTGACACTTTTTGATATTTTTTTAATACTCTTCGATACCATACATTAGGTCTTTCTTCGTCAAAGGCCTAGTGAGTTTCTAACTCATATTAAACAAGCTAATGGTCCTATTCTTATGCTATAAATTATTGTTCTTATATGATTTAAATCAGGTGACGTATTTTTATAGAGAAATTTTTTTTTTCTAAAGGCTAATATTAAAATAAAAATTTTGATAGCTTATTGTATCAAAATATGAGTTTTATTTGTTATGTGATTTCTAATTGACTGTAATCATTCTAAATATCATGTTTTTTATATATTATATTTATGGATTTTATTTAATTTATTGTTTAAATAAAGTGTTTTATTTATAAAAATATTATTATGTTAAAAAGATTGTGATAAAATAGAGAATATGATAGATTAATAATCAAAGTGAAATTTTTTATAGGTTCCGATATATGAGCTCATGTTAAAAGTGAGGTGTTATTATTTTAATGAAAGAGAAATTAACAAAGTTTGGATTTTTGTTGTAAAACAGTGATTGTATAGTAGGCTAAATTTGGGATAATCCAGACTCACCGGTGGTCGACTAGTGACCCCACTGGTTGCTCAGGCCGACAACAGCGAATATTTGCTTTCAAGATCAATTCGTAACTATTTTCAAAGACATAATTAAGGCACTGTTTGGTTATTTGGAAGTGTAGGAAGTAGGGAAGAGAATTAGAAGTAACTTCCCAAAAATAAAGTGGTAGAAGAAGCTACTTCTTGATATTCTTTTGTTTATTTGGTCTATATAAGAAGTAAGAAAAGCATACTTCTTTTACTTCCACAAATTAGGTTGTTTGTTTGGCTAGTTAAAAGGAAGTATGGAAGTAGGGATCCAAACACCATGGTGAGAGAAGTTCAATCTCCAAGAAATCTTTTGTTTTTTTAATTATTTTTTTATCTCGATCCGTGAGATCCCTCCATCTTCCGCTCGTTTTGGGGGGGAAGAAATTTTGAGTATTTACTCAGCCACGTAGGATCCACGTCAGCAAATAGGAAGTAAGTTCCAAATTACTTATGAGCCCAACAAACAGCAGAAGTAGTGGAAGTAAGTTACTTCTCATACTTCCTACCCTACTTCAGTGCAAACAAACAAGGCCTAAGTGGCTCTAAGCTACAACCATCAATAGCTGTTATTTCAATTGTTTATCCAATTTGATTAAATGACATAAGAGTCTCCATGTGCCAGTGAGGTACGAACAATAATATCTCCAGGGGAGGGTCGTTTGGAACTCATTGATATAGACCCTCACGGTCTCACAGGCTGATTGAAGAGGTGGGGATGTATATATGATCAAATCTATGCTAACAAAGTCAGCTTAGTTCACACTAGTGGGAAACCTGTGTAAATACCTACAATATATTGAGTTGTTTATTTTTGGAAATGATAGAGTGAAATTTATTCTTTCATGTTATAAATAATTGGGTTAATCACAGTTAGTCTCCCTGTAATATGAGAGGTCTGTAACTTAACACCTTTAAAATTTGAAACTCTCAAAAATTCTAGGGACCATTTTCTCTGTTAGTCAGCAGTTAGTTAATATCACCTCCTTTTAGACCAAACTATACTCTTTTTTCCTAATTCCTATTTCCTCACCCCTCTCCTTAAGTCAGTTAACAAGTCAGTTAACTAAGTGAGCACTCTTCACTCTCTCACTCCCCCTCTCCTTCCCGTCTCACTCTCTCTCCCTCTCTGTCTCTCTCTCTCTCACTCACTCACACCCTCCCTCCCTCTCTCCATCCCATCCCCCTCTCTCTATCACCTTGAGTTCTGGATGTTTTGGTAGATTTAGTGACATTGGCTATGATTGATGTGAACTTGGTCGGATCAGACCAAAAACTGGCCGGAACCAGCAAAGAGCATTCTAATTCAGTAACCTTTTCATAAATTAGAATTAGAAAGTAAGGATCTGGACCATTTAAGTCTAACTAGAGAGAAGCTTCAATATAGCATACAGAATGTGGCGATTGAGGACATGCTTGTAAATGTGGTGGCCAGGTGACACATTTTGACCTGAGTTGGTTAGGCCATGAGCATGAGTTTAACTATGTAAATTATTTGATGAGAGGATTGTTGAATTCATGTATATTTGAATATTAAATTTTTGAGCCAATTCACTAGTTAAAAAATAAATGAATTAGGTGAACGAAAAATTATTTCAAATAGGAGCACAGAGTAAAGAGAACAAAAAGGAAAGGGAAAGAATAGTCCCACATCAGATAGAGTGTTGCTAGGATATGGATTTATATAGAATTATTTGTTTCATGTCATTATTTATGTAAAAAGACTTTGAGCACCACGAGTGGTGCTACACATTGCCCGCACGCGCGTGTGCGATAGCAAATGGGCATTTATGGCGCATTGGGCGCTTTAGTGGTGCACTTGGCACTTCGCGAGGAGCTGAGGAACCGTTGTGACTCTTAACCCAGAAGCCTATAAATAGTTCTTTCCTTACTTTTGCAGAAGTTTTTTCTGCAAACTTCATCATTTAGACAGAAACTTCATCATTCAGACAGAAGGTTTCTGTTTCCAGAAGAACAGTTTTTTCTCAATTCAGTCCTGCATTACACCATACACAAAATTGAGAGTATTCTTTAACAGATTCGCTAGAGCAATAGAATTGAGAGTATTCTTTCTCAATTGGTGCACTTGGCACTTTGCGAGGAGCTGAGAAACCGTTGTGACTGTTAACCCAGAAGCCTATAAATAGGCCTCTGTCCAGACCTATTAAAAAAGAATTTTTTTTCTCTTCCTTCTTCTGCAGGCAGAAACTTTGTCATTCAGACAGAAGGTTTCTATTTCCAGAAGAACCGTTCTTTCTCAATTCAGTCCTGCATTACACCATACACAGAATTGAGAGTATTCTTTTCAGATTCGCTAGAGCAACAGGATTGCAGTTTTCTTCCTATTGCAGACCGATCGTTGTATCGTGGGAGACCGACGCCCACAGTAATCCAGAAGCAAAACGGTAGATGGTTAATCGGTTTTAAGGAGATAGCGTCCAACACTAGCCTCGATCATTTTCCTGTCATCATCAAATCCGCATCAATCTTCTGCATATGCTCATCCTTCAATCAGCAAAGTATTCTAATCCTGTAATTTCTTTTATTCTTTTTCTTTCTTAGGGTAATAAACTAGTTAAACAATTTCAATTTAAATAATTTTCTGTAAACAACAGTAGGTAATAAGATTTATATGTAATTCAATTCTGAAAAAATATAGACTACTCTTATACAGATATCAATTCGTACTTTTTATCTAATATTGTCTAACAATATTTCTGATTGAAATCTACAGTAGTAATTCTGTCCATATTAATCTAAAACAAAATAAATCTAACCAACAATCTTAAAACCGATATTTTGTTTTAGATTAATTTTGAATTCTGTCATAATAGTGTTCAATCATTTGTTATTTTATTTAAATCTAATTACTTCTGGAAAAAGATAGTTAAATTCTGTTTAGAGGAAGAAATATTTTGTTAAGAAATTTTATATAATTTTGTGATTTTGAGTAAGAATTGATTTTCAAGTTTTATTAGAAAGTTAAAATTTATTACAAAAATTAAGATAGATAAATTTTATATTTGTAGATGGCCACTGTATCTACATCTGATATGTCCACTGTGGTAACTCCTGTCATGGTTGCTCCAACTGTGCCCTCAAGCCAGTATGAGAACTCAGAGAAGTTCAGTGACACAGATTTTAAGAGATGACAACAGAAAATATTATTTTATCTCACTATACTAAATCTGGCCAAGTACTTGAAGGAGACTGTGCCGACTCTTGTAGAAGATGATCAACAGTCTGCAAAAGCGGTTGATGCATGGAAACATACTGACTTCTTGAGTAAGAATTATATCCTCAATGGATTGGACAATATACTATATAATGTATATAGTTCAATTGCTACTGCTAAGAAACTTTGGGAGTTTTTAGATAAGAAATATAATACAGAAGATATCGGTTCTAAGAAATATGTAGTCGGTAAGTTTCTGAATTATAAAATGGTTAATTCTAAAAATGTAATCAACCAAGTACAAGATCTTTTAATGATCATTCATGAAATTCATGCTGAAAGTATGATTATTAGTGAATCATTCCAAGTGGCTGCATTTATTGAAAAATTGCCACCATCTTGAAAAGAATTCAGATATTACCTAAAGCATAAACGAAAAGAAATGACACTTGAAGATCTAATTATACGTTTGAGGATCGAAGAAGATAACTGTCTTTCTGAAAAGAAAATTGAAAATCCATACAATGTTTCTAAATCTAACATTATGGAAAATTCCAATAAGTCTAATAACAGGAAGCAAAAACACAATGGTGAAGACTCTAAGAGTGGTAACTCGAAGAGATTCAATGACAAGTGTTACAACTGCGACAAGTGTGGACATCGTGCAAAGGACTGCCGTGTGTGCATGGCACAAGATTCTTCGTAGAAGAAGAAGACGTATCCTAATGCAAATTTGGCCGAAGAGGAAAATATTTGTGCAAATATATATATAAACTGTATATCTGTTGTCTCAGAAGTTAACCTAGTTGGTGGAAATTCTAAAGAATGGTGGGTGGATACTGGGGTCACTCGCCACATCTGCGCCAACAAGTGGATGTTCTCTACATATGAACATATGGAAGGAGAACTATTCTACATGGGTAACACTACAACCTCCAAGGTTTAAGGACGAGAAAACATTATATTAAAAATACTTCGGGAAAAGAACTTACTCTTACTGATGTACTTCATGTATCAGATATCCGCAAAAATCTGGTTTCTGGATCAGTCTTGAGTAAGAAAGGATTTAGGCTTGTATTTCAGTCTGATAAGTTTGTACTTATAAAAAATGGTGTATATGTAGGCAAGGGGTACATGACTAATGGTCTCTTTAAAATAAATGTAATGACAATTGCCCCTAAAGTTAATAATAAAATTGATTCTTCTGCTTATATGATTGAGTCACCTCATATTTGGTATGGTAGATTAGGACATGTTAATTATTATACTTTACAAAGATTAATAAATTTAAATATGTTGCCTAATTTTAATATAAACTTTGATGATAAATGTGAAATATGTGTTGAATAAAAAATGGCTAACCTTCCATTTCATTCTATAGAACGTAGTACTGAACCTTTAAATTTAATTCATACAGATGTTTGTGATTTAAAATCTGTTCAAACTAGAGGTGGTAAGAAATATTTTATTACTTTTATAGATGATTGTACTAGATATTGTTATGTATATCTAATAAGAACAAAAAATAAGGCAATTGAAATGTTTATACAATATAAAAATGAAGTTGAGAATCAACTTAGCAAAAAGATAAAAAATACTAATAAGTGATAGAGGTGGTGAATATGAGTCACCATTTGCACAAACTTGTGCAGAACATGGTATTATACATCAAACAACTGCTCCTTATACTCCTCAACAAAATGAAATTGCTAATTGTAAAAACAGAACATTAAAGGAAATGATGAATGCCATGTTAATAAATTCTAGTTTACCTCAGAACATGTGGGGGGAAGCTTTGCTTTCTGCATATTCTCAACAAAATACCCCAAAAGAAACTAGATAAAACACTTTATGAATTATGGACAGGTCGAGCACCTAGCTATAAATCCTTAAGAGTATGGGGGTGTCTTACAAAGATTGCAATTCCTACTCCTAAAAGGACTAAAATTGGACCTAAAACTATTGATTGTGTATTCATTGGATATGCACATAATAGCAGTGCATATCGTTTCTTTGTCTTCAAATCAAATCATCCAGAGATATATAAGTACTCTATTATTGAATTTAGGAATGCAGTATTCTTTGAGAATATTTTTCCTAGTAAAAAATATGAACAAAATTCTCCTAAAAGGACTTGTGATGAACTTATAAGAGAAGCAAAATCTGATTCTGAAAATAAAACTAATGATGATGAATGTAGACGGAGCAAAAGGGCTAGGGTTAATAAATCATATTGTCCGGATTTTCTAACATATATATTAGAAAAAGAGCCTCAAAATTATAAAGTGGCTATGTCTACACCTGAAGCTTCTTTTTGGAAAGAAACCGTAAATAGTGAAATTGAATCAATTTTTCAAAATCACACCCGGAAACTTGTAGATCTTCCTCCAGGAAGTAAACCATTAGGTTATAAATAGATTTTTAAGAAAAAGATAAAATTTGATGGGTCTATAGATAAATACAAAACTAGACTTGTAGTAAAAGGCTTTAGACAATAGGGAGGTGTTGATTATTTTGATACATATTCACCTGTAATAAGAATAAAATTTATAAAATTAATAATTACTTTTACAGTATTATATAATCTTGAGTTTCATCAAATGGATGTAAAAACAGTATTTTTAAATATTGAATTAGATGAAAAATTTACATAGAACAACCTGAAAGGTTTGTAGTTCTACGTAAAAGAAATAAGGTGTGTAGACTTGTTAAGTCATTTTATGGACTTAAATAAGCACATAAACAATGGTGAAAATTTTGACCAAGTTATGTTGTCAAATGGATTTCATTATAATGAATGTGATAAATGTGTATAAGTAAAAGGGGATATGCACAACTATGTCATTGTATGTTTATATGTGGATGACATGATTATCACCGGTAGCACGGTTGCTCTAATTAAATAGGTAAAAATTATATTAACACGAAAATTTGACATGAAAGATTTATATATTGCAGACATTATTCTTGGTGTTAAAATCCCCAAAACATCTGAAGATATACCTTATCCCAGTCACGCTATATCGAGAAAATACTCGAAAAATTTGACATGGAAAATAATGATATAGCTAGGACACCTGTGGATATGAGTTTCATCTTACAAAGAATATAGGTGCTAGTATATCTCAATTAGAATATTCTCAGATCATTTGCAGTCTTATGTATTTAATGAACTGCACAAAACCTGATATTGCATACTCAATAAGCAAACTGAGTAGGTTTACAAGTAACCCGGAGAGAACCACTGGAAAGTAATAGTTAGAGTACTCAAATATTTGAGGTACACTACTAACTATGGGTTGCATTATACTAGATATCCAGCAGTAATAGAAGGATACACTGATGCTAACTAGATTATAGATTCTAAATACATCAAATCCACAAGTGGATATGTATTTACTATTGGAGGTGCAGCTATCTCTTAAAAATCTTTAAAACAAACGTGTATAGCTAGATCCACTATAGAATATGAGTTTATCACTTTAGATAAAGCTGGAGAAGAAGCAGAATGGCTTCGAAACGTTTTAGAAGATATTCTAATGTGGCATAAATCTATGTCAGCGATTTACATCCATTGCAATAATCAATCAGCAATTGGAAGGGCACAGAATGTATTGTATAATGGAAAGCCACGATATATACGTCGTAGACATGATACTGTAAAACAGCTGCTTACAAACGGAATAATATCTCTTGATTATATAAAATTAAAAGATAATATTGCAGATCCATTAACAAAAGCTTGACCAGAGATCAAGTATATAAGTTATCGAGGGAAATGGGATTACAGCCTATAATGACAACACAATCTAGCTGACTGGAGATCCCAGGATTTAGGTTCAAATCGACAACCGAATTGTGGCGGAACTCGTAAGAATCACTGAGGAAATAATTCTCATCTCATTTCTATGGTAAAATAGTGATTAACCTGCAATGTGTAAGGATAAACTAAGTTTTTAATAATCCTTATATCTTGGAAATCCAAGTAGAGTATGGCAGGATACTCTTAATAAGAGATTACCTATATGAGTATGAAGGGACCGTTTATATGAGAATGACAAAGGCTAAATTTTCTAGAGCACTTATAGAATTACCAGACTGTCCAGGGCCAAAACGGACACAACATAAAGAATCTGTTAAAGTTGAAAGAAATTGTGTAAATATTATTGTCTTAATTTACATTAAAAGCTGAACAATTCAAAAATATCGTGTTCACTGATTAGCGAGTAAACTCGATAATATTTCACTAGGGAAGGTTCAAAACCAAAAGCCACCTCTCCCGATGCGGTAACTTTCTACTATACTCTCTTTTTATTTGCATTAGAGTCTAAGTCATTTTCATTCACATGGGGAATTGTTGAATTCATATATGTTTGAACATTAAATCTTTGAGCCAATTCACTAGTTCAAAAATAAATGAATTAAGTGAATAAAAAATGGTTTCAAAGAGGAGTACATAGCAAACGGAACAAAAAGAAAAGATGAAAGAATAGTCCCATATCGGATAGAGTGTTGCTAGGATGTGGTTTATATAGGATTGTTTGTTCCACATTATTACTTATGTAAAAAAAAGAGAAACCTTGAGCACCACGGGTGGTGCTACGCACCGAGTGCACGTGCACTCGCACGCGCGTGTGCGAGGGCGAATGGGCATTTAGGACGCTTTAGTGGCGTACTTGGCATGTACGCATCGTCTCAAGGAGTTGAGGAGCCTTTATTTTTTTGTGCTATTGGATTCGGGTTACCTCTATTGGATTCAGACTTGGATTCAACCTACATGTTAAGAGTCTAGCCGTTAGGATTTGGACATTGAGATCCAACGGTCGTCTGTTAACCGTTACCGTTAAACGGTCACAACTGTTAATAGCCAACCGTTGAGACCGTTAGCCCAGAAGCTTATAAATAGGCCTCTGTCCAGACCTATTAAAAAAGATTTTTTTTCTCTCCCTTCTTCTGCAAGCAGAAACTTCGTCATTCAGATAGAAGGTTTCTGTTTCTAAAAGAACAGTTCTTTCTCAATTCAGTTCTGCATTACACCATACACAAAATAGAGAGTATTCTTTATTAGATTCGCTAGAGCAACAGAATTGCAGTTTCCTTCCTGTTGCAGACCGATCGTTGTATCCTGGGAGACCGACGCCCACAGTAATTCAGAAGCAAAACGGTGGAGGGCGAATCGGCTTTAAAGAGATAGTGTCCAACACTAGCCTCGATCATCTTCCTGTCATCATCAAATCCGCATCATTCTTCTGCATACGCTCATCCTTCAATCAGTAAAGTATTCTAATCATGTAATTCCTTTTATTCTGTTTCTTTCTTAGGGTAATAAACTAGTTAAACAATTTCAGTTTAAATAATTTTCTGTAAACAATAGTAGGTAATAAGATTTATATGTAATTCAAATCTGAAAAAATATAGACTGCTCTTATATACATATCAATTCATACTTCTTCTCTAATATTGTCTAACAATATTTCTGATTGAAATATAATAGTAATTCTGTCCATATTAATCTAAAACAACATAAATTTAACCAACAAGGATAAGATTCTTCCTTTGTTGCCGAATTAGAAGATGCATATCTTAAAAAGTTGTATGCCATCAGTTGTTTGTTCTCAGCATAGGAAAAATATGTGATATTTGAGCTTAATGGAGGAAGTGGAAGGAAAGTGTCTTTGCTGACTCTCTTAGAACTATTGAATACAACAACATGAGGACTTGAGAAGCAAAGCATCTGTTGCATACCATGCACCACGAGTCAAAGATAAATATCATTTGCAAATCAACAATAAAATATCAATACGAGAGGTTCAAAATAGCATCCAATATTCCTTACATTAACCGTACATTACATTACATATACATAACACAATCAACGAGTCAACGAAATCCAAAAGTTCACTACATTACATCCAAAACAACACATTTCTACCTATTTTTGTCAATTTGACAACACATACCAACTACATTACATATCATAAAAGGTTTGTTTAGTCTGTCAACATGCTTCACTATATTACATAACACAACCATCAACACGCTTAAAGTTTGGCTCCAGTTTTGTTAATATATCAACTTGTATAAAAATCATAATGTCAGAAAAGTAAAACATTAAAATCAACATTTAAGAAAAATAAATAAACAAAATAATTGCATCAACACTACTTACCCTAGCTGCAAACCATTCCACATCGTCTTCCTTCAAGCCACTGCTCTATGATCCATCACATTTAAACTGAAGTGTTCGAGGTCACTCTTACACATCTCATTATGCCTACACTCGGGATTTGGTAATTGGTCCGTAAAATTTAAGATGTATCAAAAATGTGTAGAGTTAGAGATAGTCTAAGGGAGGTTTCACTGAAAATATTCGATAAGCAATTAAGATTACATCCATAAACAAAGACGGAGATTTTCTCCATTTCTCTAGGCGAAAGTCCAGCATGCTCAGATGCCGAGCCCTTTAAGTAATATGATAAATTGATATTGGTTTTCATCTGCATGAAGTCGATGTAATCTCAACCATACTGATATGTAAGATTTTTGGTGTAGCTAATCTATACTTTGTGAGGTTCCGATAAATCAAATTTCAATCTATTTGTCCAAAAACCTTGAAATTCTTCAACTAATATCATTTGGTATGTAATAATTGCAAAAAATAATCATGGAAGAAAACTTAAATAAATGTAAAAGAAAAACTTGTTGAATCCTCGCAAAATCAGAACTTCCTCATCTCTTCTTGTAAAAGGAGCATTCTTGCACATGGGTTTTAATTCTTCCAAGTGTCCAATAAATACTATTAAAATTATTAAAAAAGAGTTGAAGAAATTCAAACAAACCCCAAAATCACCGGAGAGCTCGGATCGAGTCAATCGATGAGAGAATCATTATACAAGCAGTGATAGGCATTGGCAATCGCAACTCGTTGCTCGGCGTTCCTGTGCCCTAATATCTCTATGATTGCATCCTCATCCGTTCCCCAACCTACAAATTTTCATTTTTTTTTTCAAAAAACAAACAAAAATTAGGAAAAATTCAAGATTGACCCATGAATCAAATCAAAATGGGGAATTGGAACTGTAATTGGATTTGTAATTGGTTGATCATTACCTGTCGCGAGAGAGAGTGGAGAGGGAGAGGTACAGGAATTCCCGAAGCCCTAGAATCACCCACTATAACCGAATAAAAACTTCACTTAAATCTGGCTAAATCTGGCCGATGAAGGGGTAGAGGAGAGGTCAAGTTAAAGCTTAATCTGGTTAAGTATTAAAGGGAGTTCGGGTCGGGAGGGTTCGGGTTTTCTCTGGTGTCAACCGTTCTAACACATCCGTGAGCTATAGTGCTCATAGCCATTGATGCGTTCAAAGGCTGATATTCGTGCACAACAGGAAAAATTCAGAAAATACCAGTATATAAGGGAAAGAGGGAAGAATATTCTGTACGCTTATTGAGAATTAATCCAATCTCTCTTTCTTCTTTCTCAAGTCATCCTGCTCTTCTCCTTCTTCTTCTCCTTCTTCTTCTTCTTCGATTGAACCCATTCTTCTTCTTCTCCTTATTCTTATCTTTTCAACCAACTTATTTATCATAAATTTCTATATTGTGCTGACTCATTTTGCAGAAAATCAGTCGAATGTCGAACACTCGAGCTTCATAATCTAAAGGTGCAGAATAGGAATCTGACATAGCTATCAGAGCGCAGGCTAATATGGCTCCCATTATGGAGGAACCCGGAGAAAACCCACCACACCCACCTCCGTTGGCTGCTAAGTTTTATTATCTTCGAGATCTGGTCATCAATAATACTCACCAATTAGAGGAAGTGTAGGCGTGGATGAGGAAGTCAGAAGAAGATTGACTCAATGATAAAGAAGAGTTTAAATCACTATTGCTGGATCTCCAACATAGGGCCATGATGGGAATTGGAGATAGAGGTCCAGGTCCTCCCTCACCCAGATCTGAGTCGGTACAGTTCTCTCCTGGTGAATGACCAATGAATCATGGTGAGAGACCCCTAAACCCAAACCATGAAGGTCCTCTATTGCCAACTCCTCCACAGTTTCAGTGCTACTATCAAGGGGGAATTCCTGTCACTAATTATCAGGGTGTACATTCTGCTATATTCCATCAAGGTACTTGTCCTGCTAATTTTTGTTGACATGGTGGTCACTCTAGACCACCAGATAACACATATCACCTTAAACCACGACTAGAATTTCCCTTGTTCATTGGTAAGGACATTTATGGCTAGTTATATAGGTAGAACAACTATTGGAATTTTATAATACAAGTCCCGATCAAAGAAGGGCGGATGACTGCACTTTATCTTGATGAGAAGCCACTACAATAGTATAGGTGGTCAGTCATAGAAAAAGGGGGTCCATTAGAGTGGGAAGAGTTTGTAAAGGGCTTAATTTCTACATATGATCCTTCTTTTACAATTAGCTATGATGGTGAATTATCTAAGCAAGAGGGAATGAATTATGATGAGTATCAGGCATAATTTATGAGATTATCTCATCATGTGCATGGTTTAACGCAGAGATATAAGATGAACTATTTTATTAGTGGACTAAGGGATGCAGTCAAGTATGAAGTGATGGCTAAAAATCCTGCTGCCATGATAGAAGCTATGAGGTTGGCTAAGTTGGAGGAAAAGAAGAGTAATGCCTTGAAGAAGAATTTTAAGAACAATTCTTACAAGGGTCTGCTAGTGGAGCAAGAGGTGCTAATTCAGGAGTAGAGGCTCCCCAAAAGGCTATCATCACCAATATTGTTGCTACTTCAATTCACCCAGCTAAGAAGTTGACTCAACAGGAGCCTAGGGAGAGAAGAGAAAAGGGATTGTGCTTTAGTTGCGATGAGAAGTATACTCCAGGTTACAAATGTAAAAACCAGAAATTATTTAGACTGGAAATAGAACCTGAGGATGAAGAAGAAATGGAGTTGGGAATTGAAAATGAGGGTGGGACTTCAGAACTCAGAGCCATCAAACTGAGTCTCAACTCTATTACAGGGGTCAACTCTATAAGATTGTTGGGGAAGATTAATGGTAGAGAAGTGGGATTCCTAATAGACACAGGGGCCACTCACAACTTTATTGACCTTATGATGGTGGAGAAATCGCAATTAAGGGAGCTCAGTGTAGATTCCTTTGAAGTGAAAGTAGTAGGGGGAGAAAAGATGGCTGGAGTGCATTGTTGTAGAGGGGTGAAGATGAACATATAGGGCCAAGATAGTGAAACAGACTTCCTAGTCCTTCCATTGGGAGATGCACAAATCATTTTGGGAACTGTATGGCTAAGAAGTTTAGGACCAACTATTTGGAATTTTTCAAATCATACTCTGAAATATTGGCATAAAGGAAGATCTGTTACACTTAAAGAAGTGAGACCAGGATCAGTTGAGATGATTGAAGGAGAACCTCTAGGCAGAATTTTAAATCAAGGAGTTTTAGCATTTGCACTGCAAGGAGGCATAGTCAGGGGAGTCTCAGAACAAATACCATTGAGTCTAAAGATAGAGCTGATACTTGAGGAGTTGTAAGATATATTTCAGATACCATAAGGCTTGCCTCCCAAAAGATAGTGTGATCACCATATTCCTTTAACGAACCCTCAGTTGGCAGTCAAGGTGAGACCTTATAAATACCTATTCCACCATAAAAATGAAATTGAAAAGAAAGTGCATGAAATGCTTAAATCTAGCATTATAAGGCCTAGCAATAGCCCCTTTACATCACCAGTGGTGTTGGTCAAGAAAGCAGATGGCAATTGGAGAATATGTGTTGACTATAGAACACTCAACCAAAATACCATCAAGGATAAATTTCCAATCCCACTCATTGATGATTTGTTGGATGAGCTTCATAGAGCAGGATTCTTCTCTAAATTGGATTTGAGATCTGCGTATCACCAGGTGAGAGAGGAAGAAAAGGACATTAGAAAATTTTTTTTAGGACTCATGATGGACACTATGAGTTTCTGATCATACCCTTTGGGCTAACTAATGCACCATCTACCTTTCAAAGCCCTATGAATGATGTCTTCAGGGCATTTCTGAGGAAGTTTGTGCTTATTTTCTTTGATGATATTTTGATATACAGTAAGGAGTGGGGGGAGCATCTGCTGCATCTAAGGCAAGTCTTTGCAGTTTTGAGAAAACATCAACTATATGCCAAAAGGAGTAAGTGCACCTTTGGAAGCCAGAGGGCAGAGTATTTTGGGCATGTCATTACAAAAAATGGGATAGCAGTGGATCCAAAAAAGGGGAGTGCTATCATGGAGTGGCCACTGCCAAAAACACCTAAGGCCTTAGAGAGTTTTCTGGGGCTCGTAGGATACTATAGGAAATTTGTAAGGAGATATGGGGGAATTGTTGCACCATTGAATAAAATGCTCAGGAAAGGAAATTTTGTGTGGACAGAGCGGGCCAGGGCTGCATTTGAAGAACTCAAGCAGAAACTTATCTCTCCTCCAGTATTGTGTATGCCAGATTTCTCCCACGATTTCACTCTTGAGTGTGATGCTTCAAAAATTGGTATTGGGGCTGTACTCCTTCAAGGTAAGCATCCAATTGCATTTGCAAGCAAGGGGCTTAAGGGGAAAGCTCTAAACCAATCAACTTATGAAAAGAAAATGTTAGCAATTCTATGGGCAATTAAGAAGTGGAGGCAATATTTGATGGGCAGGAGTTTTACTATCAAAACTGATCAAAGAAGCATAAAATTCCTATTAGATCAAAGAGTGAGAGAAGAATCTCAACACCCTTGGTTGCAGAAACTCAATGGATTTGACTATATGGTGGAGTACAAGAAGGGTAAGGAGAATATGGTGGCTGATGCTCTATCTAGGAAGGGGATTGATGATGAAGATATGGCATGCACAGCTATAACTATAGTACAACCCAGTTGGCTACAAGAGTTCAGAATATTGTGAGAGATACAGAGTTTTTCCAGAACTTGAAAAAGAAGTTTGATAGTGGAAAAATGCCTGCAGACAGATACTCAATGCTAATGGGGTTTGGTATTATAAGGGAATAATACTGCTTGATCTAGTCTCTCAATTTTGCAAATAAGTAATTAATGATCATCATAATACCCCAGGAGGAGGGCATTCTGGGTTTCACCAGACCATCCAAAGAATTAGGAGATTTTTTGGTGGAAGGGCATGAAAGGGGAAGTTAAAGCTCACATTAGAGCCTGTGAGGTGTATCAGAAATACAAGGGTGAATCAATTCATCCACCAGGATTGCTTGAACCCATGCCAAAACAAGTATGGGAAGATCTATCAATGGATTTTATAGAAGGGCTTCCTTCTAGTGGGGGTATGCTACTATTTTAGTGGTGGTTGATAGACTCTCTAAGTATAGTCACTTTATACCTGTCAAACACCCCATGTCAGCGGTGCAGTTAGCTCAAATCTTCCAAGAAAATATTTTCAAACTATATGGAGTGCCAAAATCAATCACAAGTGATCGTGACAGATTATTTCTTAGTGAGTTTTGGAAGGAAATTTGCCAACTACAAGGGACTAGACTTCAGTTTAGCTCAGCTTACCATCCCCAAACTGATGGCTAAACAGAGAGGGTGAACCAATGCTTGGAATTGTATCTGCAGTGTTTTTGTAGTGTGAAACCTAAAGAATGGAGCAAGTGTTTATATTGGGCTCAATATTGCAATAACACCAATTGGCATTCTACTATGAGATTTTCTCCTTATGAGGTTGTGTATGGGAGACCTCCACCATCTTTATTGAGGTATGTTCCAAAAACTGCCAGGGTACAATCAGTGGAGGACACTTTGTATGATAGGGATCAGGTTTTGAAGCTCCTTAAAAATCACTATGTTAAGTAGCAGGCCAAAATGAAGCAGAATGCAGATCAAAGGCGCACTGAAAGGGAGTTTGAAGTAGGCGAATTTGTGCTATTGAAGCTTCAACCTTATCGACAGAAATCTATTAGAGAGTCTACACCAATGAAACTATCTGCTAAGTATTTTGGTCCCTACAAGGTGATTGAATGCATTGGGAGGGTTGCCTACAGGTTGGAGTTGCCACTTACCTCAAAAATTCACAATGTGTTCCATGTATCTCTGCTTAAGAAGTTCTATGGTTCAGAAAACCCATACAGTGAAAAAATTCCTTATTTATGGGAATATGAAGAGCGGCAACCAGAGAGAATTCTAGAGCGGAGAATGATCAAAAGGAACAATTAGGCGGTGACACAAGTCCTAATTCAATGGAAGGGGTCAGATGCTACAGAGGCAACATGGGAGGATTTTGCGGCCATGGCGGGAAGATTGCCTGTGGAGGACTTCGCAGGTGAAGTCAATTGCTAAGGAAGGAGGAGTCTAACGGGTCCAAATAAAAACTTCACTTAAACCCGGCCCATGAAGGGGTAGAGGAAAGGCCCAGTTGAAGCTTAATCAACTTAAGTGTTAAAGGGAGTTTAGGTCAGGAGGATTCGGGTTTTCTCTGACGTCAACCATTCGAACCCATCCGCGAGCTACAGTGCTCATAGCCATTGATGCGTTCGAAGGTTGATATTCATGCACGACAAGGGAAATTCGGGAAATACCAGTATATAAGGGAAAGAGGGAAGAATATTCTGTATGTTTATTGAGAATTAATCCAATCTCTCTATTTCTTCTTTCTCAGGTCATCCTGCTCTTCTCCTTCTTCTTCTTCTTCTTCGACTGAACCCATTCTTCTTCTTCTCCTTATTCTTATCTTTTCAACCAACTTATTTATCATAAATTTTTATATTGTGCTGACCCATTTTGCAGAAAATCAGTCGAATGCTGAACACTCGAGCTTCATCATCCAAAGGTGCAGAACAGGAATCTAACACCCGCCCGTTGCGCTTAACGTTCGACCACCCTTTCTGCCATGGAGTCGCCCGCCCTTATGCCCTAGAGTCGCCTGAGAGAGAGAGAGAGAGAGAGAGAGAGAGAGAGCTCCAACCCTGTGCTGCAATTCTTCTCCCGCTGCCCTAGACTCACCCGAGAGAGTCCCAATTCCCCACTCTTTCTCCTCCCACTTAGGTTGGGGGCAATTTAGTTTTTTGCGACACGTGCAAATCACATGACCCATCCGCTGATGCCCAATTAACTCCGTTAGTTTGCCTAGGGGTTTTTGAGAATTCAAAGTTCATGGGTATTAAGTTACAGACCTCTCATACTACAGGGGGTCTAACTATGATTAACCCTAAATAATTTTTATATATATCTTCTAAGAATAAAAAATAAAACTAAAATATTTAAGTTTATTAGAAATTAAATATTGAGGATCTAGCCCAATTTAAAGATTGATGATTTATCACAATTTTAAACTTCTATCATGCAAAATTATTGTCTTATGTTGTTACTCTGTAACTACAGAACATACACTATATGCTCATTCCTTTTTAATCCTTTTTTGATTTTTCTAATATTTTTATTCCAAAACTCTAAAATGGTTTTACATAGAAATATAGATAAAAGAATATTCTATATGCTTGGAAATACTTGGATGTGCTTATTTTTGGGAAGGTAGAGTAAGAATTTATTCTTTTACATTATTATAAGTAAATATAAATATATTTTATATACTCAATATGTGAGTAAGAAAAATTAGAATATTAAAACTTATTTCAAGGTAAATGATTTCTTGAGCTTATGATCTAACAAATTATTTACCTCAATTTGTTTTAAAAATATATTACTTTAAAAATTTATAACTCATTAAAATATGCATAACTTTTTCATGCTTATTCTGGGGTTGCAATTTGCTTTTTTATTTTCTATTGAGTGGAAGTTTACCCATCTTAATAATTCCTTTTTCCACATATGAAATTTGGTTTTATTTACAACTTCATGAGTCATGACTTTCATATAAAATATTTAATTGAAATTTAATTATCGTATAGATTCCAACAAAATTAATATAATTTATTTTTGAGAGCATGTAACAATTATTTCACAATTTTAAACTTTTAAAGCAAGGTCTTACATATGAAAAGTATGAAATATATATATATATATATATATATATATAGAGAGAGAGAGAGAGAGAGAGAGAGAGAGTTGGAAATGAGCTGACAGTTTACGCAAATTATCTGAGCTGCAGTTCATTTCCACTATTTCCATAATCTTTTTAAAAAAATTAGATTATGATCTAAACTACCTAGGGTTCACTCATACCCAATTTCTTGGATTTTAATTTTGATTTGGTCCTCCATCAAATTAACACAAAATTAACTGTTTTCACTGAATAAAATATTTTGTATGCACTTGATGAAAGGGTAAATGAATTCCAAAATTTATGAAATTTAATTCTAAAGAAGTTAAAGAGATAGAGATAGTAATTGTTAAATAACATTGAAGAGCAAATATTGGATTATTATAGTTTTGCCGCTTGCTCACGTAATGTTTCTTGAGCTGGCGGCTTACCTATACTAATCCCATGTATATATGAAAATAATGGAAATGAACCGATAGCTCGCACAAGTTATCTGAGTTGCAGTTCATTTCCACTATCTCCAATAATTTTTTTCTAAAAAAAATCTTGTGAATTATGATCTCGGCCCCCTAAGGTTCACTCATACTCAATTTCTTGGATTTTAGTTTTGATCGAGCCCTCTATCAAGTTGATACAAAAATAACGGTTTCAATGAATAAAACATTTTGTATTCACTTGATGTAATGGTAAATGAACTCCAAAATTTTAGAAATTTGATTTGAAAGAAGTTAAGTAGATAGAGATACTAATTCTAGTAAAAAGTTGATAAAAAACTATTATATCATTATATTTTTGCCGCTAACTCATACAACTTTCCCTGGGCTGGCAGTTCACCTTCAACAACAATATATATATATATATATATATATATATATATATATATATATATATATATATATATATATATATATATATATATATATGTATATATATATATATATATATATATATATATATATATATATATATATGTATATATATATATATATATATATATATATATATATATATATATATATATATATATGTATATATATATGTATATATATATGTATATATGTATATATATATGTATATATATATATATATATATATATATATATATATATGTATATATATATATATATATATATATATACATATATGTATATATATATATACATATATGTATATATATATATATATATATATACATATATATATATATATATATACATATATATATATATATACATATCTATATATATATATATATATATATATATGTACATATATGTATATATATATATACATATCTATATATATATATATATATATGTATATATGTATATATATATATACATATCTATATATATATATATGTATATATATATATACATATCTATATATATATATATATATATATATATATATATATATATATATATATATATATATATATATATATATATATATATATATATATATATATATATATATATATATATATATATATATATATATATATATATACATATATATATATATATATATATATATATATATATATATATATATATATATATATATATATATATATATATATATATATATATATATATATATATATATATATATATATATATATATATATATATATATATATATATATATATATATATATGTATGTATGTGTATGCACACACACATAATTAGAAGTCATATTATTTGTAAAAGATCATGATTATAGTTTTTTTGAGAGAACTATATAAATATTAATTGGATTATGTCCATTTTTAATTTTGGTAATTTAAATTTTTGGGTACATTGAAATAATGAGTTATAGCAAGATGCGGAAATTATACAAGGTGAGAAATATTGGATAACAACAATATATATGTCTATCTAGAAGGCTTTTTGGACCTAAATTAATAATTATAACAATTAAAAATTAACAGATAGGTTAGATAAAAGTAATGAACTCTCTAGCACAAAAAACTATTAGAGAGACTACGAATTTTCTAAGCAAATAATTTTATAAGCTAAAGATAAATCATTTTAAATATTTTGAAACCTTAATTTGTACAGAAATATATAGTTTTCTGAAAATATTATGAAAGTTTTTGAACCTCTAAATGGGAAATCCTCGTAATGCTTGGAAAAATATCCAGAAGTGCATCAATAACACTATAACCATTTATAAATGCAATTTATTTATACAAGTATAGTTTTCAAGTAATTATTGAAATGGGAAAAAAAATGTAGTTTATTGCTTTATTTTCATTGAGGAAAATTGAAGATAACATGACGTACATAATGTATTAAATTAATTAAGTAAATATTTAAAATCATACAAACAAAAAACTTCTAAAATATATTAATACATTGGAAACAATTTATATATACAAATAGTTTTCAAAGGAAATGCTAAATAACTGAAATATGTGAATCGAGTTGTTAGAAACCATTTGAAATATGATAAAAATACATTTGATAAACAAATTCAAGAAATATGAAACATTTTACTTATTGCATTGTTCATATAAATGCATTGACTTGAAATTTTAGAATAACTTTAAAAAAGAGTGCCTAAGATTTAAAGTTTCAAAAATTTCTTAAAAATGTTAGTACATCGTTTGCAAAGATTAGGAAAAAAAAAGATGTGAATATTTTGTTTAAAAAAATGTAGTTGAAAATCTTTTATCATTGAAAAAAGTAAAGAGCATATTGCATGAAGAAGCAAAACTATCATCCACCTTTCAAAATAATGAATAGTTTCTATATAAACATCAAGTAGTTGTTAAAAAAAATATCAGTAAAAATTACATAAGTACATGTCTAAATCAGAAACTTTATATTATAAATTCTATATGACATGAAAAGTATGCTATACATGCTTTTGATGGTTCATTTTTAAACAGTAACTTCTAACTCTATGGAACGTAATCCAATATATTTATCGAAGAAGAAAAGAAAAATAATTTTTATTTTTTTGGGTGATCTTTCTATTGCTTATTCCCTCATTATTAGTCCTTCCCTCCTCCTGATAAATATAGGTATTTGGTAATCAGTAAATGACTTTTTAAATTATCATTGCTATTTATAGTATTTTGTAGTTTGGTATTTGATTAACATAGTTATTTGGCTAATAATGACTCCTTCCCTTATCATCATTCTTTGTAGTTTTTCTTATTTTGGTTCTGCTTATAAAAAATTATTTATATTCCCAACCATCTAAATTTCTATTTTTCCCTCTAACTGTCTATGTAACTACTTTTCCACAATTTAATTACTCCCCTACAACAATCTCATCCTTTTCCAGTGAAAACCAAATTTTTTAAAATTATAAATCAAAACTTTTGAAAAATTTCGATGGCCTAAGCCAATTTTGTTAATTTTTTAAATTTTCTATTTCTAAATAGGATTTTTTTTTCTCTCTTTTTTTTTACTCAATAATATAGAAAGATTATATTTTATGCTACCAAGGACAACTTGGTGTATGTTGTTCTTGTCTTTTTATGGATAGCATGGTGCTTATTTTAATTTGTACTACTGATGTCAATTTGGTGCTCACGAGTCTCTCATGAGATGAGTAAAAATAAGATCATAGCACTCCCATTGTTTGTAATACCATATGACAGGTTCAAAGTATTATGAAGCTCATGACAAATCTCTTCGGAAACTTTGAAGGGGATTGACATTAAAATAGTGATTGGAAGTTATAGATAGGCTCTATGGTTGAACAATGAGTCAAAATTGAGATTGGAATTGAGTGAGATTAAATATGTTGAAGGCTACATACCAACATCAACTCCAAGGCTAACATTAACCAGATGCAGACAAAATTGGAAAATATTGTGCAAGATAAAGTTGTAGAGTTTGGAATTATCTTTTGAACGGCTCTTGAATCACCTCAATTGGATATTTGGATTAAAAATTACAATCATTTTACTGAAGTATTATTGTTAGACTGAAATTGAGTAAGAAGGGTCCACTGACAGCGAAATCCTGACATTAATGACAATCTTTCCTGAGCACCATCATTATTATAAGAGATCGATCTGCCAATAATGGTTGGCACATCATTGATGGCAGCTTGCATGCCATCAATGGCAAGTCAAATTGACAGCCCTTATCAAGTTTTAGGTGAGGATTTCAAGTGATGATGTGGCTAACTCAACTGAATTAAATAGGAGTAGTTTCCATCTATCCTAAATATGATATAACTCCTTTGATATTTATACTAAAGTGGAATTTGATTTAAGGTTATAATTAAAGATGAAAGATGTGAGGTTCATAATATATATAAAAACTTTGATCTCCAATATTGAAAGGGGTCAAACCAAAATTCCTCTACTAGCCCCAATCATTGAAGAACTCGAAAGAGAGCCGTTTTCACCTACTTCAAGAAGATCTCTCTGCAAGCTTTAGTTCTTTTCTCCGTTACTACCAAAAAAGGGAGAGATTTTTGCATTAAAACTTGTTAAAGAGGAATGCTCACATCACCTCGAAGAACTCTATGTGTAAGATTTTTTCCTCTACCTTCGTATTTTTCTTCGTCGATCTCTATGTTAAATTGGTGTTAGATCATCTACGAAGCCAAAGAGCCACTCTGGGTAGTTTTTCCAACACATGTTCTTTGATTTTATTTAGAGAAAAGTGATTTTTATTTAGTGATTGTGTCATGAACCGTATATTTATTGATTTGGGATAAACTATATACTCTTTCTCTTTTGCAATTTCTCAATTATATAAATTTGCTATATTTTCTCATATTTTATCATTATCGATTGATTTTCAAGCAAAAGACAAATGAGCCAGTAATCACCTGTAAAGATACATTTACGACCATGTTGTCATATACCCATAAATGACATACATCATATGAGATAGAAGAAAATGTTGCTTAAATGAGCTATGATTTTTCGCCTATGATAAGATCATGGACATTGATCCGGCACATGCTTGCCAAAGAAGACCACTAAGCATATATAGGATCACGGAATATACAAATAAATAAAATATAGTTACAGAACAAAACACGAATTTACGTATATAGATGTTATATACATATATATATAGTAACATAACCACAGATATAGTAAGTTAAGTGCATATTACATAACATAGATAGCTTTATACAGTAAAATAACTATATGTATATGTGTGTGTGTATGCATATGTATGTATGTAGTAATATAGCCACAAATATAGTGAGTTAAATGTACATATAGTAACATAACTACAAATATAGTGAGTTAACTATATATATATATATATATATATATATATATATATATATATATATATATATATATATATATATATATATATATATATATATATAGTACTATTTACTATAGCTATAAATATAGTAAGTTAACTACATCTATAGTAACATAACCATGATATATTAAGTTAACTGCTTATATAGGAAAATAACCAAAAATATAGTGAGACATCAGCAGCATATATGATAACATAACAAATATATAGTGAGTTAATATTATATATAGTAACATATGTGCAAATAAAGTAATTTAACTACATATATTATAACATAACTACAAATGAAGTAAGTTTACTATATATATGGTAAATAACATAGAAATAGTGTAACATTCCTAACTAGTTATCTTCCTGAGTTAGTGTACTTTGTACTAATTATATCAAAGCAGGGCCTGGGTATTGGTATTATATTATGCAGAATATATTGACTCTATTCCACATTTCTACATTTGTTTCTTTATATTAATGGTACTAAATTAGGGTTACTTAGACCTGATCGATCTATCTTCCAATAAACCTGTTTTGAATTATAACTCCAAACCTGTGATTATATTCCTATTTTTTTTATGTGTGTTGAAAAATGGGCAAAAATGTCGTTTACTGATAATAATCTTAACCTCGTTTTTCTATCTCTCATTTTGGACTAAGAAAAATATTCCATAAATTTATCCAAACTTTTCTCATCTATATTTGTCTCCTATATTAATTTGAGATTTTTTAGAGATCGTTGAAATTTAGCTGGAAATAAAAAAATTAGTATATTAAAATTATTATTATTTATCAAATACTATCACAATTTTATTTTCCTCTATCGCTCAACATCAGGGCAACATTGAAAATTCTTTCCTTGGATTTAATAGATGATTAATGAGGTTGGGTTGGGAGTTAACTAAGTGGATTGATTAAAAAAAATTATATAATTCACATACAATTTCTCTTCCAATCATTTTCTCTCATCACAAATTTACTCTCTCCTCACTCAAGCTTAGTAAGGACAGTAACAATGCAAGAGAGTTTTGACAGTATGGGACAGAGAGTTTTAACTATGGAAAATGTGCCTATATATGATATTGATTTTATTGTAAAAATCTCATGATCAGTGAAAGGACAGATCACCAACCACTAGTTATCTGGTCATAACCATTAGAAATAAATCTTTTTCTGCGAGGTAGTGCATTTATAAAGTATGTTGTATATAGACGATCACCGTAGTAGCATAATTTTAGGTTTTTGATTCTGAGTCTCTCTATAATTTACTTACTGTTCCATAATGTGCGTTGGTTTATCATAATTATTAAGGACTTTTGCCACAAATTTGGATTGTACCAGAGTTCCTAGTGATACTTTAAAATCTTGTAATGTTAGATGTAGTCTAGCTGCCAGCTATCAGCCAGATCCTGCTTGGTCATCAAGAAATTTGACTCGAATAATTAATGTGTTGTATGAGTTATTTGAATGGAATTAGATTATGGGAAATCTTGATAAACTTAGAATAAGCTATGATAGTTTACTTTAACAGTAACTAAGGCTAGAAATAAAGTCCTGGGTTTATTTCTTGAAGAGGTAAAATTTTCAGGTTATCAGACCAAAAGATTGCCAGCTAGTGTCCAGAACTGCTAGCTAGCAATCCAATAATTTATGATGATTGTGAATTTCAATTGTAGAGATTTATTTTCTTATTCAGCTCTCACTGATATTTTTACCTATTTCAGTTATCACTATAACCTGATAAAAAATTGGTGTTCTTTGTTTAGAGCTTGGATTCTAGAAATCGGTTTTGAAATCAAAATGAAGGTTTAAGGTGAGAAATTATTTTATAACCTTGAATTTACTATCTAGTTGAAAATTGAGGACCTAGAGTAGTATGCTTGCTTTGGATACTTGGTGATCAGCTAAGACCAGACAACTGTCAATTGGCGGGCAAAACTGCCAACCGACGGCTGCTTGGCTTTGATGAGCTCGGACTTAAGGATACTGATAGGTCAATTGATACACTTTTATAGCATAGTTAGATTTCAGTAATTAATACCATTGTAAGTGGAGTATTTTCGACTGCAATATGGTTCAATAACATTGCAAGTATATTGCTTTGATGCGGCATGGTATGATGCTATTGCAAGTGCAATACTTTGGGTGTGGCATGGTTCAATGCCACTACAAGTGATGTACCTAAGGCACAACATGGTTTAATATCATTGCAAGTGGAATGTTTATTGGTGGCATGGTTCAATGCTATTGCAAATGAAGTGTTTATTGCTATATGTTTACCAAGACTTATATATTATTTTTATATCTGTTATTCTACGATATGTTTCTATATGATTCATGATGATCACCATATTAATTGTTATATCATATTTTCGTACACTTATTCTATATACTATGATAGCGTGCCTTTCTTTTTTTGTGTTTTACTTGCTATATTTAATCTCCTGAGTCCAAATCTAGGTCGCAATACCAAAGAAGAAGAGCATGCCACGAAGGCAAATCCGTACTTTGTTGGACTGGAAGAACGAATGGTGGGCCACTACGAGAGATCTTTGTACATTTATTTATATTTTCTTTTGTTCCGGCACTGTTTTACTCTTTTGTTCTATTGATTCTTTTAATGTACATGCTTAGAGCAGTTGCCTTATCTTGTAGCCAACTCTTTCATAAAAATAAAAATTATTTTGGTAATCGATATATTATTTATTTATCTGAATATGACAATAGTTAAGTTTATTCAAAGGTCCTATGCTTATGAAATTTGTGTTTTTTTACACTTCGTTTTCTAGAAGCAACTGAAAAATAGATCATGACATATAGTGAGTTAATTGCATATATAGTGATATATACACAAATGTAGTGAGCTAACGTTATATTTAGTAACATTTGCATAGGTATTGTCAGAAATTTATCTATCCATTCTATAACATAATAATTTCTATACGTGATCCCTCTCCTGAGTTGATAATGTATCTTGCCTTGCCTACTTTCCAACTTTGACAATGAAACCTTCCTTGCGACATTTCTTAGGCTGGATGTCCTAGTGAGGATAACAACTTTTGAACCATCCTTTAGTTTATTGTTTGAAACAATATAGGGGGGTCTCTTTGCATGAGATGGCACTGCTTGTTTTTTAATCGCTCGCTTGATAGAGGGGATTGCCTATACCTAGATCCCATCTTCTTCTGACGATGTACCATATTTTCTTTCAAAGAGGCTCTTCTTCTCCCAGAATCATATGGTGACCACCAAAATCATCTATATACTAAACTTCACCTTCGCCAGCATACATTTTGTAGTCACCAATCTCACTCATATGCTCATCTTTTTTGTCCACCTCATTGGCCACATCTTCTTCTCCCCACCTTCCTTATCAAGCTCCTTTTGTAACTTTTTTAATTCATCCAACTCCTTCTCTTTCTGCTTGAGCCATCGTCGTAGTCACTTTTTGCATCCTGTTATGAGATTTTAATCATATCAAAATCATATTTTATTTTATAGTAAATTTTTATATAGCAATAAGAGATATATTTAATACCTTGGAAGCATCATCTAACCTAGATACCTCCTCCCATGCAAATGTTAGAGCATTAGGATTTTGACCTTCACGCACTTTGATTAATTTAGGTGTGCAGGTTAGATTAGGCATGCATCATAATTGGATTATTGTAGGCGAAAATAATTCTAAAAGTAAAAGAAAAAGGCCACACAGGGCGAAATAGCCTCGCGCATGCGAGGCTAGCTGCCCCGCGTGAGACAAATAGCCCCACGCGAGGCTAATAGCTTCGTACACGGATGACAGCCTCGCGCACGCGGGGCTATTCCAGTTTCAAAACTGGGTTTCTTTCTAGATTTTTGCCTCGCGCATGCGAGCTAATCCAGTTTCCAAACTGAGTTTCATTCTAGATTTTCACTAGAAATCCAATTCTAATCATATCCAATCACTCGGAATTAAAGATTTCATATCCAGATACAGTTCAGAGATGAGATTTAATTGGAATTCCATCCTTATCTCTAAAGAAATCCCAAAATCTATAAATAGGAGCCAACATGGGACTTTTAGGATCTTTTGGGAAAAAAAATCATTAGAGACCAGATTAATTCTACAGAGAATATGCCGACCAGCAGCAAAAGCCACCAGCCAGAAGCTTTCTCTTCATATTCTCAACGTTCAAGATCAATTTTGGGTATTAGATCGTCAATAGAGTACAAGGGCGACACTTCATAGCCACTTTAGAACCCACTTCTTTTGTAAAAGAAAGAGAGAGACGTATTCTATAAGTCTTCTCGTTTGTTTATTTTCTTTTTTTTCATTGTAATTTTGATATTTTTATTGTAATCCTTATTAAATCCATGGCAATGAAAGAAGGCGCAATTTCTGCGGGAAATAAAATTGGTAAGTCTGTAGAGATGCTGATCGTAGAAATCGATCAAAATAAATATAAGGAGTAATTATCCTCTAGATCGGTTAGTTTGGTCAAAAGTCGGCTCCATCGTTACTTGGAAACCCTCAGTAAAAGTTCAAATGACAAGGGGACTCCTGTTGAATAGTAGCCCTTTAGATCTTTGATCTTGGAAGAAAAAGAAGTCCAAGTGTTAGACTCGAATAACGAAATAATTCTCATTGAATAAGAACTTCTCAGATCTTTAAGTTCTAAATAGCGAAATATCAAAATTTCGAATCCGAATGACAAACAGACTCCTGTTGAACAGGTCCCCTTTGGATTTTCGGATTCTAATATTTTGAAAAAGGAAAGATCTTCTCCTATCACGACTGAACAAAATACTGAAGAAAAGCCAAGATCTGAACTGACTAGAACTCAAATTTGTAACCGAAACTGTCGAGCGCGGCGGCAGATGTTTAAATATCAAGTTCAAGGTGAATCTGGTCTCAAGACCATGCACGAGGCTAATACCAAGCACCAGGCTAAACAACTTAGTATAACTTTACGCGAGGCTAATGCCAAGTGCCAGTCTAAACAACCTAGCATACGTTTGAGCGAGGCTGATTCCATGCGTGAGGCTAATCAGCCTAGCATAGCTCCACGCGAGGCTAATCAACCCTGCACGCAAAAAATAAAATGCCAGGCTATTCAGCCTCACCTAAAGAGTTCAGAACTCAAGATTAAGCTCCAGTTCTTTAAAGTATCTACAAAGGCCAGAACAGGATCTCGTTCAGGACAGAAACTTCAATCTTCTAAACTCGGTGACTCCCACAAATATAACAGGGACTCTCCCAAAGGCAGTAGCAAAGAAGAGACTCATTCAGAGACTGATTTACAAGAATTCCTCAAGAACAAGAGGAGGATAGCCCAATCTCGACCATTATACCACTGTGAGCAGTTAATCTCTGTAATACTTACTAATTGCAATTGTGGTTCATCCCGACCCTCGATTTCCAGCCGAATAATCGAGCCGAAGGACAACACACCCAAAAGAAGGCACGTTTATAGAAGAAAGATACCAATAATGAAGAACCCGTATTCATAACTTTGAATATGGTAAATAAAGGAAAAAGGCTGCAAGGAGATAGATACTTCACGAATACAGAAACTCGGCATTACACACGACTTCGGTTGGGGCTATTAGCTTCATAGAATTACAAGAGGTTGGCTAGAGGTCTAGACAAGGAAGATAAAGAAGATAGCGATCATTCAGCCATTGCAACACATCGTCATATGAGTCTTCTCGATTTGGAGATATAGCAGCCCATATGATAGGAACATCTAATGAAGTGAATTAAAGACTTGAAGCAAAAGAACGCCTGATCCTAGAGCAACAAAAGAGTCCTGATGCACTCCGTATGTTGTTTCTCAAAATGATGAAGAAGAATACTGAAGATAAATCAGAGAAACCTTCTGACAAACTACCAAAAGACAATGGAGGGAAATCAGAAAAGGAAGAAGAATTTCACTACGAAGTAGACCCTCATGCGGAAAAGATGTAGAAAATACAGGACTAACTAGAAGTCTTGATGCATAAAAAGGATATGCAAGAAGTAGGCGTTACTAGGCCGTACCCAATTAAGTGGGAATCGGCTCCTTTTTCTGAAAAATACAAACCTCTCAAATTTGAGTCTTTTGACGGAAGGGTTCC
Organism: Dracaena cambodiana; assembly: GCA_036321105.1. NCBI lineage: Eukaryota > Viridiplantae > Streptophyta > Magnoliopsida > Asparagales > Asparagaceae > Dracaena > Dracaena cambodiana. Next base: position 32,245,276 of record JAYEPQ010000014.1, read on the forward strand.
CCAAACCAGCATTTGTACTACTTCTTGTCTCAAGCAGGTCATCTCGTGGGGAAAGACCCTATAATAACTAAGGTCTTTACTAATACCTTGAGAGGGCCTACATTTACATGGTTTATGTAGTTTCCCCTAGGAACTAATAAATCATAGTCCTATGTGGAAAAAGAATTCCTACACCACTTCTTCGAAACGATACAGAGATTTCAGTCCATACTCTCCTCGCAAATAAGCAGAAAGAGGATGAGACTATTAAAGTTTCATAGAACATTTCTGAGAGATGTCACTGCGATGTCCGCATGACATGTCATAAGAAACGCTAGTTGAAACGTACAAGCATAACTTCCAAACTAGAATCCTCATAAAAATGGGGGCGGTAAAGTCTAAAACATGGAAAGACCTAGTTAAACAGGGACAACAAGCAGAGGATATAATCTTTCGTATCGATGAAAGTCATTCCCAGAAGAGAGTATCCACGAGTAGGCAACAACCGCAACCAAACCGCTCTAAGGGTAAGAGGTTATGACTACTCAGCCTGCTGTGGATCAAAAAGCACAAAAAAACTGGGACTCCTTTAGATTTCAGCGAACGTATGACTTCAAAGATGAAGAGGCAGCTACGTTATTTCATTTGTTAACTAAAAAGGGGATGCTCAAATTGCCTGAGAATCAGAAGCTAGAGGATGAAGGGAAGACAAGTGATTCCAAGTATTGCCTCTGCCACCAGAATATTAGACATCCGACCAAGCATTGTTACATTCTTAAGGATAAAATCTAGGTACACATTGTTTGCTCAAAATTTGGATCTTTCCTTCCATTGTAAAATTATTTGATTACAACGAAAATTGATATTACAAAAGAAATTGAGAAATAACAAGAACGGGAATATTAATTTATTCCTCTTTTATTTATATGGGTTCGGGTGGCGATGGAGCCTCGCTGGTGCACTCCGTTGACCGTCTGACCGGGAAGAGAATGACTCTACTTCGCTCCTTGATCTCACAAGCTCGTCCGAAATCGTCCAAAAGTCCAAAAGTCCAAAAGTCATTTCTCTGACTCAATTTCTGTCTTTTATAGACCGAATTCGCTCGAAATACAGCTCAAATTATCCCTGAAAAATCGGATCACGAGATATCAGCGAAATAAACAACTGAAAAAGGCGGAAAACAACCCGCGGGTTGGCAATGCGGGATTGCTCCCCCGGGTGCCCACCCGCGGGATCGCTCCCGCGGGTGCTCACCTGCGGGCGCTCTCCCGCGGGTGTCCCACGGGTGCAACCGCGGGATTCCTCCCGCGGGCCCACCAGCAGGGGAAAATCCCCCTAATTATTTTTTTTTAAATTTTATTTTTCTTTTATTTTTTTAATAATTTATTTATTTATTTATTTATTTATTTTAAGGTGTCTACATAACCCCCTCCAAAGTTTTCGAAGTGTATTGAGCTGTACTGAATTTCGAAATACTTTGGATTATTTGATTTTGGCTATCAGATGTTGGTAGACAGAAATAATTGTTAACGTATTTCGTAAGATATGGAAGGAGATATGGCGTTAATATGCTTATTCAATAACAAACAGAGGTATATTTTTAACGTGCTCATTAGATAACAAGTAGAGGTATGATATTAACGTACTCATTCGGTGACAAGCAGAGGTATGATATTAACATGCTTATTTTAGGTCAAGCAGAGGTATCATATTAACGTGCTCATTAGAATCCTAACCGTTCAGTGACATCTAGTATAACGGATCAGGGAAAGACAGAGGTGACATTAAACGTGTCTTGGATCTCAACCTATTCAGAGGATCTGGTCGTAATATGGACAAGTTGACTAAACAGTGGTGACGGTTAATGTATTTAGTTTTAGAATCGGATTATCAGAGGTAACTGTTAATTTGATAGGGAAATGATTTTCGTCAGAGGTGACTTTTAACTTAACGACATCAAAAGAAAGTTCATCAGAGGTTTTAATATTGGACTTGATGAAGTGTGAATTTTCTTTTCTGTCAGAGGTGAAATCTTAACGTGATAGGGGATCGATTTAATTAGGGTTTTTAGCAAATCCCCAGCTATCAACGGATTTGATTAGCTTTTACCTACTACCGTTTGAGTTGGGCTAGCCATGTTATTCCCTTTAGCATGGTGAGTTGTCGAGAATTTCGTTTGGACTTAAATGCCAAACTTTTCCTCTTCCCTTTGCCTTAGCAGCGTAGGGCAGCGATGTATCCTTATATTCGAATAAGGATACTGTTGTGACATGTTCGTTATAGGATTTTTAGCAATCCCCCAGTTATCAAAGGGTTTGATTTGCCTTTACCAACTACCGTTTGAGTTGGACTAACCATACTATTCCCCTCAGCATGGAGAGTTGTTGAGAATTTTGTTTGGTCTTAAATGCCAAACTTTTCCTCTTTCCTTTGCCTTAGCGGCGTTGGGCAATTCATACTTTTACCCCCAGTATGAAGGGGTTGGCAAGAAACTGGTTCTCTTCGCGTTGCCTTGACGGCATTGGACAGTTCATACTTTTTACCTCCAGCATGAAGGGGTTGGCGAGAAATTTATTCTCTTCCCATAGCCTTGATGGCGTTGGGTAACCATACTTTTTTTTACCCCCAGCATGGTGGGGTTGGCGAGAAATTTATTCTCTCCCCGTAGCCTTGTCGGCGTTGGGTAATTTATGCTTTCTACCCCTAGTATGATGGGGTTGGCGAGAAATTTATTCTCTCCCCGTAGCCTTGTCGGCGTTGGGTAATTCATGCTTTTTACCCCCAGCATGGTGTGGTTGGTGAGAAATTTATTCTCTCCCTGTAGCCTTGTCGGCGTTGGGTAATTCATACTTTTTACCCCCAGCATGGTGGGGTTGGCGAGAAATTTAATCTCTCTCCGTAGCCTTATCGGCGTTGGGTATATATATATATATATTATTTATTTATTATTTTTTTATTATATATATATATACATTTTTTTTACAGGTTATGGGGGTTTAAATTAACCACCCTGAGCTCGTCTTTGGAATTGTTGTAAGCCCAAGTGATACCTTTAGACCACCCACCTTAAATATGTCCGAGTTAACTCTAACTCCTTTTTTGTTCAGCTTTGAGCTGAACTGCTCTAGCGTCAATCAATGCTTGAATTTTGTCTTTTAAAATAAAATAATTTTTTGTGGGGTGACCTACAATCCGATGGTACAGGCAGTAATTCGAATCGTTAGTCTTCCTAACCTCTTCAGGTCTTTTTCTCTTTGGCAATTTTAGCATCTTGCGCTTGCTGAGCAGATTGAACATAGTAGCAATATGTTCATCCTTGAACGAATACTGCTTTTGAAGCCTGGGCGACTTTGCCGTGTTGCTTATAGTTGACCATGGTTTCTGCTTCGGTGTGCTTTCTACCGCCATTGCCATTATATCTTTCTCTTTGGAACGGAAAAACTGGAATGGAGGTTCATTTGTACTGCCTCCGATTGTGGACTGCTGCTTTTCGAGGCGTCGAAGTATTTCTTCGGCCTGTTCACCCTGCTTAAGCAGATCTTTCCATGATTTTGATTCGACCGAGCCAATCTTGTCTAGGATATCGGTCAACAAGCTGTGTCTGCAGGTTTCCACAACCGTGTCCTGCGTCATGCCATGTGGGCATCGAGCAGAAAGTTCTCGGAACCTCTCGACATAAGTTTTGACCGTTTCGCCTTCTTCTTGCTTCGCTGCTAGCAAAGATAGTATAGAGACTTCTGTATCATCTTCAAAGAATCGGGCTAAGAACTCACGTTCTACATCGGCCCATGATTTAATTGTTCTCTGGGGTAATTGCATAAACCAGGTAAATACGGGCCCCCGTAAAGTGCTCGCAAATATCTTAGTCATACTCGGATCATTCCCCATGAGATGTCCTGTCTGCGACAGAAAGTAGAATATGTGTTGTTGCGGTGAACCTTTACCGTCGAATGACTGAAGGTTCAACGGTTTATATTTTGCAGGATAAAGCACGGTCTCACATTCTATGGGATAGGGACGGACTACCCTCACCTCTTGCAGTTTCTTTCGATGAAGAAGAGCTTGTAGTTGATTCTCTACCTTCTCCATTTTTTCTACGTGAGGGTTGATGATAACCTTCACTTCCTCTTCCTCTCTTGAATGAGGTGGTACTTCTTCATCCTTGTCCTCGCTGTCTTCATTTATTTGGACGGGTCGTTTTCCTTTCTGCCGACCAAAAACGGATGACGAGGATTGGTTCTTTCAAGTTTGAGCTAACAACTCAATTAAAAATTGTTTCATTTCTTCTATAGTCTCCTCTTACTGTTCGAGATGTTTTTCTTGTCTCTCAAGCCTTCCAGAGACTTCTTCTAAGCGCATGCCCTTTGGTTTGATAGAAACTCGTTTTGATCCTGGAGTGATTTCCTTATCTGAAGGGTTATTTCCGACCACCTTTTTGCCTTTATTAACTATATGTGATGAGGCAGCAGCCAGATCGATTTCCGAGCACACCTTTTTCACCATTCACATTGTTTTAGGTTCGGTGATCCGCTCAAAAACTGATCATTTTGAGTTGTATTTACAGTTTGATAGAACAGTTGAGATTAACTGTTCGCATTGGCAATGAGGAATATTTTGTGAGGAGTTCTTCTTCCAAGTGAGGTACTCTCTCAAATCTTGAGGTACCTTCTCCTCTCTACTTGCATTTTGACGCCTCTTGCGTCGCAAATTTGGTTCATAATACTGGAGAGTTTGCAATATTTTAGGGCTGAACTCTTTTCCAGCATCAGATTATTCTCCAACCCTTCTGCGAATTCTTCTGGAGTGCACACTAGTCTGAGTAGTTGTGTGGGCCCCGCACGCCTCTGATAGAGAGATTAAAATTCTTGTTGTATGTTGTGTGCTCACCATAGGCGTGCTCGAAGAGACATGAGGGTTGTGTTCATTGAACGTAACCCGTCGATTACATCTGCGGGATGCAACCCGCGATTGCAACTGTGGGTTTGTACCCGTGGGTTCGCTCCTGCGGGGTGCAACCCGCGGTTGCACCTGCGGGTTTGCACCCGCGGTTGCAAGTCGCGGGATGCCACCCACAGTTGGCAGCCGCGGGTTGCCACCCGCGGTTGGCAGCCGCGGGATGCCACCCGCGGGATGCCACCCGCAGTTGGCAACTGCGGGTTGCCACCCGCGGTTGCAAGCCGCGGGTTGCCACCTGCGGTTGGCAGCCGCGGGTTGCCACCCACGGTTGCAAGCCGAGGGTTGCCACCCGCGGTTGCAAGCCGCGGGTTGCCACCCGCGGTTGCAAGCCGCGGGTTTGCACCCGTAGGGTTGCTTCCGCGGGATACAACCCGTAGTTGCATCTGTGGGTTTGCTCCGAAATTTTTCACTGTCCCGAAATTTTCTGCAACCCTTTCTATATGATTGAGGCGTGCTCGTTAAGTTTTACATTTCAGATTTTTCTTTTGGGAGCGGGTTAGAGTTTGGTTTGACTTTTGGCTTGACTTTGGAACAGGCGATAACGCTGTATACTTGACAGACGATGACGTCTTGTCAGTTTCAACGGGCGATGACGCCTCGTAAGTTTTAATAGGCGATGACGCCTTTCGATTTCCGGTGGGCGATGATGCCTCACCTTTTTTCATTGTCGCCCGGCGATGACGCCTAGGTTCCGAATCAGAGGAAGAAAGAAATTCCTCATATGTTTGCTGGTTGACTTCTACGACCAACGTTTCAACAACCAATCTGATCGCTACCAAATCAGATTGCGCCATCAGATTCTCTGTTGTAAACAGAGAGGCTCCCACTGTGGTCGCCAAGTCTTATTTGCTCAAAATTTGGATCTTTTCTTCCATTGTAAAATTATTTGATTACAACGAAAATTGAGATTAAAAAAGAAATCTGAGAAATAACAAGAACGGGAATATTAATTTATTCTCCTTTTCTTTATGTGGGTTCGGGTGGCGATGGAGCCTCACTGGTACACTCCGTTGACCGTCTGATCGGGAAGAGAATTGCTCTGCTTCGCTCCTTGATCTCACGAGCTCGCCCGAAATCGTCCAAAAGTTCTTTCTCTAACTCAATTTCTGTCTTTTATAGACCGAATCCGCTCGAAATTCAGCTCAAATTATCCCTGAAAAATCGGATTACGAGATATCAACGAAATAAACAACTGAAATAGGCGGAAAACAACCCGCGGGTTGGCAACTGCGGGATTGCTCCCGCGGGTGCCCACCCGCGGGATCGCTCCCGCGGGAGGCACCCGCGGGAGATCTCCTGCACCCGCGGGAGTTCTCCCGCAGGTGCAACCGCGGGAGAAATCCCGCGGGTGCAACTGCGGGATTCCTCCCGCGGGGGAAAATCCCCCTAATTATTATTTTTTTTAATTTTATTTTTCTTTTCTTTTTTTAATAATTTATTTATTTATTGATTTATTTATTTATTTTAAGGTGTCTACACACATTGATGAGGTGATCTAGTTGAGACCAAAAAAAAAAAAAAAATCTTTGCAAATGCGGCTACAATTGCTATAGGGTTATTTCACATCCTAGCCGGTGTAACTCCAATCCCAGAGGGAAAGTTGATAGTAAAGAATTTTGACCCGCATGGTTTGAAAGAAAAAGTTCTCTCTCCAGTTTCCATTGACAAAGAAGTCATGTGGGTGCACCCAGATCTGCTGGAGGACGAGCAATGGACCACTCTAACCAATTCAAAGAAGACCAAAGGAAAGACTCGGACATCTAATGTAGTATCCATCATTGATGGAAAAGATCAATCCAACACCACTTCACTCACTGATTCAGAAGTGGAGAAGACGACAATGACCACTCATCAGAATGAGGCAGGGCCATCAGGTACTCAGTTTGGAAAGAACTACCTTAGAGATTACTCGAAGGTTGGGCCAAGTAAGTCAGCAGAAATGCCTGAGTGCCGCCTGCCAAACAAAAAGAACTTGCCTTTCAGAAAGATTTGAAAAAGGATAGTGAGGTAACCAGAGTACCATTTCGATTTGATGTGTTAGCCCAGTTAGCCGACATCCCTGCCCGAATTACTCTCTACGAGCTTTTGCAATTATCGAAGGCTACAAAAGATGCTCTAAGAGAAGCTTTGGCCAATTCAGAAACTTTTCTCGCACAAATTACAGAATCATCTGCTGACAAGGAAGATCCCTGTCTGAGTTGCCATCAAACATTGAGGAAGATCCCACATATAACACTCTCACCTAAAGACATGTAGGTGAAAAACTCGAAGGACAACAAACCCTTATATTACTCGGGGTATGTGGGTTTAGCCAAGGTGAGCTAAATCCTGATTGATCCTAGTTCTGCGCTAAGCATCATCCCTCGAAGATTGATGCAATTTCTAAGTATCTCTGCTAGTCGTTTGACTCCTACCAACACCACCATCCATGGGTTTAATACTAATGGTAGTTATCCTTTGGGAAAGATACGACTTTGATGCTAAATAGGAGACTTGAAGTCAGAAGTTACGTATTACGTCATCGATGAAGACACGTCATATAACATCTAGCTCGGGCATCCCTGGATCCATGCCTGTATGATGGTCCCATCGGCACTCTATCAATGCATAAAATACATTGATGAAGAAGGCGAGGTGCATACATTGATAGCAAATAAGCAACCATTTAAGGGGTTGGAGAACTACTTCACTGATGTCATGCTATACCAAGAGGCCCAGTGGACCTCCGAAGAGCCAGCTGAGGAAAGTTATGACAGTGGTAACGAGGTAGATACAGAGCTCGAGCCCTACGAAGATGGCGATTTTGAATTCGAAATAAATCCATTGGCAATTAGTTTAGACAATATAGATGTACTTATTGCCACCGATGAGAAAGGCAAACGAGTCATTAATGACAATATAGGATTTGCTTACTCGCCTTTCTATTGCTTCAGCTTCTTTGCCCTCTTGCACGAGCACAGAGGTAGATAGCTTGTCTGAGTTAGACACGTTAGGGACCTTTCATTTACCGATACGGTCATCACTCACTATGTAGTAAAAAATAGCTGACCCAAGTAGCACTGTTTTTGAGGTACCTCCTCAAAGGCAAGACCAACATCCCATAATATCTGGAAAAGTTGAGTCGCAACCTGATCCAAACCTAGAAGATGACAGTGATGGCAAAAAATTACCACACAACCTGATCCAAACCTAGAAGATGACAGTGATGGCAAAAAATTACCACAGTATGAATTCTATAAACCGAATTCTCATCAAATGATGAAAAAGATGGGTTATGACTTAACCTCCAAGCAATGTTTAAATATTAGAAAAGAAAAAAGGAATCTTTTGCGATCATTTGTACCGAAGGGCAAGAATTCTGATTATTTCCATAAAACCCGTAGGGGGTTAGATTACGTCACACCCTCGGAGGCAGAATGGGAGCATCCAGCCAGTTTAGAAGGCAATAAGGCCACATTAGATTCGGATTCTGATATAAGTACTAGAGCCATATTTCAAACTCTTGTGTCAAATATGACATCTGCAATTTTTAACGCTGAAGAGGAAGATCCACCTCTATCATTAGAAGATCCATGCCAACACATGGAAGCCTGATGGGACATACGGTTTGAACAATGAGAACTGCCCACTAAAGACAAGGTAGTCCCTGTCCAATTTAATATGGGAACGGAGGAGAATTTGAAATCCATCTTCATAACCGAGAACTTGCCTTCGTCTGTAAAACAAGACCTATTAGCTCTGATTAAAGAGTATATAGACATCTTCGCTTAGAATTATGAAGACATGCGGGGCCTGGATCCGGAAGTTGCACTCCACCAACTTAATATCAAGCCGGGAGCGAAGCCAGTAAAATAACAACAAAGGCGTTGTCGCTCCAAACTGATGCAAGCAAATGAAGCCGAAGTCAAGAAGCTTGTTGATTTGGGTTTTATCCGTGAGGAGCAGCATCCCGATTGGGTGGTGAACATTGTTCCCGTATTTAAGAAGAATGGTAAGATCCGGATATGCATAGTGATGAGTATCATATGTTGCATATTTATAACCTCTATATTATCTATTTTTGAATTTAAATAATACTACTTGGGTATTTTTAGTGTGTTTTTCAGATAATCCTATTTCTATAAGATGATGACATAAAATCAAAGCTGAATTACGAAACCAAGCTCATAAAAGAGTTTAAAGTGAGCAAAACTATAAGATTAGGATACTGCAGAGATTAAAGTCCAATACATTCAGTAGAATCAAACGAACAAGACAAGAGATTCATGCAGAAGAAAAACCAGAAGAATTATTCAGAGTTTTGCCGCTACTTGGCAGCATTAGCCACCAATTGGTTGCAAAGTGGGCCCAACTCTGGGTGAAATTTTTATGGGGGCTTCGATATAATTTTGTAGTTTTTCACTTGTATTCAAATTAGGGTTTGATTTTTCAAAATCTATATATTGGCTATATCCTTATAATCTAGGAAAATCATAGAGAAAATAGGATATAGTTTTGTACTCGAATTTTAAATTAATAAAATTAGGAATTTGCCGAAGGGGTGACGGCAGCCATACTGACTCCAGAGATATTCCTTACTGTTCTTCAATTTTTCTTAGCTAATTCTCTTTTAATTACTTTCTAGTTTAGATTTATATTACTTTTTAGATTAGATTTCTTTGCTTTAATGAATAAAAATAGAATTTTGCTAATTAGAACTATGAGTAACTAATTTTTTTAGCTCTAAGATGTAGATAAAACTAGTTTAATAGATCTAACATGAATTTATCTCATCTTTTTCCTAAAAAGAAATAAAGTCGTGATTTTTTTATAAATAAATAAAAGATAGATTTCGTAAATCATAATTCTTTGATAAATTATGCTTAATTCATATTTTGATAATCTATACTTTGATGAGATTTGGAATTCATATTCTTTGTTTTTATTTATAGAATTAATAATAAAATTTTTCTATAAATAAGTTGAAGAGAATAAACTTGTAAATCTAATTTCTTTGATAGGTTATACTTAAATTTGGTCTTTTGATAGCCTGCTTAGATTAGGGTTTGAAATTTATTTTTTTATTTTTGTTTATAAGATTATATACTAGATATAATTTGTTTTTAAGAAAGACGTTATCTTTGATGATCTATACTTACATGCCACTTGATATGTCATACTTAGGGGCACTTAATTAAAATCAAATTAAAAAAGATCATCTGTTTAATGTGTTACTTGATTGTGCATAATTTAAAAGTTAGGAAGAAAAAAATAATTCATAGTTAGGTTATTATTCTAATGGATTCGAAATCCTAGGCTAGTCTTTAGGACTTAAAACTAATATTCTCAATTTGAAACTCGTAGTTAACTTGATAGAATTAAGAATTAGTAAGAATTGCAAAACACCTAAAATCTCTGTGAAACGACCTGTGTAGTGCTACACCGATACTGTACGCTTGCAGTTGAATTATCACATCAAGTTTTTGACACCGTTGCTGGGGATCGACGGTATTTTTCTTGATTTTTCTAACGTTTTACGGATTAACAGTGTATATTGAGTGTGCATGGACCTAAAAGTTTATATACAGAGAGAATAAAGGTACGAAAAAAGTCTAAAAAGTACACTGTAAAATCCAAAAAGCAAAACTCTTTGGTTTTGCCGCTAAAAAGCGGCAATTGCCGTCATTTAGTGGGACTTTTAGTGACTCTCTCCCCCATTTTCTCTCTGGTTCTGTATTTTGGGTCTCTGGTTCTGTAAAAAATACAAAAAAAATAATTAAAAAATTTTAATTTTTTTATTTTTTCTTTTCCATCTCTTTCTCTCTCCACCATTTTCAAAAAAGAAAAAAGAAAAAGATTTAAAAAAATTATTTCAAAATCAAACTGGTTACAATCATTATCGTGATCCATATCATAATTATTATTAGTGTTCATGGATAGAAAGTCCGCTAGGAGTAGGTCATGATCAAATTCACACCACATATAATGAATCTAAGAATGCTTTTTATACACAAAATTACAATTGTAAATGGATGAATTATTCTAATTTTATATACAATCAAGAGCCGTACCAAGAGAGTCCTCCATCTGATCCTTTCTTCATAGACTATTCATCTCTTTGTTCTAAATTCAATCATGAACAAGATATTCAATTGAACATATTAGATAAAATATTAAAAAGATTAGAAGTGGGGTATGCATGCCATGAGAATTTATCTATAACCACTTCATATCTTTCATCAAATATGCACATGAATCCATCATATCCTTCTTCAAATTTTACTCATGATCTCGAGATGCAATCATTTGAGGAAAATAAGAAAATTTACAATCGTGAGTATGAGGAACGAAGACGTAGAATAGAGGAAGATATAGAAGTTTTGCTAAAATTATCCTCTCAAATAAAATCATCCTCTAAAATTGCATATTATATGAAAGATTTTCTCAAAATGATTTCTCATACTAAACTTTTTGAAGATCAACCATCTAATTTTTAAACATATCTAACTCCAACGAGCAACCACTTCAGTCATCTTTTGAAGTAGATATGATTCAAAATGAGTTAAATAATTTTTTGCATGATGAGTCTATATTTCAACATTGTGATCCACCTATTTTAGACCATTGTGAAAATAATTATGAAAAAACTGGTAATAAAGAAAAAGTCTTGCTTGGTGATTTGCCTCATGATGAGCTTGCTAGTGACATATTATCATTTGATTCTTTTAATGAAAATTGTGAAGAAGAATATTTATTCCTTCACAATGATTAGACTAATGATAAGTCTACTAGCATGATATTTTCTTTTGAGAATTTTGATGACAGGATTGAAGAAAATTTGCATGGCGAGCCCAGAACACTAGAAAAAAGATGGAAGAAACTGTAAAAGGAAGAGGTTATGGTACCTAATGATTTGAAAAAGCCCTCCAAAATCGAGCTCATAGTTTCACAATATCAAGGTGAGTATGTTATTTCACATGTTGATAAAACAAAAATACTTACTATTATGAAAGATCCTCGTGAGTCAAATATGGACGATAAAGGTATGATTTCCAACTTCAAAATTTTACTATTGAATAAAAAAAGAAGGGTCGGAATAAATTGAGAAAAATAGAAAACAAGATGGAGAAATTAAATGTAAAATTGACAAAAATACTAAGTTCATTCATATCAAAACATAAAAGGACATACTATGAGAGTGGGAAGCGATCAAGAGGTCATAACCAGTTTGAATTTTCTAATAAATGTATAATATTTATATAATAGTTTTCTTATTTATTTTACCACCTTTGTTTATGTATGTGGGCATACACGAGTTTAGGTGTGGAGGAGTGAGTTATGAAATTTTTCTACATATTTTTCTAGGATTTTTAGGATTTTTTCTTTTTAGGATTTTTATTTTTTGGGGTTTCTATTTTACATTTCGAGTAGTTTTTAGGGTAACTAACTAAAAAAGCAATAAAAACTCAATTTTTTAAATATATTTTCATCAATAGATCAACCTAATTACAGATAAAGGAATAAATTTAGATTTAAAATTGAATAGGAGAGTAGATTGGAAGATACACTAAGAATTTTATGAAAAATATTAAAATTAGAAAAGTAAATACCGCTAACAGTAATTTAAAGCTAAGTATACATCTATTTTTTACTTCACAATAGTTTATTAGGTTAAGGATAAAGATGGTAATGATTGAGTAAGTCTTCTCTCTCTAAATAAAAAAATGGGTGAGCCTAATATTAAGACAATAACCTCAGAAACGAAAAAAAAGAAAGAAAAAAATGGGGTGGGCCTGGTATTAAGGCAATAATCTCGAGAATGATAAAAAAAAATGAGGTGTGCCTGATATTAAGGCAATAGGCTCAAGAGTGAAAAAAGAATATGATCCGAGTAATCGGCTAATCTGCGCCTAATCAAGCATGAATATTCGCATGAAAAGTGAAATATTCTTAAAAAAAATATTATGAGAGAGGAGATGAATCATGATTAGAGTTGGAGTCCAAGGCTAAAATAGACTATCACACGTACACGTAGATGTATAGGAGCCAATGGATTATCTGTTAGTGGGTATTAAAAAATAGAATTTAAATTTTTGATTAAAATAATAAGTGTATCTGATATGACACTTGATTTGAAAATTGATAATCTAAATGTGTTCTTGAGTTTGTATATTGTGAGATTAGTTGAAGAAAATATTTTAAAATTTTTCTTTCTTTTGTATAAAATTTTATTTTTCTTGATTTTCGGTTTTTCTTTTTTTTCTTTTCTTTATTCCTTAATTATTTTCTTCATAAATTTTGTGGGTATATTCACTACAAACCCCCACGAGACACTACTCGTCCACTAGGGTAACCTAGGGGTTTAAAGGCTTTTGTACATGCTAAGTGCAATCGCGATTCCTGCGAAAGTGAGTTAGAATTTTTTTTTTCTTTTTAGGTTTAGGTTCGTTCAAGAACTAGCAAAAGATAGGTGTGGTGGTGTGATGAGTGCTATATATTTCATATTTATAACCTCCATATTATCTATTTTTGTATTAAATAATGATACTCGGATATTTTTAGTGTGTTTTTCAGGTATCCTATTACTACAAGAAGATGATATAAAATCATAGCCGGATTAGGAAACCAAGCTCATAAAAGAGTTTAAAGTGAGCAAAGCTACAAGATTAGGATACTGTAGAGAGTTAAAATCCAATACAGTCAGTAGAATCAAACAAACAAAACAAGAGAGGAGAAAAATCAGAAGAATTATTCAGAGTTTTGCCATTATTTGGCGACACTAGCCACCAATTGGCAGCAAAGTGGGCCCAACTCTGGGTAAAATTATTGCAGGGGTTTCGATATAATTTTTCACTTGTATTCAAATTAGGGTTTGATTTTTTGAAGCCTATATATTGGCTATATGCTTGTAATATAGGAAAATCATAGAGGAAATAGGATATAGTTTTGTATTCGAATTTTTAATTAATAAAATTAGGGCTTTGCCGAATGGGTGACGGCCGCCATGCCGACTCTAGAGGTATTCCTTACCGTTCTTTAATTTTTCTTAGCTAATTCTCTTTTGATTACTTTCTACTTTAGATTTATATTATTTTCTAGATTAGATTTATTTACTTTCATGAATGAAAATAGGATTTTGCTAACTAGAAATATGAGTAACTAATTTTCTTTAGCTCTAGGATGTAGATGAAGTTAGTTTAATAGATCTAACATGAATTTATCTCATCTTCTTCCTCAAAAGAAATAAAGTCGTGATTTTTCTATAAATAAATAAAAGATAGATTTCGTAAATTATAATTCTTTGATAGATTATGCTTAATTCATATTTTGATAATCTATGCTTAGATGAGATTTGGAATTCATATTCTTTGTTTTTATTTATAGAATTATTAATAAGATTTTCCTATAAATAAATTGAAGATAATAAACTTGTAAATCTAATTTCTTTTATCGGTTATACTTAATTTTGGTCTTTTGATAGTCTGTACTTAGATTAGAATTTGAAGTTTATTTCTTTACTTTTGTTTATAAGATTATCTACTAGATATAATTTGTTTTTAAGAAAAATATTATTTTTGATGATATATGCTTGCACGCCGCTTGATAGATCATGCTTAGGGGCATTTAATTAAAATCAAATTAAAAAGATCACATTTTTAATGTGTTACTTAATCGTGCATAATTAAAAAGTTAGGAAGAGAGAGATAATTCATAATTAGGTTATTATTCTAATGGATTCAAAATCCTATACTAATATTTAGAACTTAAAACTAATCTTCTCAATTTAGAAACTCGTAGTTAACTTGATAGAACTAAGAATTGTAAGAATTGCAAAATACCTGAGATCTCTGTGGGATGACCTATATAGTGCTACACCGATACTGTGTGCTTGCAGTTGAATTATCACATCACATGGATTTCCTAGATCTTAACGCTGCTTATCCTAAAGATGAATTCCCACTGTCCATAACCGATGTCATGATAGATAATACATGCAGTTATGAGATAATATTCTTTATGGATGGTTTAGCAGGATATAATCAGATTAAGATGCACCCTAAGGATGAAAAGTATACAACTTTTAGAACTCTATTAGAGATATACTATTATACAGTGATGCCTTTCGAACTAAAGAATACTGGTGCAACCAACCAACAAGAAATGAGCGTTATCTTTTGAGAGCATCTAAGGAAGACTTGACAGTTAAAAGAAAGAAAAAGAACGATCACCTGGATGACCTGAGGACCATATTTGACCTCATATGGAAGCATCAACTGAATATGAACCCCACCAAATCTTTCCTGGGGGTATCCACTGGCAAGTTCTTGGGATTTATTGTGACCTCGAAGGGAATCCACCTTGATTTTGACAAAATTAAGGCAATTTAAGAAATGTGGCCACCTCGTAACGTGAAAAAACTTAGATGGTTGCAAGAAAGATTGGCTTATATTCAATTATTTATCGCCAACTTGTCAGGACGTTGCCAACCGTTCACAAGCCTCATGAAGAAGGGAGTGTCATTCGTCTGGGATGAAGCATGCCATCAAGCCTTTGACGATATGTAAAGGTATCTAACAAATCCACCCATTCTAATAGCTTCGGTTATAGGGAAGCCTTTGCTCATTTACGTAAGATCAATGGATCACGCCTTGGGAGCTTTGTTAGCATAACACAACGAACAAGGCCAAGAGCAGGCCATCTATTACTTAAGCTGCACCATGATTGGCGTCGAGCACAAGTATAACCTGATTGAGAAAGAATGTTTAGTTTTAGTATTCGCAGTTTAGAAAATGTGACACTATATAGTCGGACAGACGATTCATGTCATTTCTCGGGTTAACCCATTGAAACTACTCATGACATAATCGGGTACACTAAATGGAAGATTAGCCAAATGGGCACTCCTTCTATCACCGTACGATATCCACTTCATCCCTTAGAAGGCCGTAAAGGATAGGCTATAGCAGATTTTCTTGCAGAACACCCTATACCGGAGCATGAAAAACTCCAGAATGTCATCACTGACGAAACTACTCAAGCCAACCTGGTCAGCGAAGAACAGACCTGGAAACTCTTTGTTGACGGAACAGCAAAGAGGATTGCTGCCGGAGTGGGAGTCGTACTAATAAGTCCCCACAAGCATGTGATACCTAGGGGGTACTCACTCACTGAATTGTACACAAACAATGTTGCAGAGTACAATGTGCTCATTGTTGGCCTCTAATTAGCTCGGCGACTAGGGTTGAAACACCTAGAAGCATATGGATACTCCAAACTCATTGTTAACCAAATGATTAGAGAATACGAGATGAAGAATGAAGATCTCATCCCTTACCTTGAGGCAGAAATCAAGTTAGCCAACAAATTCGAAAGATTCTGCATTAATCATGTTTCTAGACATGAGAACATGTGTGCGGATGCGCTTGCATCCTTGGCTACAACTTTGGCTGTGCCACCCGGAACGAGTAAGCAAATCACAATCGGGGATTGAGATCTCGTGCATCCAAAGGCACTATTTGAGAAAGAAGAGGTACACCAAGTAAGTTTGGATCCCGAATCTCGTGATTGGCGCTTCCCATTTATAGACTATGCACTACATAAAATCCTCCTGGAAAACCCTAAAGAGGTGGTTTCAATTAGAAAAAAGATATCCAAATACTACTACAATGCAATGTCGCATACATTGTACCGCAGATTGCATGTCGACGTTCTACTATGCTGCTTGTCAAAGAAAGAGGTTGACGAAGTAATTCATGAAATGCACAACGGTACTTGTGGGGCCCACCAGCCAGGACTAAAGCTATGGGACCGTATAAGAAGACTTGGCTATTTTTGGCCAAAGATGATCGCAGATGCCGTAAACTTTGAAAAGTGATGCCACGTTTGCCAGATACATGCTAATTTCGTTCACCAATCGTTGAAATACTTGCATAATTCCATTGTTAGTTGGCCGTTTGAAGCCTGGAGTATGGACATCATTGGTTCGATTACTCCACTGTCATCTAAAGAATACAAATTTATACTTTCCATAACCGACTACTTTTCCAAGTGGATAGAGGTGTCCCTATAAGGGAAGTGCAGACGACAGATGTCATCAAGTTCATCAAGCACCACATGATATACCGCTTTGGCGTGCCCAAGCGAATTATCCACGATAATGGTCTCCAGTTTGCTAGCCAAAGATTCACGTGATTCTATAGTAAATTCAAAATCTAGATCATTGCATTGATACCTTATAGTTCAGCAGCAAATAGGCTAGCCGAGGCCTTCAATAAGACCATCGTCAAGTTGATTCAGAAATTTGTGTCCTCTGGTAAACAAGTCTGGGATGACAACTTAGGAGAATACTTGTAGGCTTACCGAACCATGGTCCGAACACCTACAAAAGCTACGCCATTCTCCTTAGTTTACTGGTGCGAAGCAGTTTTGCCACTCAAGATACAGATACCATATATATGAGTCGCGTTAGCTGCAGAGATGATGATAGAAGAAAAATACCAGCAACAATTGTGAGAACACAAAATGCTGGATGAAAAGCATTTAAAGGCGTAACAACAAATAGAGCTATATCAGGATCGGATCTCGAAGGCTTTCAATAAAAAAGTCAAGCAAAGAACCTTCAAGGAAGGAGACTTGGTCTTAACTATTAAAAGACCAATGATCATGACCCACAAAACTAAAGAAAAATTTGAGTCCAAGTGGAAAGGCCAATTTGTAGTAGAAATTGTCTACTCAAATGGAGTGTATTACCTGATCAACCAAGACGGGGACAGGATGATGATACCTATCAACGACAGATTTTTGAAGAGATACTACATATAGTCACTTTCTCTCTTAAATTTTTTTTTTGCATGTGTGAATAACAAAATTTTGCTGCCCAATGCCGCTAAAGCAACAGGAAGAGGGCACTTTCCTTGTAAACCCTTTCATACTACGAGTAAGTGTATGAAATTAAACAGCCCAAAGTCGAAAGGCGACGGAAAAAGAGAACGTTTGGTATTTAAGTCCAAACAAAACTCTCTACAACTTATCATGTTGAGGGGAATAGCATGGCTAGCCCAATACAAAAGTCTATTAGTAAAGACATACCAAATCCGTTTATAACTGGGGATTTGCTAAAAATCCTGTGAACTTGTCATGTTAAACTCTTATCTCTGACAGTGAGATTTGAGCCATCTCATCCCTATCACCACGTTAAAGATACTCGCCGTGAATATGTCATGTTAAGCTCTTACTTTTAACAGCGAGATTTGATCATCTCACCTATTTCACAAATCTTCCCATAAATACTTCAATGAACAATCATTCTTTTGATCATGATCCGATCACTGGCTCTATCTGCTTTCCAGGCAAGTCACTCACAAATTTCAAATCGATTCTATCTGTTATCCAAACAAATCATCCTAATTCTGTCTATTATCTAGGTGAATCACTATGCCTCTGTCTGCTTTCCAAGTGAGTCACTCCAAAATTTCAAATCGATTTTATCTGTTATCCAGGCAAATCATGCTGATTCTATCTGTTATCTAAGCGAATCACCCTAGCTCTGTCTGCTTTCTAGGCGAGTCACCTATGATCCTGATCCGATCATCGATTCTGTTTATTATCCAAGCGAATCATCCCGTAGGCATGTCAACCATATATCTGTCTGTGGGTTCCATAATCCTAACATGATCACTGACTTTGTCTGCTTTCCAGACGAGTCAACCTATGATCCTGATCCGATCATCGATTCAGTCTGTTATCTAGGCAAATCACTCTGTAGGCATGTCAGCCACACCTCTATCTATGGTTCTTTTGATCCTAACTAGATCATCTCGATTATGTCTGTTATCCAGGTGAATCATCCGACTTTGTCTGCTTTTCAGGCGAGTCAACCTCAAATTTCATATCGATTTGGTATATTATCCAAGCGAATCATCCTGACTCTGTCTACTTTTTAGGTGAGTCACACCCACAACAAATTCTGAAACTAAACATGTTATGGTCCCATTATTCCCATGATAAGTTCCATCTTCCGTAACTCTATCTTCCAAAAATTCACAACCCCACAGTTCCAATTTATCATCTTTGGCTCTGTCTGCTTTCTGGACGAGTCTATCCAAAAAAATAAAAGAGTGACTGTGGAAGCAACGTCATGTATCACAGATCCAAAAGATCTACCCAAAAATCCTCGGGATATCCGCAAGAGCGTCACGCAGTAATTCCAGAGCAATAAACAATACAACATATTGAAACTAAATTATTTATTCAATAACCAGGCAAAGGAATAAAGTAAGGCAGTACAATAACCTTATTGTTCAAAAGAAGAAAAGCAGAAAAGAGAGAGAAGATGAAAGATTTAAGGGTTGCTCAAAGTCCTTAAATTTGACTCTACCTCTTCAAGAGCCGCTCGCTAAGTCTACTCCACAGTTGATAGCACTTGATGGCATAATTCGTCTTTATTGATGGCCAACTGCTGGGTAGCTCGCACCCTAATGTCCTCAATCGCCTTGTTGCGCATGCTAACTTCTTATTGAAATTGGCCGTGGCGCAGAACAAGTTCATTCTGCCTCTTCAGTACTTCATCCTGCTTCGCCTGAGCGGTTGCAAGAATGACTTGAGTTTTGGCGATTGTCTCACGAGCATGGTCTATAGTGGCCTGATTGGCATCCGGCTCGAACCTCGCCTACTCTATTTCTCTATTAATGACCTCTTGATTTGCTTGGAGGTTACTAATTTCAGCAATCCAGGCTTCTTCTTAGCGGTGAAACTCTTCTTGTCGTGCGAACAATTTTGTCATGCGACAAGTAACTTCAATTTCTGTTATAGCAGTGACATCAGCTAGTCAAAGAGTCTCTAATACCGGACCTGCTCATCTAAAGCAGTCAGGCGGGCCCAATAAGGAGTTGCTCGTTCTGGTCCCCGATATTCTCAATATTGGTCAGATAATTTAACAACATTGGACGCCCAAGTTCTATGGAACGACGGCCATTCAAGAATATGGACATGCACTGTCGTAATAAACGCAAGAATTCCATGACGCAGTGCTGAAAAAACTCTTCAAGTGGATCGTCATCAGAAATAACTTGGGTTGAGAATGGAACCAGTATTGGAGTAGGTGTCACAGAAGGTGTTGCAATGCTAGGAGAAGCCTAGCCACTTAAGTCCGCCGTGATGTGCGGTGCTAATTATTGCGACAATGGACGAGCTGATTTTGAAATCATGGGTGGAGGACCCCCGGAGTCACTATGATGGTGGTGATGGGAGCATATTCTGAAGGAGGATTCTCTTCTAGGACATTCGCAGTGCTAGATCATGTTCCTTCAAAGGAAAACATCAATGACGACTTGGATATAGGAGGCACCCTGTCGAGGGCTCCACACTAGGATCGACAGATGATGAGCTGGTAATGACCTCTACACTTGCCGCTGTAGGTGGAGGCAGAGTTACAATAGTAGCGGTTGGTAGATTGCTCGGTTGAGCGCTAACATCTGCAAAATGAGCATAATGAATGAGCCATAAAGATGCGTCATAATATGAACCATTGATGAGAACTATACACAAAAGAATAACTGCAAGATCAGTCGAACTAGCTGGAGAAGGAACACATTCAGAAGTGACTATCTTCAAAGTGACTCTCCTCATAGGCATCCACATCAGATGCAACACCACCACCATCACCGCCATGACTACTAGTGCATGAGTAATCAACACGCTCAGATGAGAGTGATTGATCGGAGGCAGAACGGGGCCGTAGTGAACCGACACATGGAATCATATCCATTACATAAAGGCAAAAGTAGAAAGAGGCAGAAAAATAAAGTATCAGGAGTTGAACTTATGAGAAGACACCAATCCGGTTGTCGGACTATGAGGTGGAGTTACCATTTCATGCATCATAGCTAGTGGCGAGGGAATAGCGTCAGAGCCCAAACTAGTCACAATAACGACATTTGGCTCTGAAATGGTAGGAGAAGTTTTAGGAATAGTCTTTGGGATGACTTCCACGGGCACAACAATATCAGAAGCGACTTCATCGATGGTTGCAACAGGTACAGGAATCTCCACAGCTGCTCCAACAACCTCCGAGGCACACCGAGGAGAGGACAACTCTTTGGCCAGCTCGGTGGTAAGAGAACGACGAGGCTTCTTTACCGGGTGAGTGGAACTACAAGAGCTCGCCAATCTAGTACATTTCGCCATAGCCTCATAATCTTCTCGAGCAGGTGCATCTCTTTGACCACATACAATAGATTGGGATGGAACATCAGCTGGTGCGTGCATGCCAGCTTACGCAGGTACATCAACTAGTGCAGGAATGTCAGCCTGAACTGGCATGGTATACTGAATCGGGGCATCTCCTTGAACTGGCACATCACATGGAGCGGGTACTGTAGGCGCGACCCCAACAACAATAATAAGAACAATATCATCATCATCAACTGAAAGGAACTCATCCGGACGACTTTGACACCTTTCTTCTGAGAATAAAACGCCTCAATTTTCTTTATACACAAGTGGTTGATTGAAAAAGAGGCGGCCAGTGTTGATGCTATGGTACTAAGAGCAGAATCCGAGCAACATGTAATGGTTGGCAGTCATCTGAGGCAAAGCAAAATGAGCCTTTGTGCAGCTAGCAAAAAAGTGGTACCACCCTCTGGTGCCCTCAAACAAATTACCTCAGGATTGCAACGAAGTGTTGGGGTTACCGACATAAAGTTGCGAATATCCAAACTGGCGAGCAAATTGGCTAGGGAAGTATGGTTCGAGCAAGCAAATCAACCATTGATGATATAGCAAGTGCCTTGACCTGATATTGATCAACCACTAGAAGCAACCAGAAGAGAGGTGGTGTAGCCATCAGAATTAGCAGTATCTTGGAATTCTTCTCTGTAAGCTCCTCTAGAGAAGTCGAAGAAATAACGATAAACATGATAGTTCTAGTGACTGTGCATCGTCTTTCAAATGGCGCGTATATAATAGTTTCTCTAGTCACAATCCTCGTGCTTTTGGATGAATGAGCCCCCGCTATTGTCTTCGAGAGGCAAGCATCAAACTTGGACAGTGCATCTCGAACTATGCCATGAGATAGGTGTAGGGTAGCTCTACTCTAAGGTTGGGGGTTGGTGTCTCAGCTTCAGGTTCTGCGCTTCTACTCTTCTTCTTTTTTTTTTCTCCCTGAGCAAAATTTGGTTGCAAGTTCTCGAAGGCCGCTCTGTAGCTTGCAGACCATTGCGGGCAGGAGTCCAAGAGGCTTCCTATGATCTAGGAGGACGGTTGGATACATAACTTCAATAACCAGGACATCAAGAGGAATGGATGGGATGACACAGCGCTTCAACCAGAGCATGAGAAAGCCCGCTATTAACCCCCTATCGGAAATATGAGTGTGCGCTTGATAATGAAAACTCTGGAAACTTGTGCCCATTTTAAGCCCGTCTTCATCTGATTCCGTCACATTGGAGGTGGAACACAAGTGAGCTATCCTAGCCTCAATGCTGGCTTGGCTAAGGGGGTCCAGCTTCATCACGACAAACTCTGGATGATCGATATCTTGAAATAGATAGTTAGCCCATAACTTTTGGCTAACACCCTGATGTTCGCAGCGGAAATTTGCTTTCCTTCCATTAAATACAGCTTGGATTACAACGAAAGAGAACAAAAAAAGAACAAACGAGAGGATTTATAATCTATCGCTCTCTTTTACAATAAAACGTGGGATCTATGTGGCGATGGGATCTAACTAGTAGTTTCTTTTGACGATCTGACGACGATGGTCTTCTTGCTCTTGATGAAGAAGATGCCGGCCGACTTTGAATGATCTTCTCTGGTCTTGATACGTTCAAGGCTCTCACGCGTAACTCAAACTTCACAAAACTTCTAAAAGATCCCCCAAGACTTCCTCAAGAGGGTATTTATAGCCTTAGGTCCAAATGAGAGTTTCTATCTAAATAGAATTTGTATTCATCAAGGATTCCAATCAAATATCTTATTTTAGATTTAAATCTCTTGATTTAAAATTCTTATTGGACTTAATTTGGGTATTTGGATAAGCCCAAATCTTAATCTCAATCAATTTAAGATTCTGATTTATCTGCTCACACAGAGTTAATTGCATCAAAACGCGGAGCTAAGAAACCAGAACGTGGAGTTATGGATTGGCTCCACATTTTGCATAATGCGAGGCTAAAATAGCCAAACGCGGAACTACAGAGTTAGCTCTGCGTTCTGTTGTAGAAAATCCCATTTTACTTAGAAATTTTCACTGCCAACATAACCCCTCCAAAGTTTTCAAAATGGCTTAGATCTTAACAAATTTTGAAATACTTTGGATCTTCAATCTGAAATGCGGAGTTAAAACACCAAGTTATCTTCGCGTTTTGTATACTTGCGCGGAGCTAATAGCTTCGTGTTTCAATAGGTAACTGCTCAATAATTGCTCTGATTCTCGCATCGAATGCCAAGAGGCAGGTTTCCTCATTTAAACAGAGTTCTAACTCTTCTCCTTCCTCACTTCACTTCGAAGGAATTCAAGAACCCAAGAGCTCCGACAACCAGGCGACCAAAATCCCTTGGAATCGAGCAATTTCTTGCTGATTTCTTCACTTTTCGACCGAATTTTTTCATCCATGGCACCCAAAAAGATCGTTTCTTCGCGTGCCTCCCCACCATCGGCGGCCAACGCAAGCAGTGGCGGCAGCGGCCGAGGGAGTGGCCGCAGCGGCGAGCCAGTCCACGTTGCGCCAATTGGAGGTAAGAACCTCTGGATTTGGACATTTTATGATGATTTCAGGGTGATTTGGCTCGGTTTTGACCGGCCAATCACCTTTCTAACCGGCGAAATAGCCGTACTCTGGCCGAATGGCTTAGAAAAGAAGGAGAAGACCTCTGGTCTTCCTCCACGCAAAGCTATCGTGTTATCTTCGCGTTTCTAAATGCGAAGTTATTTTTGCTAACTGTCGCGTTTTTACCCGAGGTTACAAATTTATAGCTTCGCGTTTTATTATCCAAACGCGAAGTTATGTTGTCATCCTCACGTTTTGTCAAGAACGCGAGGCTATTTTTTAACTTTGCGCGGAGTTATATTTAACTCCGCGTCTCTACACTTAGAAAATTTTCTGATTTGTGGAAATTTTTCTAACTTTTGATTCTTCTTTTGCAGTTGGCTACTCAGTGGATCCGATCTCCCAAGCGCATCACCTTGGCTATGGCGGGAGTGCAGACTCAATCACCCAGTTTCGTTTCACCACTATTTTGCCGCATACAAGCCGGGCTTGAGGGAGCGCAGGGAGAAACTAATCAGATACAACCCTGCTACTGCACGGGAGATCGTTACTGATGCTCCTTTTGAAGCCATGAACCGAGAGGCATTGGAGAAACCGGCGTTCCTTTTTGGAGACGCGATGGAGCACTCAGATGAGATGTTGTTTGAAGAAGAGGGTAAGTGGCTTCATCAGACTGGCGACTTGCTGATGTTCCTGATCGATATGGAACGAAGCTACCCTCTGGTGTATCTCCAGAGGTTGTCCTCCCATTGCGAGTTAGAATGGGAGCTAACTCGTGAATACGATGGAGTTACAATCGGCAAATTTGGTGCAAACGGCGCTTTCCAAGATAGTCCCCCTGCATGTATTACTGGGCTTCTTCCAAGCAGAATCACTAAGGAGCATTCTGTTGGTGAAGTTCCGACTTGTGCTAAGACTTTTCTTAGAGAGTTCTTGGCCAAGGATGGTCAGTATCTTGCCAAAAACTTCAGAATGCCTGGGTGGATTCATTCATCGGGCAACATGTGGTGGTTCAGGCTCGTGCTGGACACCCATGAGCAGACCCTGAACGAAATTGGCTTGTACAAAGCCATTAGAAATGTTCAGTTTGGCTTGCTTCAGAGCTCATACCACCTTTTCATCTTGCTGGAGATGTATAACCCCACAACTGGCACCTTCTTTACTCCCGTGGGTAAGTTAGGATTTGCTCTCCACGAGATGTTTGAAGCGTTAGGGTTATCAATGGGCGAAGTCCCTTATGAGGAATATATCCCTACCGCTGAGGGACTGAAGATGTTGAAAGCGGGGGACAAGCATATCTACCAAACCTATTGGGAGATGATGTATTACTACCACATTTGTGTTGATCTGGCTGGGGTAAGGAATTAAGGGATCGGCCATAAGAAATGGGCAGACTACCTCTTCATCAACTTGAAGGAGAGTCTCCCCATGGCCTGTGGATGCCTATCTGTTAGCATTGAGAAAATAAAGGAGCGTATCTCCAAGCTGGAAGCCACGACTTATATTACTGAATCCAATGAAGGGGGATTCAGCCCAGAGACAGTCTTCCAGAGTTTTCATTATCAAGCCTAGTTCCCCATTTCGGAGAAGGGTCTCCTTGTTGGCTTTTTAATGTTGTGGCTGAAGAGGTGTGTCGTCCCTTCGCTGCCTAAGGAAGCTATCGCTAAAAACGTTGTCTATCCAGCCGTTCTATTGGCCTATGGACGACCATTCGGGCTCCTGCCAGCCATGGTTAGTAACCTCCAGAGCGGACTCCGGGCCCTCTACAACAGCATGCCAGCAGAAAAGAACAAAGGCAAAGCTGGAAAGGGTAAAGTAGCAAAAGAAGCTGCTCCGGTGAAGACACCGCACTCCAGGGTGGAGATGCCCTACACATATTTAATGGCGTGGCTAGTCATGCACTGCCCGTTTTTTATGAGTGTTGCGGATTACAACCCGATCGACAGGACGCTCTTCGTGGAGAAGTACGAGCGCTCTGTATGGAAGAGTAATTACATGTCAGTGATCCGAAAAACATTCCGCCACCACCAAAACTATGAGATTTTCGCTACTTCCCAGATTTTCCTAGAGGAGAGTATGGGTCTAAATTCAAAGATGTTCTGGGAGCCAACAACTTTACTAGTTTATCTTCGGGGGCTTTCTGGTGGTTATTAAATATTCGCCCCGGACACTTGGTGTACAGGCAGGACATCATGTGCTATATAGAGCCATATATTCCTAGCCGATTTGCTCGTCAATTCGAATATTCTCAGCTCTATATAGGAAATCCGAACAAGGGGCTAGCGTACGAAGGAAACCTGTACGCAGGAGCACGGGGCTGGTTCCATTTTACTGCTGGAGGAACCGGAGCTGAATTCTCGTTGCCCCAAAAGGTGCCAGACTTAAATATGAGTTTGAACTTCTGCACCTGGTACAGCGTTGCAAACGCCGACGTACCCAATTTCTCTATCAACCACAGTTGCTGTAAGGAGATAGAGGCCTTCTACTCTCGCCGAAAAGGGACCAAGAGAGTGAAGGTAAAGGGAATGGACGAGTTCCTAGACACAGTAGCTGATCCGTCAGATGCAGGTGACTCTGACGGAGATGACGGTGCTGATGATGACGGTGACGCTAGTGGCGCTCCCCCACATGTCGTGACTCGATCTCGGAGTCCGACAATAAAACGCCGCGGGCCCGTAAGGGGTGAGCCAGCTCGAAAGAAAAGGAAGCCGGCCAGAGAAACACTGATGATCCCTGAAGAGGCAGCAGTCAAGTTTGCCACTGACTTGCTTGCTTCGACCCTGCCTTCTGGGTCGGCAGAAGAGAACAGGCCTACCGAGATCTATAGTGCTACTGAGGCTACGACCCTGCTGGCCACGGGATCTGCTGAACACACTATGACGTTACCTCTGGGCAGCGAAACGGGTGTGCTTCTGGAGTAGGCCAAAGCTCCTCCCACAAGTCCAACTATAGGACTCGTATCCCCTGGTATGGTTCTTCTCTTTAAATTTTATATTCTAACTTCTTTTATTTTTTCTATATATATATGTAACACTTTCTGTTTGCTTTTTTGAGGTGCAGGTAGTCAGCTCCACTCGCCGATGCATTCGACTACCAGGGGGAGTCTGAGGAACTGGTGGATTATTCCGGCATAACTGGGTCCGTGGGTGGATTGGGTAGTTCTGCGAACGAGTTTGACGCAAACTACTTCACTCCGGCCATTGTAAAATTGGATTTCTCCTTCCATTGTAAAATTGTTTGATTACAACGAAAATATTAAGATTTATAAAAAAAATCTGAGAAATTACAAGAACGGAAATATTGATTGATTCCCTTTCTTATGTGGGTTCGGGTGGCGATGGAGCCTCGCTAGTGCCTCCGTGGACCGTCTGAGTTGGAAGGGGATGGCTATGCTCCGCTTCTCAATTTCACGAGCTCGCCCAAAATCGTCTAAAAGTCCTTTCTCTGGAATCAACTCCTGTCTTTTATAGACCGAAGAAGCTCAAAATCCGGCTCCAATCCTTCCTGAAAAATCGGATCACGGAATATCAGCGAAACAAATAAAAGGAAATAGGTGGAAAACAACCCGCGGGTTGGCACCTGCGGGAGCGCTCCCGCGGGTGCCTACCCGCGGGATCGCTCCCGCGGGTGGCAACCCGCGGGAGAAACTCCCGCTGGTGGCCACCCGCGGGAGGCCACCCGCGGGAGTTTCTCTCGCGGGTGTCCACCCACTGGATTTCTCCCGCGGGTGTGCACCCGCGGGATTCCTCCCGCGGGAGTCCCACGGGATTCTTCCCGCGGGTGGACACCCGCAGGAGGAATTCCCGCGGGGCCCACCTGCAGGGGAATCCCCCACTTCCTTTTTTTTTAAATTATTATTATTATTTATTATTATAGTTCTTGTTTGCTCAAAACTTGGATTTCTCCTTCCATTGTAAAATTGTTTGATTACAACGAAAATATTGAGATTTACAAAAAAAATCTTAGGAATTACAGAACGGAAATATTGATTGATTCCCTTTTTTATGTGGATTCGGGTGGCGATGGAGCCTCGCTAGTGCCTCCGTGGACCGTCTGACTTGGAAGAGGATGGCTCTGCTCCGCTTCTCAATTTCACGAGCTCGCCCAAAAGCGTCCAAAAGTCCTTTCTCTGGAATCAACTCCTGTCTTTTATAGACCGAAGAAGCTCAAAATCCGGCTCCAATCCTTCCTGAAAAATCGGATTACGGAATATCAGCGAAACAAATACAGAAATAGGCGGAAAACAACCCGCGGGTTGGCACCTGCGGAAGCGCTCCCGCGGGTGTCCCACGGGATTCCTCCCGCGGGAGTCCTGCGGGATTCTTCCCGTGGGTGGGCACCCACGGGAGGAATTCCCGCGGGGCCCACCCGCAGGGGTTATCCCCCACTTCTTTTTTTTTAATTATTATTATTATTTTTTATTATTATTATATATATTTTTTAAGTATACATTTTTTTTAGTATCTACATAACCCCCTCCAAAGTTTTTGAAGTTCTGTATTGAGCCATACAGAATTTCGAAACACTTTAGATATATATATATATATATATATATATATATATATATATTTTGCTATGAGGCGTGTCAAGGATTGGGTAGATAGAGATAATTGTTAACATATCTCATGAAATATGAGCAGGGTATGACGTTAACATACTTATTCAATAACAAGCAGAAATATGATTTTAGCATGCTCATTAGATGACAAGTAGAGGTATGATATTAACGTACTCATTGAATAACAAGCGGAGGTATGATTTTAACGTACTTATTTAAGGTTAAGCAGAGGTATCACGTTAACGTGCTCAGTAGAATCCTAACCATTTAGTGACATCTAGTATGACGGATAAGGAAAAGACAGAGGTATCATTAAACATGTCTCAAAACTCGACCTATTCAGAGGATCTGGTCATGATAGGAATGAGTTTACTAAACAGAGGTAGCGCTTAATGTATTTAGCTTTAAAATTTGACTATCAGAGATAACTGTTAATTTGATAGGGAGATAATTTTCGTCAGAGGTAATTTTTAACTTAACGACATCAAATGCAAGTTCATCAGAGGTTGTAATGTTGGACTTGATGAAGTGTGAATTTTCTTTTCTGTCAGAGGTGAAATCTTAACGTGACAAGGGATTTAATCGGATTTTATCTCATTTGATTTTGAATTATGATGTCAGAGGTATGATTTTAACTTGATAAATATTTTGGAGTATCACTTGCTCTGCTGGAGAAAAATGACGAGAAAAGTTTTGTTGTCAGAGGTGAAATCTTAACGTGACAAGAGATTTATTTGATTAGGATTTTTAGCAAACCCCCAGCTATTAACGGATTTGATTAGTCTTTACCAACTACCGTTTGAGTTGGGTTAGCCATGCTATTACTCTCAGCATGGTGAGTTATCGAAGGTTTTGTTTGGGCTTAGAGGCCAAACGTTCCTTCTTCACTTTACTTTAGCTGTTTTGGGCAATAATGTATCCTTACATTTAGGTAAGGATATTATCGTGATAGATTTGTCGTAGGATTTTTAGCAAATCCCCAGCTATCAACGGATTTGATTTGCCTTTACCAACTACCGTTTGAGTTGGACTAGCCATACTATTCCCCTCAGTAGGGTAAGTTGTCGAGGGGTTTCGTTTGGGCTTAAATGCCAAACTTTTCCTCTTCCCTTTACCTTAATGGCGTTGGGCAATTCATACTTTTAACCCTAGTATGGTGGGTCGGTGAGAAATTTACTCTCTTCCCGTAACCTTGTCGGCATTGGGCAATTCATACTTTTACCCCCAGTATGATGGGGTTGGCGAGAAATTTATTCTCATCCCGTAGCCTTGTCGGTATTGGATAATCATACTTTTTTACCCCCAGCATGGTGGGGTTGGCGAGAAGTTTATTCTCTTCCCGTAGCCTTGTCGGCGTTGGGTAATTCATACTTTTTACCCCCAATATGATGGGGTTGGTGAGAAATTTATTCTCTTCCCGTAGCCTTGTCGGCGTTGGGTAATTCATACTTTTTACCCCCAGTATGATGGGGTTGGCGAGAAATTTATTCTCTTCCCGTAGCCTTGTCGGCGTTGGATAATTCATACTTTTTACTCCCAGTATGATGGGGTTGGCGAGAAATTTATTCTCTCCCCGTAGCCTTATCGGTATTGGATAATTCATACTTTTTTACCCCCAGTATGATGGGGTTGGCGAGAAATTTATTCTTCCCCGTAGTCTTGTCGGCATTGGGTGATTTATGCTTTTTACCCCCAGTATTGTGGGGTTGGCGAGAAATTTATTCTCTCCCCGTAGCCTTGACGGCGTTGGGTAATTCATACTTTTTACCCCCAGTATGATGGGGTTGGCGAGAAATTTATTCTCTCCCCGTAGCCTTGTCGGCGTTGGGTATATCTATATATATATTTTTTTATTTTTTTATTTTTTTTTTATTATTTTTTTACAGGTTATGGGAGTTTAAATTAACCGCCCTGAGCTCGTCTTGGAAATTGTTGTGACCCCAAGTGGTACCTTTAGACCACACACATTAAATGTGTCGGAGTTAGCTCTAACTCCTTTTTTGTTCAGCTTTGAGCTGAACTGCTCCAGCGTCAAGCAACGCTTGAATTTTGTCTTTTAGAATAAAACAATTCTTTGTAGGGTGACCTACAATCCGGTGGTATAGGCAATAATTGGGATTGTTAGTCTTTCCAACCTCTTCAGGCCTCTTACTCTCCGGCAACTTTAGCATCTTGCGCTTGCTGAGCAGATTGAACATAGTAGCAGTATGCTCATCCCTAAATGAATACTGCTTTTGAAGCCTAGGTGACTTTACTGTGTTGCTTATAGTTGGCCATGCTTTCTGTTTCGATGTGTTTTCTACCGCCATTGCCATTATGTCTTTCCCTTTAGAACGGAAAAAATAGAATGGAGGTTTATTTATACTGCCTTTGGTTGCAGACTGTCGCTTTTCGAGGCGTCGAAGTATATCTTTGGCCTGTTCACCCTGCTTAAGCAGATCCTTCCATGATTTGGGTTCGACCGAGCCCATTTTATCTAGAACGTTGGTCAACATGTTATGTCTGCAGGTTTCCACAAGAGTGTCTTGCGTCATACCATGTGGGCATCGAACAGAAAGTTCTCGGAATCGCTCGACATAAGTTTTGACCGTCTCGCCTTCCTCTTGCTTTGTTGCTAGCAAGGATAGTATAGAGACTTCTGTATCATCTTCAAAGAATCGGGCTAGGAACTCACGTTCTACATCAGTCCATGATTTAATTATTCCCTGGGGTAGCTGCATGAACCAGGTAAATGCGGGCCCCCGTAAAGTGCTCGCAAATATCTTAGTCATAGTCGGATCATTCCCCATGAGATATCATGTCTACGATAGAAAGTAGAAGATGTGTTGTTGCAACGAACCTTTACCGTCGAATGACTGAAGGTTCAACGGTTTATATTTTGCAGGATAAGGCAGGGTCTCCCATTCTATGGGATAGGGACGGACCACCCCCACCTCTTGCAGTTTCTTTCGATGAAGAAGAGTTTGTAGTTGATTCTTCATCTTCTCTATTTTTTCTACGTGAGGGTTGATGATAACCTTCATTTCCTCTCCCTCTCTTGAATGAGGAGGTACTTCTTCATCCTCGTCCTCGCTGTCTTCATTTATTTGGACGGGTCGTTTTCCTTTCTGCCGACCAGAAACGGACGACGAGGATTGGTTCTTTCTAGTTTGAGCTAACAACTTAATTAAAAATTGTTTCATTTCTTCTATAGTCTCCTCTTGCTGTTCGAGACGTTTTTCTTGTCTCTCAAGCCTTCCAGAGACTTCTTCTAAGCGCATGCCCTCTGGTTCGATAGAAACTCCTTTTGATCCTGGAGTAATTTCCTTATCTGAAGGGTTATTTCCGACCACCTTTTTGCCTTTATTAACCATATGTGATGAGGCAGCAGGCAGATCGGTTTCCGAGCACACCTTTTTCACCGTTCGCATTCTTTTAGGTTCGGTGATCCGCTCAAAAACTGATCGTTTTGAGTTGCATTTACAGCTTGATAGAACAGTTGAGATTAACTGTTCGCATTGAGATACTCTCTCAAATCTTGAGGTACCTTCTCCTCTCTACTTGCATTTTGATGCCTCTTGCGTCGCAAATTTGGTTCATAATACTGGAGAGTTTGCAATATTTCAGTGCTGAGCTCTTTTCCAACATCAGATTGTTCTCCAATCCTTCTGCGAATTCTTCTGGAGTGCACACTAGTCTGAGTAGTTGTGTTGGCCACGCACGCCTCTGATAGAGAGATTAAAATTCTTGGTGTATGTTGCGTGCTCACCATAGACATGCTCGAAGAGACATGAGGGTTGTGTTCATTGAACGTAACCCGTCGATTACATCTGCGGGATGCAACCCGCGGTTGCAACTATGGGTTTGTACCCGTGGGTTCGCTCCTGCGGGGTGCAACCCACGGTTGCACCTGCGGGTTTGCACCCACGGTTGCAAGCCGCGGGATGCCACCCGCAGTTGGCAGCCGCCATGGTTGGCAACCGCGGATGCCACCCGCGGTTGGCAACCGCGGGATGCCACCCGCGGTTGCAAGCCGCGGGTTGCCACCCGTGGTTGCAAGCTGCGGGTTTGCACCCGCGGGGTTGCTTCCGCGGGATACAACCCGTAGTTGCATCCGTGGGTTTGCTCCGAAATTTTTCACTGTCCCGGAATTTTCTGCAACCCTTTCTGTATGATTGATGCATGCTCGTTGAGTTTTACGCCTTAGGTTTCTCTTTTGGGAGCGAGTTAGAGTTTGATTTGACTTTTGGTTTGACTTTGGAACGGGCGATAACGCCGTGTTCTTGACAGACGATGACGTCTTGTCAGTTTCAACGGGCGATGATGCCTCGTAGGTATTGAATGGCGATAACGCCTTTTCAATTTTGGCGGGCGATGAAGCCTCGCCTTGTTTAATCGTCGCCCGGCGATGACGCCTAGGCTCCGACTCCGAGGATGATAGGAACTCCTCGTATTTTTGTTGGTTAACCTCTACGACCAGCGTCTCAACCATTGAGCCGATCCGCACTCGGTCAGACTGCGCCACCAGGCCCTATGCTCAGTTCCTTCATCAACTCCTCCCATTGATGAATTAGGGAGTGATGATAGGACTGATGCTGTCGTGCCCAGGGATGCTTCTCCATCTCCGAGTTTACCGTCTCCAACTCCGGCTGTCTGCTCTGAGGATACCTTCCCCGTCATCGTTGGCGTGCCTGCTACTCCTCATCCTGCCGTGCTAATGCCGTCAACGATAATGGCCGTTGAGACATCGGTGGCTCCTCCTGCTCCAGCTCGCTTGCCAATAGGGGACAAAGACAACCTAAAGTTCCGTTTGAAGCTACTTCTGTTACAGAAGGAGTTTTCGGTGAAGACACTCCAACATCTACCCCTGCTGGCGGAGTTGCTCGACCTACTAGTACCGATGATATTTCTCCTCGGGTTCCCAGTTCTGCCAAGTCACTATTGGCTTTACTGGCCCCGCATGTTATGAGTCTGGTACAGGGGTGAGCTTCTTCATCAACTCCTGCAAAAACTACTCCTCCTCTGGCTACATCTTCCTTAGTACTGCCTGTGCTAAATATGGACACTGTGGACCCTCTTGAGGAATTCTTCAACCACAGTGCTAACGATTTTATGCGGCTGCTAAGGAAGTGTATCGGGATGATCCTGGACGGAAGAGATTTCCTTGAGCTCAGACGCCCAATGTTGGCCAGTTACCTGGACAATATTGAGAGGATTGGAGGGAGTGACCGAGCAGCTCCTTATCGAGCCCGCCTAGAAGCCCTAGAAGAACAGGTGCAAATGCTGAACACAGATCGCCAAGCGGATGTGGAAGTGATCACCGAGATTAGGGTGGCACAGCTACGAGTAGAGTTGACAACACGTCAGGAGGAGCTGAGGCGCCAAGAGGAAGATTGGTCTCGTGAGTTGGCAGAACTACGAGCCAGCCAGGAGTCAGTTCTGAGAGGGCTAGAGATGGCGGATTTTGAAATTGAGGGGAGCCAAGCAGCTATTCTTAGATCCAAGGAGATTATCGCCAAGGCTCAGGCTATTTTAACGGCCAACGAGTCTCGGTTAGGGGAATCCGTTAAGAAATGGGAGGAGTTGATCCTTCGACAAGGACAGTTTGAACAAGAAGGCATGATGAGGAGTCGTCTTATCGAAGAATCTCGTCAGCGGTTGGCCCAGCAACTTGCAATAAATGATGATGATTTACGCCGGCAGGCTCAACACTCCATGGAGGAGACTCGTCGTTGAGTAATTGATGAGACGATAAATAAGTTAAAGTTTTTGAGAGAACCGTAACTCCCTTTTTATTTACTCATTATTCTTTGTAAAGAACTCAACATTTATTTGAATTCTTTCATTTTTTTGTAACTTTATTCTTTTTGATTTTATGAATAAAGATAATTCTTTTGAATCTTCTATCTGTTGGCTACAAAATTTGCTTGCACAACAAAGAACTTGTCATCAAAATAGTTCATTTGTTTTGGTAAAACAATCCAAGGCTCATTTGCGTAACTTAGATTTGTTGATACCGACCAGGTTACAATTATTAACCACGGTAAAGCCCTTTGAATAGAGCTAGATGATAGTTTGGTGAAAGCGTTTAGCTACTTACACCAGGATGATCGGGTAAGGATTATTTTCTTAAATAGAGGCGCCTAATTGCACATGCCTTAGAGTTTGATGGAGGCAGTTCACAGCTCTTATGCGTAACTTGAACTGCACATACCAAGATGATCGGGTCAGGATCATTGATTTCAGAAGAGGCGCCTAATTGCACATGCTTAGTCCAAGTGCTCATATGCGTAACTTGAATTAATGAATGGTTATATTTCTAGGGATATGAACAAGATGTGATAGTCGCTCTATCACCATTCTGTTTTATTAAACATAGTATTTCTTCAAAAATTTACCGTTGATTGACATCATCATTCTATCACCATTCTGGTTCATTAGGCGATAGGCTCCACGAGAGTATACCGTCTCCATGATGAACGGTCCTTCCCATAGTCTTGTGGGTTAGAATCATTGGCCTTTTAATAGCCAGGACCAAGTCTCCTTATTTAAAGGTCCTTGGTTTAACGTTCTTATTGAACGCTTGCGAGACTCGGGCTTGATACAACTCAATTTGTTGTTGAGCCCGGAGACGTTTTTTATCCAACACTTCTAGTTCTCGCAATCTCTGTTGATGGCGTTCTTCTGTTGTCATCTTAGTGGTTAGGGCCACTCTTAATGATGGTATCTGGACTTCAAGTGGCAGGACAGCCTCACTTCCATAGACCAAGGAGAATGGGGTAGCTTTTGTTAGGGTGCGAACGATGGTGCGACAAGTCCACAAACACTCTCCTATCTTTTCATCCCAGTCTCGTTTGTTGGAGGAGACAAACTTCTGAAGGAGTTTAATAATCGTCTTGTTGAAAGTTTCGGCCAATCCATTTACCACAGGGTTATATGGCGTTGAAGCAACAACTTTGATTCTGAACTTATCACAAAATCGTGAGAACCCTTGGCTGATGAACTGCGGTCCATTATCGTGAATGATTCTTCGAGGGATGCCAAAACGGTAAATGACATGATGCTTAATGAACTTAATTACATCCGTCGTTTTCACCTCACTCATGGGCACGGCTTCGGCCCATCTTAAAAAATAATCGGTTATTACAAGAATAAAACGATGTCCTCGGGATGACGGGGGAGTTATTGGCCCCACAATGTCCATCCCCCATGCCTCAAATGGCCAACTAGCAACGGTATTGTGCAAGTATTCTATGGGTTGATGAATAAAATTGGCATATACTTGATATTTATTGCACCGTTTAGCGTATGCCGTTGCCTCTGTAATCATTTTCGGCCAGTAGTATCCTAGCCTTCTTATGCGGTCCCCGAGTTTTGGACCGGGCTGGTGAGCTCCACACACTTCATCATGTGTTTCTCTCAGCACTTCATCTCCTTCTACTTTTGATAAGCAGCGTAGTAAAAGACCATCACTTGACTTTCTGTATAAAGTTTGAAGTGTATGATCATAGTAAAATCTCGAGGCCTTCCACTTTATCGAGGCGGCTTCCTTTGGATCATCTGGCAACATCCCATATAAGTCATAATCTACAAATGGAAATCGCCAATCACGGGGTTCCAGAGTTAAGCCTGTCTGGCACACCTTTTTGGTTTGAAATACAGTATCTGGATGGAGAAGTTCTCTGCTACCAATAGTGATATTTTTAGCCGCACCTAGTGGGATTGCTAATGTTGCAGCTAGTGCGGCAAGAGCATCCGCATAGATGTTCTCGTTTCGTGATATGTGATAGATATAAAACTGTTCAAAATATCCTTCCAGCTCAATGGCTAGCTGATGATAGGGGATGAGGGCTTCATGTCTGACTTCATATTCACCCGTCATTTGGTTGACGATGAGTTTAGAGTCTCCATATACCTCTATATAGTTCACCCCCAGTTGCAGAGCCATTTTTAAACTGATAATGAGTGCGTTGTATTCCGCCACATTGTTCGTACACGGCTTTGTTAGTGAGTAGCCATTAGGCAGTATGTGTTTATGCGGGGATATCAATACAACCCCCACTCCAGCAGCAGATCGTCTGGCAGCACCATCAAAGAACATCTGCCATGGTTGTTCTTTACTAGTTGCGTTAACCTCTAGCGTCTGTTTAGAGTTGGACCAAATTGGGTGGTCTGCTAGGAAATCGGTGATCGCTTGTCCCTTCATGGTTTTTGAGGAATGAAGTGTATATCATATGGCGATAGCAATAATGCCCATTTCGGCAATCGGCTGTTTAAGGATCCCGGTTTTGTCATCAGGATTTTCAAGGGATTAACCCATCATATAACATGAATTGTTTGCCCTGAGTGTCGCATTTTCTGAACAGCGAACACTAGGGCTAAACATTCTTTTTCAATTGGGGTATACCGATGCTCGGCCCCGATCATTATCCTGCTTAATTAATAAAGGACGTGCTCATGGCCGTGCTCATTATACTAAGCAAGTAATGCTCCTAACGCATTATCCATGGCCCTTACATATATGAGGAATGGTTGCCCAGGGGCCGGTGCCATAAGAACAGGAGGTTTGGTAAGGTATTCTTTGAGATCGTCAAACGCCTGTTGACATGCCTCATCCCATATGAAGGAAACCCCCTTTTTTATTAGTCTTGAGAGTGGTTGGCATCTTCCTGATAGGTTGGAGATAAGGCGCCGGATATAGGCCAGTTTTCCTTATAACCACCTTAACTCTTTAAGATTGCGGGGAGGCGGCATCTCGTTGATCACTTTTACTTTTTCGAGTTCAAGAAAAATTCCTTCTGAGGTAATTACGAACCCAAGGAATTTCCCGCTACGTACCCCCATGAAAGACTTGGCAGGGTTCATCTTCAAGTGATGTTTTCACATAAGATCGAAGACGGTTCTTAACTCATGAAGATGATCTTCTTTGTTCTTGCTTTTGACCGCTAAGTCATCTACGTAACATTCTACCATTTTGCGCAGATATTTTTTAAATATAATGCTCATTGCACGTTGGTAGGTGGCGTCAGCGTTCTTTAATCTGAAAGGCATTACTGTATAACAGTACACCCCCAGTGGCGTTCTGAAAGTCGTGTGGTTTTCATCATCTGGGTGCATTTTTATCTGGTTATAACCTAAGAAGCCATCCATAAAGGACATTCTCTCATAACCGCAGGTGTTATCAATCATTACGTCGGTAATCGGGAGTGGTAATTCATCCTTGGGGCATGCAACATTTAGATCCCAAAAATCGATGCATATCCGGATCTTGTCGTTCTTCTTACGAACTGGTACTATATTAGCCACCCAATCGGGATGTTACTCCTCTCGGATAAATCCCGATTTTATGAGCTTATTAACTTTAGCGACTATTGCCTCCATCAGTTCTGGCCGAAAACGCCTCTTTTGTTGCTTAACTGGCTTGGCATCTTCTTTGATGTTTAGCCGGTGTTTGGCAATTTGAGGATCAAGACCGAGCAGGTCTTCATAGCTCCATGCGAACACATCTATATACTCCTTGATAAGGGATATAAGTTCTTCCTTTTCCAGGAGAGTCAGTGTGTCACTTATAAAAATAGGTTTCGGGTTCTCTTCCGTTCCCATATTAACTTGTACTAGTTTATCCTCTATGGGCGGGTCACGCTGTTCAAAGCGGACATCCCAAAGAGTGTCCATGTGTTTAGACCAGGAATCATCTTGAACATCAATTGGTTCCTCGTCGCTTTTCGGTGCAGCTGAAACCATATTTATGTTAGAGATTGAAACCAGGCGCCGGTACTTAGATCTGAATCATGGTCGAGCGGGCGTAAATCTTCATCTTCCGAAGAATCTTCTTCGTATTTGTACGATGATAAGGGAGGAGTAGATACATAGTCCAACCCCCTTCTAGTTTTCTGATAATAGTCTGGACTCTTCCCTCTTGGTCTAAACGAGGGTATGAGATTTCGTCGCCCTTTCCCAAAGTTCAATCCCAGTTTTTGGGTAAAATTATAACCCATCTTTTCTATCATTTGTCGGGATTTCTGTTCATATAAGTGAAATTGAGGTGATTTTTGTTCATCACTTTCACTACTTTGTCTTTGGTTAGGCGACGTGATCACTTTGCCGAAAACAATCGGTTTATGTGATACATGTCGCGGCGGTACTTCAAAGAAGTGATCTCGTCCTTTTGTTATTTTGGACCGAGAGATGAGAGACGACCTTATTGGCAAGTGATATGCCGCCAAGACTTCAAGTTCGGAAGGTTATCTACCTTAGTAGATGTACAAGAAGGCTCGGACTCTATAGCTACAGCAGGCTCGTAAACTAATTTTATATTTTCATTAATAAACCACTCATCCTCTGTTACATTGGCTACATTATTATCAAAATTCATTTTAAAATTTATGCGAGGGTTAATTTCGTAATCATCCCCGTTATCCTCTTTCGGAGATTCGTACTCAGTGTCGGCCTCGTTGCCGCTATTTTCGGGTTCTTTAGGCCTTTTACAGTTATTGTTGGAGACTTCGTGGGCTGGCTTATAAAGCATAGCATCCGTGAAGTAGTTCTCTAATCCTTTGAATGGCTGCCTATCTGCAACTAATGTCCGAACTTCTTGATCATCGCAGTATTTCATGCACTGGTGGAGAGTCGACGGGACTATCATATAGGCATGTATCCATGGTCGCCCCAGTAAAATGTTATAAGACGTATCTGCGT
This sequence comes from Dracaena cambodiana, assembly GCA_036321105.1. Classification (NCBI taxonomy): domain Eukaryota; kingdom Viridiplantae; phylum Streptophyta; class Magnoliopsida; order Asparagales; family Asparagaceae; genus Dracaena; species Dracaena cambodiana. The sequence goes on from JAYEPQ010000014.1 coordinate 32,284,192, forward strand.
CTATAACATAGCATGTAACTTCTGTCCTCAAATCTCCGATCTGACACCGAAGTCGGATTTTGCCAAGAGGACAGCTGTCGTTAGCGTTAAATCCGTATATAGTAGTATTTGTCGGTGTCAAACGATGAGGAGATATTCCCAATAGCTGCATTAATCTTCTAAGAATAATGCTTAATGCAGACCCCGGATCGATTTGAATATGGTCCACCTTCGTGGATCCGACATATCCAGTAAAATATAAAGGCCTATTATACTTTATATTCCTTACATGTATATCCTCTGGAGAGAAGGTAATTCGTGGGACCTGCCTCCTTACTTGATGACAGCGGGGGCAAGAGTCCTGTTTTTCATCGGTCGGCTCGACAATCTGAGCTAAAAATGTCTCAGAGTCTGCTAAAGCCTCTCTTAACGCTTCACGAGTTGATTTGATAATCGCAACAACTCATAAAGTGTGACTCGAGCTGGAATATTTGCCAGCTGAGCTATTATATCAAATCTGAATGCAGCTTCCTTAGCCTCTTCATCTCTAGCAGGATTTTTCTGGAAACAAAGTCCCTTTTGTTTTGTAGGCTTCGTGAGTTCCCCGTATATATTCTTCAGGTCTACTCTGGTGTAATCCTTGAGATATGGTTTACCAGATCGAGTATTGGAAGGGCCCACCCCATCTTGATTAGTGGCCATCGCTTCGGGCTCTTCTTCAGAATCTATGAAGGCTCTCGAGACTATATATTCTTCCTTTATTTTTGCGGAAATAGTATTAATAGTCCGCTTTTTCCTTTGACTCCCTGCGGCTGTCCACTGTTTATCCTGTAGTAGATCAGGTTAGACCCACATGACTTCCCCTCTTTGAGTTGTTACGGGGATAAGTCCTTTCTGGGCCTTTTTATGTGGGTCCTGATTTTTCACGACCAGCTTTCCCTCTGGTATTGGGGTCACTTCCGCGGGGAACTCATGGATTCCGACCACTAGGGTTGTCATATTGGCAGTGACCTTTTGCTCCTCTTTTAATGTCAGGACTCCAGCTTCTATCAATACTTGGATCCTGTTCTTTAGAGGGTAACAATCTCTGATAGGATGTCCAACATTCCGGTAGTAGAGACAATAGTTGGGGTCGTTGGTTTTACCAGCGTCCTCCGGTTTCCTATTTTCTGGAGTTTCAGCATTCCCTTGCTAAGGAGGAGATGAAAGAGTGTAGGCGTTTGTTCTGCCTTAAAGGTATAAGTCCTCTCTTATTGGGGTCTATTTTGTCTCGTGCCCTTTTGATTTTGAGGTTTTAGGCTTGGAGGAATTGTCTTCTGTGGAGCGGCCTCTGACGCCATTACCGCTTTCCCTTTATTCTTATTATTATTTTGCTTGTACGACCTATTATTTCAAGTATTTCTTGATCCACGAGACTCTTCAACTCTGCGGATCAAGTCTTCGGCTTGCTCTCCTTATTTGAGAAAATCCTTTCAAGTTCTGGACTCTACGGCCCCCATCTTTAAAAGCACGTTGGTCTTGAGATTATACCGAAATGTCTCCACCAGAGTTTCCTGGACCATCCCGTATTTGCAATGCACGGACTTCTCCCAGAACCTTTCTATAAAATCTTTTATCGTTTCTTGTTCTTCTTAGTTAGTTGCAAGGAGGGAATGAACCAAAATTTCGGTATCATCCTCAAAACGAGCGAGAAATTTCTTCTCAACATCAAACCAGGTACTAATACTTCCTGTGGGCAACTGCATAAATCAAGTAAAGGCAGGCCCTCGTAAGGTATTGCAAATACCTTGGTCATTGACCATTAAATGCCCTGCTTGGGACAAAAAGTAATAAATATGTTGACTGGGAGACCCTTTCCCGTCATATGGCTCCAATTTGAGCGATTTATATTTCTGAGGGTATGGTGCCAAATCCCATTCAGGCGGATATGGTCTTGAGACCCCTGATTCTTTCAACTCCTTCTTGTGCATTAGTGCTTCGAGTTGCCTTTGTAACTTCTCGATATTCTCTTCATGTGGGTCATGAAAAGAATATTTATCCTCGTCCTCATGTGCCGAGTGGGCTTTTTCTTCTTTATCTTCCTCGCTCAGTTTGTTGAACGAAATTTCTTTTTCCTTCTTAGTATTATCCTCGACAATTTTTTGAGTATTTTCGATCACTTTCGAGAGCATCATTTTAAGATCCTCAATTGTCTTTTGTTGCTCCCGAATCATTTGTTCTTAGGCCTCAAATTTTTGGTCGATATCGTCAGATCTATCCATCATATGTGATGCTGACTTATGCAATTTAGACGATGCCGAAGAACGAGGAGAGGCTATGGCCGAGTTATCGCTATCGTCGTCATAAGAACCTTTCACAAGTTTCTTACAGTTTCGGGCCGGGATAGCACCTGACTTAAGTCGGGTAAAATGATGAGGTTCTTCATCACTTGATTCTGAATCATCATTTCTTTCTATGATCTTCTTACCCTTGCCAACCATATTAGAAGTTACAATTCTCCATTCCTTTCTCCGGAGAGTAATCTTTGTCTTCTTGGCAGGGTTTTCGCCTGACTCAGTCAATCGGTTGAACACCAATACTTTGTTCTTACTGCAACAGCAACTGTCCACTACAGCGGATACTGCTGTCATAAGCTGCTGGCAGTGACAAATAGGTTCAGATTGAACTTGCTCTATACCTCTCTTCTTGGTTAAATACTCCCTGAGGTCAGTGACTTTAGATATGGAGTTATGGGGCCCACTCATCCATTGAGAGGGTCCAGGGACCCACTGGAGTTTCTTGGAACTATCAGAGTTAAGTTTAGGTTCAACAATGCCATGATCAACCCAGATTTTGTATTCATGTTGATTTACGCGGAGCTGAGCAGTAGCTTCGCGTTTTGATATGCGGAGCTGAGAAATAGCTTCACGTTTTGATATGCGGGGCTGAGAAATAGCCTCGCGTTTGGATACGCTAGCCTCGCATTTTACGCTGGCTTGACGTCTTTGCAGAAGTTTATCTTCTGGAAACTTAGCCCTTGTGGAAGAAAATTCTTGCACGCTGGCTTACTCTTGCGATTAACGCAAGTCATAACTTCGCATCCAGCACGATTTTTGCGATTAACGCAAATTTGTCAATCATCTTCGCGATTTACGTGAGGGTAAGGACTCTTGCGATTAACGCAAGTCTTACTGGCTTCACGTTTATCGCTAAGCACAGTATTAGCCTCGCGTGGAGAATCACATGCTGGCTTTAAGGAAAGTTTATCCTCGCGGTTTACGCGAGTGTCGCAGGTCTTCCTAGCTTTGCGTTTAACGCTAGGCTTAGTTTTAGCCTCGCGTGGAGAATCATCATCACACGCTGGCTCTAAGGAAATTTTATCCTCGCGATTAATGCGAGCTTCTCTGGATTTAAGTTCAGATAAAATAGCCTCGCGTGGAGGATCACACGCTGGTTTATCCTTACGATTAACGCAAGTTGTAACCTCACGTTTAACGTGATACTGACTAGTCTTGCTATTAACGCAAGCTAGTTCGCGAGGTGTTGTAGCCTCGCATTCTGCTTCCAAAATAGCCTCGCGTTTAACGCGGGCTCTAAGTGCTTTTCGCCTAGCCCTCCGATTTCTGTTCCGGAGCTGGGTTCTGGTTAATCCAGTTCCCAAGCCTTCTTCGGCTATAGAGAGATCATCCTCTGCTAGAGTTTCCTGCCCAAACAACGGCTCTATGGACGCGGTCTTCAAGGGTCCCCGATTAACGGTAGATGCCTGATTACCCAATTTACGGGTATTGGAGCGCATACGATGATAGTGCAGCGTTTCGGTCAGGTTCCCTGTCTTAGAGGAGAGATACTCCTCGTACTTCTACTGGTCGATTTTAACGACGAGCATGTTAATGTCGGATCCGATCCTCTCGACGTCAGATTGCGCCACGATCTCTTTTTCGGTGAAAGAGACTTCTCCCACTGTGGTCGCCAGTTTGTTCGCAGCGGAAATTTGCTTTCCTTCCATTGAATACAGCTTGGATTACAACGAAAGTGAACAAGAAAAGAACAAACGAGAGGATTTATAATCTATCGCTCTCTTTTACAATAAAACGTGGGATCTATGTGGCGATGGGATCTAACTAGTAGTTCTTTTGGACGATCTGACGACGATGGTCTTCTTGCTCTTGATGAAGAAGATGCCGGCCGATTTTGGATGATCTTCTCTGGTCTTGATCATTCAAGGCTCTCACGCATAACTCGAACTTCACAAAAACTTCCAAAAGATCCTCCAAGGCTTCCTCAAGAGAGTATTTATAGTCTTAGGTCCATATGAGAGTTTCTATCTAAATAGAATTTGTATTCATCAAGGATTCCAATCAAATATCTTAGTTTTGATTTAAATCTCTTGATTTAGAATTCTGATTGGACTTAATTTGGGTATTTGGATAAGCCCAAATCTTAATCTCAATCAATTTAAGATTCTAATTTATCTGCTCACGCAGAATTACTCGCATCAAAACGCAGAGCTAAGAAATTAGAATGCGGAGTTATGGATTAGCTCCGCGTTTTGCATAACGCGAGGCTAAAATAGGCAAATGCGGAGTTACAGAGTTAGCTCCGCGTTCTGTTGTAGAAAACCCCATTTTACTTTGAAATTTTCACTGCCAACACCTGATTCCCTGTCTCGGGGACTTCTTGGAAGATAAAGTAGTGACATATCACTTTCCAGTATGTCTCGTACACCCGGAGATCCTGTTTCTTCATCCACTGTATCTCTTATATTGTCGGAACTATTTCTTCATGTTAAAATACAAAATAATTTTCCTCAAGCTTCACCATAACTTCGGAGTTTTGGTGTTGTGGAAAAGACTTTCAACATGGTATTAGAGCAACTCATGTTCAATTCCTGTCGGGTGCACATTTATTGTGGGTTTTAAAAAAAATTATACCACTGTGTAAAACCCAGATTTCTGCCAAAATTGCCAATGGGGAGGCCGACTTAATTCTTAGTGAGACTCTACTCCATTTGGCAAGATATGAAGATGTTATGAAAATAGGTCAAAGAACAACTCCTCACCATTTTTGGAATAAACATCTTTATATTATCTATTTGATGAAGCCACTTGCATTCATCTTCGTAAAGAGACTTCTCCGAGACGGGTATGGAATCACCAAAAATAAAGACCGGCTTATCAAGTTCTTCCCTATTTGTACCTTCAAGCGAGGTGTCACGTATCAACTCCCGCAGAGTAGGTGAACTGCAGCAGGATAATCTGTCCTTACGATCATCGCTACTACTTGGAGTGAACGAGGGAATTGGCCCACGAAATCCAGGTCACATTCTACCATCAGAACCTCCTCAGAAGCCAAAGGCGTTTTGATAAAAAAAGTGGTATAGTTCACTACCAAAGAAACAAAGAATAAGTTAGAAGATCACCAAATATTTTGCAAAATTTCTCTATGTAAAGAAATGGGAGCTATTGCAAAGAAAGGAAGCAAAATGCGAGGCTAATAGCCACGTGTTGCAAAACACAAGGCTGTTGCCTCATTCGAACTCTATGCGAGGCTGTAGCCACGCGTTGCTACACGCGTAGCTACACAGCCTCGTGTTTCATGCCAGAAGGTGGTTCGGCCGCCGATGGCAAAAAAGGGTTCTAAACCCCAATTTTTTCCAGAAATCATGGCTAAAGTCCTCCATCGAGGCCTCATATCAAGATTCTACTCAAAAGAATGGAAAAAACACAAGGTTTGGAGAAGATTTTACCTCTAAGAACAAGGGAAACCCGTCCAACGCTGGCAATCATGGGGCTGAGACGGCGCCACTCTAACTGATTAGAGACTTCTTTGGTGCCATTTGGCGAAAATTGATCAAAGAAATTTGAAAAAGTTCAAAAAAAATTCGAAGGAATTCGGAGAAGAGAATGAGTTTCTTTGAAATGAAGAAAGGAAGAAGATGAGAGGGCTATTTAAAGGAGGAAATGGCGCCTAAAGATACTAAAATTTTGCAGGGTAGTTACTATTCCTCTGTGAGGCTATTAGCTCCACATAACTAAATCCTAATGAAGCTTGGGTGATAAAAACTTGAGAAGTTGAAGCCCAAAGTATTTCAAAACTCGTTAGGGATCAATAAACGAGATTTTGAAAACTTTGGAGGGGTCGTGCGGGGATGACAGCCTGACGCACGTGGGGCTATTCTAGTTTTCAAACTGGATTTCCTTCTAGATTTTCACCAGAAATCCAATTCTAATCGTATCTATCACTCAGAATTAAACATTTCATATCTAGATACGAGTTCAGAGATGGGATTTGATTGGAATTCTATCTTTATCTCTAAGGAAATCCCAAAATTTATAAATAAGAGTCAAAAGGGAGATTTTTTTTGGATCTTTTGGGAGAAAGATCATTAGAGTCCAGATTAATTCTACAGAGAGCACACTGACCAACAGCAAGAGCCACTGGCCATAAGCTTTCTCTTCCTATTCTCCATGTTCAAGATCAGTTTTGGGTATTAGATCATCAACGGAGTACAATGACAACGCTTCATAGCCACTTTAGAACTCACTTCTTCTGTAAAAGAGAGAGACATGTTTTATAAGTCATCTTGTTTGTTTCTCTTCTTTCCTTTCATTGTAATTTGGATATTTTTATTGTAATCCTTATTAAATCCATGGCAATGAAAAGAGGCTCGATTTCCACGGGAAACAATTACCAATTTTGGTCCATGAGAGGAAATGGGACAGGTCATGCTCCTTCTCCGCCAAGTGACACTCTCCCACTTTTTCATATAGGCATATATACCTTAGATCAAAAACATTAAGAAGGTTAATGAAGGAGAAAAAAAATTTGGATTCAAAGGAACTAAGCCACACGGGGTGAACAGTCTCATGCATGCTTGTGCACATGAGGCTAACAGCCTCGCATAGCCCCACGCGTGGCTAACAGCCTTGCCGGGGATGATAGCCTCATGTATGCAGGGTTGAATCAGTTTCCAAAGAGGATTTCCTTTTAGATTTTTACTAAAATTTTAAATCCAATCATATCCAATTATTCGAACTGAAGATTTTAAATCTAACTGAAGTATAAGTTTAGAGATTGAATTGTGATGGAATTCCATCCTTATCTCCTAAAGAAATTCCTAAAACTATAAATAGGGGTTAAGAAGAAAGTTTTTAAGAAGAGGAGAAATCTCGGGAGATCTTTGGTGAGTTGATTTTCTACGCGAGGGTACGCGGACCAGCAACAAGAAGCCGCCGGCTAGCAGTTGTTCTTCATCAATTCTTCAAATTCAAGACCAATCCAACCATCTGATCATCAATGGAGTATGAGATCGATGTTCTATAACCATTTTAAGAACCCAAACCTTTTATAAAAGAGAGAGATGTTATATAAGTTCTCTCATTTATTTTCCTACTTTCTTTTCATTATACTTTTGAGAATTATTGTAATTTCATAAATATATGGCAATGAAAGGAAGCATACGTTTTGTGAGAAACAAGCTGACGACTACTGTAAGAGAAGTTTTATATATCAACAAGAAGATTGTGGTCCAATCTGATGCTAAGGGAATTGATAAGTCTATAGAGATGTTGGTCGTAGAAGTCAATCAACAAAAATATGAGAAATACTTATCCTCTGGATCGGTAAGTCTGACCAAAATATGGCTCCATCGCCACCTGGAAATCTAAGTACGAATTCGAATGACAAGGAGACTCTCGTTAAACTGAAGCTCCTTGGATCTTTGAGTTCCGAATAGGAAGGAGTCTAAGCAATGGATTCGAATGATGAGATGATTCTCATTAAATAGGAACTTCTCGGATTTTAAAGTTCGGAATAAGAAGAAATTTAAACGATGAATTTGAATGACAAGAGAACTCTTGTTGAACAGGAACCTTTTAGATCTTTGGATTCGAAAATTTTGGAAAATGAAATATCTCTTCCCATTGTGGCTACACAAGACGCCAAAAAAAACAAAGATCTGGCCTGAGTAGAACTCAAATTCGAAACTGAAACTGTCGAGCATAGCAACAAATGCTAAAAATCAAATTCAAAACAGATCTGGTCCCCAACGTCAAGCTCTGCCCTATGTAGAAGTGCTGGAATGCCAAGCTAATCAGCCTATTGTACCTTCACGCGAGGCTATTTAAAAATGTCAGGCTAATCAGCCCAGCATAGTTTCACGTGAGGCTATTTCAAAATGCTAGGCTAATTAGCCCAGTATAACTCTACGTGAGGCTATTTCTAAATGCAAGGCTAATCAACCTAGCATGTAAAAATTGCAATGTGAGTCTAATCAGCCCTACGTAGAAGACTCTAAACGCAAGGCTATGTAGCCCCGTATACAAGAAGCAAAACACAAGGCTACTCAGCCTTGCGTAAAAGTCAAGAATATAAAACTGAGTCTGAGTTTCACAAAACATGCACAAAGACCATAATAGAACGTCTTCCGCTCCTGAAAACTTCCATAAACATAACAGGGGGTCTTGTAGAGACTGGAACGAAAAAGAAACTTATTCTAGAAGCATAATTCACTCAACACCTCCAGACTAACTAATCAATCTGTGAGAATTCCTCAATAAGAAGAGGATAATGGCGCAATCCCATCTACTGTGCCAATGTGAGCAAATATTCTTTGTAGTACTTACTAATTATTGTTGTGGTTTGCCTAGACCCTTGATTTTCAGCTGAATAACCGAACCAAAAAATAATACACCTAAAAGAAGACATGTTCAAAGATGAAGTATCACCACCGACAAAGAACCTCTATTTGTGACTTCAAACATAGTGAGCAAAGGGAAGAAATCACATAGTGTCAGGCATTCATCTGATGCGGAAGCACGTCAATATACACGGCTCAAATCAGAAATATTAACTCCACAGAATTACAGGAGGTTGTCCAGGAGCTCATATGTTGGAGGAGATAGCATTCATTCAGCCATTGCAACTTCTCGGTCATATGAGTCTTCCCGATTTGAAGAAATAATGGTCCAGATGACGGAGAGCTCTAGTAAAATGAACCAGAGGCTAGAAACTCAAGAACGCTTGATTTAATAGTAACAAAAGAGTTTAGATAACTCTGGATACTACTTCTAAAAATAGTAAAAAAAATATATAAAGGAACACAAAAGACAAAATGGAGAAACACTTTGATGAACCACCAAAGAATGATGGTGAGATGACTGGTGGAAATTCAGGAATGGAAGAGGAATTTAATTTTGTCTTAGACCCACATGCAAAAAAGATGCAAAAGATACAGGACCAGTTGAAAGCCCTGATGCACAGAAAAGACCAACAAGAAGTTGGAGTTACTAGGCCATATCCAGTGGAGTGAGAATCGACTCCTTTTTCCGAAAGATACAAGCCTCTAAACTTAGAGTCTTTTTATGGAAATGCTTCTCCCAACTATCACCTATACTACTTATTACAAACAAGTCATCTCATGGGGAATGATCCTATAATAATCAAGATCTTTCCAAGTACCTGGAGAGGGTCTGTATTTACATGGTTTATACTGTTGCCCTTAGAGACTATCAAATCATGATCTAATGTGGAGAAAGAATTCCTGGGTCGCTTTTTTGAAGATGATACGGAGATCTCGGTCCTTACTCTCCTTACGAATAAACAAAAAGAGGATGAGACCATAAAAAGTTTTATAGATAGTTTTCGAGAGATGTCACTGTGATATCCGCATGGCATGTCACAGGAAATGCTAATGGAAACCTGCAGACACAATATCCAAACCAACATACTCATTAAGATGAGAGCAGTAGAGTTCAAAACCTAGAAGGATTTGGTCAAATAAGGAGCAAGTGGAGGACATAATCCGACGTATCGATGAATACCATACTCAGAGGAGAGTGTCCACAAACCGGCCACAGCCACAATCATCCCACCCTAAGGGAAAGGAAGCAATGATTACCAGACCCGCTGCAAACCAAAATCCAGAGAATAATCAAGATTTCTCTAGATCGCAACGGACATATGGTTTCAAAGATAAACAAGAAGTCACATTCTTTCACATACTGAATAAAAAAGGGATGCTTAAGTTGCCCGAAAATCGAAAGTCAGAGGAAACTGGAAAAACAGATAATCCCAACTATTGCCTCTACCATTAAAACATTGGGCACTCAACCAAGAATTGCTATATTTTGTAAGACAAAATTCAAGAATTCATTGTTGCAAAGTAGGTGGTCCAATTGAGACCTGAACAGAAAAAGGTATCAACAAATGTGGCAATAATTATTATGGGATTCTTGAAAATTCCGGTCAGTGCAGCTCCAATCCCTATGGGAAAATACTAGTAAAGAACCACGACCTGTTTAATTTGAAATAGAAGGGACTCTCTCCAATTTCTACCAAAAAAGAAAAGATCATGGAAATATACCCAGACTTACTGAAAGATGAACAATGGACTTTCTCAGCCAATTCAAAAAAACTAAGGAAATACTCAATCGATACTAGCGCAATAGAGATTGAACCTGCAAGGGTCCTTGCTGAGCACAGGCAACCGGCACTTGTAAGCTTACTCCCTGAGTACGCTCCGAACTATAGCTACAACCGAGTCGTTCTCATTCACTAGCAGCCAGATTAGGTTGGGGCTGACGAAAATATTGACGGTGACAAACATCCTGCTACTTCTGTTACTCTTATTAGCCATTGGAAATTTTTGTGTATAGCAAAAAGAGTGCTATAAATAAAAATTTCGAGTCAAAAAAAGAAAAAAAAAGGTAAAAATGAAAAAAGAAGAGAAAAAACAAACAAACAAACAAACAAAAAAAGGAGAAAAAAGAATGTAAATATATACGAATATATACATAATAAAATTTTCGCTCACGCGAGGCTAACAGCTTTGTGCGCAGATGACAGCCTCACGTGCGCAGGTTGAATCAGTTTCCAAAGAGGGTTTTCTTTTGGATTTTTACTAGAATTCTAATTCCAATCATATCCAATTATTTCGAACTGATGATTTCAAATCCAACTGAAATACAAATTCAGATATTGAATTGTGATAAAATTTTATCTTTATCTCCTAAAGAAACTCCTAAAACTATAAATAGAGGCCAAGAGGAGATTTTTTAAGAAGAGTAGAAATCTTGGGAGACCTTTAGCGAGTTGATTTCCTACGCGAGGGCACACCGACAAGCAGTAAGAAACCGCTGGCCAGCAGCTGTTCTTCATTAATTTTTCACATTCAAAACAAATCCAAGTATATATCGTCAAGTATCAGATCGTTAACGGAGTACGAGATTCATGCTCCATAACCATTTTAAGAACTCACACCTTTTATAAAAGAGAGAGATGTTATACAACTCATTCATGAATGCATTCGTGGAAATTATTGAAGCTCTTCTCCAAGATATCAGATACTACTTGGGAACATTTGTAACTACGGAGAGACACCATACCGACTATATACTTGAACATCCATCAGCGGCAAGGACATAAAACAAAGCAAATGATATATATATTGCCACTATGAGACGAATGCAACCAGAAGTTTCTTCAAAGCCAGTTATAGAATTTCGATCACCATATTATGCATCGTTATCCATAGGTAAGGTATAGATTAACCTTTTTCTTCCTCTTTGCATCACTATCCTTTTCATTCTAGGGAATTCTATTCTAGTGTGCCTAACTAAATATTTTTCGAAAACTCTATCCCAAGCTTAGTATTCGACCTCTTTATAACATTTTGTAGTAATTAACCAGATCAATATGATTAATACCCTCGTTAAGTAGCCAGGTATGGCAATTGATATCTTCATATGTAAAAGAAATATTTTGGTTGCCTGTTTTGAATGTGCTTTTCACAGTCACAAACTTGCAATAAAGCATCAACTCTTACTTTATCACTTGTCAGGTCTTACATCCCAAAAAAATATTGCTGAAAGGGGTTGTCTCCATGGAAATCTAGTACTTTAGATTCCATACTTGACTTAGCTCCCCACTACAGAAGCACTGTAATTGCACAAATTGCCATTAATTCTTAACCTAGTCCATTTTGCTGGAACATATGGGGAGAGAAAATGATAGAATATTTAATAACAAAAATCATTCTATTCTTTACTACATGAAACTCACAGTTCGCGGTTTTATTATGTGGACAGGTATCCGGTCAGATGAGGAGAGACTCCATTTATCAGACGATGACTCGGGAGAAGAGATAGAGGGCTCCCTACCACAGGAGGAGTAGGACGGCGGTTGGGTTGCGCGATGGGTGTGGGACCAGTGACGAACTCATCGCTTGTCTACAAGGGCATCATGTATCATTGTAATACATCATTTTGTTATTTTATCTGCACTTTTATTTAGAAATTCTGGCATGTAAGACTATTAGGGTCATATATATAGTGATCCAAATTTTGTTAGTTTTATTATTCTCTCTTTAATGGAACGCGGAGGGAGATATTCCGCCACCGTTTATCATAAAAAAAAAAAAAAAAATCTTAACCTTGTCATTGAACTGTCATGATCGTTCTGCATGATACAGAATAATGCCGAATTAAATATAACAATCACTAACTTATTTCATGCTCAATGAGAATATTCGATGTATGCTCTATTGGAAATGCATATCTTGTATATACAACGGGATTAACACCTCCAGACTTATGTAAGGAAGATTCACAAACTCATCATTGACATCATCCCTTGAATGGGAGTTTCCAAAGGCCCACACCACTTTTCCTAGTGAGCCAACTATCTAATGTATTTTTTGTCCGGACAACCATTAAAAAGTGGGCTCACTAGGAAAAATGGTGTGCTCCTTTAGAAACTCCCCCTTGAATGTTCCTTCCCCTTTTCATAATTTTGAGAGGCCTAAAAAAGTTATCATCTTGAACATCCAACTTATATATTTCCTTGGCTTTTTTGGCGACGATCCATCTTTTACCTTCATGACCGCGAATAAATGTTTAGTTTGCAAATTTATACACTTAGTAAAATAGAAAAACTAACTAGTTGCAAACATATAAAGATAAAAAAGAACAACTCCGAGATATATAAATTAAGATAAAAGAATTATAATTATAATTGAAATTAGGTCTCGCATTTATTTATAAAAGTTAAAAATAAAACAAGTTGTGGACGGTACATAACCAAAATCAATTTATACAATATTTTACCTTTGTAGAAAAATAATTATATAGTTTCCTGACAAAAACATAAAAGAAAAAGTATTTTGGTACTTACCATAAGATATTAAATTGCATGCATTAGCAAAATATAACAAAAATCACAAACTCAACAATTATATTTATATAAAAATATCGATGTGGTACTTTACAACTACAATTGAACCCCATGCATCCCCCTCAAAAATATAACAAATTTCACAATTTGAGGAAAAACTATATCCAACATAATGCAACGTGTTCTCAATTGAAGCATATTCTTAACAAAAATCAAACTCTACATAAAATTGAAACAATTAACATTCAAAAGTACTAAGCCGAATTCTCTACTCACTTTCTTTTTAGTTCTCTTGAGTAATACTAGAATTAAAAGAAAATTTCCTTCCACGTGGATTGACCCTTTTTGTCTAAATATTTCAATATACATCGTACACTTGTGGCTACAACTCCTTGCCAACTGATGTAGTGGGAGTAAATAACTTGTTCATCGACTCTTGTAGTTTCTTTAATATCATATGCATAATTAGCTTCTAGTTCTATTTGATTTGTTTTCCTGGTGATTCTTTGTTAGGTATGGGTTGAGACATCGAAGCCTAGAAACTTTTGGACTTTTTATAAACATGTGGTAGAGATTAAAACTTCATCGAGATCTTAAGGGACCGTTCAGTTTCAACCTTAAAGATGATATGTTTTACTCATTCGCTTATATAAGCTTGACAAAACATCTTACGAAAACAAGTTTCTCATTAGGTTTTTGCCACTTGTTTTTTTATAAGAGTGGAGTTCTTATAAGACTCGCTATACGGGTTTAGTTTAGTGTTTAAGATATAATTTTCAATATGAACCCATCCAGGGGTGGCAAGTGGGCCGTCTCCGGCTCGACCCGTGCCTGACACGGCATGTCCTAGCACGTCCGCTCGGGCGTAGGCCAGGGCTCGGCCCGTGCGGTGCCCGAACGAGGCATGTCGGCAAGTTTTTTTTTAATTTTTTTAAAGAATATTAAGTTAATTATTAAGTAAGTTTAGGAGAATAGTTATTTTAATGTAATTAGTTTTAATAAGAAGAAACGATAGTAAAATTAAAATTTTATTATATCAAATCTTATTACATTGGCATAGTTGGTTTATAAATCTCTTTAGAAATCATACAAAACTCGAAGAGAGAGAAGAGGACCCTGGCCATCACCCTTAACTTGTTCTCAGTATTTTTTTTCCAAGAAATTTATGAGTTAAAAAAATTACATGAAAAAATTTAAAAAATTATGTGGAAAAATTTACTAATGTAGAAATTATAATTCGAAAAGAAAAACAAAAATCTATTTTCATTTATCTTCTAGTGAATTCTCTACTTTTATTTCGTTGGATGATCATTGTTATCTTTTTTTCTGCGTCAAGCTAGTCTTTCAAGCAAACACACATCTCCAATGTATCTGCTGTCATTGAGTTTCTTCACTCCGTGAGCACTCTACCACCTAGACTAAAACCAAACTCCGATGCTACAGTAGATACCAAAGGAGTTAGTAGATCACGGACTATGTTGGAAAGCACAGAATATGTTTTTTTTTCCTGTGATTTTCATCAGATCAAAATATCAAAAGTTTCATAATTTTCAGGAGTCACATCATCTTCATAGTTGACCATTTCTAAATAATAATGTAGTTCATTAAAATATATACTAGATTGTCTAACCTTTTTTTGGTGAAATACGGATGATATTATTGGATTTCGGCTTTTCCTAGCAGTTAGTTCTTTCATAGATTGTATTTTATTACCATACATATCTTCACATGTATGCTATATAATATCTAAATAAATTTTAATATCATTAACTAAATCCCTAACATTATCTTCATAACACATATTGTTATAAAATAAATCTTTTAAAATTTCAAGTCAATTTAACTTACAACGTGAATTTACAACAGTTGTAAAATATATTAAGTATGAAAAATTTCTAAAATATTTATTAAATTTAGTTTTCATGGGTTGATATCTTCAAGTATTGGGTGATTACTACATTCATTAAAAACTGAACTAATTTCGATTAGATAATATAGTGCAATATGTGTAGTTGGGTAATAAGTGCCAACAGTACTCTAGTTGTAATTTCAAATTTGCTTAAAAATTTAGAAATGCAATGCAAATGATATCATTCATTAATATTTAAACTACATATTGGTAATTTCATTTCATTAAATATGTTTATTACATTTTTATATTGAATTGTAGTTTTTCACATTTTATATGTAGAATTTCATCTTGTTTTTATATCTAAAGGTAAAATTTTAGGTGAGATTTTAAAATTTCTACATATTTATTTAAATGATTGTCTTCTTGGCCCACTATTTTTAATAAATAGTATTGTGTCCCAAACTTTAGTTATTGAATCACTTACTATTTTTAATCTATATTGTACACATAAATTAAGTATGTGACAAATACACCTAATGTGAAATAATTTTCCATCTAAAATTGGTTTAATAATATTTTTTTAGAATTTCTATTGCGGCCGTATTTTCGGAAGAATTATCGAAAGAAATGGAAAAAAAATTTCTTTCTATTCCAAATGTCCAAAAAATATTAAGTAGAGATTGTGATAAATTATGTACATTATAAGAGAATTCAATTTCCTAAAACCAATTACTTTTTTTTGTATACACCAATTTTGATCTATATAGTGGGCCGTTACACATAAATAATGATAACTATTTAGAACCTCCCAATAATATGTAGTTATTACTACTCTAAAAATTAAAGATATTAAAAAAAAAATCCCTAACGACTATAAACGGCTAATTTTAAAAAAAAATTAAATTAATAGGCAGACTAAGCCATGCCGATGGCCCAGGCAATCCCAGCTCGGGCACAACCCGAGCCGAAGACCCGGGCCTGGCACGGCTCAAACTAGCCGTGCCGGGTCGAGCGTGCCCAATGGGCCGCTCGGCCCATTTGCCACCCCTAAAACCATATCAACATAATAAAGCCTAAATCATTAATTCTTTTATCACTTTTTTCATAAAAATTGAGTCCCTGTAAGACGTTGCCAGATCAAAATACTTTTTGAGACCAATGTTTAAGATGCAAATTTGCAAAATGAACCACTATCAGTACAATAAAGAATCCTTCTCGAAATTAATTGATTTGTTCATTGCTTCATAATTATTAATCTTCTATAAATAATCAGGGTCATTCTTTAGGATCATATCCCACTTGTTTTTTTTTTTTTTTAAATAATTTGAAAAGAAAAGAGTCCATTTTCACGTGAGAAAGTTTCAGATTGGTTTGAACATTGACATACCCTCTCAACTTAGAGAGAACAATTTATCACCTACGATATGACCTACGAACAAAATACTCAATGTAGATGAATATGATTTTTTGGCAATTATAGTTTTGAGCATTTATGTGTAAGGGTTACATTTATCGTTATTTTTTTTGGTGGGAAGTACTCAGGCTTGCACGCATCCACTATTATTCTTCTTTATAAACAAATATCTTTTTATGATTTTACTAGTCGAGCAAACTGCCAAGGGTTTTTCCTACGAATCTACAATGAAACTCTAGTTGCAGAAGGATTAATTAGATCGATAATTGCCTCCTTATGGAACTCTAGCAGCACTAGGATTTCTAGCCTCATCAGGAGTTCTAGTCGGACTTGGGTTGTAAGCACCACCAAGAGCCTCTCCATCATTTATCATCAAACTCAAGTCTGATTCCAAGTTTATTAACTAGCATAAATGAAATTTCGAACCCCCATTATTCCACTAAGACAACACTATGAATTCGCTCAGCTAAAAATTTGTTTGACCCAACTTGCCAATATAATTGCGACGTTGTCTCCAAGTGGGACCTTGGTTGTTGTATTGAGTTTACTTTCTCAACCTCTCCTGCCTATTGAGAACATTTCTAGTGCTTGAATGCTTGCACCTATTGGATAACTTCAGCATTAGATTGGAGCATGACCAAATCACACGTGCAAAAAATAAATATTAGCGTAACGATTCTGGTCAAGAAATTATGGTGTCATAAGTTTCTAGGTTCTTGGTCTTTGTCTTGTAAAAGCTGATGGCCAGCTGGCCATAGACTTTAGACTTTGGGTGATCGATGATGCTTCAAAGTTCCAAGCCGCCAAGCAAATGGATGGAGTCCCTATACTAGAATGGACTCGTTTTTTGCCTTGTCAACACGGTAAAATGTTTTCAGTTTCAAAGCAGGTGGCCAAAAAGAAAAAAAAAAAAAAACATAGTGAAAATTATTTATACAACATTCTAATATTTGTTCTAAGAAAAAGATAGATAATTATGAGAGGAAAAGAGAAAAAAAAAATGGTTGTCCCAAATTTATGAAATATGTTTCCTTTGTGTATTGGTTGAAATTTTTTTTTTTATCTTACGTTACTTAATATTTAAGATATTATTTTGAATCTATTGATTGTATGTTATATTAAGCATTTTCAAGACGAGTTAGTTGGAGAGCAGTGCATGGTTAGGTTTTTAATCATTCAACTCATTTTAATTTATTATTATCCAGTTTCCACCAATGAAGGTTCGAGGCAATGGAGGTTGGGGTGGAAGCTGGCCCAACGAGTCAAATCGATCGACACCTCGCGAGTTATATGGGAATCGAGGTGGAGACTTGTCAAATTTCTTGCTCACGAAGAAAACGACCCAGATTGATATCAAAGTTTATTATTAATTAAACAAATAAACTGCAAACTGATCGTTATCCAAACCCGCACGTACGCGGTGATCTCACGCATGATGCATCATTGCTGATGCCTGCCCGCTTGACATTGCATTTACAAAAATGTGCCGTGGACTGCCGCGTCCCGTTTGAATCAGAATTCTGCTTCCGAACACATTCAGCCATTTCGAAGCACATATCTAGGCAGCTAAGTAAAACGTTTCTAGAAAAGAAAGCTAAGTAAATATCTGTTCGGAGAACTGTAAACTACAAGTGGTAAAAGAAAATAAGCAGCGGAAGTGAATCGTAATATTTCCGGTCATTTGTACTTGAATTTTGTTGAAATCTATCTCCTGTAAAACAAAGAGATTTTGTGTAGAAAACTATTATGGATGATGGACTTCTAGCCTTATTTTTGAACTTCAGGTGACGTTGATAGAAACACAATTCCTTATATATACAAGAATAAGGACCTTATTTTGTAACTCTAAAAAAATCTTTTAAACTATCATCATTATTTCACCTATCAAAAAACAACAATGTAATGATAACTCAACAATCTTAGATACATGAACCATCGCATAGGGAAAACTAAGGGTTGACAAGTGAACCACTATATAGAGAAAACCAAATGGATTGACTAAGTAAAATGTTTGCCAAAGCTGATGGCTCATGCAACAAAATCATTTCGTTCTCTCGCGCATAGGGACACATAATTTGCAAGGGCACCTAAAAAAGACGTACTTACATAATATACTTAAAATAACAGCATATGAAACTGCATGGAAGCCACAGAGAGCACGTAGTTATTGACATGTACTTCAACATAATTGAATGAATCTCTCTCTTCGCAAGGGGAAAAAGAAAAGGAGTTTTTTCCCATTATAATGGGGTTTCTTTTCCAATCTAGAGGCTACAATATAAACACACTGGTTGTTCATCAAAGTAAGAAGGTTTGATAATTTATATTAATTAATTTATTTAATTATTACTTTACCACTTTCGATAAATTTCAAAAATTACCAAATTAATACAGAGGGAGATTTGGATGTGAAAAGTGGTAAGAAATTTATGATACATTTTATGATGTCTTGATTAGATATCAACTCCACTTCTGATTATACTCTTTGTCAAGTAACAACAATACAATACAACATATTTGTTTGTTTCCTTTTTTGCAGTATCATCATTAATCATGTTTCATCTTGATCAACCGAAGTTAACTTTTTCTTTTTTTTAACTTTAAACAACATATTAAAACCCTCCGTATTTCGTTAGCTTTTTTAATGACTTCATGCAATTCTACATTTCTTCGTTGAGAAACTGGGTAATGACCAGGGCAGATCGACTTGCTTCCACTTGTAACTACAATTTCTTGATAGAAAAAAATTCAAGATTTGATTTTCACTGTATAGCTATGCAAGAGCAATCATTTGGGTGGTACACTGATAAGGGATGGGAATGGATAAGTGCATGGAACTATTTTTTATTCTCTCTATTTAAAATTTTAAATTAAAAATAAAATTTTTATTTTTATAATTCAATATTTTGAATTGGACCTGAACGGACAAAAAATTGACGTGTAGACATGTTCATTCTTATCTTTACAGGTCAGATCAGTGCTTAGTTAGCATATATCTTTCTTCTTAGAAAAATAAAAACTCTATATGATGCGTGGAAAATTAGATTCCAGGAAAACAACCAAAGCATCATCATCGTAATATTCTACATGCATATCCACGTCGGTGGGATGGGGTGGTGGACTTGTCAATTTAGTAACATGCGAGTGTGTAATCTTTTTTTTAGTCTTATTGTAAACGAAAATCAATTCCTGTGGTGGTTAGATCATCCACAGCTAGCGTCATGCGCGGCGTCATGTCGGCGCTGTTTTTGGAGCAGCATCAAGGAACATCCCCCCCTTCCTTCATGCCTAAAATCTAGCTAAATCTCCAATCACAAACAAAAGAAAAATCGTTTATTGAAGGCACAATAGAATATCTAGCGCGGACGACAAAAAATTGGTCGATTTGGCTTCTCGAACGTCAACTTGAGGGGGGTTTGGCTCGGGAAGGTTAACATGGTTTGGCCGAGATATTTCTTGGGCCTATGCTCTTGGTGAAATGATCGTTCGACTAGTATTCTTCTGTTAATAGATATATAAAAAAAAAGGTAACAATTCTCTTGGCATGCTTCTCTCTCTCAAGATTACTATTTCTCCATGATAAAAGGGAGTTTTTATAGTTTCAGACGGTTGCTTCTTTTAGATGCAAGGCCTAAGTGAGTTGTGTTAAAATACAAAATAATTTCTCTCAACTCTCACTACAACTTTGGAGTTTTTGTATAGTAGAAAGAATTTTCAATTTTTAACATAGTATCAGAGTAACTCAGGTTTAATTCCTGCCGGACTTGCATTTAATTGCGGATTTTAAAAAAAATTATACCGCTGCCAAAAATGGGCCTTCAACCTGCGTGCGGGAGCGTGTTAAAATACAAAATATTTTTTTCTCAACTCTCACTACAAGTTCGGAATGTTAGTGTAGTGAAACGGACTTTCAACCGTTTAGACACCATAGGAACTTTTCGTTGAGATTGGGATCCACCCATAGCCACTGGAATGTTAGGGATTGAATTCCCCATCGAGATCGTAGAGATGAAAAAAACAATACAACTCAGCAAAAACACAAGAATTAACATGGTTCGACCGACCAAGTTCGATCTACATCCACGAGAGTAATGAGAGAAATATCCACTATGAGAAAAATATGTTATAAGAAGAGATCCAAGTATCTCTCTACCTCTTACATCTCTCATAATAATAGAAACATCTCTCTCATCAATTACTCACTTCTCTCGTATCACATGCAAGAAATATATATAGTGTTTATATCATAATCCTATTAAAATAATATTATCACTATCTAATTGGTGTTCCAATCCAATTAGAACTCTGGTATTCTAATCCAAGTCCAATTAGAACTCCTTGTGATACTTGATCACATCTAAATACTCAACGGATGTGAGACACAAATCCAACATGGAATAATCTAAGCAAACACAAAAAAGCAACAATGAGAAAGCTCGAAAGTTGTTTAAGAAATATTTTGAGAATTAATTGAGAGAAAGCAACTATAAATGTGAGAGAATACTCACTATTTCATTCTCTTGGTTGACAAAACTCATATTGCCATCTCAATATGATTTTTCACATGGCCATCTCATTTGATCACTAGGTCTAATCCATATGGGAGATATATCCAAGAGTTCTAATTTAAAATGTCAGTGTACCTTTTTTGAGTTATCTTCAGTAATTATTACACTTGGGATCAAAGTGAACATAAATAAGTTGCGTGAATCTTCAAAATCTAAGTATACCATATACCAATGTGCCAACAAAATGTAAACCTAATTAAAATCCATACTCTCAGATTATAAATTATCAAAATATCCAATTCCACAATAAGATAGATCAGTAGATGCGTTTTGAGAATAAAGTTTAAGAAAATCTTCTAATATTTCATCTTGTATACTTGTTTGTGTCTTGTGTTCATGATTGTATTCAGAAAATGGAGATAAAAGTGTGAATAAAGGATTAGATGGAAGACTTTCTTGATGTCTCTTGATTGCATAAGAAAATTATGGTAATTCATCCATCCATAATAATAAATGTGTGCATAGGGATCACACGTAGGCACTTAATATGTGGTGTGAATTTAAATATAGCCTAGACTAACAAACACCCTAATTAACAACAATTGTAGAGCTCCATTTCCACATACTTTCAGAAATAGAATACACTACCAACGGAACAAAATTTAAACTAGTTTGCGTGCACGAGGTGTTAATAATCAATCCAACTAAAATATTAGCTTAATGAAATATCTAAAAAGATTTGTTTTGTGTAAAATAGAGTACCTCCCATTTTACACAATTCATAATTAAAGTATAGTTGGCAACCATAAATAAGAATATTTGCTAAACATAAACATAAAGAAAATATTGCACACCATTAATATGAATATATACAAGATTACCCATAGATTTAGCTTCTACTACAAAATCAAAATGTGCAAAAAAAAATACTGCAATATATTATAACATATTTAAGAAAGCATAATATACAAAGGCACGACCTAGAATAGATGACTGGATCATGTGTGCCTTGCCCTTGCCCTTGTCCTTGCCCTTGCCCTTGCTATTTAAATCTTGCCTCGATCTCCTCTTCAACCTCCTCTGAGCTAACTCTAGTTCTGCTGGCCAAGAGATGACGTAACGCTTAGATTCGTCAAAGTCAATAGTTAGTGGCAACAGTGGGATGAATCGGATGGATCATCTGTTGCAGATGACTTCTATCAACCACCGAATAATATTATAGTCCGTCTAATAGAACTTACACTCATGATCAGTTATATTTCCTGTCTGACCAGACTTCGCATGTCACTACGAGATCGAATGCTAGATATTGTTGGACTTCATTTGTGTCTGCAACCTTAAAATTAAATCTATTTGTAATATCCACAGCTAATTAATATAAAAGCGAGGACACAAATTAAAATCCTAAAGAAACTAACTTGGAAAGGCTAGCTAATCTGCCCAAAGCACCAGTGCCTCTAAGGAGGGAATGGTGTCCTATGTAAAAATCTTGAAATTGCATTAATGCATTGTGCAAAATTACACACAAATAACCTGCTTTCTAAGAAACTTAAGAAGACCGTAAGGATAAGAATGGGCGACCCAAAGGTCCGCCCTTGCATGCCCTATATAAAAAGCTCTATTATTTTTTTTAATAGAAATTATTTTTATAGATCGGACCAAAAATTAATAGTTAGATTTGTCTATTTTCATTCTGACTTAAGGGGCACTGGTGTCTCACTTGTGTCCATGCCCAATCTCGGCTTAGCCTAAAAGTTTAAGCTCATGAGTTGCTTCTCAACCGTAGCTTTGACTGCCCTGACACTAGTAGATCTAAGTTCTTGAATGATGCTTCTTCCCTTGTTTTAGTAATGCTCCATGTTTATTTGATCTTTACTTTACACTGTGCCTTGGGTATCACATGAACACCTATAAAAAATATAATAAAAATCATGTACTAATCAATAATATTTTTAGCACCACACATAAATAATTTCCTTAAATCCAGATTTAGTCCATATAATACATGATTTTGCAGATATCAAATAGACAGCTGCACCCTATTTCTATTCCCCATAATACAAAAAAACAAGAGCACATTAGGAGTAGCTATTATTATAAGTTACTTGCTCGGTCACCGCCACGAGATTTCTATTCGCTGTGGTGCTGCCGCTGTTCGCTGGTCCAACCCTGGCACGGAATCTCCACAGCCTTCCGGAGTCCAAACGGACCCAAAATGAACACGTGCAGCGAAAGAATCAATCAAAGAAGCAAGGGGAGGTGCATCCAGTGACGGCATCGGTGGCCACCTAATCATATCACAAATGAAAACAGCCCCAATCAACACCCAACTCCCCAAAAAGTTTCGAATATCCATTCAATTTCCCGCTCCGCCTCTGACCCAACTCCAAGGCCCTCAACTCGCCAGCTAACCCCCTCCATCGATCTTTCTCGCCCGTGCTAGACACGTGCGCCTCTCGAGGCAAACACCGCCAGAACGTACCAGATATTTATAAACCTTTCCAGGCCCCGGCATTCCTCACGCAACTTGCAAAAGAAAATTCAATAATTTTGGAAGTGCAAACAAACCGGGAGGGAAAGAAGAAAAGAAGAAAGACATTATTATTATTATTGCCATGGCAATTGGAGGAGGAGGAGGAGGAATTGGGAGGAGGGACGCCGAGGCGGAGCTGAACCTGCCGCCGGGGTTCCGGTTCCATCCCACCGACGAGGAGCTGGTTATCCACTATCTCTGCCGCAAGGTCAGCAAGCAGCTCCAACCCGTCCCCATCATCGCCGAGGTCGACCTCTACAAGTACGACCCCTGGGACTTGCCAGGTAAATTAATCTTCTGCACTGCTTTGCTTGGTTTCAGACTCCTTGTAGCTAGAGGGAGTTGGTAGATTCTGATCGCTTGATTTTGGATACAAAACTGCAGAGAGGGCCTTGTTCGGGCAGAGGGAGTGGTACTTCTTCACGCCGAGGGATCGCAAGTACCCAAACGGGTCGAGGCCTAATCGGTCCGCCGGGAGAGGGTACTGGAAGGCCACTGGGGCTGACAAGCCCATTTCGCCCAAAGGATGTACCAGGCCTCTGGGGATCAAGAAGGCTTTGGTTTTCTACCATGGGAAGGCGCCTAGAGGGATCAAGACTGATTGGATCATGCATGAATATAGATTGGCTGATACCAGTCGAACCGCCGCCACCAACAACAAGAAGGGGAGCTTGAGAGTAAGCAAGCAACAATCTTTCTCCTATTTACTTGAACTGAATATCGCCCAATTTAAACTTAAACGAAGCCACTGTTTCCTAAAAATTGATTATGTTTACATATTGTTTCCCTGCTCTTGCAGTTGGATGACTGGGTTCTGTGCCGGCTGTACAACAAGAAGAACGCATGGGCGGAGAAGAAAATAAAAGAGAAGCAAGAAGAGGAGAATTCTGACAGTTTCCAGACTCTAGAATCGGATGTCGAGTTCCCAGATTTCGACGATCATCGTCGTGTTCTGCCTACAACCAATCTAGCTCCCGCTTCCACCATGGCAAATCAGCCGTTGAAAGCTACCAAAGAAGACAATAGTGATTGGTTTCAGGGGTTGAACTTTGACGACCTGCAGGCACCTTTTGCAGCATCCCAATCCATGCCCGGAGTCATGATCTCAAACCAAGATTACTTCTTCTCAGACCTAAGTTCGCCATTTTCGAGGTCGAGTCAGGCCAACATTCCACCTTTCTAAGCTTAGGGCTGCTAGATGCCTTTCCGAGCCTAGGGATGATAGATGTGTCTGTATATAAGTAGCAGAATAGGACAACAGAGCAGATGAAGAGAGAATGAGAAATTGATCAGAGCTTGCAGCTTAGGATTCTTTAGTTTGTTATTTACATTACAGAGGAGAGACACATACATACATACTCGTGCAATTTTTTATCAGATTCATAAATGTTTTAATTTCAAGGGCAAGTTGTGTCATCTTATGTTCTTAAGATTATATTGCTCGGGTTATAATGAGAATCTATTTTCTGTTTGATTTGTCTGATCAGAAGTCTGTGCTCTTTGTGGTATGGATCCTAATATTGAACTTGTATATTTTGAATTATACAACTGAGTTCATCTTCTTCTCTTCAACTATAGAGATAGATTTGCATTACTTATGAGGAGCTCTGTTCAAGGGTCTTTGTTCAACTACAAAATTAGACTTTACTTTATCGATCCATTTCTTCTCTTATTGATGTTCTATCAGTCAACGAGCTGCTTAAACCTGGATATGAACTGAATCCGAAAAGACTTGAGCCTGACAAATCTTCTGAAGCTCTACATTTTCAATTGGAATTCTTTTCTAGCGGAGCCTTTTATCGAGTACTTTAAAAGTTTATATGAACTTAGAAGAGAATTATGCTAGCTTGATCATATGAATGATCATTTTCTACTTATCCTTATCAAACAATATTTTTTCATTAAGGACTTTAATATTTTCCGTATTATCTTCGACCATATTTTTTTAGATCTTTCATTTATTTTTTTAACTTGTCTTATGTTAATAAGCTATCTTAACATTAAAAAAAAAAAATCCCTACGTTCATACTACGGTAGTTGTTTAATAGATTAATCCGAATATTGGTCACCTAACTGGCCAAGACCATTAACCTCATGATCAATATTGATCACGAGGAAAATGTAAGATGCTGTAGATGAGTTGTGAGAGAGCAAGATCAGCACAGAGCAAGAGAACAGGACAAGAATGAGAGAAACTAAAATCAACGAGGAGAAGGAAAGGGACAAATAACTTATTGTCGACCAAATTATCGTAGAGAGAGAGAGAAAATTAGACAGATAATTTTACAAAGGACATGAATATTAGACAAATAATTTTACAAAGTACATGAATCACCGGCTGTACGTTGAAAATTTTGAATTAGAAAAATAAAAATTTTATTTTTGATTCAAAAATTTGAATATGACAGGCTAAAAATTGACTCGTGAATGCAACTATTATCATCCCTAAATTTCCATATCCAATCTCTAAAGTTCTAAGTGATTAAGAGTAGAATATTTGTTGATATTTTAGAAGCATATAAGATGAAATGATCTTGGGATTCAAAATATGCAATAAACCATCTCAGGTCAGAAAATGGTACAAGAATGAATATATTGAAATTGTTAGCAGAATTGCCTCTATCGGAGGACCCGATAGACCGACGGAGAGAGTGCCTCCACGGCTTTGAATTGCCTCTGCTGACGTGGCCATCGTGGGGGATCTCAGATTGGCTAACAAGGGGAGCATCGCCTCCATGCATGGTGCTTCGAGGGCGATCTCCGACATCGTGCGTGCGTGGAGAGAAGGAATCTCGAGACGATACGGAACCCTCGAGCATGTGGCTCGAGAGTCGAAGGCATGGGTACGAACTGGGTCTTGAGGGGAATTTCTAGATGGGCACAGGATTTTTCCTTGTGAGCCTACTTTTCCTAGTGAGCACACTCTCTCTTTTCAAAAGAGAGGTTTTTCCTAGTGAGCCCACCAATATTCCCCAAATACCCTCGTTCCTCCTCTCCTTCATCTCCTCCTCTCTCCCACAACTTCTCGCCGGACAACATCGTCTCCGAGCACGGCGAGAAGGCCCCCAACGTTGTGTACCGCGGCCTCCTCTTCGACCGCGTCGTCGCCGTCAAGTGCTTCAACAAGTCAGCCTGGCCCGACCCTCGCCAATTCCTTGTCAGTATAGATTTTAAAACACATTCCAAGCTAAAATTTTAGTTTCTGATTGATAATTCGAATGGAAATTGACTGCAGGAGGAGGCGAGATCGGTGGGACAGCTGCGGAGCGAGAGGCTCACGAATCTAATTGGTTGCTGCTGCGAGAGGGATGAGAGGCTTCTCGTTGCCGAGATCATGCCCCATGAAACCCTAGCCAAGCATCTCGTTGCCTAGTTCGTTGCCGAGTTCGTTGCCGAGTTCATGCCCACGAAACCCTAGCTAATTGGTCTGCGTCATTGATCCGGGCTGCACAGCCCGGACAAGAGCCCCGTGTCTGTGACTGTTAGCCCGAACAGTGGGCACTGGTCCGGGCTGTGCAGCCCGGACCAAGGAGCTAGGTTTGTCAAACAAAGCTTGATATTCAAGCACATAAATGTAACCAGTAATTAATCCATTGGATTTTCCTAATCCACTGGAAAATGTAATCTAGGATTATAATCCTTAGGATTGAGTCTATCCTCAACCTAAAGACTATTAGACATATTGGTTGAAAGTAATAAACTCGTTTCAAAACACAGGGCAAAAATTCAACATACAAGGCAGTGGGACTAATTCAACATAACAAGATGATAAAAGAGAAGAAATGAAAATTGTGCATCTAGAGAATCAAACTCTGGTCAATTCTATGGGAGGGAAATATGATATCACTACACTAGATGCGCATGTTATGACGTGGAAATTTAATTTGTTTTACTTAGTCATATGTTTACAAGTACCGTTTATCTCTCACCCCTCATCCGGGCTAACCAGCCCGGACCTATGCTCCCTGTCCGGGGCTGCTAGCCCGGATGGGAAGGCTTCATCCGAGCTGACTAGCCCGGATCAGGGTTTCAGATTTCTGACCAAGATGAAGGAAGGGTATTTTTGACCAAAAAAAATAATGGCAAAGTGGTAAATAAAACGATCTTTTAAGTGGGCTCACTAGGAAATATGCTGTGCCCATCTAGAAACTCCCGCCTTGAGGTATGGGCATGGGTTGAATCTCAAAATTTTAATGGGCTTTTAGTAGGTGATGGTACAATGATCCATGTGGCTTCAGATCCATAGGTCTATTTGGTATTGCTGACTTGAGGAGTTAATTTAGAGATTATAATTGGAGATGGTTGTTACTGTGGTGAAGGGTCATGTGATGGGAGTTAGAGATACAACTAAACCGTCTATAAGAAAGACTATTTAGATGTCGGACGCAAGGTAAGAGAAGACCAGTCAGAGAAACTCAGTTTTGCAAGACAAGTTGGTGGGGACGGGGCCTAAGCCCTAACAGGAGGCGTCGACACTCGCAAACGAGTTGGGTAGTCTGGATTGCGATGGCGCCCCGGTGGGAGGTACCCATTTTTTTTTTTTTTTTGAAGTCTAAAAAAGGCAGTCCAATGCTAATTGATTACCTCATTGATATATTAGTCTATAGCATGATTAGGATAAAAAGATGGACAACAAATAAGGATCTCAATTCAAGATCCATGTTGTTATAACAACTAGCATGTCAGTATAGTGCTAGTGGATAACATTATCTCCTTGTTCTATATAATCATTGTAATAGCTCTCTTTAAATATTGTTGTAATTCTATTTTATTATATTGCCCACTTACGCATGAGGCATGAGGTTACGCATGAGGGACGATACATGTAATCTATTGTAATCTTATTTCGTTAACATCTGATTAATGAAATGCGAAGAATTACCCATCTTTTATGATTAAAAAAAAGAAATTATTAGCATAATAACATACTGAACAGAGAATACTCATGATCGACCACAAGATTTCTACCACATTGTGCTCAATGTATATGATAACTAAATCTAACTTCTTCACCTTTTTCAATCCTCTGATATTTTTTTTAATCGTTTGAGCATCACTGTATCGTTCCAAATTATATGCCAAAATTTTGGGTGATATATCTCATTCATGGGCAAGACATTACCAATGACTAACCCAAAAGCAGGTATATAAGGTCCTTTATAACAAAAAATCACAAATTTAGAGTACACAAGAAAAAATAATCTAAATATTATATTGTATTATCCAATGTAATTCCTAAAAGGATCGCAACATAGATGATTTTGCGAGCACTTTGTCTAGAATATATTATAATACAACAAAAATGGTAACTCACTAAGCAATAGGAACACAAGGACAAATATGGTGGATAGAAGGCAGGAGATAATTATATTTAAAAAAAAAAAAAAAAAGAAATCTTCAATGGTCTATTGAGAGTCTACTTGCTTGTGGAGGTGGAATCCTCGTTTGGTGGATCCTCCTTGAAGTCTTCAATCGCCGTGTTCTCGACACCTGTGTTCTCGACACTTGGGCGTGTAGAGGTAACCTAAAAATTAGACCCAAAAAAAAATAAATTGAACATGTGATACTAAAACCGAATAAGAGTAGAAGTAGATTGATAATAAAATATGAAGAAAAATATAAAAAGTTAATTGAATTTGAAACAAGAATCTCAAGTATGTAGCAGCATTAGAATGACTCAAGTATAATTTGATACATTATGTTGAATTACAATGGTTAAGTACGAATAGTTCGGGAGTTAAAAGCCAGTAAGGACCACAACTAGAGTTCGCGCCTAGTTTGAAATACATATATGAAATGTGTGACATCACAATCATGTTCAATGTTAGAACATCATAAATGGACATGTAATATCCACGCAAGATAAGGTAACTGTTTCCCGCAAAACTCACACTTCTTTTTATTGCCATTGATTTATGATTACAATAATCTTAAAGTACAATAAAAAGAAGCAAAGAAAAATCAAATGAGATAATTTATAACTTATCACTCTCTTTTACAATAGATATGGATTCTTAAAATGGCTATAAAGTGTTGATCTCGTACTTCGTTAATGATCTAATACTTGGATTAATTTTAAACGTGGAGAATTGATGGAGAAGACTGTTGGCGGCGACTTCTTGTTGCTAGTCAGCGTGCCCTCGCACACTGATCAGTTTGCCAAAGGTCTCCAAGGTGCCCAAAACTCCTCTCTTGATACTTATTTATAGTCATGAGATAGTTATAGGAGTTTCTTTAGGAGATAAGGATGAAATTCTATCATAATTCAACCTTTGATTTTGTATTTCAATTGAATTTGAAATTTTCAATCCGGAGCAATTGGATATGATTGGATTTGTAATTCTAGTAAAAATCTAAAAGGGAATAATCACTGAGCAGACTCAGCCCCGCGAGCGAGGCTATCATCCTCGCATAGGGCTATTTAGCCTCGCGCGGGCTATTAGCCTCGCATGCACGAGGCTATTAGCCTCGCGTGTCTAAGCTATTTTGAATTCAATATCTTCATCCTACAAGACCCCCTCTAAAGTTTTTAAAATCTCGTTTATTGAGTACTAATGAGTTTTGAAATATTTTGGACTTCACTTTTCAAATTTTCAAATTTCTCATCCCTTAAACATGGAGTCAGTTTGTACGCGGGCTAATTAGCTTCATGTTTCATTTTCTTGAATGTAGGGCAGATAGCCTCACGTCTACAATTACTACGCGGGGCTGTTTGCCTAGCATTTCTCTTGAGATTTGCATTGCAAATCCAGGCTGGTTGGGTGGGCACCACTTCCTCTTTTAAACCACCTTTTTATCTTCTTCTTCTCATTCATTCCTTATATCCAAAGGAACACAAATGAACCCATTCCTCCTCTTTAAGAATTCCTTCGAATTTTTTCGAATTTTTTCGTTCTTTCTTCAAATTCTTCCTCTTACCACAGATCAATAGCACCTAAGAAGGTTGCAGTTAGCCGGAGCGGTGTCTCGTCACATTCCCGACCATCGATCGCCGACATTGGCACCGTTCAACCCATTCTTAGGGGTAAAATCCTCTTTAAGCTTTATTTTCTTCCCCATTTTCGAGTAAAAATTGATTGTGATGCTCTAACTGAGGATTTTTGCTATGATTTTTGGGTGAAATTCGGCCAGGGCAATTTTTCGCTGTCGCCGGCGTTGGGGTTCACCGTCGCGGCGAACCGCCTCTTGCTTCTCTTGACGCGAGGCTGAATGCGAGGTAGACAGCCTCGCGTTAAATACGTGAGGCAGACAACCTTGCATTTAGCTATGTGAGGCTATTAACCTCGCATTCAAATCTTTCTACGCATGGCTGACTAGTCTTGCATTCAATTCTCCATACGTGGGGCTATTAGCCTTGCGTTTTTATACTTAGAAAGTCTTCTTGTAGTTTTTGAGGAGCTTCTAATTTCTTTGTTTTCTTGGCAGTGAACTACTTGACTTTCTTATCGAAGTGCCATCACTTTGGTTTTAGAGGATGTTCTGATGGTGAAGTTCAACTTGGATTCCACGGACTAATCCCGTCCTTTACTCCAAGCAGCAACGATGACTGAAAAGATACGTTATCAAGATGTAATCCGTTTACCTTAAGGGAATTGATAAGCGATACTCCTCTTGAAGGTGCGAACCAAGAATAATTACAGAAGCATGTGTTCCTATTTGGTGACTCAATATTGGTTTTAGAGGAGTTTTTATTTGAAGACGAATGCAAATGGCTCCGTCAAGTGGGTGATATGAAGATATTCATTTCGGAGATGGCGAGAAGTTGCTCGTTAACTTATCTTCAGAGCATATCCATCCCTCTTTAGATAGAGTGGAGCCTTACTAAGGACCAAAATGATATCCCTATCAGCAATTTTGGGAGTCAGGATCCTCATCAAGATAGTCCCAGTAGATATCTGACTGGCCTACTTCCGAAAAGAGTGGCGAAGGACTTTACTCTCGGTGAATCACTCAAGCTTGTTAGCACTTTCCTAAATATTTTTTTTGAAGTTCAAGGGATATTATCTTGCTAACAATTTCTGTACTTCCAGATGGGTTTATGATAGGGTTTACTCTATCGACAGGATATGGTGGAGTAGAATGATTAACTTCGCACTCACAAATTTCGAAGCTATCCACAAAGATATTGGACTGTATGGAAACTTCATAAATATACAGTATGGTCTTCCTCATAGCACCTACTACTTGTTCAGTATTCTGGAGATATACAACCCTAAATCTTGGACGTTCTTTATTCCTATTGGTGAACTCAGCTTTGCTCTCTACGAGATGTTCAAAGTCTCTTTACTATCAATGGGGAGTTGCCATATGAGGAGAGTCCTGATCATGGAGGAATCGAGACAAATGAAGATCCAGGATTCCCAAGTATATGAAATATACTAGAAGGTAATGTGCCACTTCTATATCTGTCAGGAAGTTTCGGCACGAGGAGTCAAGATGTTAGCAAAAAACTATGGGCTAACTACCTCTTTTAAGACGTAGATCATCCTTAAATTACTGTGACGAAGTTGGACCCTCTTAACCAAGCTGCTATTGAAGCTTGGATAGCTAATTCGGAGCCACTTCATATGCAACAGAGTCAGATGAGGATGGATTGAAGGCAGGCACGAGTTTCCAGAGCTTCCACTATTAGGCTCAAATGCCTACTTTCAACAGAGATTAATAGTTGGCTTTCTGATACTTTGGTTGAAACGGTGTGTCGTCCCATCTCTACCCCAAGATGCTATTGCTGTTGAAGTAGTTATACATAGCGATTCTTCTTGCCTACGAAAGACCCCTCAGACTTCTGCCCACTATGGTCTGCAAATTGCAGAATGACCTTTGGGAACTTGCGACACAATTTTGCCAAGGAGGCAAAAAGAAGAAGAAAAGTAAATGCAATGATCCTGAAATCGAGGTGTTAAATCCCAATCCTAGGATAGAGCTACCCTCACCTATCTCATGGTGTAGTTCATATTGCACTGCCTCGAGCTTGATGACTTCGCCCTCGGAAGACAGTAGTGGAGCTTCATTCATTCAAAATTATGAAGGATGTGATTGGAGGAACTATTATATGCACACAATTCATACGACAGTTCGCAATTATCAAAACTATCATATCTATCAATATTCTCCAAATATCTCCAGGGGCACTTATGGCGAAGAGTTCAGAGATACTACTGGTCCTGATGGTTACACCACTCTTTCTTCTAGCTGTCTTTGGTGGTTGATCAACATCAGACCAAGATATTTATTATGTCAAGGATCAATATGTTTTCTCGAACCATATTCTCCCAGTAGGTTTGCGCATTAGTTTGTATTCGCAACTCTACTTTGGCAATCCCAACACTCAGCTGCAATTTCGGGGCAACCTGTTTGAGGGTGCTAAAGGGTGGTATCACTTTACTGATAGATGCACGAGAGTTCATTTTGCCCTACCTCACAAGACTCCTAATCTCTATATGTCTCTTGGATTATGCTCCTAGGTACTATAGTGTTAACATTATAGCTACCACCTTTTCGCTCAATCATTCATGTATGAAGGAGATCGAGACATTTTATTTCCAAAGGAAAGGCACCAAGATAGTTTGAGGACGAGATATGGACGATTTTCTTTCTGTTGATAACGATGATAATGATGTTACTATGGTTGCGCATGATGATGTAGCACCCATTCAAGGAGATGTGCCGGCTCAGGCTGCTGTGTCGATTCAAGCTGATGCTCCTGCCCAGGTTGCTATGCCACCTCTGTTTACTGCAAAAATTAGGGATCTTTCCACTGTCATTGAATTGAGAAAAAATACAACTTATAAAAATTTCTCTTTATTTCTTTAATTACAATGAAAAAAATTAAAAATAAAAACAGACAGAGAGAACTTATAAAACGCGTCGCTCTCTTTTAATCAAAAGATCGTGGGATCAAGGCAGCAATGAGAATCAGTTCTTTCCTCGTTGATGATCCGACGTCGATGATTGGAGGCGGTGGAGATTTCTTGAGCTCGTTCTTGGTCTCTTCTGATTGGAAGAAGGTTGGACTCTTGCGCGGAAGAGAGATCTAACCAAAAGTTTTTTTTATACCGGTCCCAACGCTTAAAGGCTCTCGCGTATAACTTGAATTGCTAAATGTTCATTTTGAGTTCTCTTGAGGGGTATTTATAGACCTCAAGTTGTTAAAGAGGATTCTTTGTAGATAAAAACATAATCTTGTTGTAATCATAATGAGATATTTGAATCTTCTTTTGATTAGATTTGCTCTAAAATTCATTGTATCTGGTTTTGTTTCTGCACCCAAAAATTAATTAGACTCAAATTAGAATCTGTAGAATTATCAAATTCAAGTAGAATTAATTTAAAATCCTGCACCCAAAAATTAATTAGAATTTGATTAGAATTTAGGTCTAATTAGAATTTGTACAAATTGAAAAATAGCCAGAGACGAGGCCAAAATATTTGCGCATGACGGAGGCGAGGATTACTGCACGAAACGGGCGACCGGCCTTGCGTCCGCGAGAGGCGGGGCCGCCAGCCTCACATGACCAACTTCGCGGGAGGCAAATTTTTTTTCTTTTCAGCTTTGGTCTTGGCCTCCTGAGCCTCGCGGACGCATGTGAGGCTGGGAGCCTCGCCTCCCGCCGCGAGGCTCCCTCTTTTTATTTTCGTTTCTGTTTTTTTTTTTTTTGCTTCTTTCCACCTCGCGCCTGCGAGGTTAGAAGCCTTGCGCGAGCGCAGGAAATTTATATTATTATTATTATTATTTTAACCTTTTGCTTTTTTCATTTCCCTTTTTTTTTTCTTTTTCTCAGTTTTGGCCTCATGCCCGCGAGGCTGGGTTCCCAGTCTCGTGTCCGCGAGGCTCGTCCCTTATTTATTTATTTATTTACTTATTTTTATTTTTATCCTTTTACAAGACCCCCTCCAAAGTTTTTAAAATTGTCTTTTCTGAAAATTTTGAAATACTTTGGACTTTTTTTAAAAATTAGTGAATGAATTCATGGAGATGGAACTTACTAAGGGTGTGGAGGTGCCTTAGTAAGCTGAGCATTTTGATTGTGATGTGACTCGTTTGTATTGCCAAAAAGAGCTGATGACTCGGCTGGATGACAAATAGAGCTGGTGATTATTTTCATATCAAGGGGTGACCGCCTGACTGACAGAGCCGGAATAATGGAATTGGGATGAAAGGGTGACTTGCTTGGTTGACAAATAAAATCAGAATAATTGAATTAAGATCAAAGGACCATAGACAGAGGTATACTGTTAAACGTACCCATGTAGTTTTGGCAGAGGTGTCTAATTGCACATGCCTGGAATTTAGTAGAGACGCTTAATTGTACACGCCAAGATGATCGGATCAGGATCATCAGTTTCGGCAGACGCCTAATTGCACATGCCTGGATTATTCGTCTAGGTGACAGACAGAGACGGTGGTCGGATTAGTAATCGTTTGAGTGATAGACAGAGCCAATGATTTAAATTTAGCTGTTAGAGTATTTTTAGCAAACCCTCAGCTATTAACGGATTTGACATGCGTTTACCATTCGCCGTTTGCGTTGGACTAGCCATACTATTCTCCTCAGCATGATAAGTTTTCGAAAATTTTATTTGAGCTTAAATACCAAACGTTCCTTATTCCCTTTGCCTTTTTGACATCAGGCAATGATGTATCCTTATATGATAGTATTGTGACAGATTTGTCATGAGATTTTTAGTAAACCCTCAGCTATGAACGGATTTGATATGCCTTTACCAATCGTTGTTTGCGTTGTGTTAGCCATGCTATTCCCCTCAGCATGATGAGTTGTCGAGAATTTTATTTGGGCTTAAATGCCAAATATTCTCTCTCCCTTTTGCCTTAGTAACTATGGATTTATTGCTACCCCTAGTATAATAGGGTTGGCAAGAAACTTTCGATTTCTTTTTCCGTTACTTTTAATAGCATTGGGCGGTTGATTTATTAGCATTCCCTTCTTTTGTTTTTGAAGGTGGCTATATCTAGTGTTTTTTTTAAGAATTTGTCATTAATAGCCATCATCAATCTGTCGCCGTCATGATTGATTAGATAATAGGCTCCGTTTGAATAGACAGTTTCTACTACAAAAAGTCTTTCTTACTTGAGTTTGAATTTCTCCTTGGTCTTGTGGGTGGGTCATGATCATTGGTCTTTTGATAGTTAAGACCAAGCTCTTTTTTTGAAAGTTCTTCGTTTAACTTTTTTGTTAAATACTCTCGAGATGCGCGCTTGATACAACTCAATTTGTTGTTGCGCGTTCAAAATACAAGCTTACCCCTATATTCGCGGGCTTAGCCTTGCATTTTAAGCTGGCATAGCTTCACGACTGGGCAAGTATAATTTCACGTTATATGCGAGGTTAGATTTGTGTGTTGGTTTAGTCTCGCACATTGAGTTAGATTCATATGCTAACTTAGCCTTACACACTGACTTAGATTCACATTTAGTTGCGAGCATAACTTCGCACTCCACGCAGGCATAGCATTGCGTCTTGATCTCTTTACACGAGCTTAACCCAAAAAAAGAAGTTGTTAGCAACATAAAAATAAAAGAGAAATTCCTATGGTTAGTGTTGACACATTTTCATGGTAATTTCATGATCCCGAGATTCACAAATTACATGATTATGTTACCTTTCGGGTTGAATGCGAGATACACAGTTTTCTTCCATTCCATCTTCTTAGTCCCATCATATTGGCCCATTCTAGGTTCCATCAATGATCCATTGAAGTCTCATTTGATGATTCTCTATCCGACTTATCACACTTAAAAGAATTTCATTGAAATTGAGCATTTTAACAAACATTCCAGCACTGAGTGAACTTTGATAACTTGTCACAAATTTCACATATGGTTATAGTGAGCAGACTGTATATAATTGAATAGATCTTTCTTTATCATTCCAATGCATCTTGAATTATCGAAATCAGGGTTAAAATGAGGGAGATATCATTTTTTTTTTTTTTTTTACCGAATGGTGTATTTTCTTGACAGAACCAAATGAAATTCCAACAAACAGTTTCCATTCCTATTCAGATTTGGATTTGACCCAGTCGAGCTTTTGGTTTTCACCCATTATACATGTAACAACCCTAATTTAACTTTATGCAAAAATTTGAAAGAGCACAAAGCTTTTGAAGTCTTGGAAAAGACAGGATTATAATAACTAATTAAAAATAAGTAAGTTATATGTTATCGTAACATGAAAAGAATGGAGATATTATTTGTAAACTTGGGTTGAAAGAAAATATGATGAGGAGAATGGTGATTTTTGCTGACCTAACTGGCTCATGCAAATAAGAGAAATTATATGGTTGCTTTTGTAATGTTAAATGGAGGAGTTGGGTGGAGAAGCGAGGTAGCATGAATAAATAGGATGACATAGAATGGGAGTGAGAGTGAGGAGCCAAGCTCCGGAGTTCTCTCTGAGTACTAAAGAGTGTCAAAGGAGAAACATAATAGATTTTACTACAAGGAATTGCACTAAACTCTAAGGAGTGGGCTCAGATCAATTCAAGTAGCTGACATAAGAATATTTCCCAAGAAATTACAACAAAAATAACCATAATCAAATAAGTACTTTGGGTGCATGGGGCTTTATAGTATAAAAAAAAAAATTATGCAGTGCAAAGCACCACCTAAACCCAGAATGAAAATATAGTTTAAAATAAAAGATATAATTTGTAATCACAACTTACTACTCTGATAGAACATGTGAAGAGAAGTGCACAGCTGGTGGCTTGTTTGGATAATCCTCTGTAAATTGAAGTGTCAGCTTGAACATGCCTAACAAATTTATCAGAAATTAGGGAACAAAAATTAAGAAATCACATAATAATAAGGAAATCAGGAGCAATAAGTAGAGCACTGAGCAAGAAAAAAAAAATTATGAATGCAGATAATCAAGTTCGCCAATGAACCCAAAACAGTACATATAAAGTCAATGTGAAATAGAAAAGTACATACAATGTGTTGCTGATAAATTGAGCCCATGCATGGTAGAATCTAATGGAAATATACTACACTCTATAACTTTAATTATCTTTTTTTGGGAATGAAGGCAGGTTAGAATTAGGAAGTTTAGGTGAATTAAGAAAATAGTTTCGATTTTCCCATTTTAGTTAGATTTCAAGTATTTTTTGTTATCATTGCGTCAAAACGGAAACAAATGATGAGAAAACAAAATCTTCTACCGAAGTAGCGCAACTGTGGCAGGCTGGCAACTATCTATTTTTTGTAAATTTGGTCCTATATTGTTCCTACACTAGTTTGCTAAAATTTATAATGTCAGTGAGCGTTGACTAGGATTCTGTTCTGCAGCTTGTAGTAAGAGATCTGCAAGTTTCTTCCATGAGAATCAAAAACAAATATTCTCTTCACCTCTTCAAGTAGTGAAACAGTATAATAAAAATTTGATGAACTGGCTATTTGTATGGCTTAATCTCATTGATTTTATACGAGCAAGTTTCTTCCCCTCTAGTGAAGCATAACGAATAGGCGCTATACAAATTCACATTTTTTTGCTGTTGTCTAAGATTGTGGTTGGAAGTTGTCATTTAGTGGAGGAAGCCAACTGCCAATGCCACAAAGTAATGAAAACAAACGGGTTTAAGTCCTCAAAATCCTTTATTCCCTTTTTGGTTTCATCTCTTCCTCTCAATCTTTAAGAAAAGGAAATTGAAAAGAGTAGAAGCTGACCGCAAGATATCATATGATAGAAAAAATGTGCAAGGAAAAGGAAGAGAAATAAATATTATGCCACCAAGGCATTTTATGGTGTTAAATTGTAAATCCCTTCCGCAGGTAATTTTTCTACAAGTCAAATACTCAACACATATGAGTACAAAATAAATGGGCATATGTTCTTCTTTGGCCAATTAAAATTATATCTTTAAGCTTGGTGCTAAAAGCCTAAGCTGATACTCAACTCAGAAATGCCGAGCGTTCGTCTCATTGCCGGTACAAGCAGATAACCAAGTAATATTCCAAATAATTACATATATCATGACAAGCATCTAGATTACGAGGCAAACATAAGGTGAATATGCCTAAGTAAATGAACAATAAGAATAGAAAAAATAAATGTGTCAATGAAACAATATTCAAGAAATAAAAAACCATTATTAATCTCTTTATTGGAAATGTAGCCAAATATTAGGGCATTCCGAAGCATGATATTATTGTCCTAGGGAGCGCTGCTAAATTGCAGGAGGATCTTGCTGCACTCTCAAAGTCCATCATCAATAATGTTTTAACTATCAGAAATCGATGATGTATCAGTCAGCAAAATTCTATACCGAATATCATATATCAGCTGATATATTGTGATATTTACTAAATATCATATGTCCTATCAGACATGTTCTTCAATGATATATATATATATATATATATATATATATATATATATATATATATATATATATATGTGTGTGTGTGTGTGTGTGTGTGTGTGTGTCTGTGTGTGTGTGTGTACATACACACACACACACACATATATATGCCTACATAAATTATATAAAGCTATTTTAAACAAGTTAGGACCCTAAGGAATACCTACCTTAGTAATTTATATTGAGCCCATAAATTATTTGATATTTGTAGAATCCTATCAAATACATCAAGACATATACCAACTGATGTCCAGCCTTCAAGACACAAAAATAAATCAAAGTACATAGTGTAGCTGGTCGCTTCTAGTAGTTGCCACTTGTGATGGAAGAATGATCGATGAGAGGGCAAGAGACTACCAATAGAGCTCTTATTCTATCTCTTTCTCATATATATAGATCATTGGATATATAAGCTAACTAGCCAGGTTAGGTTTTTTTACATAATTGAAAGAATATTAGGTAATACTACTTACATGGTGATATTTTTTTCACAGTCAAGCCTATACATTAGTTCATTTCTGTCCACAATGAGAAACAATATATAAACACATTTGACGTGTCGGTTAGAAAAAGAAACCGAGAATCGGCCAATAGACCAGATATCTAAATCACTGCTCAACAATCTCTTCCTTCCAAGAGTTTGACATCCTCACCACCTAAATTTGTGTGACATCCCAACCCAATAAATTATTACATTAAGATGTAGGGATCAAAACAAAGAGAATCTATGCAGTGCAGAATTTGAAACAAAACGTAGTACGAAAAAATAGTTTATCCAACTACTCACGCTGCTTCAGTGGAAAAGTCATAAACTTTCCAACAAATAAACACAAAATTATCATCCTGAAGGGGTGGAATTGAACCAATCGAACCAAACAATGACAATTTCTTATTCGAAATCAAATGTAATACAATTCATTATATATTTTAGTATCCTAATTCAGTTTGCGAACAATTCACTGAAAAATTTCTTCAATTTTTTCCCTTACTTTGCACAGTGAACACTAATGAGATCAATACTTTTGATAAAGTTCATCTAGGATTAAACATCCGCCAAATTAGGGCTTCTTATAGAATGAATTTACAGATTATGTTAAAAGATATATAGAAAACACTGGAGATATAGCAGAATATTAAGATAATCAACGATTTATACATAAATTTCCACACAAATTCTTAAATTAGAGACAAAGTGGAATTTAGAAAACAAGTAAATTAAAGAAATTACTCCATACAATAACATATACATGATGAACTCAAGACCTACTTGATAATTGGGTGAAGATCGAGCCTCGGGAGATTGCTAGGCTATCTTGATAGAGATTGAAACTCGAAATTCTCCATCTCGGAGAGCACCTCCTCAAGCGGTGCTGCAGCTTCCGAAGGCGTCGGCTGGTCCAATTCCGGTGGCGCGCCGTAGATAGGTTGCAGTGCGGGAGGCCGAGGTCCACCATAGTGAGAGGGCTAGATAGGGGAACTTCTAAAGGGGCACAACTTTTTTCCTAGTGAGCCCAGTGAAAACTTTAACTTTATAACAATCCTGCCATCAAAAAAATTTCTCCATCTTACCCTTCTTCCTTCTCCCGCTTCCTCCATCTCTCTCGCGAGCAGCAGGTTTTTTTTTTTTTTTTTTTTTTTTTTTTTAAAGGCTAAAACCCATTCTTTTCATCTTCCTTTTGCACCAGGCTCAAGACTACTTCAGGCTGAGATTTATTCTCATCTGCAGTGCACAAAACAGGTTCTGCATCAAGTGTACGAGGGTCCTCCAACTTATGACCAACAGTAGCAAATTCTTCTACTTTAGGATCAATCAATGCTATTTCGTGTTCTTCATGCTCGATCCCCTGCAACTGAAACAAAAATTATTTGTATAAACAACTGCATCTCCAGAAGAAGGCAACTTGCTAACTTCCTCATCAATGAAAAGTATGAAATCATTGTTCATGTATGGGCCATTACTTACCAGCAAACGACTAGCGGCTGTTCGGACTGACAGTCCGAACAACCGAATTTCGTTCGGACTTACAGTCCGAACGAATTCAAACTGTTCGGACTGACAGTCCGAACAGTTTGAATTCGTTCGGACTGTAAGTCCGAACGAAATTCGGCTGTTCGGACTGTCAGTCCGAGCAGCCGTTTGTGGTTCGGACTGATAGTCCGAACGGATAAATTTCGTTCGGACTGTCAGTCCGAACAGCGGGCTGACATAGTTAATTCATTGATCTAACCTATGTTAATTGATATTTCTATAGTTAACCAAAATTAACGTCAGTTTAAAGACTTATGTCCTGATACACCAACCCATTGATATACTGATACATAGTTTAATACGATACAATGATACTCCACATACAAAAAATTAATGATACTGTTGATACACAAATACACAGATACTCATTATATACCGATATAATAATATAATGAAACATGGATACTCCGATACAATGAAATAACGGCACAATAACTGATACAATGAAACAGTGTTTACATTAAAAGAAAAAAACGACCAAAAGAGTTCATTACAAAGAAAAACCATAAATTCAACATAACTCGAAATGTTTGGAAAAATTATTTTACACCGGCCACTTCAAGTTACAAACATCATCCATATCAATGTATAACTCACACAAAATCATTGTCTTCTTGTCTTCCTCGGGGGTTGACGTCTACTTCTGGTTCGAGTCATAATTGCGGTATCGGGTGCATTTGGAGTGGATTGATATGGTGTTGGTTCTTTTGCTTGTTCTTCTGGTGGTTCTTCTAGCTGGGTGCAACCAGTTAGCACGGATTTGATCTTCGCAAGTGCAGTAACTAACAACCCAGATCGCTTCTTGAATGCCTTATCCCTTTGCGCTAGTAATAGATCGATTATTGCTTCTATGGGTGTATATTTCTATTATATTAAAGGAGGCAAAGAAAAAAGCATCAGATAAACCGATTCACCGTATGGAACATAAAATAATGCAGATATATGGTTATTACCTCATCATCGACATTTGCTCGGATTGGTTGACTTCCTTTCTCTGCTGGGGGTTCATCTGGTGTTACTCTAAGGAAGCGCTGTGAAAATTTAGAGAATCAAGAAATATAATCTGACGTGCAATCAGATGGGTAGTCAGCAATAGACCCACAGTGCTCCATATACAATACGTGATCATACCAATTTCCTCACGTACTAATTCCATGAATTGGGTGTTTGGCTCAGGTGTCAACAATGACCATGCACTTATTTTTCTCCAGTGACTAATACATCGAAGTGGATCTCGTTCCTGTATATATATTATAGTCTTAACATATGCACACAAACAATAGAGTAGTTTATGATTTATAACGGGAAATAATTACCTCATCTTTTAAAACGAAGTAAGCAACGTGCGTCTTGAAACTCTTCAGTACTGATAAATCAACTGGACCTCAGTAATTTGACTCATGAAGATCATCTTCAGAGCCTCCTGCATCAGTATTCCCTTCTTCTAGTCTTGCAGTATCATATCTGATCAAATTCGGAGTTTCTATATTTAATTCAATATCTACGGCCACTTCGATTTCTCTCTCTCGTATCGGGCGTTGGATTTGTGGTCGAGATGCTGCTTTCTTCCTCCTTAACGAGACAGTTGGTCGAACGCGAGAAGATTCTGCCGGATCCATCTATATAATACAAAGATATTTCATTTATAGATACTTTTTATCAAAACAATAAATTTTCTATGTGCAAATAAGTAGTAATAAAGTTTAATTTGCTACAAATATCATATTTTATCTATTTATTTTAAACTTCTAAATTAATTAATAAATTTTAATATTAACATCTATAATTAGAAATTAACTACATTTTCGCATATTTTACAACTACGATTACAATATTATATTTACTTCACAATTATAATCTAAATATAAAAAACAAAAAATGTACTCGTTTAGAATTTCCCGATTGTAAATTATTATCAAACTAAACAAGAAGTTTTCAGTTTTCAGGACAGTCACAGAGCAAATAAGAATAAACTAAATAAAATAAAATTAAAATTAAATTAAAGAAGACTTACAGTAGAGCTCAAAAATCTGAGACCAAATTAGAAGAAATGAGGCAGCAGAGGATGGGGGTGTGGCAGCGGACACTAGGGGCGGAGGGTGGAGGGTGTGGCAGCGGCGGGTGGGGACGGAGGGTGTGGGGGCAGGCGGAGGGGGGGTGTGTGGCAGCGGCGGGTGGGGGCGGAGGGTGTGGGGGCGGTCGGAGGGTGTGGGGGCGGGCGAGCGGGTTTCGGAGTGTGGCAGCGAAGGCAGGTGGGGGAATGTGGCAGCGGCGGTGGGTGGGGGAGTGTGGATGCGGCGGCGGCGGCGGGTTGGAAGGAGAAGAGAGGGGCGGCGGCGGCGGCGGCGGCAGGTTGGAAGGAGAAGAGAGGAGCGGCGGCGGCAGGTTGGAAGGAGAAGAGAGGAGAGGGATTATGGGTTTGGGGGTTTTATGAAGAGAGGAGAGGAAGTGAGGAGAGAGGGTTTTACGAAGGATATCGGTTAAGGGTATTTTGGGAATTAAATTGGGCTCATTAAGAAATTCTACCACTTCTTAAACTTAAACTGGGTTCACTAGGAAATCTGGGCTCACTAGGAAAAAAGTTGTGCCCCTTTAGAAGTTCCCCTAGATAGGCATGGTCATTGGATCCGGCCCAGCCCGAATATCTAGGTCCCAGCCTGGCATCTCTGGGCCCGAAGGGGGTGCGATGGGCATGGCTCCGGGGCGGCCCATATTTACTAATACGTTCATTTTTTCCAAAAAAAAAAAAAAAAATGCAAAAAGAATACATAACGTAAAAAATTGAAAAATTATGTAAAATTACTAAAAATATAAAGGATAACTATGCTTTTTAACTAAATAAATAAATATTTATTAATCACAAACTTAACAAATTTACACATTTATAAAGAATTTGTGATTTGAATCGAAAAAAATATGGAAATTATTGTATTGCAATGATATGGGTACATCCTAGGTTGGCATATTCTCATCTATTTTTGATCATGTGTAAGTAATGACTTAAGAGAAATTTAAAATTATTATTTTATGTTGCCAAATATACTTCTCAGTTTTCAAGTGCACTCAGTGCCATATCAATAGCATCCCATCTTTATTACTTCTTCTCCCGTTCACCAATCTCTTAGGCACATAAGTGCTTGTGGTGCGTTTACATCTAAGTTTGTTTTGTGGTCCTCGATTATCTATTCTGCTGAATACGCTCTCAAAAATTATAATAGAAACTTAAATTGCTAGTAAATTGTGGGTCATGGTGAAAATAAATAGATAAATTATTAATCCAATTTGCTTCCACCATCCCAAAATATCAAAATCTTCTTCATTATTAAGACATTTAAATAGTGGAGTAGACAAATAGTTGTTAAGTTCAGAAGTTTTTCTTATGGATAATAATCCCAAGCTACGACCTACTAATTATATAGTTAATTAAGGAGTTTCGACATAAAGACTTATTTTTTATTGGACTAGATTTTTGCTGAGACTGGGACGGCTAAGTAGCATTTTGAAAGAAATAAAAGTAGGAAAAGAAATAATCTGAGTAGTATCATAATTTTTAGATATATTTTCTGAAGAAATACTTGGTCTACCACCAGTGAGGACAGTAAAATTTACTATTAATATTATTTATAGAACTGAAGAAGTTTGTAGGCCACCTTATCGAATTAAAATTGCAGAATTAAAGGAAGTTAAGAGGCAAGTAGATGAGCTATTGAAGTTGAATTTTGTGAGATCTAGTGTTTCACCTTTGGGAACTCCAGTATTATTAATAGGAAAGAAGGATGGGAGTTAAAAATCATGTGTGAATTATAGGGGTTTGAATGCAGTCACAATTAAGAATAAATATCTATTGCCAAGGATAACTAATTTGTTTGATCAACTGGGAGGAGCAATAGTATTCTTGAAGATACATTTT
This sequence comes from Dracaena cambodiana, assembly GCA_036321105.1. NCBI lineage: Eukaryota > Viridiplantae > Streptophyta > Magnoliopsida > Asparagales > Asparagaceae > Dracaena > Dracaena cambodiana. Next base: position 32,328,947 of record JAYEPQ010000014.1, read on the forward strand.
CGTTCTCTATTCCATCAAGTATGAGTCTGAACAGAAAATATTCCAAAAACTGCATTTAGAACCATACATGATCACTTTAAATAATTGGTGATGCTGTTTCCAGTAACTAATACTCTAACAATATTTATTAATCTGATAAACCATGATTTTGCTCAGTATTTAGATAAATTTGTAGCGGTGTTTATTGGTGACAAATTAATCTATTCCAAGAATAGAGAAGAACATGCTGAGTATCTGAAAATAGTTTTGCTGACTCTTATAGAATAGAAGCTATATGGAAATTGAACAAATGTGAAATTTGATTGGATAAATTCATTTTTCTGGTAATATAGTTTCTAGCGACGGTGTATCAGCCGATCCTAAGGAGATATGAGTTATGATGGATTTGGCATGTGCCAAAATCAGTGTCGAAAATTGAGAGTTTTCTATGACATCAGGGTATTATTGAATATTTGTATAGAACATTGGAAGATTGTATCATTTTAAATAAACAGACCAAAAAAGGAATGAGATGTCTCTGGAGAAAGAGTGCGACAAAATATTTAAAGAATTGAAATGAAGGTTAATAACCATGCCAGTGTCACCCATTTCCAGATAACCCTGGATGCGTGAAGATTTATAGTGATGTTTCAAGTTAGGGATTATGGTGTGTTGACATAAATGGAAGAGTGGTTGAATTTGAAACTTGCCCTTAAACTTCCTGAGAAAAAGAAAAATAATATTATGATTGCATTTTCTTCAAGATTGGGGAGACACAAATATTGATGAATTATAATAATCGATATTGGTAGACTTGACGAGGTTAACTAGGTAAATGGATTAGGAGATAAGAAACAATTTGAGTGAATGTAGGTATAAAGGATATAAGAAGGTCTTAGAAGGCTCAAGATTTTGTAAAATTAGTTAGGTTGAAAGGTAAATAAGAAATTAATGATGAACTATATTAAAAGAAGACAAATTTTATCATGCTAGAACATGACATTGTATCTTATTACTCAAATTTGGTTTTATCTTTTTAGATTATTGCCTTACTCTATTACTTTTATTGACCGTTCCCATCTGATGTTACATATTTCTCATCAGAACTTTAACCTAAATGATTCATGTCTTGAATATTTTATATCTCAAAAGTCTTATTGAGTCGGCGAGGCAATTGTAGAGATATATTCTCCAGCGCCAGCAATTGCAGTCGTTTGATAAGATCATTGTGTGTGATTGAATTTTGTAACTAGTTATGAATTTATTTCTTATCTTATATCCCTTTCATTCATAGTCTTGTTACATCAGTATTGTAATAGTTCAGATATATTTTCACTTCTAGAGCCTATTACAAAATGTAATAGGACTTTGGGAATGAACTTTATAGAAATATTTATCACCTGTATCTTATCCATTACTTAATCAGGATGGCATGACACTCCAAATTGGTAGCAGCTATTCCTGATTAAACCCTATTTTGCATTTGAGTTACTTCATCCAAATAAAATTTTGAGAACTGGAAATCCTGTCTACCTATTATCATGCCTACCAAAGACAGAAATTATTCATGATGTATTTCGTATACCATAATTGAGAAAGTGCTTAGGTGAAAGTACAGAGTAGTGGATTTATTAAAAGTAGATATGAGATCAAGCCTAAAATATGAGAAGTGTCATGTAAGAATCATTAACGGATAGGAGAGTGTCTTGAAAAATCAGGTAATTCTATTAGTTTTGTTTCGTAGGATGCACAATTACTGAGAAATTTCTCTTGCGAACTAGAAAACGATATCATGATAAAGTAACCTTACTTTTTCTCATGATCAGATATGCCAGTTAAATTTTGAAGACGAAATTCTTTTGTTAGGTGAGTAGGATGTAATATTTCAAAGTTCAAACTATCTGTATCCCTTTTGAGTTCGATCGTGCCGGATAAGATTACCTAAGTATATTTTGGACTCCGAAATAAACTCCGATGGGCGTAATTTAAAATTCGTAACTTCAAATGACATTTGGTATTCTCGATAATTAGTTTTATAATATTTAGAATTTTTAGAAATTTTTCTTACGAGACCGAAAAATACTTCCAAAATTGCTAATTTAATAATATTAATATTATCCTTCCAATTACTTCAAAATTTTGGTTTATTTATTTCGGATATCGAAATGATGGATAATTTTGTAGCGTTCTTCTCATTGAGTACTTTGTCCTGCATAAATTTGGTAGTATTTGAAGAATACCAAATAAAATTATTAATAAATAAATAAATAAATAAATAAAATAAAATAAAATAAAATAAATTAAGGGAGGCGATTTGCATTGTGCTGTGCTATCGTGACTAAGGAATGGGTGGCAAAGGGGGGGGGGGGTACATGTCGGAGTATTGGAGAGAGTGGAGAAGTTGGTGAAAATAAACAATAATAATTACAAACCGCCTCACTCTCACCCTCACTCTCACTCTCACTCTCACTCTCTCACCCTCACTCTCACCTTCTCAGAGAACAAAAAAAAGGGGAGAAAGAAAATCAAACTGAACCGAAGATTTAAAACGAGGTTTCGAGATTAAGCCGAGACAAGTAATACTGCTATATTTTTCGTTCATTTCTTTATTTAATTTGTATTTAATTTATATTTGTATATGTGATTTATTTAGCAAAAACAAAATAGCTAATAAATACATGACACTGAAAATGTATTAGCTAATACAAATACAGTGGGCCTTATGAATAATAATGCAGTAGGCCTAAATAATAAAATGCATTAGACCTTATGAATAATAATACAGTGGGCCTTAATAAATAAATATGCAGGGTACTTAATAAATAAATATACAGTTTATTACAGTATGTACTTGGCCCACGATTTGGACTATTGATTGGTATTGAGTATTGAACCAGATTATTAAATCAATTTTGATAAAATATATTGTGATATAAATATGCACTAATATTATTAAGATGACATGGATATCTAATTCATTTTGCTACAAGTCAGGTGTTTTGATATTATAAGTCATGTGCTGTGATTCTACAAGTCACGTGCTATAATGTTACAAGTTATGTACAGTCGTGAAAATGCAAACATGTTAACATGAATTGAAAAATAAATAAAGAAAGGAAAGAAAAATAAGCAAATAAATATAAAATAAAATAAATCATGTTATAATATTTTAAGTCATGTGTATAATGTATTATGAACCCGTAATGAGAGAAACTATATGATGGATAGCATGATGCGTGACGTTCGATAATTATCAATAATAAAGTGTATTATATGATACTTGTATGAATAATACATACGGTTTATGTGATACATGACATGTAATTCATGGTATATATACACTTGAATCAAATACATGACATTTTTGAATGAATTAATTGAATACTTGATACACGATGAGTATGATCATTTATGGGAACATGATAACAACTTTCTTGTATTTTAATACATGACATGAAGTATCTTGATACATGACATGAAATATGTTTGTGATACGTGTGCACATATCTTGAATTTTGATTTCTCGTGATAAGGACATGTACACAGTTTGACTTGATAAGTACGTGTTCCCATTAATTCATGTATATCATGTATTATTGACATGGAGATTGGGGAAGCTATATAATGGATAAGAACTGTATTGTACGAGAATTTTATTGCCAACTTCTTGATTGAGATGTTGAGGACTTTAACTGCAGTACCATGGGATGGTACTAAGGCACTGTTTGATACATGAGTCGCCATAAGGGTGATATCCGTTACTATTTCACCGTATGGAGTTTGACTTGAACACCTAGCGGTGTATCATGGTTCAGTGCCATGGCTTTGAGGCCGGGTGTTGCGTATACACGGGCACTTGTATAATACGAAAAATTGCGTGCTATTTTATCCATTATTTGGTTTCAAATGCTAACAAAGTCTTGACCTAGACTTGACATCTTTACAAGATATTTACTTGGTATTACAAATGACACGCATAGTCTTACTTATTTTATTTGTCATTATTCACGTGACATGCTTAACACTTTCACAATTTAATTGCATACTTTATCTTCAGTACTGCGATAGTACATATATATTTTTCTTGTGTTACTTGTTGGTTAAATTTCCTAGGTTTTAAACCCAGGTTTGGGATACAAAGAAGGAGAACCAACCCCGTCTGAAGACCCGTACTTCATTGACTAGACCGAGCGATAGTAGGCAGTGAAGTGATTTTGGAGGACCTTTGTATATATATGTTTATATTTCATTTTGTCTGTACACTGGTTTTCTCTTTTATGTTCATATTCAGAACAATGTGCTATCTTATGTACCTAATTTTATGTATAAATAAAATCTTTTTAGTTTCAAACGTGTTATTTATTCATCTGATGGTGACAGTAGTTACGTTATTCCAAGATCATGTGACTGTTGGGTAACGTTTTGCAAATTTTAAGTAACGTCCTCCGTTTTGGGAAACAGCTAAAAAACAGGAGCATTACACTCGTAGTTTGCCATTCCCCTGTACGAGCTCCACCCAACCGACACCCTTATCTATGAACTCCATTCCATTATATTTACATAAATTTCATATTATTTTGATTATTTTGGTTCCTTATCAACCAAACTCCGCCTAGTCTAACTATTTTCGCCAACTTAGTCAACATTACTAATCACTAACAATATTACTTATCCCCATCAACACCACTCATCTTTGCTAACTCCATTAAGACCACTCAACTCCGCCAACACACTATTCTTCATCAATTCTACAAACTCGCCTTATCCTCGCCGACTTGAGTCACATCCTTCAACAATTCTCCATGTCATTCCTTTTTCTTGCAAATCTACACTCCTTGCCAACTCTCCCATGAAATTTAGCCAAACTCATTCACTATTTTAGTTAAGAATTAGTTTAAGGTCAACTTTATTATATCACCACATGATTTAATATTTTATCATTTAATTGCATTACTTAACTGATAATTTACTTGATAATTCTTAATCTCTCAGATTTTTGGTGCGAACGGTTACACTTTACTTGACTAATCATTATATTATATATTAATTTGTTCTTATGATGTCACGTGTTACTTGCCTGATAACTACTTGACTCATATCATGCATATTTGTCTATGCCTCTTGATTTGCTTGGACATATATTTGGATCTTAACTTACTTGTAATGTTCTGTCTTCAGACATGACTCGATTGTGTAATATGCTACAATGATACTAACTCTGCATAGTGCCGCTTAACTTGACATGACTTGATTTCTTGTCAAATATATTAATAAACAACGGGGGTGCAGGAGAACTAAATAGTGTAATGAAACATGTATTATGAAAGTTAGGTTGTGCAACTGTATCGGTGCCATGCTGTCGATGTCTATTTAAGGATATACTCGTACTTAGCGATACGGTTAGTTCAACGGAGACTAACGTCTTGACTATGATCCTGGGTATGTACGGAATAATACTAGCACTTAGTAGTGTAGTAGGTTCAAGAGAGACCAACATTTTTGCTGTGATCCCGGTATTCACGGATAATATTAGCACTAGCGGTGTAATTGGCTCAAGTGAGACCAGTATCTATGGTCGTGATCCCGGGTATGCATGGGATAAAATTTGCACTAAGTAGTGGCTGGTCCAAGGGAGATCAGTGTCTATGGCCGTAGTACCGAGCATACACGGTACACTTCTAGAACACGTTGTATCTATCCACCAATCAGTTTCATCAAGTGTTAACTTAATACCATATGGAGATTGAATACTTAGTGAGGTTGAAATTTCCACGTTATGCTTAACGGGGATTTCCTCTAGTTTGCTCAAGTATTCAGGAGTCATGTGAACTATCCTAAGATTAAACCTTACAAAGATTAATATAATTACATATTATTCTACATCTTGTTATACATGACATTTGTATCTTATCTTGCATGAATATTACATATTTATTTATTACGTTATACCTTTAAGACAATCATATTACATTCTCCATACAAGTACTTTCATTTTTCACGTATGCTATGCTTTCTTTTTATATAATTCTTGTAAATATTAAAACTGTCCCATTCGTGATTTCTATTTCTTGCCTCGTCTGACCCCTGAGTTATCTCCACACGCCTAGGTGATAGAAACTCTAAGGAGGACCTGCCAGCTGAAGATTCATAATTCCAGGAATAAACAGATCTCAGCGAATCATTGGAGACTCTCCTTTTCATGTAATCATCTCCTATTTGGAAATTATTGTATACAGTCTTAATTTATATTCTTTGTTTAGTAAGTTACTTTCTTTTGTTATAATTATTACCTACTATGGGTAACATTTCCTATAATCATCTATATTATAATGTTTTCCAGAACTATTTTGGTTGATGTAATATAATATTTTGGATTGTAACAATATAATTTCTTCCTATTTTGCACTCTGATTGCATAATTGACAAATTTGGAAATAGAACTTTTAATTGACTGATATTGACAAATTTAATAGAAATAGAACTTTTAATTGACAAATTTGGATTCCAATAGATAATGATAGAAATAAAAATAGAGAAATAACTACCAATAAAAGATAAATTTGAATATCAGAAGTAACTTAAAAGTGCAAGATTGAAATAAAAGAGTGACAAAATGTTGGTTTCAGCTATTCCATCAGATCTTCAATTTGTCCCATTTAATAAAAGTTCTATTTTCTTCTAAAATATTATTGTGTATTTAATAGTAACAATGACTAATATTGTATTGAGGCTTAATGTATTTTCACGAATATATTGCTGACAACTTGGCTATCTAGCCTTCCGAATGGCGGGCTGTTACAGCTGGTATTAGAGCCCAGGTTCTCAAATTAGTTTAAGTGATTTTAATTGATTTGGATCCTGTTACAAAAATTTTGCCAAATATGTATGCAATACTAACTGAATTCTTTGAGTCCCATCCTTTGATCCATTCATATCTCTTATTTCGTTTCTAAGATATGCTTGTTTTATAGAAATTTTCATCCCAAATATGAACTAAATATTTACATTTTAACAACAGTTCTTATTTTTGAAATAAATTTTCTATAACCCTTCAATTCAATTATGTTTACTTTTTTCGTAAGATGACTCATCTATTGCGTGGATGAAGATCGAGCTCAGTTAACGAGATGGTGAGTGCTATCCAAAGTATAGGCGAATTGTTCATTGTAACTACCCTAACATGATATGATTTTTCTTTATTCATATTTCCCATATTTATATTAAAACAAAAATTTATAGCAATTTAATTTAACTATTATTTTATAGTCATAAAGTATTATTTTACTAAAGCCCATAAATAATTTTTCTATTTTAACAATTCCATGAGAGCTCAAGCCCATTAATTTGGCCTAGCTCTAAATAATAATAATAATAATAATAATAATAATAATAATAATAATAATAATATTGTATAAGATAACCCAAATTTCAATAACATTTATTAGCCTCATATTCCTACTACGTAGTCAAATTTTATAACCTTTCATTTTGAATATTCAATTTTACCTCAATCATTCAATTCCTAAAATTAATCTTTATTCAATTATATTAATGAGGCTTTTTAACCCATTTAAATCAAATTTAAAAATTATCATTAAAAAACTGTAATCCGTTACTATTATGAGCATTTGACCAATTTCAAAATATGTTCTTAAAAACCTTCTAAATTAGTCCTAGTTATGAGCCTTTGACTCATTCAATTCCATTAATCTCTCTCTTAGGTCAAACACTCTAAATCCTATATGAATCTTTCATTTATCTTAGTTTTTATGCTTGCAAATAAAATTCTTTACACACTCCTTTCTCTACACGTCGATCGTCACCGACCACTAGAGGAATCGTCTCACAAGCATTTTCTGCTACCAGGATGTGCCTTCATCGCATATGCCGTCCCATCGGCAATCTCTATAGACCGTCATTATCCTTACATCGGACTGGCACCAGAATCATTATTGTCCCGTCAAAGCACCATACCTCTTCACACCTAACTTTCATAATGAGTTTTTCTAGTTGAGGTTAGTAGTAATCCTTTCCTTATTAGGTTTGGTTTTATTAGATATAGGTTAGTTCTCACTTCCATATCCATAAAAATCTAATTAAAATCTACAATCCTTCATCTTATAGACCCAATAAGATGAATATACTATTTGTCTACTTCAAACCCAGTAGCCTATAATAACTAAAAGCAGATTTCTTACATATCTTAACAATTCAAAATAATTTTTCCAAAATCACAAAAAAAAATCAATGTTTAATCTTTATAATAATTTGTTATTTATCTTTTATCAGAAAGATGAGTGTGAATCTATTTAACGAGCGCATCTTCTGGCTGAGGTGAGTTTCTTCTCGAACTTACTTTTCCATGCACCATTTCTATTAGATAAGAATAAATTATATTTCAATTTTATATAATTATTTATTTATGTCATGATATAAGTTATTATTTATATCAACAAGAATTCTTTAAGTAACTTATATCTTATTTTTAAGAATTATCTCACATGTAATTTGATTATTTTACAAACTTTATTCAAATAAATCATATGTTATGAATGGATTAAGAAAATAGTAAATTGAAACACTAATTGATGCTGATGATGATTGTAATGTTGTATGATAACAGTGTCTAGAAAAGAGTTCAAAAGAAAAGTGATTTTTAATTAAGAAATGTATTTACACGGAAAATCTCCCACTTCCTTACTCTTGTCTAGCTATGTGTTAATATGATATGTAGTCAGAAATTTCTAAAATTAGTGGTTTAAATTTTGGTAACATTTTACAATTATAAACATCTCTCTCTAAGATTCACTGAACTAGAATAAACTTGAACTATACTAGAACTCGAACAGAATCATGATCATATTGATTGAAAATGTATTGTACTGGACTCGACACGATCTTAATAACTGCAAATAATACTGAGTTGGGAGAGATACTTATTTATTGAAATCTTTGTTTTGACTGTACTGTTAAGTTGTACAACTGATTTTTGCACACACAATGGGTGCATGGTGATTGGCTGGATCACATCTAAAAATTACTATTTATCATTATGCAAGTCTGGGTCAGTTCTGAACAATCCTGGTAATTATTTTCCTAGGTCTGTATGAGAGACAATCGAAATACAGATATAGTATCAATTAAATTCTCCAATAATATATGACACTTTTAATTAGAAAATTTGACATGTAGGCTAGAGCTTAATTTTGATTAGAATAACCATTATCAAGTACCTAATTAGTAAATTAATTCATTTTCTATATTTACATTCCTATGTATTATCTAAGTTTATTTAAGTTACTTTTACTCTTTATCTTTTCATATTGTTATTATTTTTATATTTGGTCGCGATCTAATGACTTGCATGTGCATGCCTAGATTTTGAGATAGATCTGATTGAGCAAATTGAAGTTCTAAAACATTCCAATGAGTAATTGAAGCTAGTAGATGGACATGTTTCCTTTTCAGCATTGTATTTATTATCATAGATTGCTTATTAAAATGCTATCTTTGTCCACATTTGTTTCTCTATCCTTATTTCAATCATTATCCATTGTAATACAAATTTATCCATTGAATAAAAGTTCTATTTTTAAATTATTGTTGTGTGTTTAAATTGTGGCAAAGATTGATATTATACTAAGGCTTAGCATATTTTCACGAATACGTTGCCGAACAACTTGATTATCCAGCATTTCAGATAGCAGGCTATTATAATACTTTTCAAAGATGTAAATCTGAAATGTAGAATGTTATTTAGAGCATTTAGATGATGAAGAGGCTAGCTAAAATCACCAAAAGCTTTTCCTTCTTCAAAAATCTTCTCCAAAAAATAGCCCAAAAATTTTCTCTCTTCTTCTTCTTAAAACCCTTATAAATATGTTTCATATCTCCAATTAATCCAAATCCTTGATTTAATAAAAAATAAATTATAGCTTTTAATTCCAGTGAGTCCTGATATGATCTGGATTGTTTGGAAACAAATCCTAGTAGATATGAAATCCTAATTTCCAAATAAATGCCCAATATATGCTATTGTCAGCTTAAACCACCAATGGGATCACCGTGGCTTTACCAGTGGATAGCTTTAGGTGCATTAGTGATGTATGCCACCACTCTCTTCCAATGGCTGCTATCCAGCTAATTAGGATTTTGTGCCTCCAGTGAGGTCACTGGTGGGCTCCTTGCTGGGGCTATCGGTGGGCTTACTGTTAGAACTACTTATGAGCCTGAATTTTTCCAGCAAATCAACATTTTTCCTCTTCATTAATATGATAACTTCACCATCCGAACTCTATTTTAGTTGAACTTAGTATCATTACAAAAATCATTATGTGATTTACAACTTTTTAGTTGAATTCATCATTAGATTCAAGTTGTAACCCTGCCAAATTAGCCATATCGGTCGCTTCCATCATATCAATCACTGTTTTGCTTGATTTGCTTACACATTCACTTAACATGTACATAACTCAACAATCTCCCTCTGTTGATAATAACAAATTAATTATTGAAAAACTATTGTGTGACTAAGTAATTGAACACTACGTGATGTGCTGAGTTGTGATGAATGATATGAACTCGTGCATGCAAATATATTAGTAAATTGGTTTTCTCTCTCTCTCTCATGCTCCCCCTAATATTATCCCGCTTAATATGTGAATAAAATAGTTTATTTATGAAGCACGTAATCACAGTCAACTATAATGATCAAGATAAAACAAATCTCAACTCTCATGGAGAGACTAAGATATAGATCTACAATGAGCATCAACAACGTTTTTTGGGTAAAAAACTTTACTTTTCTAAACATAATTGTCAGTACAAGATGGATATCTTGAGATTACATGCAAATGGCTAAATCCATAAGTATGGTCTTCGAAATATTTTATAAGACACTATTTTTGTATGGATTTGAGATGATTTTATTATGCTTAATACCAGTTTTTTTTGTATTCATCTTGAACCTTTGATTCGTATATGTATTTTATTTATTTATTTGTCAATGCATTTATTTATATCTTGAATGAAAATCATTGAAATTAATATAAGCATGAATATGAAAGAACGTGAACTTGGAGAACCACTCAGTGAACAACTTTGTATTATATGAATAACTAATATGCATATGTTAATGGAATTATATAAATATAAAAGCACAAGCAAGATAAGTCGTACAATTCAACTGTATATATACATATTAAATTTTTAACACTAATGACTCATCAAAACAACTCTTATCTTATGTGCCATTAAGAAAATGATGCTACGCCTCATCCAAAGTAGACACACCGGAGACCCTTTTATGTTTTTATTTTATATTATTATTTTTATAGTGTAAGTTATAGAGGAGAAACTATAAAATCTTATAACAAACTGAAAATGAAATCATGAAAAAAATATGATTTAAAAGATACGCACTTAATCTATCATACCAAGGACGGGAGCCTGCTTAAGACCGTACAATACCTTACCAAGTCTAAAAACATGATTAGGAAATTTATGATCAATAAATCTACAAAGTTATCCTACTAGGTTTTTTTTCTTAAGATAACCATTGAGAAATGTATTTTTAATATCCATTTGAAATAACTTGAAGCCTCGGTGATAAGAATATACTACTAAAATCCAAATGGCTTCAAATCTAGCAATGAGTGCAATTTTCAATAAAATCTATATCTTCACTGTGATTATAACCTTTATCCATAAGTCTAGATTTAATTATATTTATTTATTCATCCAATTTGCTCATTAAAATCTATTTAGTTCCTATAATTGGGTGATTATTAGGTTTAGAAACTAGTCTCAATATATTATTTCCAGTGAATTGATTAAATTCATCGTGTATGACCATAATCCAACTTTTCTCACTAAGGGCATCATCAACATTATTAGGTTCTATTTCAGATATAAATTTTATATTAGCACATAATTCTTTAAGTGATGAATGACTGCTAAAACCTGCTCTTGGAGTACTAATCACAATCTCCTTACGATGATCCTTCATAAATTCCAACTTGTTTGTTGGAGTGGTCTCTCGTCTCAACTCTTGAGATTCTGTGTCATTTTCTTTCTCTCATTTTCTTTATAAGACCTATTTCTCGTTGGCCATCAGGCGGTCGTCATCACACTTGGCACTATAATATTCTCAGGCTCTAAAATCTTCTAATTTATACAAACAGTAGATCATGGCTAAACCACCCATCACATAACCATTATTTTGTTTCAAAGATATTGATGTAAGTGGCCAAGACCCACATCGAGCCCAAGAGCAACTTATTTTTCTTTTCCACCGAACCTCATCGTCCAACATCGACAAAGTCTTGTTTTTAATTTGAATTTTTTAGTTTTCCTTCTTTGAGTCAATCTATCTGATTTCTTCTCATTCAAGATAGGAGATATCATATCACTCCATGAAATTACTCCTCTTACCTTAGTTACTCATCTCTACTCGAATCTTTTTGTTTGAAACAATAATTAAGGGGAGGCATTTTGTTGATAAGGGTTTTTGCAGTTATTTCATGATTGTGAGATCTTCAGTTTGCTTGATTTCGATGCTATAGGGTTCATTCAAAAGCAAGTCTCCTTTAGTTCCTTCTACCCTTCTAATCCTATTGCTTTGTCCAAATCATGCCTCAACAATGGTCACTCGAATCCCTTTTTTTTTTTTATATATGGCCCACAATATTTTGATACAAGCTGAATTACTCTAATCCAATTCTACTATTCGATTCACTAATTCGAGTAGCCCTAAATTGACTAGTCACACATCTGATTTTGGCTCCAAATGTGGAAAATGGGATCAAAACAAATTACTCTCTAATTTTTTATTGTTCAATCATGCTAGTTTGCATTCAAACTCTGGAAGGGCCTCAAACAAAATCAGAATCATCCCATACTTCTTTTCATAATTTTTAAAATTGAGTCCAGAGCCTGTTTTCTAGGTCCATGGGACCCAGAATATCTAGACAATTTATGATAGAATGTCTAGAAGCTCTGGACGACATGTTATAGGTCATCCAGAGAAACAGGGCCATATGGTTATCTTTATGAATTCCAAATTGTGTTCTGTTTATTTCATTAGATTCTTTTCGTTAAGCTATTCATTTGATATCATTTGCCTCATTTGGAAGTCGGGGGAGATAGTTATGCTCATTCAAATTTGATGATCATAGCCGATGGTCACAATCAACTCGAATACGATCCATCTTACCTATTTTGATCCAATCATCCTAATCCTCAACAATCTTAACTGATTACTAAATACCTTTTCCTAATTTGAATATTTTCCCTCATTTGATATAAGATGAATCTAAGCTGAAAAATTTGACACTTCAATCTCAATGGTTCATCTCATTTTCAGCTCAACAAGCTTTTCTTAGTATCATTCGTCCTTACGCTTTCAACTGCATGTGACAAAATGCTGCTTTTAACTGATATAGACTACTTTTTTCAAGCTCCTATCATAGAAATATAACAACAATGGAACTTCAATTTAAAATATAGGCGATACTAGTGAATCATAAGCATTTACAGTCATGTTATTAAGAGCTTGTTATGGGTTTGTATCATTTACTATTATGTTCTTGTTTTCGAACTGATTGATGGATGGATCTCGCATATTTTAGGAATGCACCATGCTACATGGTACTATAGCCAAATGGTAGTCTTGCTTGAACCAACCGCACTGCTAAGTGTCAGTATTATCCTACAAATTTTTAGGATCATGGCCAAGAAATTGGTTTTCCTTAAATCAACTACACTATAAAGTGCAAGATTTATTCCATATATATCTGGAATCATAGCCATGATATTGGCCTCCCTTTAACCAGCCACACTGCTAAGTACCAATAAATCTCCATCTAGCAATTATGATAGACATCGATATCACAAGGCCGATATGGATGCACTATCTAATTCTTATAATACTTATTTCATTCCCTTATTTAGTTCCCTCATATCCTTGTTATTTAATTCGTATATGAGTTAAGAATCAAGTAACCTCAAGTTATAGATGGTATCATATAGGGTCAGTATCACGGTAATATGACATACAAAGTTGAGTTACTCTCGAAAATGTAACATTACAAGTAAATCAAGATTCAATTACCTATTCAAAAAAGTAAAGAACGTAACCATGATATAATGTACATGCATGATACAAATTAGAAGAGCAGTTCTTGAGCAAGTATATAGTTATGTCGAATTGAAGTTGCTAAACAAGAATTAATAATCAAAATAATATCCACATTGTACAAAAGAGATTAAGGTAGTGTTCATAAATGGGGCCCGCTATTATGCGAATCTCGCAAGAAGAATAACGAGTATCTAGGAGTTTCAGCAACTTTATTGCTGTTTAGTGATCTTGCAGTTGCTGGAATTTTAAATATTTTTTATATTTTATATAATAAGAATTTAAATATAAATATAAATAGTATTGTACATGACTGAATTCTCTTTTAAATAATCTTAGGATATTACAGGGTCAAAAGATATCATAGGTTTATTGAATATTGCGTATGAATCTTGCTACTATGCAACAATTCCAACTTCAAACTATAATTTGACTCAGATAAATGGGAATTAGTAAGAAGTAATAAAAGAGAAGTTGTAGAACGTAGGATTCTCTTTCTAATGAGTCTATGATTAGCTTAATTGAACATTAGAATCAAAAGTTACGGTTATTTTAAGAAAAATTGTCTTGGATTCATACAGCTAGCAATGCACAGCTATGCCGACTAGATCGGCAAAGATGAGCTTGCCAGCCACACCATTGAGGCTGAGCTGTGCCGGCTGCAACTATGAGGCTATTATTTTCCCAGCCGCACCAGCAAGGCTATTGCTTTGCTGGCTATACTGGTGAGGCTCGGTTTCGCTGCTACTATGGCGCAGAATGCTGGCTATACTGGTGAGGCTCGGTTTCGCTGCTACTATGGCGCAGAAGCTTCATGGTGCAGTTCACTGATATGCGATCCCCAGATTTTGAGCCCGTGTTTGGGTGGTCCAGAGATTGAATAAGAAAAGATGTAAAATATGATAGTTGTGAAAAATTAAATCCTCTTTCTAATGAGGTTATCTCAATTAGAGTTGTAGATCGAAAGTTTTATTCAAAATACCAAGAGAGTGTTCAAAGAGATAGTATAGTGTTATGCTATCGATTGCCTTCAACCCGAATTTTCACCATGTTAAATCAATATTAGCAAAAAATCAATAGAAAATTGTATGAAAACTAATTCTAACATACACCCAAGAAGAATTGACTCGTTTGAACTCCTATATCAAAAGTTATATAAAAATACCATGAGAGTGTGTGAGTGACAGCACACTGTTACTGTGCTATTAGTCGATCTCTCCTTAGATTTCGATTAGGCTAAAATCAAGATTGGCATAGATGATATAAAGGAAAATTGTGGAGAATTAAGCTCAAACATAAACAAAAGAAGAATGGCTAGTTTGAAGTTCTTGACGAAAGATGCTTGATTAGAAAATTCTAGTATTTGGGCTTAGTTTAGTTTTAGTTCCACATCACCTATTGAATTATTTAATGGTGTTCAGACACCTATAAATATATGTACCTTTTGACTTGTAATAAATAAATTGATTGGTTCTGATTATTTTATAATATGGTATTATAGCACGTTATAAAATAAATCTCACCCGTCAATCTCACCCGTCAAATCGATGATCGACTTCGATACTGATGTCGACTCCGATCCCGATACCAACTCCGCAAATGTGTCACCAATTCAATATCTGACTCTGATTCTGGCTCCGTTTCTGATGCCGACTCCACGATCATATCGCCAATTTGATGTTGCCTCTGATTCTGACTTCGGCTTTGCAAATGTACCGCCAATTCGATTATGCATCTATTTCAATTTCAATTTCTTCTCTGTTTCATAACTATAGAGACTCTGGCTGGTCCATGCTCAATTACAAGGGTATAATTTAGATTTGATGCAACCCTTTACTTCTTCCTTTACTTACTACTGTTTCTAAGAAAAAAGTTTATATGTTGCCAACTGTTTCTAAGAAAAAAGTTTATCTGCTGCATATTACTGTTTTTAAGAAAGAAATTTATCTGCTGTATACTATTGTTTCTAAAAAAGAAATTTATCTTCCAATCACTCCCTCTTGAAAATTGTAAGAGTGTCATTTATCTCATTTTATCCAAGTTAAACCATTTGGTCAATAATTGACATACAATAATGGATCCTGGTCAAGGGAGGAAAGTGAATTAAGAGGAAAAGGCAAATGATGTGCTCTAAATGAAAGAGCCGTTACAAGCATCGATGGCAGATGCTTACCATCGATGATGCAACTCGTAGCTCGAACTTTTTAGGTGTTTTCGACTCGAAATTGGACTAATCAACCTTTATTTGACTTAGAATTTATTCCTACCGATCCTAATCTATATAAATTTGTATATGGTTTGATTGAGACCCTCCTTTGTAAGATTTTGGAAAACTCTTTTCGCAAACAATCCTAATTTATATAAGATATGATTTTGATCAAGAACCTCTTTTGCATCCTCTTGAGATTTTGAAAAACTCTCTTTTACAAACTCTTCAAGAATTTTGTAGTCATCTTCTTTTTGAGAGATCAATGTGTAAATTTGAGAGTTTTGAGAGATCCAGGATTTATAATGGCAAATATTATTAATAGAAAATTTTGATTAGGCTCGTGGACATAGACTTGCTCTAAACCACATAGATTCCTAGTGTTATCTTGTTTGATCTATTATCACTCTAAATCTTCTAGTTTTATCGATTTATCTTCTTTAATCTCAATCAATATTAGTTTTTTATTTGAATTATTTCTTGTGCTTCTGCAACATCTTCGACTTTGATGTCATGAAGGTGTAGGCCCTTTAATCTCCTACCTTGCATATCTATGGTCTGATGCAATTTAGCTGCTACTGCCTGCTGCTCCTCCATCATTCCCCTTAGCAGAACTTCATGGTATTGAAAAAAAATTCCCCTTAGCAGAACTTCATGGTATTGAAAAAAAAAGAGGCACTTAGTACTCGAGAACTAATAAAATAATTTTTCTTCTAAAAGAAAAACATAGTAGTAAGAAAATAAGCCTTACCAAGTTGCTGCAGATCAAATAAAATTTCGGAATCCAACGAAGTAGTTGTAGTGCAGCCAGAAAAATGAAAACTTAATTTTGCCATGCAGTCGCTTCCCGCAAGAGAGTAATATATGCCCAAAAAATATCCAACTTTTAGAGATTTATCCAATGTTTAAAATAACAATTACGATAACGTAATGTTTTGTCTCTGTTAGGTTATGTTGCATATAGCATAATAAATAACGTAGCTTATGCAATTTCCTATTTATTTAATTAAAAATAAATATAAAACTATATGAAATAATTTTTATAAATTTAAAATATCTAAAAAAGGAATATAAAATAATTTTGTAATACATAATCTATTATAATTTTATATTAAGTTTACAATAATTTTTATATTTATCTTCATAAATTATATTAAGTCTCAAACCGTAATTCCAGTCATCATTTAAACAAGAAAACAAGATTTTAATTTTTTATTTTAATTCCGGTTATTATCATTGTTATAATTTATAGTTTGTAATATTCAATATATCTTATTTATAATTGTTGATTTCAGTTCCGTTAAAAATTCAATAAAATCAACAAGTAAGATATTTCAGTAACTGGAGAGAAATTACAACAAGCGAATAAGAAAACAATCGCAAATTAACAAGTTAGCAATTCCACAAGCAATCAAACAAGCCAACAACTAATCAAGAAAATTACAGCAATTCGCTAATAAACAAATAATAATCAGCAACAATATGGAAATTACTAAAAATAATTGTAAATAACTTAACATAACTTAATCGTAATGTTACGTAATATAACATAAGATAATACAAAAAATGTACTATTACGATGCAGTGAGTTATTTTCAATTGTTACGTAGCGCTGTGGTTCCGCTAGGTTATGTAACGCAATATAATGGGTTTCATAGCGTGTTATTTTCAATATTAGATTGATCAATGGGGAATATTAGAGAATGAAGAAAGAAAGAAGGAGAGAGGGGGGGGGGGGGGGGGGTGGGGGTGGGGGAGTTCCTGTACTTGTTAGGGATTTTTCCTTTCTCCTTGTAAACATTGACAGAACTCTAGCACATCCTGAATAGAGTGCCGGTTTCCCGTTACCAAGATGAGCTTCAGTTTTAGGATACAAATGTCACAAACCCAAGCATTCTCTTTAGTTGGTATGAGATCCTCACCTCTTGGGTTGGTTTCCTAATTTTTTTTTTATAAGAAGTGTATTAGTTAGAAAGTTAATGGAGTATTATTTAATTGATTAAATAGAAAAATACTCATATTATTTTGTTTATTTTAGTATAATAATACAACTTTTGAACGATAATTATGGTTTACAAATAAAAATTAAAATTCTTGCTTTGTTCCTTTATTTTCTAGAGCTCTTTCAAGTAAAAAGTGTGAGGAAGAAAATTTTAGAGGTAAATTTCTACATAGGCTCCAACTTTATTTTGGCCAAACAAATACTTAAAAGTACTAGAAGTAGCTCACTTCCACCACAGAAGGAAAAAAATATTGAAGGGGTTAATAATAGGATTAATTATAGAGTTGGCCATGGGTAGAATTTGGATTGGATCATAACTCAACCATTTCGGATCCATTCCAACTTACAAGTAAGATCTACTTAGAATTATACTCACTAAGAACTTAGGATACACTTGAGAATTCAAATCCACTAACTAATTAGATTTGGTTTCGGATTCGGATTTCAAAAAAAAAATCGTAGTTCATTTTTCTTAGAAAGTGTATAATTTTCTATTTAAGACTAACGGGTTAATCGTAGAAATTACCTATGTATTATTAGTTGTGTAATACTAATCCTTAAGAGTTTTATTAAGGGTGTTAGTACCACAATCAGGAATCTCTTTATTAATATAACTTTTAAGAGGGTATTAGTATGACAAAACTCATTATAGCACTAACAAGTTCTAAGAAAAATAGATAATGGATTTTAAGACTTAAGAGTTTTATTAATAAAAAGTTTTCGATATCTATTAAAATCAGATCTACTTTTAGGATCCATATTTTATCTAGTAAGTTATCGTGTATAATTTTTAGATTTAAGTCTCAAAATTTGGAGTTGGATTCAGATCCTGGAATAGCTTTTCTAAAGTAGATTTTAAGAAATTTCAAAAATCGACTCTTTAGGATAATATTTTTAGAAAACTACATATCCGGACTTTCAAGTCTAGAATTAGCATTTCTAGAAATCTTGACTTTCAAGTCCAAATTCAGATTAAGAATCAAGTTAAATTGAATTAGGACTTGGCAAGTCCAAATTCAACTTATATTAGTGTTCGCCATAAAATTGTAAGTAATTCTCCATTGAGCTATTTCAATAAAGAATTACAATTTCAACGGTTTTCCGTTTACAGAAAATGAGGAAAAATCAAATTCTTCTTTATTTGAAGCTAGGTTCTGAGGTAACTATGGAGGACGATCTTACTCTCCGTTGACACTCCCGCACAAACTCTTTCAATTGGCAAGAAGGCTCTGAACTTCTAATCACAAAGGGTAATTTTTAGAAGAAGATAATCGATCACTTCTCTTTCTGTTATCCCACCTTTTATAGGGTTTTAGGGCAACGTCCCTGTTTCATTCGTTCGACCGTTAGCCCCACTACTTGAGAAGTGCCGTCATATTCGTTAGGTAGTTACCGACATGATCGAAATAATGCCGCTACATTCGTTCGGTAGTTGGCTCACGATCCGAGGTGGCAACTTTCCTTGTTCGGGTCGGATGACTTTGTATTAAATCCCTCCCCGAAAGTTATGGATAGCACTGCGAATCTCAGCTTTAGATTCGCAGATCCATTCTGTCGTAGCTGGGTCGCGAACCTCGAACTTTAGGTTCACGGATCTGCTAAGTTGTGGATCTCAAACCGTAAATTCGCGAATCTATTTTGTTTTCGACAAATGACTCTAGAATTTTTGCCGACAAAACCTCCTCCAAAGTTTTCAAAACTCTCATGATCCTCTGAGGTGTTTCGGAATACTTTGGATATAACATTTTCCTTTGATGTGACGTAGAATTCTGTATTAGAATCTCCATCTTTTATATTTTTGAGAGTGCAATTTTGTATTAGAACTTTCAATTGAAGGTAGCATGATCCTGTCTCAATGTTTTGAACTCCCATTTCAAAAGGAATACGACTCTGTATTAGCACCGTGAACTTGTTACTTTTGAAGGAAAATGCGACTCTGTTTAGTGCCACGATTTTCAACTCTTGAAGGAAAATACGATTCTCTATTAGGGTCGTGAATTTTCATTTCGAAAGGAACACGACTCTGTATTAGGGTCGCAAACTTTCATTTTTGAAGGAGAAAACGACTCTGTATTAGGATTGCGAACTTTCATTTTTGAAGGAAAAAAACGACTCTGTATTAGAGTCGCGAACTTTTATTTTTGAAGGAGAAAATGACTCTGTATTAGGGCCGCGAACTTTCATTTTTGAAGGAGAAAACGATTCTGTATTAGGGTCGCGAACTTTCCTTTTGGTTGCGGAAAATCCGGAAGGCGGTTACTTTATACGGCGTAGGAATTGAGACGTTCTCTGAGCCGCATTAAATGAAAAGGTAGTCACGAGATTCGAGCCAGAGATCACGTCCATCCGAAGATCTCGGCCATCAAATCATCTGTTATATAATCTCGGTTTCGTGTAATAGGGCATTTCTAATTTCTTTCTGAGAAATTTGAACTCCAAGCTTCTCTTCAAGGTTTTCAAGACTTTTCATCTTCGGCCTCCGTTAACCTCCGATTTTTCTCGTGAAAGATTTCTTTAGTCTGCAAAAAATGCCGAAGAAAGCTTCTTCATCTGATGTTTCTGCAAGCGGTCATCGGAACTCTCTGACCACTTCTAGTTCCATAGTAGTTCGGCAGGAACCTTGGTTGGAAGTAAGACAATTCTTTTTATGGAAAGTCTTCTTTTTTTTTTCTTTTGTTTTGATCTCAAAATCTTCTTTGTAGTTGATTACGCTTTAAACCCCTGGCCGAAAGACCATTATTTTGGTTTTTCTGGCGGCTGTGACGGGAAGAGGGAGTTTAGGTTCAGCCAAACTTTTCCAATTTGCACCGCCTTTGGTGGCCAAGAAAGGGAAAGTAAAATTCTCAATCCTACTTGCCCGATATTGCGAGAATTGATGACCACTGCTCCTTTCGAAAGGGACAACCAAACTTTGTTGAACTAACCTGCCTTCCTATTTGGAGATCACCTCTCGGCACCCGACGATGGTCTGGATGATGGAGATTACAAATGGCTTCGCTAAGTTAACGGTCGTAATTTGTTTCTTCCCAACATGGAGAGATCTTACCCATTTTTATTTTTTCAATCTCTTTCCATTCCTAGACAAATGGATTGGCATTTAAATAAACCGCAAGATGGTGTCTTGCTAGGAGCATTCAATTCACAAGGTGCTTTCCCTCATTGTACTGGGAAGCATTTTTGCGGATTGTCTCGGGTCTTTCAAACAGAATTTTCCTATAGGTGAAACACTTATAGTTGCCCAGACTTTCCTGCACCGGTTCATCAATGCGCAAGGGAAATTTCCAGTCCAAGACTTCCGTCCTCCTAGATGGGTTCACTGTTCTTCAAAAGGGGAGTGGGCAATCTTGACTGACTTTTTTCTAAGAGTTTTCAGAGATCAGCTCCAGCATGCAAACATTTACCGCGCCATTAGGGCGGTTCAGTACAGCATTCTTGCTAGTCGATTTCATTTCTTTTCTTTGTTGGAATTATATAATCCTGATACTTGTACAGTCTTCTCTCCCCGCGGCGAATTGGGTTTCGCCCTGTATGAGATGCATGAAATCTCGGGGCTACCTATGGGAGACATCCCATATGAAGGGTATGTCCCTACGGGGGAAGAGCTTCATTCATTAAAGACTCGATACCCTATTGTCTATGATACTTATTGGGAATTGCTATGCCACTATCACATTTGTACACATATGTCTGGCACTCACAGCATAAAACAAAAGAAGTGGCTGCAATATCTTCTTCCGAATTTTTCAAAGAATAAACCCAATTTTACCCGTCTCCCTCCGGTTTCTGAAAAGGAGGTCGAGAGAAGGATCACAAACTTCAAGACAGATGCTTATGTTTCCGAATCTGACAAGGATGTCTTCAAAGCTGGAATATCCTTTGAAAGCTTTCACTATCAAACTCTTCAACCTTTATCTGATCCAGCTTTCCTGACAGGTTATTTGATGCTTTGGTTGAAAAAATGTGTGATTCCTTCACAGGATACCATACCTATCAGAGCGATGTTCCCGGCCGTCTTTCTCGCGTTTGGTCATTGGCTCAGCTTATTGCCCGTGATGGTGTGCAGTATCCAAAGCGGATTGAGAAAGCTGCTAGATAAGTTCTGTAATGTCAAGAAGGAGCAAAACAGCAAAGGGGAGTTAGTACTAAGACTCTCAATCCGTGCGTGGAGCTTCCTTATACTTATTTGAGGGCATGGTTGGTCTTGCACTGCCCCACCCTAATGAGTCCTGCTGATTCGCAGGTTGATTTGAGTGCTCCCAAAGTACAACATAATGAGAGATCGTAGTGGAAAGGGGGCTACATGGCTGCAATTCGCAAGACTCTTCGTATCACGCGAACTTTGAGTTGTTCAAATGTTTTCCCTACTTTCCAAATGCCGGATATGGGGAGGAATTTGCAGACATTGCTGGTATTGACAAAATTATTGCTTTGTCCCCAGGATGCTTCTGGTGGTTAATAAATATCCATCCAGGGCATCTGGTTCTCCGTTTAGGGAACCACTGTTATATAGAGCCATATTATCCGAATCACTTTGCTCGACAGTTCGGGTATGATCAGCTCTATGTTGGCAATCCCAACAAAGAATTAAATTTTGCCGGAAATTTGTTCGAAGGAGCTCGGGCTTGGTTCCACTTCATCGCGGGTGGTACTCAAGCCAGATTCAATCTTCCACTCAAGACTCTGAACTCGTATATGAGTTTCAATTTCTGCTAATGGTATGCGGATACTAACTCCGCCCCTCAGAATTTCAACACCAATCTTACTTGTTTGAAAGATATTTGAGTATGGTATGCTCAGAAAAAGGAGGCTGGCAGTACGAAGGTGGCTGGAATAGAGGACTTCGGAGAAGAATGTGGTTTGGAAGACTTGGAACCAATAGTCCAACAGAGGGAGGAAGGTGATAGTGCGGTGATCCCATCTGCCCAACCTGTTTTGCTTGATGTTTCTCTACTTCCGACGCCGAAGGAAACTTCTCCTCAGCTGAAATCTTCTCCAAAGAAGCTTTTGTACAACCGAAAGAGATGGAGGCGTCTCAGTGATTTGCCTACCACTCCGCAGGACATACCATCTGAAGCTGGTTCAGCTCTGGAAATAGTTGCGGAGGAACCAGGGAAAGATGAAGATGACTCGGCTTTAATTCTTCATTCTTCCAAGAAACGTCGAAGTCAAGGGCCTGTCTTCTGCAATGACTCTGCATTGGTGACTGCTCCTACCTCTTATGTTCTTCCTGCGCAAGAAGATTCTGCATCCCCCGCTCGCCAGACTATTGTTAGTGATGTAGTGGTCGCTCTGCCTGCTGCTGCACAAGAAGAGCCTGCATCCCTCGCTCACCAGACTGTTGTTGGGGATGAAGTAGCTGCACCTTCTTCAACTGCACAAGGGGATTCTGCGACCCTCACTCATCAAGTTGTTGATGGCGAGGTGGAGATAATTGGGGAAGTTTGCGCATCAGATTCCTCCAAAGTAGCATCTCTTCCAACAGATCATGATGATTGGGGAGATGATGATGATGTCAACAGTAAAGATCTTGGTTCTAGTACTCATTCGTCAGATCACGGCAAATATGTCTATTTGAGTGAAGATGTTCGAGCCAAAGTGTACGGACCTGGAGAATCCAGTGTTCATCTTTCAGGTTCACCTTTATACTCTATCCATCCTTTTTTTTTGAAATTCTGCCATTATTTAATGAAACTGTAACATTCAATCGTCAACTCCTTCCTTTTTAATAGCTCTTGCTTTGACTCCATCTTTGGAGCATATGATTGTAGACGATACTCCGCAGGATAGCACCATCATGGAAGTCCTTACTGAAGTAGCCTGTGGAGTGATTGAGACCACTGTTTCCACGGCTAATACTTCCGAAGTAACGGTTCCTCCAATGGAAACTGCCACCCATATCGTTCCGACCACAGTTGCTGCAATCATTGCTTTTGCTGAGTGTGTGGAAGTTGTTGTTCCTAGTACTGGTGCTACTACTTCTCTGCAGCAGAGTATAGTTCAGGATACACCAGCTCCAGTTGTTGCTGATTCTTCCCTTTTGAAATTAACCTGCTGAAGGATACAGTGGAAACCTTTCTCCACTTTCTGGATCGTTGTATTGAGAATATACTGAAAGGGGCTTCTTTTGCTTCTCTTGCCAATATTCTTCATCTTTACTTGACTGGTATAGTCAGCATTGGTGGGGAGGAAAAAGTTGCTCCTTATAAGCTTATGATAGTTCAACTTCAAGCCTACGCTGAGTCTTTGTCAAGATCGCAGAGTGCTGACAAATCTGAAGTAATTGAAGCTACCTTCCAGAAGCTGATGGAGGAGCAACTTGGGCTCCAGAAGGAGCTCAAAGAGAAATTTAATGCTTGCAGGGCTTCCTTCGAGAAGAGCCAATCAAACAGTCAATCTCTAGCTTTCCAAGTAGAGACTGATGCCTCGGTTATTAAGAATCATGACCAGGCCATTATCAGGACCCAGGAGTCCATCGCTAAAGTTCAGGCTTTCTTAGCTAAGATTACTAAAGAACGTGATGAGTCAATGAAGAATCTTACGAGCTTATCCAGACAACGGGATAATGCGATAAAAGATCTTCAGGCGATGCAAGCCGAACTAGAGGCATTGGAGGCCGCTTCAGCACAAAGTACCATTGCTAGTGAAGAGGAATTGCGTCGCCAAGCCACTGTTCAAGCTTATGAGATCATCCAGCAGGAAATCAATGATGCTGAAGAGAAGATAAAGGCCCTCTTAAATCATCGAACTGTATAAGAAAATCCTTTTTTTTAGTCCGAGTTTTTTGTAATCTCTCTTACAATTCCTTTTAACTTTTACTTTTCATGACATGTTTTATCCTTCGTAGAGTAAACATGATTTTGCACTTCAGAATTACTACTTTGCGTTTGGCTTCAGAGACTTGTGTCAAACTTGCTATCTTGTGTTCTGAAGTCCGCAAATTTGCGTATGACCCGTGGTATCTGTGTATCAGGCATATTTTTACATCTCAAGACCGTGATTTTATATTAGCAAGATTCTTTCCTTTGTCAAATGTACGCGACCTTCATGAGCTTTTGTCAAGTTCGCATCTTTTCATCCTGAAGTTCGTGAGATAAATAAAAAAAATCTTCTTTAAGAATTTGCAGTGGTTTCCACGAGTCATGACATAGCCCTTTATCTGATTAATCTGTGCGAAATTGCAAGCGTCATATGCTCTTATTAATGGTGAGATCCTTCGGTTGCAAAATCTAAGCATCCCATGCAATAAAAATAAATTCTGTTGGGATTCAAATTGAGAATCCCAACCGAAAATTTGGTCTTATCTTCTCCCAACCAAAGATCATAACCATAGGACTGTCTATATAAGATGCATGAGCTCTTTCATGAAAGATTATTCTGACGTGAGAAAAGTTTCTTCTTCCTTGTCTTCTCCTCCTTTCCTTTGTAGTTGATTTATCTGTGCAGCCGTATTTTCTTCTTCTCCAACCGAAGCGATGGATGAGAATTGGCATTTTACTTGGCATTTTACAAGACCTCCAGACTGCATCAATCTAGAGGGGTATCCCACCGAAAAGGTTCTTATGACCGTAGTCATTTTCCTTAATTAAGGTAAACTTCTTCTTCTGATCAATATCATCCTCCCTCTGCTTTTTTTTTTTAACAAGAGTTTGAATTGGCTGCAGGAGATAATGTAGTCATTCTCTTTAACAATGGCCCAGACCGGATGGGCTCGTAATTGCTTCCAATACCTCTAGAGTATTGGAAGGTCTCATGTATTTTCAATGAGAGAAAAGATTTCGGGTCTGTGACGTTGTCTTATTTCTTGCCTAGCATCCCACAAGGTTGTGGTGCTAAATGGCTAGGGCAACACTCAATTTCAGCAATCCCTCACTTTATATGTTTGGGAACATGCATTTGGTATGCCCAGTTTTGCATTAATCAAGTCATTGGTGACGTTGATCGTGACTGATCAAACCAACTCGGAGGCCCTAACCGTTGGCAGGAAAAGACTACAAGAGCAAACTTTTTACCTTTAAGCCGTCCTTGGAGGGGAGGCTACAAAAGCAAATTCGTCATTTTGGAAGAGGAAACTACAGAAGCAAGTTCGCTATCCTAGAAGAGGAGGCTACAGGAGCAAACTTTTTACCTTTAAGCCACGCTGGAAGAGGAGGCTACAGAAGCAAATTTTTACTATTTCTCATAACAGTGATTTGTATTCATTCTTGTTGATTGTATAGTGCTAGGAAACTCTCTGTAATTTTGATTTGATAATGAATAAAAAGGTTCTTTCTTTTTGTATAACCAGAAGTGATTGATGAATAATTTTGATATTGATTATCAGAGGTAACCGTTAACTTATAATTCTTAAATCGCCCAAAATTTTCCAACCACTCAAAGTTGTTGCGAATGAGAGAACTTCTCGAATCAGGATAGAAGTAATCATTAACTTTCCTGATCAGGTTGAAACTCGCACTGTTTAGTGACTTCCAGTATAACGGCTTTTGATTTGCCAGAGATATTTTTTTTTAACTTGGCAAGTTTGGGAGAGAGAAATTTTGATTCGCCAGAGGTATTTTTTAACTTGGCAAATTTGGAGGAAAGGAATTTTGATTCGCCAGAGGAATTTTTTAACTTGGCAAATTTGGAGGAAAGAAATTTTGATTCGCCAGAGGTTTGGAGGAAAGAGAAATTTTATTTCGCTAGAAGTATTTTTTTTAATTTAGCAAATTTGGAGGAAAGGAATTTTGATTCGCCAGAGGTATTTTTTAACTTGGCAAATTTGGAGAAAGGAAATTTTGATTCGCCAGAGGTATTATTTAACTTGGCAAATTTGGAGGTATTTTTTAACTTGGCAAATTTGGAGGAAAGGAATTTTGATTCGCCAGAGATATTTTTTAACTTGGCAAATTTGGAAGAAAGGAATTTTGATTCGCGACTCAAAAATCTTTAGTCTGGAACTGCGAATCTTTGTTAGTGACCCCAGATTATAGATAAACTTTTATTCGCGATTTGCATTGAATTACCCAGATTACATTACAACTGGTGTTCTACAGTTTTACTAAGAATAATATTTCTTCAAAAACTTGCCGTTAATTGGCATCATGATCTTATCACCATTTGGTTTTGCCAACCGATATGCGCCATTAGAGTAAACCGTATAAATGACAAAAGACCCCTCCCATTTTGGCTGGAACTTTCTTTTAGGCTTTTGGCTAGTTATGATCGGTCTTCTTACTGAAAGGACCAGATCGCCCTTTTTGAAAGTTCTTCGTTTGCCCTTTTTGTTAAAAGTCCTAGAGATTCGCGCCTACTATAGTTCAATACTCTATTGAGCTTCTAACCTCTTATCATCCAACTCTTCTAATTCTTGGAGCCTTTGCTGATGCCGTTCTTCTTGTGTCATGTTAGTGCGACTCGTAGTGATGGAATCTGAATTTCCAAAGGTAGGACCGCTTCTGACCCGTACACTAAAGAAAAGGGTGTGGTCTGGTGGGGGTTCGGACTGTAGTGCGATATGCCCACAGACATTCTCTGAGCTTCTCATCCCAGTCCCTTTAATTGGATGACACAAATGTTTTGAGGAGATTTACTATGGTCTTGTTGAAAGCTTCTGCTAGACCATTGGCTGCAGGGTAATATGGCGAGGAATCTACGTCTTCGATCCTGTATTTGTTGCAGAATCTGGAAAATACTTGGCTCACGAACTGAGCCCCGTTGTCATGAATGATTCTCTTGGGCACTCCAAAGCGATAGAGCACATGGTGTTTAATGATCTTGATCACATCCGATGACTTTACCTCGGTTAGGGAAATGGCTTCAGTACATTTCGAAAACTAATCTGTTATAGTTAGAATGAACCGGTGCCCTCTCGTTGATGGCGGAGAGATCGGCCCGACAATGTCCATCCCCCATTGCTCAAACGACCACGATGTAGCTGTTGGGTGGAGATATTCTGGAGCTTGATGTATAAAGTCTGCATGTATTTGGCAGGCTTTACACTTCTTGGTGTAGTTAACCACTTCTGTCATCATCTTAGGCCAGTAATAACCCATTCTTCGGATTCTATCCCAAAGTTTTGGCCCTGGTTGGTGTGCTCTGCAAATGCCAGCATGAGCTTCTTCAAGTACTTTCCTAGCTTTTTGGTTAGAGAGACAGCGAAGTAAGATTCCGCCATAAGATTTCCTGTACAATATCTGGAGCTCCGCATTATAATAGAACCGAATAGCCCTTCTTTGGATTGCTCTGGCTTCTTTTGGATCTTCGGCTAATATGCCGTAAATGACATAATCTATATAAGGGAATCGCCAATCCCTTGGTTCTAGATTTGACTTGAAAACACCAGTCTCATCTTCCTGTTGCTTCCCCAATTCCTCTTTGAGTTTGTCCTTTAGACAGAATAATTCTCTGCTCCCTACCATAATTTGGTTTTTAGCATGTTTGGGCAAGGCCAATGTAGCAGCTAAGGAAGCCAGTGAATCTGCATAGCTATTCCGATGGCACTTTACGTGGCTGACATAGAAACCATCTAAACCATCGGCTATCTTAATTTCTTCACGATAATACGGCAAAAGGTCTTCATGTTTGACTTCATATTCCCCTTTAACTTGGTTTACGACAAGTTGAGAATCCCCATATGCTTCCCAATATTTGACCCCCAATTGTTTAGTTATCTTTAAGCCGATTATGAGGGCATTATACGCCGCAACATTGTTGGAGCACGGGTTTGTTAACGAGTAAGCTCGAGGAATGATGTGGTTGTAAGGAGAGACGAAAACAACTCCTACCCCCGCTGTCATTTTTCCCTCGGATCCCATTCGAGAGGTGCCATCGAAAAAAAGTTGTCATACACCTTTCGTGACAATATTTGCCTCCGGAAACTCTTGCGAGATGCCTTCTTTTAGAATCGAACTCCATTCACCCTACTCTCCAGAAATTTCTTCGCACAACTTTGAGGATGCCGAGATTGGGTGCTCGGCTAGAAAATCTGCTATGGCCTGTCCCTTAATAGATTTTTACGAGACAAAATGCATATCATACTGTGATAATAAAATAGCCCAATTGGATAGCCTCAAATTCAACGATCCGGGTTTAGTCATTAGCATTCTCAGGGGATTAACTCTTGATATAACGTGAATAGTTTGTCCAACTAAATAGTGTCGCATTTTCTGCACTGCAAACACCAAACCTAAACATTCCTTCTCCATTGGGTTATATCGGTGTTCCGCCCCGATCATCATTCTACTGAGATAATAAATAGCTTGTTCGTGATCCGACTCATTTTTCTTCGCTAACAAGGCTCCCAGGGAGTGGTCCATAGCCCTCACATATAGCAGGAAAGGTATTCCCGAGACTGGGGCTACGAGCACCGGTGGTTTCGTGAGGTATTGTTTGACTTCTTCGACAGCCTTTTGGCATGTGTCATCCCAAACAAATAACACTCCTTTCCTCATTAACCTGGTAAAGGGCTGACATTTACCGGACAAATTTTATATGAATCTGCGGATGTACGCCAACCTATCTTGTAGTCCCCTTAATTCTTTGAGGTTGCGGGGGAGGTGGCATATCTTGGATTGCCTTAATCTTGTCCGGGTCGAGATAAATTCCTTTGGAGGTTGCCACGAAGCCGAGGAACTTTCCACTAGAGACTCCCAGAAAATATTTAGTCGGGTTCATCTTGAGCTGGTGTTTCCTCATGAGGTCAAACACTATCTTCAAATCTTGTAGGTGATCACTCTTATTCTTGCTTTTAATTGCTAGATCATCTACGTAACATTCTACTGTCTTTCGCAGATGCTCTTGGAATATTACGTTCATAGCACGTTGATACGTGGCACCTGCATTTTTTAGGCTGAAGGGCATGATCGTATAGTAGTATACTCCGAGCAGTGTTCTGAAGGACGTATGTTTCTCATTATCAGGGTACATCTTTATCTGATTATACCCTGAGAACCCATCCATGAATGTCATACGTTCGTACCCACAAGTATTATCTATCATAACATTGTGATGGGTAACGGAAATTCGTCCTTAGGGTAGGCCTCATTCAAATCCCTGAAATCAATACAAATCTGGATTTTTCCGTTCTTCTTGGTTACAGGAACTATATTCGCGACCCAATCTGGGTGTTGTTCCTCGCGAATAAAGCCTGACTCGATCAACTTTTTGATTTCAACTTCAATAGCTTCCATGATCTCTGGACGGAATTTTCGTTACTGTTGCTTTACTGGCTTAGCATTTGGTCGGATGTTCAGCTCATGAACCGCGACACTTGGGTCTAATCCTGGCATCTCCTCATAACTCTAGGAGAAAATGTCTATGTACTCGCGAATGAGGGATATCAGTTCCTCTTTCTCTTATGAGAATAGGTTCTCACTTATAAATATGGGTTTAGAATTCTTTTCATCTCCCATATTTATTTGGATTACTTTATCTTCAGTCAGAGGCTCGCGCTGTTCAAATTGAATTTTTCACTTCGCGTTAAGATGTTTGGCCTAGGGGTCATCTTTTATCAGCGAGGCTTCATCTCGGTCTTTGCTTTCTTGGATCGCAGAGGCCATGTTCGCGGATACTTCGCAAAAGATCATGCCGACACTAACATCTGAATCCTAGCAGGACGATTCTGACGAATGGTCGAATTGCCTTTCTTCAGCTCTCTCACCTGAGGAACCTTCAGGAGTGGTGACATATCCCAACCCCCTGTTAGTTTTCTGATAATAATCTTGCAATTTCCCCTCTGGGACAAAGGGTCGGAGAATTGTTCTCCTTTCCCTTCCGAAGTTCAACCCCCTGCCTTTGGCTAGGTTATACCCCATTTTCTTTATTAGTTTATGGGAATTTTCATCATAGTGGAAGAACTCAGAATTTCCCTGTTCATCTTCAGAATCTAAGCATTTCTTTTTTACTTTTGTTACTTGCCTTTCCAAATATTATGGATTTCTGAGTTCCATCCTTGGGAGGAACCTCAAAAATAGCCTTGTTGGCATTTTTATCGTCATCACTCAGTTCATGAAAGGACGATCTGATAGGTGCTCAGAAAGAAGCTAGAGAGCATATTTTATCTAAACAATCGCTGAACGTGTCAGTGCTAGTACTTGAGGGTTCAGAATCAACACCAGAAGAGTAGGCAAACTCTAAGCTTTCATTTATCACCCATTCACCATCAGAGTGAATGGTGTTATTTACATCAAGGCTTATCACAATGGGCTCACCGTCCCAAATTACATCCTCGGATTCCGAATCTTCGGATCTTGATTCTATATCGACTTTATCACCGCTATCAGAGGTGTCTAGAGCAGGCTGATCTGAGACATCGAATGCATCTTGATATAGCAACGCGTCAGTAAAGTAGTTTTCGACTCCTTTAAAGGGTTGCTTTTCCACGACCACGTTCCCGTATTTATCCACATATTTCATGCATTGATGTAGTGTGGAAGGCACAATGAGGTTGTTATGGATCCAGGGTCTCCCCAGTATTAGGTTGTAAGACATGTCAGCATCTATCACATAGCACGTGACTTCCGTCTTCAGATCGCCGATTTGGCACTTAAGCTTTATCTTGCCCAACAGTTTACTACCATTGGCATTGAATCCAAAAATGGTAGTACTGGTTGCTGCTAACCTATTCATCGGGACTCCAAGGTACCATAACATCCTCCGTGGCATGATACTTAAGGCTGAGCCTGGATCAACTTAAATGCGATCGATCTCCACTGACCCTATGTATCCTTTGTAATACAAAGGGCGGTGATGCTTATTGCTTCTAACTTGCATATTTTCCGGAGAGAAAGTGATGCAAGGGATATTTTTACCAGAGGTCTGGTGACATGTCGCTCAAAAAGATTCTTCTTTCTCAACCGTTTCTGGTATCTGCGTTAGAAATACCTCTGAATCTTGCAGAGCTTCTCCCAAAGCTTCTCTAGTTGATTTAGAAAGCTTCAGGGGCTCATACAAGGTTATTCTTGCGGGAATATTGGCTAACTGTGCTAAGATGTCAAATTGAAATGACTTCTGTAAATCTTCCGCAGGCTCTTTCCCTTTTTTCTTCTGAGCTTTGTCAAACTTAAGCTCTTTTTGTTTGATCTTCTTTGGAAGTGGCCGGGATTCCGCGGCCTGCCCATAATTCTTCAAGTAGTCTTTTCCCGAACGGGTTCAGAGGGAGGTTGATCGGCGTTAGCCACCAGAGAGTCTCCGATTTCTCCTTCCGAATCTGTTAGAGTAGGAATGCTCTTGTCATCTTCGGAAATTATGGAGACGATATTAGAAGTAAGGATCTTCCCTTTTTGCTTCCTTCTAGATGAATTAGAAGTCCATTGTTTATCATTAAGAAGATCTGGATACACCCACATTATCTCCCCTCTATCCGTTTCGAAAGGGGATAATCATTTCTTCTGCTGTTTATGCGGATCGAAATTCACGGTCTGCATCGTGCCTCTAGGAATGGGTTGCACTCCATCTTGAACTGTTGATTCTATCCAGTCATGTGCTTTGCCGAACTTGAAAATCACTATGTTCGCGGTCACCTTTTTCTGGTGCTCTTGGAGCTTGATGACCTTAGCGTCCACTAAGGCTTGAATTTTATCCTTGAGAATGTAACAGTTCTGAGTAGGGTGGTTAATAATCCTATAGTAGACACAACAATTAGGATCATTAATTCTCCCTGCTTTTTCGGGACGTTTGGACTCTAGTAGCTTTAGCATCTTCTTAGTCATGAGGAGGTTGAAGATGGTTTTCGTATGTTCTTCTTTGAAAGAATATTGCTTTTGAGGCACACGCGACTGAGAAGGGAGTTTTGGAGAAGACTTTATGGGCTGCGGAGTATCAACCACCATTGTCTCCTTCCCCTTATATCCTCGGGATCGAGGCCTATGGTTATTGTCGTTATTTCGCCTTTGTTTCTCCTCGCCTCCTTCTTCAAGCCTTTGTGCTATTTCTTCAGCCTCTTCAGTTTGTAGAGCGAAATCCTTCCAGGTCGAGGATTTCACAGCTCCCATCCTGGCTAGAACCTTAGTCAAGAGATTATGTCGACATGTTTCTACCAAGGTCTTCCCTGGCATCCCATGTGGACATCTGAGAGAATCATTCCGGAACCTTTTAATAAAGTCCCGGGCTGACTCCCCCTTCTTCTGTTTAGTGGCCAGAAGCGCCGGCATTGGCACTTCCATATCATCTTCATAAAACATGGTCAGGAAGGCTTTTTTCATGTCGTTCCATGAATTGATGGTTTCCGGTTCTAGCCTTCAGAACCATTCAAATACTAGTCCTGTCAAAATACTAGCGAATACTCGCATAATGATGGGGTCGTTTCCAGCTAAATACCTGATTTGCGACTTGAAATAGTAAAGGTGCTGATTCGGCAACCCTTTACCATCGAATGATTTGAGCTTCAATAACTTGTAGCTTTCTGGGAACGACATGCTTTCCCATTCTATCAGGTATGGCCTTACAACGCCCAACTCTTGCAAATCACTCTTACGCATAAGGGCATTCAGTTGATTTTAGAAACTCTCCATCCAGATGGCATTCGCGTTCCCTTCCTGATGTGTGGAGCGATTGTCATCATCCTCATGATGCTCTTCTTCTTCTTCATTCACATGAAGAGTATGGCCTTCTTCTTCCGCCCTCTTTCCCTTGTCAGTTTTTGGGTCATAGGGTGGCGTCTCTGAAGATGCATTCTTCAACCTTGTCTTTTTCAATTCTAGCAAAACATGCAGCATGTCTTTAATCTCACTGATAGCATTCTGCTGTTGTTGGATACTCTTATCTTGTTCGTCCATCCTCTGCATGAATTCCTCTGGAGTACTGTTCTGGGCCATGTACGCGGAGGCGGAGTCTTTTAGGAACGAATCGGACGTTTGCAACTCGGCCATAACAGATTTGGTCGTGTCTTCCTCGTCGGAGGAGACTCCAGCCATTTGTCTATAATTCATCGGGATTGCCACTCCACTTTTGAGTCGAGTGTTTTGGAAAACTCCTCGCTCTTCATTGAGCACATTCTTCAGGCCTGAAGAGTGCTCTGAGTCGGAAGCATCTCCCTCGAAGACCTTCTTCGTCTTCTTTTTCTTCTTCTTTTCCCCGAAACTTATCATGTTGGATGATACTTCGGGGTATTCGGGCTCATAAAATTCGAGCCTGTTTCATTGTCTCCTTTTCGACAGTTGGGATGAGGATGTTGATGATGTTGATAGTCGATGGAACACCGACTGCCTAGTATAGGTTGAACAATGATAGTGTAATAGCACTGCATTGATCAGCCGTTCGCAATGGCAGTGAGATGCATGAGATTCTTCTCTCTTTCTGTTTAGAAGTTCCCGAAGATCTCTTGCATTGGAACTCTTGGTGACGGCATCCTCTTTGAAAGATAGCCTTGGGACCGGAGTTCATGTTTCGTCAAAGGCTTTCGAAGCAAGTTTCACCCTAACTGGAACAGTGGGTGGGATAGTTTTAGCCTTTGAGATAGGCTTCTTGCTAATCGTATGCTCTCCGCATGTCTGAGATTCGCGCACTCCTTCTATTGCGCGAGCATGATTTCCCACCGAAACTCGAGGGATGCGAATATAGATTCCACGTTTGTAATCATAAATAACCTTGGTGGATTTACTCCGTATCCTATAGGAAACGCGAGTAAATCCTTCCGCGTCTTGATCCTCTGTAATCTTGCATTTTGGCCTCCATACTTGTACATGTTCGCAGCATAAATTTGTTGCTTTCCTTACATTGAAATAACTTGATTTACAATGAAAGAGAACAAAAGAAAAAAAATAAACAAGAGGATTTATAATCTATCGCTCTCTTTTAGAATGATAACGTGGGATCTATGTGGCGATGGGATCTATCGAAGTAGCTCCTTTGGACGATCTGAAAATGAGAGTCTTCTTGCTCTTGATGAAGAAGATGCCGGCCGACTCTTGATCTTCTCTGCTCTTCACGAATTCAAGGCTCTATGCGTAACTCGAATTCTCTAAGATGCTTAAAGGATTTTCAGAAAAAGATCCCTAGGGCTTTCTCAATGGGGTATTTATAGCTTTAGGATGATATGAGAGTTTCTATCTAAATAGAATTTGTACTCATCAAGGATTCCAATCAAATATTTTAGTTTTGATTTAAATCTCTTAATTTAGAGTTCTGATCAGACTTAATTTGGGTATTTGGATAAGCCCAAATCATAACCTCAATCAATTTGAGATTCTGGTTATCTGCTCACGCGGAATTAATCGTATCAAAATGCGGAGCTAAGAAACCAGAACGCGGAGCTATTGATTAGCTCCGCGTCTTGCTCAAACGCGAGGCTAAAATAGCCAATACGCGGAGCTACGGAGTTAGCTCCGCGTTCTGTTGTGGAAAATCCTTTTTTTACTTAGAAATTTTCACTGCCAACAGAACCCCCTCCAAAGTTTTCAAAATGGCTTAGAATTTAGCAAATTTTGAAATACTTTGGATCTTCAAACTAAAAATGCGGAGTTAAAATACCAAGTTTATCTTCGCGTTTTGTTCACTTGCGCGGAGCTAATAGCTTCACGTTTCAATGAGCAACTGCACCGAATCTCGCGTCGAATACCAAGGGGCGGGTTTTCTCATTTAAATAGAGTCTCTTCTTCTTCTTCCTTACTTCATTCGAAGATTTCAAGAACCCAAAGCTCAGGCGACCAGCGATCCTTGCAACCCTAGCGTCCCGAGCGATTTTCAAGATTTCCCTTCGATTCTCTTCAAGATTTCGCAAGCAATGGCATCCAAGACTCGTGCCTCTTCTCGCGCACCCTCGCCGTCGGCGGCCGGCGCAAGCAGCGGTGGCAGCGGCCGCGGAGTGGCCGCAGCGGCGAACCAGTCCACGCCGCGCCTATCGGCGGTAAGAATCCTCTTTTTGGACTCTTCGGAACCATTTAGGAGTGATTTGACTCGGTTTTAACTGGCTAATCATCTCTTTTACCGGCGAGATCGCCGTACTCAGGCCAAATGGCTTGGAGAAGAAGGAGAAGATCTCTAGTCTTCCTCCACGCGAGGCTATTGCATTATCTTCGCGTTCTAAATGCGAAATTATTTTTGCTAAATGTCGCATTTTTACGCAAGGTTACAATCTTAGCTTCGCGTTTGTAAACGCGAAGTTATCATCCTTAGCTTCGCGTATGTAAACGCGAAGTTATCGAACTTAGCTTCGCGTGTGTAAACGCGAAGTTATTGAACTTAGCTTCGCGTGTGTAAACACGAAGTTATCTTACTTAGCTTCGCGGTAGTTACCTCTAGCTCCGCGTTTTTATACTTTAGAAAAATTTTCTGATTTGCAGAAACTTTTCTAATCCTTGATTTTTCTTTTGCAGTTGGCTATTTAGTGGATCCAATCTCCCAAGGGCATCATTTCGGCTTTGTTGGTAGTGCAGACTCAGCAACTCAGTTCCGTTTCACCACTGATCTTCCCGCCTTCAAGCCAGGTCTTAGAGACCGCAGGGAGAAATTGATAAGATATAGTCCTGCGACTGCGAGGGAGATTATCACTGATGCTCCTTTTGAAGCGATGAACCGAGAGACATTGGAGAAGCCCGCATTCCTCTTTGGAGATGCGTTGGAGCATTCGGATGAGATCCTCTTTGAAGAGGAGAGCAAGTGACTGTACCAGGCCGGGGATGTGCTCATGTTTCTGCCTGACATGAAGCGTAGCTACCCCTTGGTATATCTCCGGAGGTTATCTTCCCACCGCGAGTTAGAATTTGAGCTAACTCGTGAGTATGATGGTGTTGCGACCGGCAAGTTTGGCGCAAATGGGGCTTTTCAAGATGGTCCCCCTAGATGTATTACGGGGCTCCTCCCAGGCAGAGTCACCAAAGAGCACCCTGTTGGTGAAGTCCCAATTCGTGCTAAGACCTTCCTTAGCGAATTCTTGGCCAAGGGTGGACAGTACCCCGCCAAAGATTTCAGAATGCCTGGATGGGTCCATTCCTCGGGCAACATGTGGTGGTTCAGGCTCGTCAAACACATACTGGACACCCATGAGCAGACCCTGAAGGAAATTGGCTTGTACAAAGCCATTAGAAACGTCCAGTTCGGCTTGCCTCAAAGTTCATACCACCTGTTCAGCCTGCTGGAAATGTATAACTCCGAAACCGGTACCTTCTTTACACCAGTGGGTGAGCTGGGATTCGCTCTCCACGAGATGTTCGAAGTGTCGGGGTTATCAATGGGCGAAGTCCCTTATGAGGAATATATCCCCACCGCTGAAGAATTGAAGATGCTAAAAGCGGGGGATGAGCATATCTACCAAACCTATTGGAAAATGATGTGCCACTATCACATTTGCACCGACTTGGCGGGGGTGAGGAACCAGGGAGTTGGCTATAAGAAGTGGGCTGACACCTCTTCATTAATTTGAAGGAGAGTCTCCCAATGGTTCAAGGATGCCCACCTGTAAGTGTTGAAGAAATAAAGGAGCGTATCTCCAAACTGGAAGCCACAACTTATACGACTGACTCCAATGAAGGAGTATTCAGTCCTGACACCATCTTCCAAAGCTTCCATTACCAGGCACAGTTCCCAATTTCAGATAGAGGTCTGCTTGCGGGATTCCTGATGCTTTGTTTAAAGAGATGCATTGTTCCTTCAGTTCCCAAGGAGGCCATCGCAAATAACGTCGTCTATCCTGCCGTTTTATTGGCTTACGAGCGACCGTTCGGGCTATTACCAGCAATGGTTGCCAACCTCCAAAGCGGGCTCCGGACTCTCTGCAACAGCTTTATGTCAGCAGAGAAGAACAAGGGCAAAGCTGGAAAGGGTAAAGCAGCCAAAGAAACTGTTACGGTGAAGACACCGCACCCAAGGGTAGAGATGCCCTATACATACTTAATGGCGTGGCTAGTCATGCACTGCCCGTCGCGGATGAGTGCTGCAGATTACTGCCCGATTGACAAGCCATTCTTCGTGGAGAAGTACGAGCGCTCCATATGGAAGAGAAGTTATATGTCTCAAATCCGCAGGACACTCCGTCATCATCAAAACTATGAGATCTTCTGCTGCTTCCCAGACTTCCCTGGGGGAGAGTATGGATCTAAGTTTAAAAATATTTTGGGAGCAAAAAGTTCCCCAACTTATCTTCAGGGGCCTTCTGGTGGTTGCTGAATATTTGCCCCGGACACTTGGTGTACAGGCAAGACACCATGTGCTACATAGAGCCGTATATCCCGAGCAGATTTGCCCGTCAATTTGGATATATGCAGCTTTATGTAGGAAATCTAAATAAAGGGTTGGCGTATGAGGGGAACCTGTACGCAGAGGCACGGGGCTGGTTCTATTTTGTTGCTGGAGGAACCGGAGCAGAATTTATGCTACCCCTGAAATTGCCAGAGCTAAGCATGGTATTAAGCTTCTGCACCTGGTACAGCATTGCCAATGCTGATGTGCCCCATTTCTCTATCAACCACAGCTGCTGTAAGGAGATAGAGGCCTTCTACTCTAGCCGCAAATGGGCTAAAAGAGTGAGGGTAAAAAGGATGGATGAATTCCTTGGAGCGGCGGCCGATCCATCAGATGTTGGCAACTCTTATGGAGATGACGATGATGGTGATGACGATGACGGCGATGCTGGTGGTGCTCCTCAAGACTTGGTTCCCCGCTCCCGGAGTCCAGCCATCAAACGCTGCGGATCTGTAAGGGGCAAACCGGCGAAGATGAAGAATAAATTGGCCCCGGGGACCCTATTAGTCCCCCAAGAGGCGGCAGTCAAGTTTGCTTCAGACTTGCTGGTCTCAACTCTGCCATCTAGGCCAGCAGAGGAGAGTACGCCCTGTGAAGCTCCCCATGCTCCTGATGCTGCGGTTCGCCTGCCGACTCAAGAATCTGCAAAGTACACTACGACGCAACCCTTGGGCGGCGAGACGGGTGTACTTTTAGAGACAACGACGGCTCCTCCTTCAAGTCCAACCACAGGACTTGTATCCCTTGGTATGGTTCTTTTAAATTTCATATTCTATCTTCTGTTCCTTTTTCTATATTATATGTAACACTCTTTGTTTGCTTTTCTGAGATGCAGGTAGTCAATTCCACTCTCCCATGCATTCGACTACCAGGGTGGAGTCTGAGGAGCTGGTCGACTACTCTGGTACCACCGGCTTGGTGGGTGGTCTAGGTAGTTCGGCGGGGGAGTTTGACGTGGATATTTTCACGTCAGCTCCTCTCTCTGTTCCTACTTCAATTCCCTCAATTGATGAGCTCGGGAGTGATGATAGGACAGAGGTCGTTGTCGCGGCCGCAGCCAGAGAAGCTACCCCATCTCCAAGTCTGCCGTTCCCAACACCAATGGTCTGCTCCGAAGAAGTTTTTCCAGTGGTTGTTGGTGTGCCCTCTGCTCCTCAGCCAGCGATATTAACGTCGTCGACAATAATGGCTATTGAGACATTGGTGACTCCTCCCGCTCCAAGTCTTCTGCAACGGGAGACGAAGAAAATTTGAAGTTCTCGTTCGAAGCCACTTCTGTCACAGGAGGAGCTTCGGGTGAAAACACTCCATCGTCTACCCCTGCTGGTGGCGCTGCTCGAGTGATCTGTACCAGTGATAATTCACCTCGGGTTCCCAGTTCTGCCAAGTCTTTATTGGCTTTACTAGCCCCGCATGTAATGAGTTTGGTACAGGGACGTGCTTCTTCTTCCTCGACTCCGACGGACGCCACTCCTCCCCCAACGACATCTTCCTTAGCGCTGCCTGCTTTAAATACAGACACTGTGGACCCTCTCGAAGAATTCTTCAACCACAGTGTTAATGATTTTATGCGGTTGCTAAGAAGATGTATTGGGATGATCCTGGAAGGAAGAGATTTCCTTGATCTTGGACGTCCAATGTTGTCTAGCTACCTGGATAATATTGAAAGGATTGGGGGACGTGACCGAGCAGCTCCTTACCGGGCCCACCTTGAAACTTTAGAAGAGCAGGTGAACACGCTAAACACAGTTCGTCAAGCGGATGTGGAAGTGATCACTGAAATAGAGTTGGCGCGGCTATGGGCAGAGTTAACAGCTCGTCAAGAAGAGTTGAGGCGACAGGAAGAAGGATGGTCGCGGGAGTTGGCGGAGCTACAGGCCAGCCAGGAGTCAATTCTTAGGGGGTTGGAGATGGTGGACTTCGAAATTGAGGGGAGCCAGGCCGCCATTCTTAGAGCCAGAGAGACTATCGCTAAGGCTCTAGCTATTCTAGAAGCCAGCGAGTCTCGGCTAGGGGAATCCGTTAAGAAACGGGAAGAGCTGATCCTTCAACAAGGACAGCTCGAGCAGGAGGGCATAATAAGGA
This sequence comes from Dracaena cambodiana, assembly GCA_036321105.1. Taxonomy (NCBI): domain Eukaryota; kingdom Viridiplantae; phylum Streptophyta; class Magnoliopsida; order Asparagales; family Asparagaceae; genus Dracaena; species Dracaena cambodiana. Next base: position 32,369,507 of record JAYEPQ010000014.1, read on the forward strand.
GCCGCGCTATCGAAGAGTCTCGTCAGCGGTTGACCCAGCAACTCGCAATAATAAACGATGATTTGCACCGGCAAGCTCAACACTCCATGGAGGAGTCTCGCCGTCAAGTCATTGATGAGACGATGAATAAGTTGAAGTTTTTGGGAGATCCATAACTCCTTTTTATTTTATTCTTTTATTCTTTATTCTTTATTTTTTTTGTAAAAAGAACTTGTAGTAGAAGAAAGAACTTAATGATTCTTCGGATTCTTTTGTAACTTTATTCTTTTTAATTTATGAATAAAAATAACTCTTTTGATTTTTTTATCTGTTGGCTTCAAAAATTTGTTTGCACAACAAATAACTTGTCATCAAAATAATTCACTGTTTTGGTAAAACAATCCAAGGCTCATCTGCGTAACTTAGACTATTAATACCGACCGAATTACAATTATTAACCTCGGTAAAGCCCATTGAATAGAGTTAAATGGTAGTTTAGTGAAGATGTGCAAACACTTACACCAAGATGATCGGGTCAGGATCATTAACTTAGACAGAGGCGCCTAATTGCACATGCCTTAGTTTGATGGAGGCAATTCAAGGCTCTGATGTGTAACTTGAACTGCACATGCTAAAATAATCGAGTGATGATTATCAGATTTCGGCAGAGGCGCCTAATTGCACATGCCTTAGTTTGATAAAAGAAGCTCAAGTGCTCATTTGTGTAACTTGAACTGTCCACTCCAAGATGATCAAATTAGGATCATTTAACTTAGACAGAAGCGCCTAATTGCACATGTCTTAGCTTAATAAAGAAGTTCAAGTGCTCATATGCGTAACTTGAACAAGAGGATGGTTATACTTCTAGGGATTATGAACCGGATGTGACAGTTACTCTGTCATCATTCTGGTTTATTTAGACATAATATTTCTTCAAAAATTTGCCGTTGATCGGCATTATCATCCTATCGCCATTTTGGTTCATTAAGCGATAGGCTCCACTAGAGTATACCGTCTCCACAATAAATGGTCGTTCCCACTTGGGTTCAAATTTACCCTTAGTCTTGTGGGTTAGAATCATTGGCCTTTTAATAGTCAGAACCAAGTCTCCTTACTTAAAGGTCCTTAGTTTAATGCTCTTATTGAACGTTTGTGAGATCCGGGCTTGATACAACTCAATTTGTTGTTGAGCCTTGAGACGTTTTTCATCTAACGCCTCTAATTCTCGCAGTCTTTGTTGAAGGCACTCTTCTGTCGTCATCTTTGTGGCTAAAGCCATTCTTAACGATGGTATCTGAATTTCAAGAGGCAAGACGACCTCACTTCCATAAACTAAGGAGAACGGGGTAGTTTTTGTTGGAGTGCAAACGGTGGTGCGATAAGCCCACAAACACTCTCCTATCTTTTCATCCCAGTCCCGTTTGTTGGAAGAGACGAACTTCCGAAGGAGTTTAATAATAGTTTTATTAAAGGCCTCGGCTAATCCATTTGCCGCGGGATTATATGGCGTTGAAGCAATATCTTTGATTCTGAACTTATCACAGAATCTTGAGAACCCCTGGCTGATGAATTGCAGTCCATTATCATGAATGATCCTTCGGGGGATGCCAAAACGGTAAATGACATAATGCTTAATGAACTTAATCACATATGTCATTTTCACCTCTCTCATGGGCACGGCTTCGGCCCATCTTGAAAAATAATCGGTTATTGCAAGAATAAACCGATGTCATCTGGATGACGGGAGAGTTATTGGCCTCACAATATCCATTCCCCATGCCTCAAATGGCCAACTAGCAACAATATTGTGTAAGTATTTTGGGGGTTGATGGATAAAGTTAGCATGTACCTGACATGCATGGCACCGTTTAGCCTATGTCATTGCCTCTGTAATCATTTTTGGCCAGTAGTATCCTAGCCTTCTTATACAGTCTCCGAGTTTTGGACCGGACAGATGAGCTCCACACACTCCATCATGTGTTTCTCTCAGCACTTCATCTGCTTCTGCTTTTGATATGCAGCGTAGCAGCAGACCATCATTTGACTTTCTGAATAAAATTTGAAGTGTACGATCAAAGTAAAATCTCGGGGCCTTCCTCTTTATCGAGGCGGCTTCCTTTGGATCCTCTGGTAGTATCCCATATAGGGCGTAATCTATAAATGGAAATCGCCAATCACGGAGTTCTAGAGTTAAGCCTGTCTGGCACACCTCTTTGGTTTGGAATACCGTATCTGGATGGACAAGTTCTCTGCTACCAATAGTGACGCTTTTAGCTTCACCTGGCGGGATCGCCAATGTTGCAGCTAGTGCGGCAAGAGCATCTGTATAGACGTTCTCATTCCGAGATATATGACAAATGTAAAACTGTTCAAAATATCCTGCTAGCTCGATGGCTAGCTGATGATAGGGGATGAGGGCTTCATGTCTGACTTCATACTCACCTGTCATTTGGTTGACGATGAGCTTAGAGTCTCCATATGCCTCTAGATAGTTCACCCCCAGTTGCAGAGCCATTTTTAAGCCGATAATGAACGCGTTGTATTCCGCCACATTATTCGTGCACGGTTCTGTTAATGAGTAACCGTTAGGAAGTATGTGTTTATGTGGAGATATCAGCACAACCCCCACTCCAACAGCAGATCGTCTGGCAGCACCATCAAAGAACATCTGCCATGGTTGTTCTTTGCTAGTTGTGTTCACCTCTAACGTCCCTTCATTGCTTTTTGAGGGACGAAGTGTATATCATATGGCGATAGCAACAATGCCCATTTCGCTAGTCCGCCGTTTAAGGATCCGGGTTTTGTCATCAGGATTTTTAAGGGATTAACCCGTGATATGATATGAATCGTTTGCCATGAAAGGTAGTGTCGCATTTTCTGAACAGCGAACACTAGGGCTAAACATTCTTTTTCGATCGGGGTATACCGATGCTCGGCTCTGATCATTGTCCTGCTTAAGTAATAAAGGGTGTGTTCATGGCCGTGCTCATTATATTGAGCAAGTAATGCTCCTAAAGCATCATCCATGGCCCTTACATATATAAGGAATGACTGTCCAGGGACTGGTGCCATAAGAACAGGAGGTTTCATGAGATATTTTTTGAGATCGTCAAATGCCTGTTGACATGCCTAATCCCTTACGAAAGAAACTCACTTTTTCATGAGTCTGGAAAATGGCTGGTATCGTCCTGATGGGTTGGAGATAAAGCGCCGGAATATGCCAGTTTTCCTTGTAACCCCCTTAACTCTTTAAGATTGCGGGGAGGCGGCATCTCGTTGATCACTTTTACTTTTTCAGGATCAAGGAAAATTCCTTCTGAGGTTACTATGAACCCAAGGAATTTCCCGCTGGACACCCCCATAAAGGACTTAGCAGGATTCATCTTCAAGTGATGTTTTTGCATAAGATCGAAAACCGTTCTTAAGTCATGAAGATGATCCTCTTTGTTCTTCCTTTTGACCGCTAAGTCATCCATGTAACACTCTACCATTTTTCGTAGATGTTCTTTAAATATTATGCTCATTGCACGTTGGTAAGTGGCACCGACGTTCTTCAATCCGAAAGGCATTACCATATAATAGTATACTCCCAGCGACGTTCTGAAAGTTGTATGCTTTTCATCATCCGGGTGCATCTTAATCTGGTTGTAGCCTGAGAAGCCATCCATAAAGGACATCCTCTTGTATCCTCAAGTGTTGTCGATCATGACATCAGTAATTGGGAGTGGGAATTCGTCCTTAGGGCACGCAGTATTCAGATCCCGAAAGTCAATGCATATTCGGATCTTGCCATTCTTCTTACGAACTGGCACTATGTTAGCCACCCAATCAGGATGTAGCTCTTCACAGACAAATCCTGATTTTATGAGTTTATTGACCTCAGCGACTATCGCCTCCATCAACTCCGGTCGAAAACGCCTTTGTTGTTGTTTAACTGGCTTGGCATCTTCTTTGATATTTAGCCGGTGTGTGGCAATATGAGGATCAAGACCGGGCATATCTTCATAACTCCATGCGAACACGTGTATATACTCCTTGATAAGAGATATAAGTTCCTCTTTTTCTAAGTGAGTTAGTGTGTCGCTTATGAAGATGGGTTTCGGGTTTTCTTCCGTTCCCATATTAACTTGTACTAATTTATCCTCTGTGGGCGGGTCACGCTGTTCAAAGTGGACATCCCAAAGAGTGTCCATGTGTGTAGTCTAGGAATCATCTTGAATGTCAATGGGTTCCTCATCGCTTTCCGGTGCGGCTGAAACCATATTTACCGTTAAGGATTGAAACCAGGCACCGGTACTTTGATCCGAATCATGGTTAAGTGGATGTAAGTCCTCATTGGCCGAAAAGCTTTCTTCGTATTTGTGTGGTGATGAGGGAGGAGTAGATATATAGCCCAACCCCCTGCGAGTCTTTTGATAATAGTCTGGGCTCTTTCCTCTCGGTCTAAACAAAGGTATGAGATTTCGTCGCCCTTTTCCAAAGTTTAACTCTAATTTCTGGGTAAAATTATAACCCATCTTTTCCATCATTTGTTGAGATTTCTGTTCATATAAGTGAAATTGAGGTGATGTTTGTTCATCACTTTCACTGCTTTGTCTTCGTCGAGGTGACGTAATTACTTTACCGAACATGATCGGCTTTTGGGACCCCTATCGAGGAGGCACTTCAAAGAAGTGACCTTGTCGCTTAGTTATTTTTGATTTCGAGAGGAGGGATGACTTGAGTGGCAAATGGTATGCCGTCAGAACTTCAAGTTCGGATAGGCCATTCACTTCGGTGGAAGTACAAGAAGGTTCAGACTCTGTAGCTATAGCAGGCTCGTAGACTAACTTTATATTTTCATTGATAATCCACTCATCCTCTACTACATCAGCTACATTATTGTCAAAATTCAAATTAAAATCTATGTGAGGATTGATTTCATAATCACCCCCATCGTTATCTTCGGGAGACTCGTACGTAGTATCCGCCTCGTTGCCGCTTTCGTCAAACTTTTGAGGCTTACTGAGGTTGTTGTTGGAGACTTCGTGGGCTAGCATGTAGAGCATAGCATCCGTGAAGTAGTTTTCCAGCTCTTTAAATGGTTGCCTATCAGCAACTAAAGTCCGGACTTCTCCTTGTTCATCGCAGTATTTCATACACTGGTGGAGAGTCGACGGAACTATCATATAGGCGTGGATCCAAGACTGTCCCAGTAAAATGTTGTAGGAAGTGTCTGCGTCGATGATGTAGCATGTGACCTCCATCCTCAAATCCCCGATTTGACATCGGAGTCGGATCTTTCCAAGTTGACAGCTATCATTGGCATTAAACCCATATATTGAAGTATTAGTTGGTGTCAGGCGATGGGGAGAAATTCCCAATAACTGTATCAACCTTCTGGGGATGACGCTTAGTGCAGACCCTGGATCAATCGAGATGCGATCCACCTTCATGGATCCGATATATCCGGTGAAATATAAAGGCCTGTTGTGCTTTATATTTCTTACCTGCATATCCTCTGGAGAGAAAGTAATCCGTGGGACCTGCCTCCTCACTTGATGACAGCGGGGGCAAGAGTCCTGCTCTTGGTCAGCTGGCTCGACAATCTGAGTTAGGAATGACTCAGAGTCTGCCAAGGCCTCTCTCAACACCTCGCGAGTTGATTTCGATAATCGTAATAACTCGTAAAGTGTGACTCGAGCTGGAATATTTGCCATCTGAGCTATTATGTTAAATTTGAAGGTAGTGTCCTTGACTCCATCTTTTCCAGGATTTTTCTGGAAACGAAATCCTTTCTGCTTTGCAGGCTTTGCGAGTTCTCCGTATATACCTTTCGGGTCTACTCTGGTGTAGTCCTTAAGATATGCTTTACCCGATCGAGTGCCGGAAGGGCCTGCCCCATCCTGATGAGTGGCCATAGTATTGGGCTCCTCTTCAGAGTCTGTAAATGCCCCTGCAATTATGTATTCATCTTTTATTTTCGCAGAAATAATATTGCTAGTCAGTTTTTTCTTTTGACCCCCTGTGGTAGTCCACTGTTCATCATATAGTAAATCAGGGTGGACCCACATGACTTCCCCCCTTGAAGTTGTTATGGGGACAAGTCCTTGTGACTTTTTATGCGGGTCATGGTTTTTTGTAACCAGCTTCTCTTTTGGTATTGGGGTCACCCCTGCGGGGAACTCATGGGTTCCAACCACTAGGGTTGCCATATTGGCAGTGACTTTCTTTTGTTCCTCTTTAAGCATCGAACTCCAGCTTCTATTAGTGCTTGGATTCTGTTCTTCAAAGGGTAACAATCCCTGGTAGGGTATCCGACATTCCGGTGGTAGAGACAATAGTTGGGGTCTTTGGTTTTACCAGCGTCCTCCGATTTTCTATTCTCTGGAAGTTTTAACATTCCCTTCCTAAGAAGCAGGTGAAAGAGTGTAGGCGTTTGCTCTGCCTTGAAGGTATAGGTCCTCTCTTGCTGGGGCCTATTTTGTCTCGCGCCCTTTTGATTTTGGGGCTTTGGGTTCGGAGGATTTGTCTTCTGTGGAGCTGTCTCTAACGCCATCGTCGTTTTCCCTTTATTCTTATTATTATTTTAGGTATACGGCCTATTATTTCTAGTATTTCTTGATCCACGAGACTCCTCAACTCGACGAATCAAGTCCTCGACTTGCTCTCCTTGTTTGAGCAAATCTCTCCATGTCTTAGACTCTCCGGCCCCCATTTTTAGGAGCACGTTAGTCTTAAGATTATGACGACATGTCTCTACCAGAGTTTCCAGAACCATTCCGTGTTTGCAATGCACGGACTTCTCTCGGAACCTTTCTATGAAGTCTTTTACTGTTTCTTGTTCCCCTTGTTTAGTTGCAAGGAGGGAATGAACCGTAATTTTGGTATCATCCTCAAAGAAACGCGCGAGAAATAGTTTCTCAACATCAAACCAGGTATTAATAGTACCTAGGGGCAGCTACATAAACCAAGTGAAGGCAGGCCCTCGCAAGGTACTTGCGAATATCTTGGTCATTGTCAGGTCATTACCCATTAAATGCCCTGCTTGGGACAAGAAGTAATAAATATGTTGACTGAGAGATCCTTTCCCGTCATACGGCTCCAATTTGAGCGGTTTGTATTTTTCGGGGTCTGGTGCCAAATCCCATTCAGACGGATTTGGTCTTGAGACCCCTGATTCTTTCAACTCTTTCTTGTGCATTAATACTTCGAGTTGACTTTGTAACTTCTCTATTTTCTCTTCATGTGGATCATGAAAAGAATACTTATCCTCGTCCTCATGCGTCGAATTGGCTTTTTCTTCTTTATCTTCTTCGTTCATTTTACTGAACGGAGTTTCTTTTCCCTTTTTGACGTTATCCTCGATGATTTTTTGGGTATTCTCGACCACTTTTGAGAGCATCATTTTAAGATCCTCGATTGTCTTTTGTTACTCTCAAATCATTTGTTCTTGAGCTTCAAATCTCTGGTCGATATCATCAGATCTATTCATCATATATGATGCTGACTTCAATTTAGATGATGCCGAAGAACGAGGAGAGGCTATGGCCGAATTATCACTATCGTCATCATAAGAACCCTTCACAAGTTTCTTATAATTTCGGGCAGGGATAGCGCCTGACTTAAGCCAGGTAAAATGATTAGGTTCTTCATCAATTGATTCTGAATCACCATTCTTTTCTATGATTTTCTTACCCTTGCCGACCATGTTGGAAGTTACAACTCTCCATTCTTCTCGGGGAGTAGTCTTTGTTTTCTTAGCAGGGTTTTTGTCCGACTTATTTAATCGGTCAAACACCGATACCCTGTTCTTGCTGCAGCAACAATTATCGATTACATCAGATACCGCTGTCATAAGCTGCTGACAGAGACAAGTCGGTTCAGATTGAACTCGTTTTATACTTCTCTTCTTAGTTAAGTACTCCCTGAGGTCAGTGACTTTAGACATGGAATTGTGGGACCCATTCAAATGTTAAGAGGGTCCAGGAGCCCACTGAAACTTCTTGAGTTTACTGGAGTCCAGTTCTGGTCCATTAGTGTGACGATCAGTCCTGATTTTGTATTCGGGTTGATCTACGCGGAGCTAAGAGATATCTTCGAATTTTAGAATGCGGAGCTGAGAATTAGCTTCGCGTTTTGTGTCGTGGGGCTGGGAACTAGCTTCGCGTTTTGCTACGCTAGCCTCGCGTTTTACTACGTCTTGCACGCTGGCTTACTCTTGTGATTAATGCAAGTCACAACTTCGTGTCTAGCGCGATTTTTACGATTAACGACAATTTGCCAATCATCTTTGCGATTTACGCGGAGCTGAGGAATCTTGCGTTTATCGCAAGTATTACTGGCTTCGCGTTTATCGCTAAGCTCAGTATTAGCCTCACGTGGAGAATAGCATGCTGGCTTTAAGGAAATTTTATCCTCGCGTTTATCGCAAGTGTCAAAAATCTTGCATTTATCGCAAATTGAACTGGCTTTGCGTTTATCGCTAAGTCCAATAATAGCCTCGTGTGGAGAATCACACGCTGTCTTTAGGGAAGTTTTATCCTTGCGTTTATCGCGAGTGTCAAAAATCTTGCGTTTATCGCAAGTTGAACTGGTTTCGCGTTTATCGCTAAGTCGAATAATAGCCTCACGTGGAGAATCACACACTGGCTTTAGGAAAGTTTTATCCTCGCGTTTATCGCTAAGTCCAGTAATAGTCTCGCGTGGAGAATCACATGCTGGCTTTAAGAAAGTTTTATCTTCGCGTTTATCGTGAGTATCAAAAATCTTGCGTTTATCGCAAGTTGAACTGGCTTCGCATTTATCGCTAAGTCTAGTAATAGCCTCACGTGGAGAATCACACGCTGGCTTGTTCTTGCAATTAACGCAAGTTGCAGTTTTACGTTTAATGCGATACTGATTGGTCTTGCGATTAACGCGAGCCAGTTTGCAAGGGACCATAGCCTCGCGTTTTATGAAGTTAGACTCGCGTTCAAGGCGGGCTTTGAGGGCCTTTCGCCTAGCTCTCCGATTTCTATTTCGGAGTTGGGTTCTGGTCAATCCAGTTCCCATGCCTTCTTCGGCAGTAGAGAGGTCATCCTCTGCTAGGATTTCCTGCCCAAATAACGGCTCTATGGCTGCGGTCTCTAAGGATCCCCGTTCATCGGTGGATACCTTTTTATCCGTTCCTCAGGTATTGGAGCGCACGCGTCGATAGTGTCGCGTTTCGTTCAGATTACCTGATTCAGAGGAGAGATACTCCTCATACTTCTGCTGGTCGATTTCCACGACCAGCATATCTACGTCGGATCCGATCCTATCGACGTCAGATTGCGCCACGATCTCTTCTTTGGTGAAAGAGACGTCTCCCACTGTGATCACCAGTTTGTTCGCATAAGAAATTTGTTGCTTTCCTTCCATTGAAATAACTTGATTTACAATGAAAGAGAACAAAAGAAAAAGAACAAATGAGAGGATTTATAATCTATCGCTCTCTTTTACAATGATAACGTGAGATCTATATGGCGATGGGATCTATCAAAGTAGCTCATTTGGACGATCTGACAACGAGGGTCTTCTTTCTCTTGATGAAGAAGATGCCGGCCAACTCTTGATCTTCTCTGCTCTTCACGAATTCAAGGCTCTATGCGTAACTCGAATTCTCTAAGATGCTTAAAGGATTTTCAGAAAAAAAATCCCTAGGGCTTCCTCAAAGGGGTATTTATAGTCTTAGGATGATATGAGAGTTTCTATCTAAATAGAATTTGTACTCATCAAGGATTCCAATCAAATATCTTAGTTTTGATTTAAATCTCTTAATTTAGAGTTCTGATCGGACTTAATTTGGGTATTTGGATAAGCCCAAATCATAATCTCAATCAATTTGAGATTCTGGTTATCTGCTCACGCGGATTTAATCGCATCAAAATGCGGAGCTAAGAAACCAGAACGCGGAGCTATTGATTGGCTCAACGTTTTGCTCAAACGGGAGGCTAAAATAACCAATATGCGGAGCTACGGAGTTAGCTCCGCGTTCTGTTGTGGAAAATCCTTTTTTTACTTAGAAATTTTCACTGCCAACAGTATAGTAGGCCTTCACGATGATGAGTCGGCGGTTTTCTGTTGCTGCGTGATCCTGCGAAGGGCACGAGCTTTGCTTCTTCTTAGGTTTCTCCTCATTGTACGAGTGAGAGGAACCTCCTTCCCCGCATCCTAGTCCTGCGGAGTAGGTAATAGTTGTTTCCCTTATTGAAGTAGGGATCCTAATCCATTTTGCTAGGGAGATCAGGAGTCTTAGCTAAAACTGGCTCAGAGCCCAATGTTGGTGAAGAGGAGAATTTCAGACTCGTTTGGTCTACTGAATCCTCCGCCTGAGTTGTTGCCCTCAAAGTCTCCTTGGAGATTGATTCTTTGGAGACCTTACGGCACCCCCATAAGGAAGTAGGGCTCTTGGAGCCGGAAGAAAGGAATTCTTCATACTTTTCCTGGTCAACCTGGATGGTGAGTGAATTGACCAGGCTGCCAACCGGAATGTTATCGGATTGAGCTACTACCAAATCACCGGAGGTGATGGCAGTCCCCAGTGGAGTCGCCAATCTTCTGTTCACCATAAAATTGTAAATGATTCCCTATTGAGCTATTTCAATAAAGAATTATAATTTCAACGGTTTCCCATTTACAGAAGATGAAAAAAAAAATCAATTCCTCCTTGTTTAAAGCTTGGTTCTGAGGTAGCTGTGGAGGACGATGTTACTCTTCGTTGACACTTCGCACAAACTCTTTCAATTGGCAAAAAGGCTCTGGACTTCTGATGACAAAGGGTAATTTTTAGAAGAAGATGATCGATTGCTTCTCTTTCTATTTTTTCGCCTTTTATAGGGGTTTTAGGGCAACGTCCCCATTTCATTCATTCGACCGTTAGCCCCACCACTCGAGAAGTACCATCATATTCGTTAGGTGGTTACCCCCACGATCGAAATAATGGCGCTACATTCGTTCGGTAGTTGGCCCCACGATCCGAGGTGGCAAATTCCCTTATTCGGGTCGGGTGACTTTGTATTAAACACCTCTCCAAAAGCTATGAATAGCACTGCGAATCTCAGCTTTAGATTCGCGGATCCACTCTGTCGTAGGTGGGTCATGAATCTCGAATTTTAGGTTCGCGGATCTGCTGAATTGCGAATCTCAAACCCTAAATTCACGGATCTGCTTTGTTTTTGACAGATAACTCCAAAATTTTCGCCGACAATTAGATTTAGACTTGCCAAGTTCAGACTCTGTCAAAAAAGAACCCAGACATGGCAAGTTCGGATTCCTATATTGAGGAATCCGGACATGTCATGTTTGCATTCCTGACATCTCTGATATATCAGTTCAGCTGATATATTAAATGTTCAGCTGATATATTAAGGAATCCGGACATGTCATGTTCACCCTCTTTCAATCTTTCTATCTCTTTGCCCCCCTTCTCTCTCTCTCTTTGTCTCTCTCTCTATCTTGTATCTCTCTTCCACTCTCTATCTGCCCTCTCTTTCTCTCTCCCCCAATCTCTCTTTCTCTCTCTTTCCCTCCCCCTCCCTCTCTCCCAACCTCTCTCTCACCATCTCCATCTCCTTCTCTCAACTCAATCTTATAACTTAGCTTTTCAATCAAATCAACAACCTTAATTCAAATCAAATCCTTTTAAATCAAAACTCATCGATTAATTCAATATTATCGTATAATTCAATATCATTCAAAAACTCAAAGATTAAACTACAATAATAAAGAAAATTATTAAAGAATGAGATTCTGAAAAAAACATGTAGAGAAATAATGATCGAAGATGGAATATGTTTCATTGTAAAATTGAATTCAAGAAATGTCGGAAATTTTAAAAAAATTCACGAACTCAAATTGTTCAAAAAGCACATATTAAATAATATAAAATACATATATAGTAAGCCAATTCATGAGCACATGCTATGGCATCTCAAGTCATTGGGTCTCTGCACTTAGCCAAATACAACTTCAACCTGGGTCAGTGGCTGTGATGGTAGGAGATTAGCAGGATGGGTTTGAGGCTGTGAGGATCCAAATTGCCTTTGTTCACAGTTTGCCAATACATTTGTTTGGAACATCATAGTGAAGGTCTAGCCTCACTCTAAGTTCATCTGAGTGGAGGTTGTGAAGGTCTGAAATTGCGTTCTTTCATATAACATTGGTGATTCCTCCGAAATCGGCGATTTCTTTCATTGCCATTGATTACGATTACAATGATCTCAAAATACAATGATAAAGAAACAAAGAAAACAAAACGAGAGGATTTATAGAATATCACTCTCTTTTACAAAAGATGTGGGCTCTTGAAGTGGCTATGGAGCGTCGACCTTGTACCCGATTGACGATCCGATACTTAGAAAGGTTTTGAACATGGAGAATTGATGGAGATGGCAGCTGGCCGTGGCTTCTTGCTGCTGGTCTGCTTGCTATACATGCTCTTTCACGTAGATCAACTTGCCAAAAGTCCTCAAAACTCTCTTCTCGATGCTTATTTATAGGCATGAAGTAGTTATACGAGTTTCGTTAGAGATAAGGATGGAATTCTATTATAATTCAATATCTAGTCTTCTATTTCAATTGGACTTAAAATCATCAATCAGAAGTAATTGGATATGATTGGATTTATACTTCTATTGAAAATCTAAAGGAAATCTTCTCTTGGATTAGTTCTACACGAGGCTGACTCAGCCTCGTGTTTGAACTAACAGTGAGGCTATAGCCTCTCGTGGCACGGGGCAAACAACCTCGCAGCCTCCTGTTTGAACTAACAGTGAGGCTATAGCCTCTCGTGGCACGGGGCAAACAACCTCGCATGTGCAAAGCTAAGAGCCTCGCATATTAGTTCATGATACCAAATTTTTCATCCTATAAGATCCTCCAAAGTTTTCAAAATCTCGTTTGTTGGGCATTAATGAGTGAAATACTTTGGACTTCACCCTTTTGCTCAAATGAGTTTTGAAATACTTTGGACTTCACCCTTTTGCTCATACTTAGATTTTTAAATCTTTGAATCTCCCATTTGTTCAAACATGGGGCTATTTTATATGTGGGGCTACTTAGCCTCGCATTTCATCTTCTCGAGATATGCGCTTCAAATCTAGGCTGTTTGGGTGCCATTTCTTCTTTAAAATCCATCTCTTCTTCTTCCTCTCATTCATCTTCTTCTCCAAAAAAATCCATTTCCTTTCTTCACAAATTTCTTCGAATTGTCATCAAATTTCTTCGATTTTCCTTCGAATTTCTTTGATTTTCTTCCAATTCTTCCACGCTCAACCATCAATAGCATTGAAAAGAGTAACCTCATGCCAGAGCAGCGTCTCTTTAGGCTCCCGCTCATCGGCCACTGTTGGTAACGCCGTTCAACCCATTCTTTGCGGGGGGGGGGGTGTAAAAATCTCTTTAAACTTGTATTCTTAATCTTTTTCAAATAAAACCAATTATGCCTTTGATTTGAGAATAATTTCCATGATTTTTGTGCATTTTTCGCTGTCGTCGAAGCTGGGTTCGCTATTGAGAAAAAGTACGCAAACGGTTTTTCCTTCTACGGAAGGTTGTCTTGCTTCATGTTCAACTCGTTCACGTAGGGTTGATAGCCTCACATTCAATTTTGAACCATGCGGGGCTGATAGCTCACATTTAACTTGGAACTATGCGGGGCTAATAGCCTCACGTTTTTATACTTAGAAAAATTACTTTATCTTCGTGCACTGATTTTGTTCTTCCTTCTCTATTTCTTTGGCAGTGAAATATACAAGTTCTTTGTCCAAATGCCATTACTTTGGGTTCAGAGAGGGTCTCGATAGTGGAGTTCAATTCAGATTTCAAAAACCGATTCCTTCCTTTAGACCAGGTAGCAGTGATGATTGAAGGGATAGATTATCAAAATGCAGTTCGTCGACTTTGAGGGAATTGTTAAGCAATGCTCCACTTGAAGGTGCCAACTGAGAAGAACTAGAGAAGCCAGCGTTCTTGTTTGGTGACTCGGTTTTGATTTCAGAAGAGTCCTTTTTCGAGGACGAATGCAAATGACTACGTCAAGTGGGTGACATAAACATGTTTATTCCAGAAATGGTGAGGAATTGCACATTAACTTATCTTCAGAGTATATATGTCCCTTGTTAGATGGAGTGGAGCTTTACCAAGAACCAAAATAACATCCCTATCAGCAATTTTGGGAGTTAGACCCTTATCAAGATGGTCCAAGCAGATATGTGAATGGTCTACACCCAGGAAGGGTAGCAAAGGACTTTTCTCTCGGTGAATCACCCAAACTCACCAGCATTTTCCTCAACGACTTCCTAAGGTTCAAGGGATAATATCCTGCCAATAATTTTCGTACTTTCGGATGGATCTACTCCACTGATAGGATGTGGTGGAGTAGGATGATAAACTTCATACTCAAAAAATTTGAAGCCACCCTCAAGAGCATCAGACTTTACGGGGCCATTAGAAATGTACAATATGGTCTTTCTCATAGCGCCTAACATCTATTCCGCGTCCTAGAGCTGTACAACTCCAAATCCTTGACTTTCTTCACTCTTATTGGTGAACTTGGCTTTACTATCCATGAAATGTTCGAAGTTTTCTTATTATCGATGGAAGAGCTGCCGTATAAGGAGATGGTCCCAACCACAGAAGAGTTGAAACAATTAAAGACCCAAAACCCCAAGTATATCAGATGTATTAGGAGGTGATGTGCTGCTTTTGCATCTAGTCAAAAGTTTTGGAGCCAAAAACTATGAGCTAACTATCTCTTCCAAGATATAGATCATTCCGAAGTTGTCATGACAAAGTTGGACCCACTTAACCACGCGGCTATCGAAACTTGCATAACTAACTTGGGGGCCACTTCATATGTGACAAAATCGGGCGAGGATGGTTTCGAGGAAGGTACTGGCTTCTAGAGCTTCTATTATCAGGCTGATGCCAATCTCTGATAAAGGATTGATAGCAGACTTTCTGATGCTCTGGCAGAAGTAGTGTGTCATTCCATCTTTGCCCAAGGATGCCATTGTTATCGAGGTGGTATACCCAGTGGTTCTTCTCGCTTATGGAAGACCTCTCTGACTCCTGCCCGCCATTGTCTACAAATTGCAGAATGGCCTTGGGACCTTATGACGGAATTTTGCTAGGAGAATAAGAAGAGGAAGAAGAGTAAAGGCAACGATCCCTAGGATGAGGTGCTAATTCCAAATCCTAGAGTGGAGCTGCCTTACACTTATCTCATGGCATGGTTCATGATGCATTGCCTGAGCCTGATGACTTCACCCCCTAGAAGGTAGTAGTGGGGCTTCGTTTATCCAGAGGCGTGAAAGGTGTGATTGGAGGAACTTCTACATGCGTGCAATCCATAGGACAGTGCGCATCCATCAAAACTATCACATCTATCGATATTTTCTAGACTTCTCTGAGGGCAACTATGGTGAGAGTTCAGGGATAAATTTATGGTCCTGATGGTTATACCAGTCTTTATTTTGGCTGCCTTTGGTGGTTGATCAAAATTAGATCGGGGCATCTGCTATATCATCAAGGATCAATCTGCTTCCTCGAACCATATTCTTCCAGCATGTTTGCATGCCAGTTTGGGTATTCGCAATTCTACATTGGCAATCCCAACATTTTGCAGAGGTTTTGAAGCAATCTATTTGAAGGTGCTAGAGGATGGTATCACTTCGCTGCTGGATGTACAAGGGTTCATTTTGCTCTACCACTCAAGACTCCCAACCTTTACATGCCTCTTGGATTCTGCTACTGATGCCACAGTGTCAACACTATGGCTACAACCTTCTCACTTAACCATACATGTCTGAAGGAGATCGAGGCATTCTATTCTACAAGGAAGGGCGCCAAGATAGTCCGAGTACATGGTATGGACGAATTTCTTTCCGTTGATGTTGATGATGAGGTTGCTGAGCTTGGGCATGTAGATTTCATACCCGTTCAAGCTGATGCACCTGTCCAAGACAATGTGCTAGCTCAAGTAAACATGCCAGTTCAAGCTGACATGCCAACGCTGGCTGATGTGCTAGCTCAGGCCAACGATCCACCCCATGCCGATGCTCCCGCTCGAGGAGATTATGAAGTAGTGGAAAAGCGCATAAGATAAGCAAATGCTTGGCCAACCAAGAAGCCTCATCGTTCTCTCACAACTGAGTTGGCCAAAAAATCACCATCTCCCCAGCGAGTTTTAGAGGCTGCAGCAGTGGCTGCAAATGCTGCCGAGCCCATCATCGCTACTCAAGAAGCTGCCCCTACTCCTCTTGGACCTGCCACTGCTATCATGATCGGAGTGGGTACTAATATTGTACCTTCTCCTCTTGTGATGATGCCAACAACTGCAACTCCGCATCGTAGTCCCACCATAGGACTAGTGTCTTCTTGTAAGTGTAAACACCTCGTCATTATTTTGGTTTTCTTGCTTTCATCTTTTAATATGTCATATTTCATGTGTTGGTTCTCCATGGACTCATGCCATGTTTGACCAATCTTGCTCATTAGAGCTTGTTGACTATTCGAGCACGAGTGGTGAAGTTGGTGTTGTGTCAGACAAACACTTATGAGGAGAGTTATTTTACCCTTACTCTTGATACAAGCAAACGTAGTCATCTTTGTTCTGAGGAGTTGGAGGTGACTGTTTCTAAGAGTATTCCTCCTCCTACTATTTTGGTCGGCCCCATAGGTATCTTGTTTCTCTTATCGCTATTATTTATTTCTTATACTTAACTATTGTCTTTTTGACTAACAACCTTTTAGCCACAGCTACCAGTGTCCAACCTGATGTTGTTCCTACATCAGCCCCACCTGTAGTGACTGGCGTTAAAGTTATTGACACTTTCTCCCCGGCAAGCCCAAATGCAGAACCCTCAAGTAATGTGTCAGTTGCCTCCGGAGCTTCATTGATGTTTTCTTTTGAAGCAGCTGGCTATTGTACGAGGGACATTCTCGAAGAGAGTCTGCTTGAGGAATCTGCTCCGGCAACTACCATAATTTTAACTCCAGGGGGGCCTCCACCCAGCAGAATTCTGTCTTCAGCAAGTTCATTGCTTCAACTGCTGGCCCCTCACATATCAGCGGTAATATGTGGGCAAGACTCCTCCCACAGCTGCAACGTCGATGTCTATGGTCCCGTAATCAACAACTGCTCCATTGTTAGCATTAGTTCCTACCCAAATTCTTTGGGATGATGACCTGCTCGAAGCATTTTTTCAGTACAGTGCCATGGTCTTTTTACGTGTGTTAAGCCACAGTGTTTCTATGTTTTTAGAAGGTCATCATTCCATATAGCTTGGATGCCCAATATTGCTCAACTATTTGGACAATATCGAGAATATTAACAGTCTTGAATGAGCAGCACCTTACCAGGCCCGCTTGGCTACCTTGTACGAACAGGTTCAAGCGCTAAACACTCTTCTCGGGTGGACATAGCTGCTATAACACGTATTGAAGTTGCTTGGCAGAGAGTTGAACTAATGGCACACCAACAGGAATTTAAACGTCAAGAAGAAGCTTGGTCCAATGAAATTGCAAGTCTTCAAGCGAGCCGTGAGGCAATCAATGAAGAAATCAAGAAGGCTATATTCGAGTTGAACGCCAACCAAGTTACTACAGATCAGACTCGTCAAATAGTTGCCAAGGCTCAAGCTATCCTGGAAGTGAGCCAATTGAAGGAAGAGGAAGTTTCCAGAAGACAAGATGTGCTTATCCTACACCATGGACAACTTCATCAGGAGTTCAACATATGCACTATAATCATCGAGGAAGCTAAGGCTCAGGCACTTCAACAGTTAACCATGAATGAAGACAAGTTGCATCGTCAAGTGCTGGCATCTGTGGAGAGAACTTGCCAGTAAGCTATCGAGCAAACAGAGGCCCAATTGAAGGCTTTGGGAGAGCCTTGAAAATTTTCCTTTCTTTGTTTTCATTTTATTTAGCTGAGAACTATGTCTCTTTAGTCCTATTATTGATTTTTGCTTTTTTGTTCTGCAAATAAAATATTTCAATTAGTTTTAATGTATTGCATTTGTTATGAGAAATTTTTTGTGTAATGGATTTGTGGTCTCAAATGGATGGTTTTTTTGTGGTGATTTGAGAGGTAGGATTGTCGAACATGAAACTTGCTAAGATTATGGTGTTGCCACAACAATGTGAGTTTTTGTTGATTGTCATGAGAGTGACTCGCCTGGATAATAGATAGAGCCTGGGTGATTTGCTTGGATAACAGATAAAATCGATGTAAAAATCAAAATTATGGGATAACTCATCTAGATAACTGATAGAATCGGTGTGATTCATCTAGATAATAGACATAATCAATAATCGAGTTAAGATCATAAGGTGACTTGCTTGGATAACAGACAGAGCAGTGTGATTCGCCTAGATAATAGGCAGAATCGATGATCGAATCAGGATCATGAGATGACTCGCTTGGATAACAGACAGAGCGATGTGATTCGTCTAGATAATAGACAGAATCGAAGTAATAATCAAGATTATAGGGTGACTTGTCTAGATCAAAAACAGAGCTGGTGTGATTCATGTGGATAAAAGATAGAATCGATGATTGGGTCAGAATATGAGGTGACTTGCCTGGATATTGGCTCTTTGCCTGGATAACAAATAGAGCCGGTGTGATTAGCCTGAATAATAGATAGAATCGATGTAACAATCAAGATTATGGGGTGATTCGCCTGGCTAATAGACACAGCTGGTGTGATTCGCCTGGATAACAGACAAATCATAAGGTGACTAGCCTGGATAACAGACAGATATGGTGCGATTTGCCTAGATAATAGACAGAATTGATGATCAAGTCAGGATCATGAGATGACTCGCCTTGATAACAGACAGAACCAGTGGTCGGGTAAGGATCACGAAATGACTTGCTTGGATAATAGATGGAGTTAGTGATCGAGTCATGATCACAAAGTGACTCGTCTGGATAACAGACAAAGCGTGAGTGATTTACCTAGATAACAAACAAAATTGATGATTGGGTCAGAATTATGAAGTTACTTTCCTGGATAATAGACAGAGCCTGTGATCGGATCAGGATTACAAAGACAGAGAAAGCTTGGGAGACTATATGAAGTGTGATGATCCAAATTTCACTATCAGAGGTAAAAACTTAACCTGACATGTTTGGGATGGGTGACCATATGAAGTGATATGGGTGAGATAGTTCAAATCTTGTAGTCAGAACTGAGAGATTAACATGACAAGTCCACGGAACTTTTAGTAACCCCCAGTTATCAACGGATTTGGTGTGCCTTTAGCAATCATTGTTTATATTAGGCTAGTCATACTATTTCCCTCAGCATGATGAGTTGTTAAAATTTTTTCTTTTTTTTGACATTGTACTAGTATATGTAGTATCTTTTTAGAAATTTGTCATTAATTAGTATCATCATTCTATCACTATCTTGACTGATTAGATGGCAGGCTCTATTTGAATAGACTGCTTCTACAATGAAAGGTCATTTCCATTTGGATTCGAATTTGCCCTTGGTTTTATGAGACATGAGCATTGGTCTTTTGACAACCAAGACCAAGTCTCCTTTTCTAAAATTTTTTTGCTTAACTTCTTATTAAATGCCTTCGAGATGCAGGCTTGGTATAACTCAATTTGTTATTGTGCTTTTAAGCATTTCTTATCCAGTGCTTCTAACTCTTGAAGTCGCCATCAGTGTTTTTCTTCCTTTGTTATTTCCGTAGCTAGTGTGACTTGTAGGGATGGTATTTGGATTTCAAGTGGCAAAACAGCTTCACAACCATACACCAAAGAAAATGGAGAAGCTTTTGTTGGAGTTCGTACTGTGGTTCGGTACGCCTACAGGCATTCTCCCAATTTCTTGTCCCAATCACATCGGTTGGATGAGACAAATTTTTGAAGGAGCTTCATAATAGTCTTGTTAAAAGTTTTAGCCAATCCGTTAGCTGCAAGATTGTATGATGTAGATGCAATATTCTGGATTCTGAATTTACTACAAAATTGTGTGAAACCCTGACTAGCAAAGTGGTGTCCATTATCATAGATAATTCATCTGGGCTCACCAAAGCGGTATATCACATGGTGTTTGACAAATTTACCTATACCTATTGTTTTAACTTCTTTCATAGGGACAGTTTCGACCCACTTGGAAAAGTAATAAGTTATTGCAAATATAAATCGGTGTCCTTTGGCTGATGGAAGAATAATTGGGCCTAAAATGGCCAGCTGGTAGCAAAATTGTGCAAATATTCTGGTGGTTGGTATATGAAGTTGGCATATATTTGGCAAGCATAGCAGCATTTTGCATAAATCACGGCATCTGTAATCATTTTTGGTCAAAAATAACTTAGTCTTCTTATACGATCTCATAGTTTCGAGCGTGATTGGTGGGCACTACAGGTTTTGCTGTGAGTTTTCTCAACTACTTTGTCAGCCTCTTTCTTTGAAAGGCAGTGAAGCAAGATATGGTCGTATGATTTTTCATATAATGTATGCAATACTGCATCATAATAGTATTTCCATATTTTCTTTCTGACCGAAACCGTCTCTTTAGGATCTCCTATGAGCATTTCATGAAATGCATAATATATTAGTGGAAAACGCCAATCGCGAGGTTCAAAGTTTAGTCCAACATGGTGCACCTCTTCTTCTTCCAATAGGGTCTTAGGACGTAAGAGGTCCCGACCTGCTATAGAGATCTGTTCACTAGACCCGGGTGGTACCGTTAAAGTAGAGGCCAAAGATGCATGAGCATTTGCATACATGTTCTCATAACTGGATACGTGACCGATGTAGAATCACTCAAAATTTGTTGGCCAACTTGATTGCTGCTTCAAAATAAAAATGAGATCTCCATTCTTTATCTCATATTCTCCAGTCATTTGGTTAATAATAAACTTGGAGTCTCCATATGCCTCAAGATATTTCACCCCCACCTGTTGAGCTATTTGGAGGCCAGCGATGAGTGCGTTGTATTCTGCTACATTATTTGTGCATGGCCTGGTGAGCGAATACTCCCTGGGAATCACATATTTATGGGGATTTATCAATATTACTCCTACTCCGGCTGTCGTTCTTCTTACTGAGCCATCAAAGAACAATTGTCATGTTTGTTCTCCATCGACTACACTGGCTTCAACGACTTCGTCAGTGATATCATTGTCGAGTTTTGAATTCTTCGAAATAGGGTATTTTGCAAGAAAGTCCACTATTGTTTATCCCTTTACCGCCTTTCGAGGGGCAAAATATATATCATATGATGATAACAGAAGTGCCCAATTTGCTAGTCTTCCGTTTAGTGACCCTAGTTTAGTCATGAGTAGTTTTAATGGGTTGACTTGAGAAATGATATGAATTGTCTGGCCGCATAAATAGTATCGCATCTTTTAAACCACGAACACCAAAGCCAAATACTCTTTCTCAATTGGATTATATCTATATTCAGCACCAATCATGGTGTGACTTAGATAATAAATGGCCTTCTCTTGCCCTTGCTCATTATATTGTGTCAACAAAGCTCAAAGGGCATGGTCCATTGCTCGTACATAAATGAGAAAGGGTCTCTCGGACACAGGAGACATTAGCATGGATGGATTGATAAGGTAATTTTTTATGTCGTCGAAGGGCCTACTGACAGGCTTTGTACCAGACAAATGATATTTCTTTTATCATGAGTTTTGCGAATGGCTGGTATCCTCCTGATAGATTTGCAATAAATCGTCGGATATAAGCCAGTCTCGCTTGTAACACTTTAAACTCTTTCAGGTTACGAGGTGGCTGCATTTCTCGAATTGCTTTAACTTTATAAGATCGATGAATTCCTTTAATTTGAGTCACAATGAACCCCAAGAATTTACCATTGGATACTCCCTGGAAGGATTTGGTGGGATTCATATTTAACTGACACTTTCTCATAATGTCGAACAATTTTCACAAAACTTTTAGGTGATCCTCTTTTTTCTTGCTCTTGATTACCAGATCATCTACGTAGCATTCAATGGTCTTGTGTAAGTGCTTTTGGAAGATAACACTCATGGCACGCTGATAGGTAGCACCAGCGCTCTTCAATCCAAATGGCATTACTATATAACATATACCCCTAGCGACATTCAAAAACTGTATGTTTCTCATCTTAAGGATGCATATTAAACTGATTATATCCCGAGAAACCATCCACAAAGGATATTCTTTCAAATCCACACGTATTATTAATCAGGACATCCGTGTTAGGTAAATGAAACTCGTTTTTAGGGCAGGCAGTGTTAAGGTCTCAGAAATATATGCATATCCAAATTTTGCTATTTTTCATAGGCACAGGAACAATGTTTGCCACATAATCCAGGTGTTGCTCCTCGTGGATGAACCCTGAATCTGTAAGTTTCTTTACTTCGGCTTCTATGGTTTCCGAAAGCACCTTTATTGTTGCTTGATAGGTTTAGCTTTTGGTTTGATATTAAGTTGGTGTACCATAACTTTTGGATCTAAACTTGGCATATCTTCATAGTTCCAAGCAAAGACGTCAATGTATTCACTTGTTAGAGCTACCAGGTTGTCTTTTTTAGAGGAAATCAAGCTTTTACTTATGAAAATAGGCTTTGGGCAATCTTCTGTCCCCATTTTGATTTGGGGTTACTTCATCTTCAGTAGGCAGTTCTCTTTGTTCAAACCAAATTTCCCATTGGATATCCATTTGTTGCACCTAAGGGTCATCTTGTAAGAGGGGTGGGTCACTGCCTTCCTTGTTATGATCCACCAAACCCACATTTGTTGCAAGGGCTTGAAATAGTGCTCCTGTGCTTACATCGAAGTCCCAATCTGTTGTGTTACCTTCGTCCTTTGAGCAGATCATCTCTTCCAGTTATGCTTCTGAAGATCTGACAGTTGTG
This sequence comes from Dracaena cambodiana, assembly GCA_036321105.1. NCBI lineage: Eukaryota > Viridiplantae > Streptophyta > Magnoliopsida > Asparagales > Asparagaceae > Dracaena > Dracaena cambodiana. Next base: position 32,392,361 of record JAYEPQ010000014.1, read on the forward strand.
ATCTATCCTAACCCAGTGTAGGTTTTATGGTAATAGTCAGAATTCTTTCTTTTTGGTACAAAGGACCGTAAAAAGCTTCACCGTCCTTTACCAAAGTTTAATCTTTTCTTTGAGGTTAAGTCATAACCCATCTTCTTCATCATTTGATGCAAATTTGGTTCATAATGGCTAAATTGAGTCGACATTAGATCATCACTTTCATCACTCGAGTCTTGATTAGTCCGCGACTCAACTCTTCTAAATATTATGGGATGTTAGTCTAACTTTTGAGGAGGCACCTCAAAAACAACACCTTTCGGAATAGATACTTCTAGTCGTATGATGAGAGATGACTGTATAGGCAAATGAAAACTGTACTGGTGCAGGAAGGCATGGAATCAGAAGCAACAATAGGCGAGTACAACAATCCTAAGTTTTCATTGATAGCCCATTTGCCTACCTCATTAGTGGCACTAATTACATTCAATTTGTCAATATCTATTACAAATGGATTTATTTCATAATCAAAATTATTGTTTTCCGCTAGTTCTGGCTCAGAGTCTGGTTCATTGTTGTTGTTATAATTTTCCCCAGCCAGCTCTTCAGAAGTTTCATGGACATCTCTATATAGCATGACATCTGTGAAATAGTTCTCAACCCCCTTGAAGGGTTGCTTTTCTACCACTAGTGTACGAACCCCTCCATGTTTGCCAAAGTACTTCATACACTGGTGAAGTGTTGAAGGTACCACTATATTGGCGTGAATCCACGGGCATCCTAGAAGGATGTTGTATGACATGTCTATGTCAATAACATAACACGTGACCTCCATCTTGAGATTCCCAATTTGGCAACGAAGCCAGATTTTACCCAAGGGATGACTACCATTAGTATTAAATCCATAGATGATGGTATTAGTGGGAGTTAGCCGATAACGGAAATACCCAGCAATTGCATTAACCTTCTCGGAATGATGCTTAATGCAGAGCCAGCGTCGACGTGCATGCGGTTCACTTTGGTTAAACCGATGTACCCTGTGTAATGTAGAGGTCTGTTATGCTTCAGATTCTTCACCTGCATGTCTTCTGGTGAGAATATTATATATGAGATTTTCCTCGTCGCTTAGTGATAGCAAGGGAAGAATCTCCTTCATCGGCAAATGGTTCTGCTATTTGTGCATGTCAGCTAAAGCCTCCCTCAGGGCGTCCCTTGGCTTTTGGTAGTTGTAAGAGCACATATAATATAATTCGGGCAGGGATATTGGCTAACTGAGTTAAAACATCAAATCAAAATAGTATGCTAGCTACCTCACTATCCTTTCTCATATCGTTTTGGAAGCAAAGTTCTTTCTGTTTGACGGGCGGTGCTCCATGTGCTTCCGAAGATTTCTTGGCCCAACCTTTGATAATCTTTATGGTAACTCTTCCCAGACCGGGTGCCTGATTGTCCCGCTTCATTTGGGTGAGTGGTCATTGTCGTTGCTTTGACTTTCTAGTATGTGAGTGCAGCAGTCTCAAATTGGTCTTCTTCGCTGAGTGTGAATATTGCATTACAAGTCCGAGTCTTTCCTTTAGCTGTTCTCGAACTTTTGAAGCGGTCCACTATTCATCTTTTAGCAAATCGGGGTGTACCCACATAATTTATTCTCTTTCAGTGGGAATGGCAAGAGGCCTTTTTGTTTCAAATTATGCGGTCATGGTTAATTACCATCATCTTTCCTGCAGACACCAGAACTATGCTAGCTGGAGTCTCCAGGGACCCCATGGTAATTGTAGCCATATTCGCGAAGACCTTTTTCTACTCAGATCTCAACTGGATCACCTTAGCATTGGTTAGTGCCTGAATTTTGTCTTTCAAAACATAACAATTCTTAATAGCATGCCCAATGTTTTAATGGTAGAGGCAGTATCAGGGATCGTCCGTCTTCCAAGCTTTTTTCGGTTTTCGATTCTCAAGCAATTTTAGCATCCCCTTCTTGTTTAGTAAGTGGAAGAAAGTAACCGCTTTTTCATTTTTGAAAGCATATGTCAACCTGAGGCTTGTAAGAATCTCGATTATTTTGTTGTTTTTGGTTTAAGACTGATCCTGTAGTCATTGCTTCTTTCCCTTTGGGACAGGATGATTGCAGTTGCAGCCAATTTGTAGATATTCTACTTTGAGCATGATGTTCAACGATACGTCGAATTATGTCCTCCGCTTATTCACCATGTTTGACCAGGTCCTTCCAAGTTCTGAATTCTACCACTCCCATTTTGATAAGCAAACAAGTCTAGAAATTGTATTTACAAGTTTCTACTATCTTTTCTTGTGACATGCCATGCGGACATCGCATCGACATCTCTCGAAAATGATCTATGAAACCCTTTACTGTCTCATCCTCTCTTTGTTTGTGTGCAAGGAGGGAATGCACTGAGATTTCAATGTCATCTTCCAAGAAACGACGCAAAAATTCTTTTTCGTCATCTGACCATGTATTTATAGTCTCCGGGGCAACTACATGAACCATGTGAACACAGGCCCTCGCAGAGCACTAGCAAAGATCTTGGTCATTATAGAATCGTTTTCCATTAGGTGCCCTGTTTGCGATAAGAAATAATACAGGTGCTGATTAGTAGAACATTTTCCATTATAGGACTCTAATTTCAATGATTTATATCTTTCAGGGAAAGAAGCATATTCTCATTCCACCAGATATGGCCTAGTGATCCCAGCTTCTCACAAGTCTTTTCTGTACATCAAGACATCCAACTGATCCTGCATCTTTTGCATCTTTTCTACATGTGGATCTATGATAAAGTTGAAATTCTCTTCCCTTCCTAAATAGGGTTCTTCTCCACTCCCTCTGGTTGTCTCACCGTTATTCCTTGGTGGTTCATCGAAGGGTTTCTCTGTCTTGTATTCCAAGTTCTTTTATGAATTTTCTAATACATTTAGAAACAGTATCCTGAGCTCGTCGAGGCCCTTTTGTTGTTCTTGAATCAGCTGTTCTTGAGCCTCCAGTCTCAAATTCATTTCACTAGAGCTTCATATGGACCATTACTCCTTCAAATCTTGAAAATTCGTATGACCAGATGTTGCGATTAATGATTACTATATTCATCTTCTTCATCTGAACCCCTAAGTAATCTTCCGTAATTTTATGGTGCTAATATTCTTGACCACAGACGTGTATGGCATGCTTCTGCATAATATGAATGCTCTCCTCCAAGTGGCATCATTCCTTTACTCAACATATTCGAAGTCATAGAAAAAGGTTCCCTATTGATGATGATATTTCATCTTTGAATATGCCTGTTCGCCGTAAAAGTTCCTTTGCTTCTTTCCATTGAATAAACTTGAATTACAATGAAAGTGAATAAGATAAAAAAAAAGAAGAACAAACGAGAGGATTTATATTTATCGCTCTCTTTTACAAAATAAATGTGGGATCAGTGGCGATGGGATCTATAGTAGTTCCTTTAGACGATCGAACGTCGAGCTCTTCTCTCTTGAAGATATCAGCCGACTGTAGACGATCTTCTCCGGTCTTTCCCAAACTCAAGGCTCTGTGCGTAACTTGAATTCTCTAAGAACCGAAAGGAAGAAGAATAATACCTCTGACTTCAAGGCTCTCTCGCGTACTTGAATTATCAAAGGATTCCAAAAAGAAGACCTTAATTGCCGAAAAGAAGATCTCTTAAAAATTGATGATCATCTATGGATTGATCTATTATTGATTGATTCTCTCTAAAGTCTCCTCAAAGAGGGTATTTATAGACTTTAGTGGTTATGAGAGTTTCCATAGGAATAGGAATAAAGATATCCATAGGAACAGGAATCAAGATTTTTGTATTCATCAAGGATTCTAATCAAATATTTAATATTGATTTAAATCTCTTGATTTGGAATTCTGATTGGACTCAATTTGGGTATTGGATAAGCCCAAATCTCAATCACAATCAATTTAGGATTCTAATGAAATCTGCTCACGCGGAGTAAACGCGGAGCTAAATTCATCAGAACGCAGAGCTATGGATTAGCTCTGCGTTTTGCTCAAACGCGAGGCTAAAATAGCCAAACTCGGGGCTGCGGAGTTAGCTCCACGTTCTGTTGTGGAAAATCATTTTAACTTAGAAATTTTCACTGCCAACAGAACCCCCTCCAAAGTTTTCAAAATGGCTTAGACTTAGCAAATTTTGAAATACTTTGGATACTTAAACTGAAACGCGGAGTTAAAATACCAAGTTTATCTCGCGTTTATGTTGGCAGTGAAAATTTCTAAGATAAAAGGATTTTCCACAACAGAATGCGGAGCCCATTCAGTAGCCCCGCGTGTGGTTATATTAACCCTGTGTTTGAACAAAACGCGGAGATGTTTAATAGCTCCGCGTTGATTCCGCAGTCTGGCTAGTATTAGCCTCGCATTTGAGTGAAACGCGGAGATGATCAATAGCTACGCGTTTGAGTGAAACGCGGAGATGATCAATAGCTACGCGTTAGCTCCGCGTTTTGGTTATTTAGCGCCGCGTTTTGATGCGATTAAAGCTCCGCGTGAGCAGATAACCAGAATCTCAAATTGATTGAGATTATAATTTTGGGCTTATCCAAATACCCGAATCAAATCTAATCAGAATTCCATCAAAACTAAGATATTTGATTGGAATCTTTGATAATGGCGAGTTCTATTTAGATAGAAACTCTTGCATTAACCTGGAACTATAAATACCTTCCTGGTGAAACCCTAGGGATCTTCTTTTCGGCAATTGTCTTCTTTTTGAATCCTTTGACAATTCAAGTACGCGAGAGAGCCTTGAAGTCAGAGGTATTCTTCTTCTTCCTTTCGGTTCTTAGAGAATTCAAGTTACGCACAGAGCCTTGAGTTCGGGAGAGACCAAAGAAGATCATCTACAATCGGCCGATATCTTCGAGAGAGAAGAGTTCGACGTTCGATCGTCCAAAGGAACTACTATAGATCCCATCGCCACTGATCCCACGTTTACTATTGTAAAAGAGAGCGATTGAACTATAAAATCCTCTCGTTTGTTCTTTTTTATCTTGTTCACTTTCATTGTAATTCAAGCTTATTCAATGAAAGGAAGCAAAGGAACTTTTGCAGCGAACAAACTGGCGACCACAGTGGGAGCCATCTCTTTCACTGATGAAGAGATTGTGGCGCAATCGGACGTTGACTTGATCGGATCCGAAATAGACACGCTTGTCGTTGAAATCGACCAGCAGAAGTACGAGGAGTTCCTCTCCTCCGGATCAGGTGACTTGGATGAGACACGGCACTATCGTCGCATGTACTCCAATGCCCGAGTGACGGGTAGAAAAGTATCCACTGAGAGACGGGGATCCTTGGAGACTGCGGCTATAGAGCCGGAGTTCACACAAGAAATCCTAACCGAGGATGAGCTTCCGACTGCCGAAGAAGACCCGGGGACTGGACTGACCAGGACCCAACTCCGGAACAGGAACCGAAGAGCGAGGCGTAGAGCCCTCAAAGCCCGCCTTGGACGCAGAGCTAACACCAAAGGAAGCGAGGCTATGGTCCCTCGCAAACTGGCTCGCGCTACCCGCGAGACCAATCTTTACCACGTTAAACGCGAAGATACAACTTGCCTTAAAAGCAAGGAAAAGCTAGCGTGTCATTTTCCACGCGAGGCTATTACTGAGCCTAGCGAGAGACGCGAAGCCAATAAGGGTTGCGCTAGTCGCAGAATACCCAACACTCGCGAGTTACGCGAGTATAAAAATTCTTCAAAGCCAGCGTGTGATTGTCCACGCGAGGCTATTACTGAGCCTAGCGAGAGACGCGAAGCCAGTAAGGGTTACGCTAGTCGCAGAATGCCCAACACTCGCGAGTTACGCGAGTATAAAAATTATTCAAAGCCAACGTGTGATTTTCCACGCGAGGCTATTACTGAGCCTAGCGAGAGACGCGAAGCCAGTAAGGGTTGCGCTAGTCGCAGAATGCCCAACACTCGCGAGTTACGCGAGTATAAAAATTCTTCAAAGCCAACGTGTGATTTTCCACGCGAGGCTATTACTGAGCCTAGCGAGAGACGCGAAGCCAGTAAGGGTTGCACTAGTCGCAGAATACCCGACACTCGCGAGTTACGCGAGTATAAAAATTCTTCAAAGCCAGCGTGTGATTCTCCACGCGAGGCTATTGCTGAGCCTAGCGAGAGACGCGAAGCCAGTAAGATTTGCGCTAGTCGCAAAATACTTAACACTCACGAGAGACGTGAGTATAAAAATTCTTTAAAGCCAGCGTGTGATTCTTCACGCGAGGCTAATACTGAGCCAAGCGAGAGACGCGAGGTCAGTACTGATTGCGAGAAACTCAAGACTTATGACACTCGCGAGAGACGCGAGTATAAAAATTCTTTGAAGCAAGCGTGTGATATTCCACGCAAAGCTGGTACTGAGCCAAGCGAGAAACGCGAGGCTAGTAATACTTGCAATAAACGCAAGACTTCTGATATCCGCGAGGAACGCGAGGACGATTGGCAAATAGTTTTCAGTCGTAAAAATCGTGCTAGGCGCGAAGCTATGATCTGCGTTAATCGCAAAGATAAGCCAGCGTGCAAGAACTTCCCTTCACGCGGGGCTACTATTCCAGAAGCTAAATTTCTGAAGACACGTCAAGCCAGCGAGAAAAGCGAGGCTAATATGGCAAAACGTGGAGCTACTCTTCAGACTCGCGATATAAAACGCGAGGCTACTTCTAAGCCCCGCGAGGATCAATCCGACTGCATAACCAGGGCTGATCATTCAAAGAAGCTTCAGTGGATCCCTAGACCCGTCCAAAAGTCAGACAGACTTCGTGATTCCATGGTTAAAGATGCTGATCTCAGGGATTATCTCTCTAAGAAGAGAAGCTTAGATCAACTTCAAAATGAACATGTTTGTCACTGTCAGCAGCTCATGACGGCAGTGTCCGCTGTAATGGACAACTGTGGCTGCATCAAGAGTAGGATATCTGTGTTTGATCGATTGACCGAGTCAGACAAGAACCCTACAAAGAAACCAAAGACTGCTTCCCTAAAGCACTGGAGAGCCGTAACCTCCAACATGGTGGGAAAAGGAAAGAAAATTATAGAAACGGATGATGATTTGGAATCGAGCGATGAAGAACCTCCTCACGTCACTCGACTTAAATCAGGAGCCGTTCCACCTCGAAACTACAAGAGGCTTGCGAAGGGTTCTTACGACGAGGACAGCGATAACTCCGCTATAGCCTCGCCTCCATCCTCTACATCGTCTCGGCTACAAAAGTCAGCATCGCATATGGCAGATAAGTCTGACGATATCAATCAGAGATTTAAAGCTCAAGAAAAGATGATTCGAGAGCAGCAAAAGATGATTGAAGATCTTAAGATGATGCTCTCAAAGTTTGTTGAGAGTAATGCTAGAAAGGGCAAAGAAACTCTGAATGAAGAAGAACAGGAAGAGAAAGCCCACTCAATGCATGAGGATGACGATAGATTTTCTTTCCATGACCCGCATGGGGAAAAGATAGAAAATCTACAGAATCAACTCGAAGCTTTAATGCATAAGAAGGAGTTGAAAGATTCAGGGATCTCAAGACCGTATCCTCCTGAATGGGATACAATACCATACCCACAGAAGTATAAGCCACTCAAGTTAGAGCCATACGACGGGAAGGGATCACCCAGTCAGCATATATATTACTTCATGTCCCAAGCAGGACATTTAATGGGTAATGACCCCATCATGACCAAAGTATTCGCAAGTACTTTGCGAGGACCTGCCTTTACTTGGTTCATGCAGCTGGCCCCAGGTACTATTAATACCTGGTTAGATGTAGAGAAATTATTTCTCTCACGTTTCTTTGAGGATGACACCGAGATTACGGTTTATTCCCTCCTTGCAACTAGACAAGGAGAACAAGAAATGGTTAAAGATTTCATAGAAAGGTTCCGGGAGAAGTCCGTACATTGCAGACACGGAATGATCCAGGAAACTCTAGTCGAGACCTGTCGACACAATCTTAAGACCAATGTGCTCCTCAAAATGGGGGCCGTAGAGTCTAAGATGTGGAGGGACCTGCTCAAATAAGGAGAGCAAGCTGAAGACTTGATTCGCCTAGTTGAAGAGTCCCGCGGGTCAAGAAGTGCTGGGGGTAGTAAGTTATATACCCAAAACAACAAGAATAAAGGGAAAGCAGCGATGTCGTCAGAAGCTGCTCCTCAGAAAACCAGTCCTCCACCAGAGCCGAAGCCTCAAGGTCAGCGAGGATCAAGGCAAATTAGACCGCAGCAAGAAAGGAATTACACTTTCAAGGCGGAACAGACGCCTGTCCTCTTTCTCCTGCTCCAAAAGAAGGGAATGCTGAAACTTTCGGAGAACAGAAAGCCAGAAGACGCTGGCAAGACCAATGATCCTAATTACTGTCTTTATCATCGGAATGTTGGGCACCCAACTAGGGATTGTTACCCTCTTAAGAACATAATCCAAGCACTAATAGAAGCTGGAGTTCTGACGCTTAAGGAAGAGCAGAAAAATGTCACCGCCAATATGGCAACGATAGTGGTTGGAGCCCATGAGTTCTCCGCAGGAGTGACCCCAATCCCAAAAGGTAGGATGGTTACAAAGAACCTCGATCCCTACATGAAAGCTCAAGAAGGACTTGTCCCCGTAACAACCCAAAAGGGGGAAGTTATGTGGGTTCACCCTGATTTGCTGGAAGATGAATAATGGACTACTTCAAGAGGTCAAGAGAAGAAGCGGACTGTTAATGCCATTTCTGCAGATATAAAGGAAGAATATATAGCTTTGGGAGCTTTCACAGATTCTGAGGAAGAGCCCGAAACTATGGCCACTCATCAAGATGGGGCAGGCCCTTCTGGTACTCGATCTGGGAAGACATATCTTAAGAATTACACCAGAGTAGATCCAAAAGACATCTATGCAGAACTCGCAAAGCTTGCAAAGCAGAAAGGACTTCGTTTCCAGAAGAATCCTATTCGAGAGGAAGGAGCCAGCGAGACTACCTTCAAGTTTGACATAATTGCTCAGTTGGCGAATATCCCAGCACGAGTAATGCTTTACGAATTGTTGAGATTATCAAAATCAACACGTGAAGCTCTAAGAGAGGCCTTGGCAGACTCTGAGTCATTCTTAGCTCAGATAGTCGAGCCGGCCGACGAAGAACAGGACTCTTGCCCCCGCTGTCACCAAGTGAGGAGGCATGTCCCACAAATCATCTTCTCTCCAGAACACATGCAGGTGAGGAATATAAAGCATAACAGGCCTTTATATTTCACCAGATATGTCGGATCCACAAAAGTGGACCGAATTCAGATTGATCCGGGTTCTGCACTAAGTGTCGTACCCAGAAGGTTGATGCAGCTGTTAGGAATCTCCCTCCATCGCCTGACACCAACCAACACAATGATATACGGGTTCAACGCCAATAATAGCCGTCCCCTCGGGAAAATTCGACTCCGATATCAAATCGGGGATTTGAGGACAGAAGCTACATGCTACGTCATCGATGCAGACGCCTCCTACAACATTCTGTTGGGGCGGCCGTGGATCCATGCTCACATGATAGTCCCATCGACCCTCCACCTCTGCATGAAATATTGCGATGAGGAAGGAGAGGTCCGGACGCTAATTGCCGACAAGCAACCATTCAAAGGGTTGGAGAATCACTTCACGGATGCTGCACTGTATAAACCAGCCCATGAAGTTTCCAATAACGATCCTAGCAAACCTCCAAAGCCCGAGGACAGTGGCAACGAAGCCGACACTGTGTACGAGCTTCCTGGAGAAGATGATGGGGGTGATTACGAAATCAACCCTCACTTAGATTTTAGTCTGAGTATTGATAATGATGTAAACGATGTAATAGAGAGTGAATGGGTTATTAATGAAAGTATAAGATTAGTCTACGAGTATGTTGTAGCTACTAAATCTGAACCCTCTTGTACTTCTACTGAAGTGGATGGCCTATCCGAACTTGAAGTTCTGGCGGCATATCATTTGCCACTTAAGTCATCCCTCCTCTCTCAGTCTAAAATAGTTAGGGGAAAAGGTCACTACTTCGAAGTACCTTCCCGACAAAAGTCCCAAAAGCCATGTTTGGCAGGGTAATTATGTCACCTCGACAAAGGCAAAACAGTGAAAGTGATGAACAAACATCACCTCAATTTCACTTGTATGAACAAAGATCCCGACAAATGATGGAGAAAATGGGATATAATTTTACCCAGAAGCCGGGATTAAACTTTGAAAAAGGGCGACGGAATCTCATACCCTCTTTTAGACCGAGAGGAAAGAGCCCTGATTATTATCAAAAGACCCGCAGGGGGTTGGGTTATGTATCTACTCCACCCTTATCACCACTGAAAGATGAAGAGAGTTCTTCGGCCAAAGAAGAAACATCTTCACTCGACCATGATTCAGATGTAAGTACCGGTGTTAGGTTTCAATCTTTGACAGCCAATATGGTTTCAGCCGCGCCAGAAAGCGACGAGGAACCAATTGACGTTCAAGATGATGCTTGGGCTAGGCATATGGATACTCTCTGAGATGTCCGCTTTGAACAGCGTGACCCGCCCATAGAAGACAAATTAATACAAGTTAACATGGGAACGGAAGAAAATCCGAAACCCATCTTCATAAGCGATACACTAACTCCTTCAGAAAAGGAGGAACTTATATCTCTTATCAAAGAGTATATAGATGTGTTCGCATGGAGTTATGAAGATATGCCTGGGCTTGACCCTCAAATTGCTACACACCGGTTAAATATCAAAGAGGACGCCAAGCCAGTTAAACAACAGCAAAGGCGTTTTCGACCGGAACTGATGGAGGCAATAGTTGCTGAAGTCAACAAGCTTATACAATCCGGATTCATCCGTGAAGAACAACACCCAGATTGGGTGGCTAACATAGTGCCAGTTCGCAAAAAGAATGGCAAAATCCGGATATGCATCGATTTTCGAGATCTGAACGCTGCATGTCCCAAGGATGAATTTCCACTCCCCATCACCGATGTGATGATTGATAATACTTGTGGTTATGAGAGGATGTCCTTTATGGACGGCTTCTCAGGTTATAACCAAATTAAAATGCACCCGGATGATAAAAAACATACAGCTTTTAGAACACCGCTGGGGGTATACTGTTATACGGTGATGCCATTCGGATTAAAGAACGCAGGTGCCACCTACCAACGCGCAATGAGTGTCATATTCAAGGAACACCTGCGCAGAACAGTGGAGTACTATGTGGATGACTTAGCAGTCAAAAGCAAAAACAAAGAAGATCATCTTCATGATTTAAGAGTGGTCTTCGATCTTATGTGGAAATATCATCTGAAGATGAATCCTACCAAGTCGTTCATGGGGGTATCCAGCGGGAAATTTCTTGGGTTCATAATCACCTCAAAAGGAATTTTTCTCGACCCTGAAAAGGTAAAAGTGATTAGCGAAATGCCACCGCCCCGCAATCTTAAGGAATTAAGGGGGTTACAGGGAAAGCTCGCCTATATTCGACGCTTCATTTCCAACCTATCTGGACGATGCCAGCCATTCTCAAAACTTATGAAAAAGGGAGTGTCTTTTATATGGGATGAGGCGTGTCAACAGGCATTTGATGACCTCAAGGAGTACCTTACTAAGCCTCCTGTACTAATGGCACCAACCCCTGGGCAGCCCTTCCTTATATATGTAAGGGCCATGGATAATGCTTTAGGAGCATTACTTGCTCAATATAATGAGCACGGCCATGAGCATGCCCTCTACTATCTAAGCAGAACAATGATTGGGGCTGAACAGCGGTATACCTCGATTAAAAAAGAATGTTTAGCCCTAGTGTTTGCTGTTCAGAAAATGCGACACTACCTTTCGGGGCAAACAATTCATGTCATATCACGGGTTAACCCCTTGAAGATTCTGATGACCAAACCGGGATCCTTAAATGGCCGATTGGCAAAATGGGCGCTCTTACTATCGCCTTATGACATGCATTTTGTCCCTCAAAAGGCCATGAAGGGACAAGCAATCGCCGATTTCCTTGCAGACCATCCAATTTGGTCCAAATTAAAGCAGACATCAGAAGTCAACACAGTTACCGGAGAACAGCCTTGGCAAATATTCTTTGATGGTGCCGCGAGACGATCTGCTGCAGGAGTGGGGGTTGTGCTTATATCCCCACATAAACATATATTGCCTAACGGTTACTCATTAACAGAACCGTGCACGAATAATGTAGCGGAATACAACGCGCTCATTATCGGCTTAAAAATAGCTCTGCAGCTGGGGGTGAACCATCTAGAGGCATATGGAGACTCTAAGCTCATCGTCAATCAGATAACAGGTGAGTATGAAGTCAGACATGAAGCCCTCATCCCCTATCATCAGCTAGTTATTGAGCTAGCAGGATATTTTGAACAATTTTACATATACCACATATCTCGAAATGAGAACGTCTATGCAGATACTCTTGCCGCATTAGCCGCAACACTGGCAATCCCGCCAGGTGAAGCTAAAAGCATCACCATCGGTAGCAGAGAACTCCTCCACCCAGACGCAGTGTCTCAAGCCGAAGAGGTATGCCAGATAGGCTTAAAGTTAGAGCCCCGTGATTGGCGATTTCCGTTTGTGGATTATGCTTTACATGGGATGTTACCAGAAGATCCAAAGGAAGTCACCTCAATAAAGAGGAAGGCCCAGAGATTTTATTATGACCATAAACTTCAGACTTTGTATAGAAAGTCAAGAGACGGTCTACTACTACGCTGCATATAAAAAGCAGAAGCAGAAGAAGTGCTGAGAGAAACGCATGATAGAGTATGTGGAGTTCATCAGCCCGGTCCAAAACTCGGAGACCGAATAAAAAGGCTAGGGTACTACTGGCCGAATATGATCACGGAAGCAATGGCATACACTAAACGATGCCATGCATGCCAAGTTCACGCCAATTTTATCCACCAACCCCCAGAATACTTGCACAATACTGTCGCTAATTGGCCGTTTGAGGCCTGGGGAATGGACATTGTGGGGCCAATAACTCCCCCGTCATCCAAAGGACACCGGTTTATTCTTGCAATAACCGATTATTTTTCAAAGTGAGCCGAAGCCGTGCCCATGAAAGAGGTGAAAACGACGGATGTGATCAAGTTTATCAAGCATCATGTCATTTACCGATTTGGCGTCCCTCGACGGATCATTCATGATAATGGTCCGCAATTCATTAGTCAGGGATTCTCCAGATTCTGCAATAAGTTCAGAATCAAAAATATCGCTTCTACACCATATAACCCTGCGGCTAATGGGTTAGCGGAAGCTTTCAACAAGACGATCATCAAACTCCTTCGGAAGTTCGTCTCTTCCAATAAACGAGATTGGGATGAAAAGTTGGGAGAATGTTTGTGGGCTTATCGCACCACCCTTCGCACCCCGACCAAAGCTACCCTGTTCTCTTTGGTTTATGGAAGTGAGGCTGTCTTGCCTCTTGAAATCCAGATACCGTCATTAAGAGTGGCTTTAGCCACAAGGATGACGACATAAGAGCGCCATCAGCAAAGATTGCAAGAACTAGAGGCATTAGATGAAAAATGTCTCAGGGCTCAACAACAAATTGAGTTGTATCAAGCCCGAATATCTCAAACGTTCAATAAGAACGTCAAACCAAGGACCTTTAAGCAAGGAGACTTGGTTCTGGCTGTTAAAAGGCCAATGGTGCTAACCCACAAGACTAAGGGTAAGTTTGAACCCAAGTGGAAAGGACCGTTTATTGTGGAGACAGTATACTCCAGTGGAGCCTATCGCTTAATGAATCAAGATGGCGACAGGATGATGATGCCGATCAATGGCAAATTTCTGAAGAAATACTATTCTTAGTATCCCTGGAGGTACGCGTCTTCTTTTCTTAGGTATGCGCAGTTTGGCGCCTCTGACCTAAATCTGGTGTGTTTGGTTCTCAAGTTTGAAGCACCTCCAGTCTTTTCTTAGGCATGCGCAGTTTGGCGCCTCTGACCTAAACCTGGTGTGTTTGGTTCTCAAGTTTGAACCATCTCCAGTCTTTTTTTAGGCATGCGCAGTTTGGCGCCTCTGACCTAAACCTGGTGTGTTTGGTTCTCAAGTTTGAACCACCTCCAGTCTTTTCTTAGGCATGCGCAGTTTGGCGCCTCTGACCTAAACCTGGTGTGTTTGGTTCTCAAGTTTGAACCACCTCCAGTATTTTCTTAGGCATGCGCAGTTTGGCACCTCTGACCTAAACCTGGTGTGTTTGGTTCTCAAGTTTGAACCATCTCCAGTCTTTTCTTAGGCATGCGCAGTTTGGCGTCTCTGACCTAAACCTAGTGTGTTTGGTTCTCAAATTTGAACCACCTCCAGTCTTTTCGTAGGCATGCGCAGTTTGGCGCCTCTGACCTAAAACCTGGTGTGCCAGTTCTCAAGTTTGAACAGCCGCCAATCTTTTCTTAGGCATGCGCAGTTTGGCGCCTCTGACCTAAAACCTGGTGTGCCAGTTCTCAAGTTTGAACAACCGCCAATCTTTCTTTTAGGCATGCACGATTGAGCGCCTCTGACCTAAAAAGTATGAATTGCCCAACGCCGACTAGGCGATGGGAAGAGAACCAGTTTCTCGCTAACCCATCATACTGGGGTAAAAATATGAATTACCCAACGCCAACTAGGCAATGGAAAGAGAACCAGTTTCTCGCTAACCCATCATACTGGGGTAAAAGTATGAATTACCCAACGCCAACTAGGCAATGGGAAGAGAACCAGTTTCTGGCCAACCCATCATACTGGGGTAAAAGTATGAATTACCCAACGCCAACTAAGTAATGGGAAGAGAACCAGTTTCTCGCCAACCCATCATACTGGGGTAAAAGTATAAATTACCCAACTCCAACTAGGCAATGGGAAGAGAACCAGTTTCTCGCCAACCCATCATACTGGGGTAAAAGTATGAATTGCCCAACGCCGATTAGGCAATGGGAAGAGAACCAGTTTCTCTCCAACCCATCATACTGGGGTGAAAGTATGAACTGCCCAATGCCGACTAGGCAATGGGAGGAGGAAAAGTTTGGCATTTAAGCCCAAACAAAATCCTCGACAACTCACCATGTTGAGGGGAATAACATGGCTAGCCCAATTCAAACGGTAGTTGGTAAAGGCTAATCAAATCCGTTGATAGCTGGGGGTTTGCTAAAAATCCCATAAACCCTGTCATGTTAAATTCTTACCTTTGATAGTATGGTGCGGAAAATTGTGCATAAACAATACAGAGGGATAAATCATTTTGACAACAAGTTATTTGTTAGGGCAAGCAAATCTGTTTTGAAACCGACAAATAAAAGAGTCAAAAGAATCATCTTTATTAAAAGGGTGAAGATACAAGAAGAATTTCGAAGAACCATCAAAGGTTATCTCTCTCCCGTTTACGAAGTTCTTATTACAAGAAAAATGAAAGAATAGAATGAGGAAACTATGGGTCTCCTAGGAGTTTCAATTTATTTATCGTCTCGTCCAAATTTCGACGATGAGATGACTCCACAGTATGTTGAGCCTATCTACGCAACTCATCGTCATTTATTGCAAGTTGCTGCTGACGAGACTCTTCAATAGCACGGTTCCTGGCCGTCTCCTCCTGCTTGACCTGTTCCTGTTGGAGAAGCAATATTTCCCGCTTCTTGACAAACTCCCCTAATCGGAGTTCATTATCTATCAAGATGGCCCGAGCTCTGGCGATCGTCTCCTGGGCTCTAGAGATGGCAGCGTGACTCTCTCCAATCTCAGAGTCCACCCTCCTCAGATCTCCGAGAATGGATTCCCAGCTGGCTTCGAGCTCTGTCAGCTCCCGAGACCATCTCTCTTCCTGCTGCCTTAAAGCATTTCTACGCGATGTTGATTCCGCCCGAAGCCGCGCCAGTTCTATCTCAATGATCGCCTTCACATCCGCCTGACGGAGCGTGTGTAGCGTGGTCACTTGCTCTTCTAAGACTGCAAGGCGGGCCCGGTAAGGAGCTGCTCGATCTCGTCCCCCAACTTCTTCGATGTTTTCCAGATAATGGAATAACATTGGACGTGCGAAGTTGAAGAAATCGTGGACAGCAAGGACCATTTCGATACATCTCCTTAGTAAACGCATAAAATCAACGACACTGAAGTTGAAAAGTTCTTCAAGAGGATTTGAAGTGTCAACAGACAAAGCAGGTAATGCCAAGGGAGATATCAAGGGTAGGGGAGCAGTGGCTACCAGAGTCGAAGAAGAAGCCCGTCGTTGTACCAGATTCATGATGTGGGGAACCAGTTAAACCAATGCAGATCTGGTGGAATCAGAAACCTGAGAAGGAGGACTGCTAATACAAGTCGCCCGGGAAGCGCCACCAACAGGAGAAGATAAGGGGGTATCTTCACCAGAAGCTCCTCCGATGGCAGAAGAAGCTTCAAATGAGAACTTCAAATTCTCCTCATCCCCGGCTGGAAGATTGGAAGCTGGAGGATTTACAGGTGTCTCAACAGCCATTATGGTAGAAGGCGTTAGAATCGCCGGCTGAGGAGCAGAAGGCACACCAACGACTACGGGAAAAGTCACGTCAGAACAGGTGTTTGGGGTCGGAGACGGCAAGCTGGGAGAAGGAGTAGCTTCTTTTGCCGCGACCGCGACAATTAACTTTGTCCTATCATCGCTCCCAAGAACATCAAGTGAGGGAACCGAAGAAGGAACGGAAGGAGGAGTTGTCGCAAAGTGGTCTGCGTTTAGTTCATTTGCAAAACTACTTAGCACGCCCACTGAGCCGGTGGTGCCTGAGTAATCCACTCGCTCCTCAGACCCCCCTTTGGTGGTCGAGTGCATCAGCGAGAGGGCGTGGCTAACTGTACCTCAGAAAAGCAAAACAAAGAAAGTTACATACCAGTACAGAAAAGAAAATAGAAGATGGAGTATAAAAGCTGAAAAAGTTATACCAGGGGATACAAGTCCAGTTGTCGGACTTGAAGGCGGAGCCGCTGTCGCCTCCAAAAGAATACCCGTCTCATTAACTAATGGTAGCGTTGCGGGTTGTTCAATAGTTTCTACCACTGGAAGAGCTGGAACTTCTCCGGCACTTGGAACCTCAGCAGGCCCAATCTCCCCTGCCGGCGCTGGGGGTAGAGCTGAAGCCAATAAGTCTGAAGCAAGTTTGACAGCCACTTCTTGGGGGGCTATCAAAGTTTCCTGGGCCAACTTCTGCTTCTTACCAGGCCTTTTCTTTAAGGCACCTCGGCGTTTGAGAGTTGGACTACAGGGTTGAGTAACGACAGGTTGGGGAGCACCTCCAGCACTAGTGTTATCATCATCATTATCGTCGTCATCGTCGGATTCGCTGGCGTCTGAAGGCTCAGCCGCAGCGCCAAGGAATTCTTCCATTCCTTTTATTCTCATTCTAGAAGCACCCTAGCGGCTAATGTAGAAGGCCTCGATCTCCTTGTAACAACTGCGGTTGGAAGAGAAGCCAGACACGTCAGCATTTACAATGCTGAATCATGTGCAGAAGCTGAGGGTCATTGCCAGTTCTGGCGACTTCTAGGGAAGGGCGAATTCAGTTTCGGTTCCGCCCGCCGCAAAATGGAACCAGCCACGGGCACCTTCGTACAAGTTCCCCTCGTAAGCAAGATTCTTGTTCGGATTACCCATGAAGAGTTGAGAGTATCCGAACTGGCGAGCAAAGCGACTTGGGATGTACGGTTCAATTAGACATTTGATATCTTGACGATATACCAAGTGTCCGGGACGGATGTTGAGGAGCCACCAGAACGCTCCCGCAGATAAAGCAGTAAAATTATCTGCTCCCACAGCATCCTTCAGTCTCAACCCATATCCTCCGCCGAGAAAGTCAGGAAAACACCGGAAGATCTCATAGTTCTGAAAGCTACGAAGAGTCTTCCGAATTTGGGACATATAATTGTGCTTCCATGAAGAGCGTTCATACAGCTCCACAAAGAAGCACTTCTCACCCGAACGACGTTCAGCCGCACTCATCAAGGAGGGGCAATGTAAAACGAGCCACGCCATCAGATAAGTATAAGGAAGCTCCACCCTAGGGTTTGGAGTCTTCGGCTGGGCAGTCTCCTTCGATTTGCCCTTTCCTTTCCCCTTGACCTTATCAGCGGGGAAAAAATCATGACAGAGTGTCCGCAATCCATGTTGCAGATTGCACACCATAGCAGGAAGAAGTCCAAGGGGACGGCCATGAGCGAGAAGAACCGCTGGATATACCACGGTCATTGCGATTGCTACCTTGGGCAATGATGGCACGACGCATCTCTTCAACCACAGCATCAAAAATCCGGCGATGAGACCTCTGTTGGAGACCGAAAACTGGGCTTGATAATGGTAGCTCTTAAATGAAGTGCCAGGACCGTATCCATTCTCATTGGAGTCAGTGGTATAATATAATAAGTAACGACCCCTGGCTATACGTTGATCAATCTCTGAGATAGGGATAGGAGGATGGCCATGGATAGTTGTCGAGCTATCCTTAGAATTCATATTGGCAAAAAGGTATTCGGCCCATTTCTTGTGATCGATACCATGATTACGCGCACCTGCCAGGTTAGCACAAATACGATAATGGCATATCATCTCCCAGTATGTGGCATAGACACGTTCATTCTTAGCCATCAATATGTTTAACTCCTCGGTGGAAGGGATGTATTCTTCATAGGGGACTTCACCCATGGAAAGCCCGGAAATCTCAAACATCTCGTGGAGAGCAAACCCTAGCTCACCCACTGGTGTAAAGAGAGTGCAGGTCTTGGGGTTGTACATCTCCAAGAGGCAGAAGAAATGATAAGCACTCTGGGGGAACCCGAACTGGACGTTCCTGATAGCTTTATATAAACCGATATCCTTTAAGATGGGCTCGTGGGAATCCAATATGTACTGAACAAGGCGGGTCCACCACATATTACTAGAAGAATAAACCCAGCCAGGCATCCTAAAGTCGCTAGCCGGGTACTGACCATTCTTCGCCAGGAACTCATTTAAGAAAGTTCGTGCGCGGGATGAGACTTCTCCTACTGGAAGCAAGCCAGTAATGCATCTGGGGGGACCATCTTGATAAACTCCTTGTGCACCAAATTTGCCCGTTGGGACGCCATCTTGCTCTTGAGTTAGTCCCCACTTTAATTCTCGAGGCATCGCCAGCCTCTGAAGATAGACCAGGGGATAGCTACGATCCATTCTAGGCAGAAACATCAGCATTTCGCCTGAGTTATATAACCAAACGCACTCCTCTTCAAAAAGGATCTCATCTGATTGATCCATCTGGTCTCCAAAGAGGAAGGCGGGTTTCTCCATCGCCTCTCTATTCAAAGTTTCGAAGACTGCATCAGTTATAATTTCTCGCACAGTAGTGGGGTGATACTTGATCAACTTCTCCTTGCGCTCCTTCGGGTCTGGCTTATATGAAGCCAAGATAGTGGTGAAGCAAAATTGGCCTGAAGGATCAGAACCCCTAGCAAAGCCGAAGTAGTTCTTGTGGGGAAGAGCCTCCATCGAATACCCTACTGTAAAAAGAAGCACCAGAGTTAGAGAAGTTTCTATAAGACAGAAAAATTCTAAGTAGGGACGCGCGAAAATAAAAATTAGAACGCGCGAAGCTAAGAATAGTGGCGCTCGAAGCTAAAGATTAGACCGCGCAGAAGTCAAAATAGTCTCACGTTTCAGCGCGACTACTACTTAAAATAGCCTCGCGTTTTAGCGCGACTGCTACTTAAAATAGCCTTGCGTTTCAGCGCGACTGCTACTTAAAATAGCCTCGCGTTTCAGCGCGACTGCTACTCAAAATAGCCTCGCGTTTCAGCGCGACTGCTACTCAAAATAGCCTCGCGCTTCAGAACGCGAGGATGATGCGATAACTTCGCGTAAGAAGAAAGTCAGAGACTTTTCTTCTTCTCCAAGCCTTACAGCAGGAGTACGGCGATCTCGCCAGTAAAAGAGTTGATTAATCAGTTAAAATTAAGCCAAATCACTCTAGAAATGTTCTAAAGAGTCTCGATAGAGAGATTCTTACCTCCGATAGGCGAAATGTGGGCTGGCGCATCGCTGCCATGGCCGCCGCCACCACTGCTTGCGCCAGTCGCAGATGATGGAGCCGCGCGAGAAGTAGCACGAGTTTTGGGTGCCAATGTTGAGGAGAATCGACGGGAAGTTGGGAGAAAACTCGGTCGGAAGAAGCTCGGGTCGCCTGAACTGTGATCGCCTGAATCTCTAAGTTTCTGGAAAACTCTCAAAATGAAGTGAGAAGGATAAGGAATAGAGATTTCATTTAAATGAAAGAAACCGCCTCTTGGAATTTGGCGCGAGTTTCGGAGAAAATGACTGGTCAGTTACTCTCCAAAACGCAAAGTCAATTAGCCTCGCGTGAGGATGGAAAACACGAAGTTATTAACTCCGCGCAACTGTTCAAAACGCGAGGATAATCCGATGTCTTAGCTTCGCGTTCTTATGAAAAACTTGGACTTTTGGTGAGTGCAATTAGGTGCTTCCATCTAAGTTAAAATGATCCTTATCCGATCATTTGGGTATTAGTAGTCTAAGTTACGCAGAAGTGCCTTAGACTATTTTACCAAAATTATTGACCATCTGTTTGTTGAGCAAGCAAAATTATTGAAGCCAACAGATAGAGAGGAAAATAATTTGCCCTTTATTGATAAAAAAAGGATTACAAAGAGGGAGTTATAGCTCTCCCAAAAGCTTTTACATGATCAACTCATCAATAACCGAACAGTAAGACTTCTCTACGGGGTGTTGAAGCTCAGTTCCCTGGTTCATATGCAAAAGATCTCCTCTGCAAATGTCAATTTGGATCTGTCATTTGAAATGAAGCACGAGAGGAAAGGGAAGTGCTACAATGAAGCACAAGCTGAACTGCAAGTGCTGCATTGAAGCACAAGCTGAACTGCAAGTGCTGCAATTCCTTACTTGAGCTTACGGCTCCTTCAAGAGTATATCTCTCGGAGCCAGAGCTTGAAACCTGCAACTATATTGTAAAGCATATGCTTCTGGTTTTCTTAGAGTTACTTTTGCTGATGAAGATCGATGGACCCGCATACACTCGTCTTCAGAAAGGATTAGACTTACTGCAAAAGGAACAGAATTTCTAAAGTGTGAAAACGCGAAGCTAAACTAACTCCGAGTACAGTTGAAGAAATAGCCTCGCGCTTTAAATGCAGAGGATGACACGATAACTTCGCTTAAAGGAAGGATAGAGTTTCTCTCTGTTGTTTCCTTCTCTTTCATAGCCTCGCAATTCCTCGCGACTGCTAATCAAAGATAGCCTCGCAATTCATCGCGACTGCTAATCAAAGATAGCCTCACAGATTCATCGAGACTGCTAGTCAGATAAGCCCCGCGCTTCAAGCGCAGGGATGACGCGATAACTTCGTGTAGAAAAAGAACAGAATTCCTCTATGACTTCTCCTTCTCCTTTAAGCCTTACGGCCGGAGAACGGCGATCTCGCTGGTAAAGTAAACAATTGGCCGGATTAAACCAAGCCAAAACATCTCAAGATGGTTCTTAGAAGCCCAAGAGTTAAGGTTTTTACCTTCGGAAGACGCTGCATAGACTAGTTCGCCGTCGCATCTACTTTCACGGCTGCTGCCATTAACGCCGACCAACGTGCGTCTAGCCAAACTCCTCTGAAATGACATCCTAGTGATGAAAATCTATGGAGAGTTAAAAGGAAATCAATTGAAGATCGCTCATTGACATCGCTCATTCGGTTGAAGGGGTTGAGAACTCTTCAAAATCTCCGAATGAAGAAGAAGATGAGCCAAAGCAGCTCTATTTAAACAGAATTTCCGTCGCTTGGTATTCGGTGTGGAAATTCAGAGTAATTAATGAAACAATTACTCATTTTTCACTGAAAAAGAAGCTGATTTGCTCCGCGTAGGTGAGCATAACGCGAGATAGACTTGGTATTCTAACTCCGCGTTTCAGTGTAAATAATCCAAAGTATTTCAAAATCTGCTAAGTTCTAAGCCATTTTGAAAACTTTGGAGGGGTTCTGTTGGCAGTGAAAATTTCTAAGATAAAAGGATTTTCCACAACAGAACGCGGAGTCAATTCAGTAGCCCTGCATGTGGTTATATTAACCCTGCGTTTGAACAAAACGCGGAGATGTTTAATAGCTCCGCGTTGCTTCCGCAGTCTGGCTAGTATTAGCCTCGCGTTTGAGTGAAACGCGGAGATGATCAATAGCTCCGCGTCTTGGTTATTTAGCACCGCGTTTTGATGCGATTAAAGCTCCGCGTGAGAAGATAACCAGAATCTCAAATTGATTGAGATTATGATTTTGGGCTTATCCAAATACCCGAATCAAATCTAATCAGAATTCCATCAAAACTAAGATATTTGATTGGAATCTTTGATAATGGCGAGTTCTATTTAGATAGAAACTCTTGCATTAACCTGGGGCTATAAATACCTTCCTGGTGAAACCCTAGGGATCTTCTTTTCGGCAATTATCTTCTTTTTGAATCCTTTGACAATTCAAGTACGCGAGAGAGCCTTGAAGTCAGAGGTATTCTTCTTCTTCATTTTGGTTCTTAGAGAATTCAAGTTACGCACAGAGTCTTGAGTTCGGGAGAGACCAAAGAAGATCATCTACAATCGGCCGATATCTTCGAGAGAGAAGAGTTCGACGTTCGATCGTCCAAAGGAACTACTATAGATCCCATCGCCACTGATCCCACGTTTACTATTGTAAAAGAGAGCGATTGAACTATAAAATCCTCTCGTTTGTTCTTTTTTATCTTGTTCACTTTCATTGTAATTCAAGCTTATTCAATGGAAGGAAGCAAAGGAACTTTTACAGCAAACAGTTTAGTTCACTTGCGCGGAGCTAAATAGCTTCGCGTTTCAGTGAGTAACTGCTCATTAATTGCTCAGTACTTATTCTTGCTCTGACTTTCGCACCGAATACCAAGAGGCGGATCATTTAAATAAAGCTTCTAACTCTTCTTCTTCTTCATTTCATCCGAAGAATCCAAGAGCTTAGAGCTCAGGCGACTCAGGCGAGTCAGCTTGAAGGGATAATCTTCAACCGATATTCCTTCGACTTTCCATAGATTTTCCATCATTAGGATGTTATCTAAGAATAGTACGGCGTCGCGCGCCTCGTCACTATCGGTGGCCGGCGCTAGCAGCGGAGGCGACGGCCGAGGTAGTGGCCACAACAGTGAGCCAATCCATGCTGCACCAATTGGAGGTAGAAATTCTTAACTTTGAAACTCCTCAAATTAACTTTGGAGTGTTTTGGCTAGGTTTTAACCTGGCCAATTGTTTATTTCACCAGCGAGACCGCCGTTCTCCGGCCATAAGGCTTGGGAAGAAAGGAGAAGACGGAGAGAAACTCTGATCTTCTTCTTCGCGAAGTTATCGCGTCATCCTCGCGTTTAAAACACGGGGCTACTTTAACTAGCAGTCGCGTTTAAATCGCGAGGCTATTTTGATTTAGCAGTCGCGTTTAAATCGCGAGGCTATTTTGATTAGCAGTCGCGTCTCAACGTGAGGCTATTTCCTCAACTGCACGCAGAGTTTATCCTTAGCTCCGCGTTTTCATACTTAGAAGATTTTTCTGAATTTCTCAAACTCTTGATTCTTCTTTTGCAGTGAAGTACTTGGACCAGATCCTTCTTGAAGAGGAGTGCATGTGGCTTTACCAGTCTTCGTCAGCAAAAGTAACTCTAAGAAAGCCAGAAGCATATGCTTTACAATATAGTCGCAGGTTTCAAGCTCCAGTTCCAAAAGATAAGCTTTTTACAAAAACTCTGTGGCAGCTCAAAGCAATAGAGATGATCATCTAAGGGCTTGTAGCATGTCGAATCCAACTTGTGTATCTTCATTAGAATTCTTGTAGCAGTATCTTCAGATAATCTACTAAGGACTTTAAACAGATCATAGTTGACATTTGCGGAGGAGATCTCTTGTATGTGAACTCCGGAATTAAACTCCAACACCCCGCGAAGGAATCTCACCATTAGGTTATTGACGAGTCAATGAATTTGTAGAAGCTTTTGGGAGAGCTATAACTCCCTCTTTGTAATCTCTTCTTTTATTAATAAATAGCAAATTATTTTCCTCTCTATCTGTCGGCTTCAAGAATCTTGCTTGCTCAACAAATAGATGGTTTATAATTTTGGTAAAATAATCTAAGGCTCATTTGCGTAACTTAGATTACTAATACCCAAATGATCGGGTAAGGATCATCTTAACTTAGATGGAAGCGCCTAATTGCACTCGCCAAAAATCCAAGTTTTTCATAGGAACGTGAAGCTAAGGCACCGGGTTATCCTCGCGCCTTGCATAGTTGCGCGGAGTTAAATAACTTCGCTTTTTCCATCATCACGCGAAGCTAATTAACTTCGCGTTTTGGAGAGTAACTGATCTCCAAGAGGCGGTTTCTTTCATTTAAATGAAATCTCTATTCCTTTGCCTTAGCGGCGTTGGGCAATTCATGCTTTTACCCCCAGCATGAAAAGGGTTGGCGAGAAACTAGTTCTCTTCCCATTGCCTAATCGGCGCTGAGTAATTCATCAATTTTAGGTCAGAGGCGCTCAATTGCGCATGCCTAATAAGAAAAGACTGGAGGCGGTTCATAATTTGAACTGGGCACACCAGGTTTTAGGTCAGAGGTGCTCAATTGCGCATGCCTAAGAAGAAAACTGGAGGCGGTTCAAACTTGAGAACTGGGCACACCAGGTTTAGGTCAGAGGCGCTCAATGCGCATGCCTAAGAAAAAGACTGGGGGCGGTTCAAACTTGAGAACCGGGCACACCAAGTTTTAGGTCAGAGGCGCTCAATTACGCATGCCAAAGAAAAAGACTGGAGGCGGTTCAAACTTGAGAACCGGACACACCAGATTTTAGGTCAGAGGCGCTCAATGTGCATGCCTAAGAAAAGGTCCAAGCACTCAATTGCGTAACTTGAACGGAGAAGGGAATAATCCAAATCATACTGTCAGAGGTAAAAACTTAACATGACAGGTCTACGGGATTTTCAGCAAACCCCCAGCTATCAACGGATTTGATTAGCCTTTACCAATCGCCGTTTGCGTTGGGCTAGCCATGCTATTCCCCTCAGCATGGTGAGTTGTCGAGAAATTTATTTCCTCTCCCCTTTGCCTTTAATCAGCATTGGGTAGTTAATTTCATACTTTTACCCCCAGTATGATAGGAGGAACTTGATCTCCTCTTCCCTCTGCTTTAACAGCATTGGGCAATTGATTTCATACTTTTACCCCCAGTATGATAGGGTTGGCAAGGAACTTGATCTCCTCTTCCCTCTGCTTTAATAGCATTGGGCATAAAATATTTTTATTTATAGCATCCAATTAGCCATTCCAATGGCTGTTGAGAATAGCAGAAGCATGATGTTTATCATCATCAATATTTTCGGCACCCCCAGCCAAATCTGGCTATTAACTAATGAGGACGATTTTGTCATAGCTGTGGTTCGGAGCACATCCAAGGGGCTAGCTTGCAAGTGTGGGCTGCCCGTGCTTGGTGTCGATATTGACTCTCCTACTGGTACAGGGATCGCTCTGGTAGGGAACTCATTGGTTTCTACTACTAAAGTTGTCATATTTGCAGAAACCTTCTTTTGATCCTCTTTAAGTGTGAGAACTCCGGCTTCTATCAATGCCTGAATTCTGTTCTTAAGAGGATAGCAATCTTTAGTTGGGTGCCCGACATTCCGATGGTACAGGCAATAGTTATGGTCATTAGTTTTACCAACGTCTTCCGGTTTTCCATTTTCCGGAAGTTTTAGCAAGCCCTTTCTGAGGAGGAGATGGAATAGAGTACCGGTCTGCTCAGTCTTGAATGTATAAGTTTTATCTTGTCGTGGCTTATTTTGACCTGCACCTCTCGAATTCTGAGGTCTTGGTTTTGGATTTGCAACTGATGCCATCATAGCCTTCCCTTTATTTTCAGGATTCTGTGGATATGGCCTGTTATTCGTAGAGTTCCTCGTGCTACGAGATTCCTCAATCCGGCGAATTATATCTTCTGCCTGCTCTCCCTGCCTCAGCAGATCTTTCCAAGTTCTGGACTCTACAGCTCCCATTCTTATCAGCACGTCAGTCCTAAAGTTATGCTTACAGGTTTCCACCAGGGTTTCCTGGGTCATACCGTGTCGACAATGCACGGACTTTTCCCTGAAGCGTTCAATAAAACTTTTAACCGTTTCTTGTTCCCCTTGTTTCGTCGCAAGGAGGGAATGAATCGATATTTCGGTATCATCCTCAAAGAAACGTGCTAAGAACTGTTTCTCGACATCATACCAGGCGTTTATGGTTCCCGGGGGCAACTGCATAAACCATGTAAAAGCAGGCCCTCGCAGGGTGCTCGCAAATACTTTGGTTATTATGGGATCGTTTCCCATTAGATGATCTGCCTGCGATAAGAAATAATAGATGTGCTGACTGGGAGATCCCTTCCCGTCATATGACTCCAATTTGAGGGGTTTATATCTTTCTGGATAAGGGGCGAAATCCCATTCAGGCGGGTATGGTCTTGAAACCCCCGATTCTTTCAGTTCCTTCTTGTGCATCAAGGCATCCAGTTGGCTTTGCAATTTTTCAATCTTTTCTCCATGAGGATCATGGAAAGAATATTTGTCATCATCATCATGTATCGAATAAGCCTTTTCTTCTTTAGTTTCTTCATTTGTTTTAGGTGGCGGTTCCGAAGAAATTTTAGCCTTATCATCGGCTATCTTCTGGGTATTTTCGACCACTTTTAGAAGTATTAGTTTGAGGTAATCAATGGCCTTCTGCTGACCTCGAATCATCTGCTCTTGGGCTTCCATTCTCTGGTCAATGTCATCGGACCTGTCCACCATATGTGACGCTGATTTTCGTGGTCGGAAAGATGCACGAGATTTTGGGGAAGCTATAGCTGAATTGTCGCTGTCATCATCATAAGAACCTTTTGAAAGTTTCTTATAATTCCGAGGAGCGACAGCACCTGATATGAGTCGAGTAAGATGGCGAGGTTGTTCATCATTTGCATCTGACTCGTGTCTTTTTTCCATGGCTTTCTGACCTTTACCGACCATATTTGATGTCACTGCGTTTAATTCTTTTTCTTTAATTTTGTATCTCATATCACTCTTTCTCCTATTTGGAGTATCTTGACGAGACTCAGTTATTCTGTTAAATACAGACACTCTCTTCTTAGTACAACAGCAATTATCCAATACAACAGATATGGTTGTTATGAGCTGCTCACAATGACATGTTGAGTGTGGCTGAGTTTGAGTCATATTTCTCATTTTTGTCAAGTAATTTCTGAGCTTGGTGACCTCAGATGACGAAGAATCGTGGGGGCCACCTGGTTGTTGAGAGGGTCCAGGGGCCCTTTGAAGCTTTTCAGGGTCATTGGTGTCGATATGTTGTCTAATAACCCGATTATCAGTCTTGATTCTATATTCAGGCTGTTTTAAGCGGAGCTGGATGTTAGCTTCGCGTTCTGAATCATCTACGCGAAGTTGAGCTATAGCTTCACGTTTGATGCTAGCCTCGCGTTTTACGCTGGCTTGGCGTTTCTGAAGAAATTCATCTTCTTCTTTATGCTTAGCCTCGCGCGGAAAATTACACGCTGGCTTTGCCTTGCTATTCGCGCAAGAATCCTTGGCTTTGCGATTAACGCTTGGCGCAAGTTTTTGTTTAGGTCTGATAGCCTCGCGTGGAGGAAGTCCATCACATGCTGGCTTATCTTCGCGTTTTACACAAATCTTGGCACTTTGGCCAATTTCAGAGTTAAGTTCTGTAGCCTCGTATGGAGAAAGCACATCACACGCTGGCTTATCCTTGCGATTAACACAAGTGATAACTTCGCCTCTAGCGCGATTTTTACGATTAACGACAATTTGCCAATCGTCTTCGCGATTTACGCGGAGCTGGGGAACCTTGCGTTTATCGCAAGTACTACTGGCTTCGCTTTTATCGCTAAGCTCAGTATTAGCCTCGCGTGGAGATTTACACGCTGGCTGTAAAGAACTTTTATCCTCGCGTTTATCGCGAGTATCAAAAATCTTGCGTTTCTCGCAATTTGCACTGGCTTTGCGTTTATCGCTAAGTCCAATAATAGCCTCGCATGGAATATCACACGCTGGCTTTAAGGAGAGTTTATACTCGCGTTTCTCACGAGTGTCAAAAATCTTGCATTTCTCGCAAGTTGCACTGGCTTCGCGTTTATCGCTAAGTCCAGTAATAGCCTCGCGTGGAATATCACACGCTGGCTTTAAGGAGAGTTTATACTCGCGTTTCTCACGAGTGTCAGAAATCTTGCGTTTCTCGCAAGTTGCTCTGGCTTCGCGTTTATCGCTAAGTCCAGTAATAGCCTCGCGTGGAATATCACACGCTGGCTTTAAGGAGAGTTTATACTCACGTTTCTCACGAGTGTCAAAAATCTTGCGATTCTCGCAAGTGCTACTGGATTTGCATTTATTACTAAGCCCAGTAATAGTCTCGCATGGAAAATCACATGCTGGCTTTAAAGAGATTTTATACACGCGTTTCTCACGAGTGTCAGAAATTTTGCGACTAGCGCAAATCTTACTGGCTTCGCGTTTCTCGCTAAGCTCAGTAATAGCCTCGCGTGGAAAATCACACGCTGGCTTTAAGAAACTCTTATTCTCGCGTTTCTCGTGAGTGTCAGAAATTTTGCGACTAGCGCAAATCTTACTGGCTTCGTGTTTCTTGCTCAGCTCAGCAATAGCCTCGCGTGGAATATCACATGCTGGCTTTTCCTTGCTTTTAAGGCAAGTTGTAACTTTGCGTTTAACGCGATAATGACCGGTCTCGCGATTAGCGCGAGCCAGTTTGCGAGGGACTAGAGCCTCGCATCCATTAGCCTCGCGTCTAAGGCTGGCTTTGAGGGCTTTTCGCCTTGCTCTCCGATTTCTATTTCGGAGTTGGGTTCTGGTCAATCCAGTTCCCAGGTCTTCTTCGGCAGTAGGGAGGCCATCCTCTGCTAGGATTTCCTGCCCGAACACCGGCTCTATGGCCGCGGTCTCCACGGATCCCCGTTTCTCGGTGGATTCCTTTTTACCCGTTGTTCGGGTATTGAAGCGCACACGACGATAGCGCCGCGTTTCGTTCAGGTTACCTGATTCAGAAGAGAGGAACTCCTCGTACTTCTGCTGGTCGATTTCAACGACGAGCATGCCTACATCGGATCCGATCATATCGACGTCCGATTGCGCCAAGATCTCTTTTTCAATGAAAGAGACTTCTCCCACTGTGGTCGCCAGTTTGTTCACCGCAAAAGTTCCTTTGCTTCCTTCCATTGAATAAACTTGAATTACAATGAAAGTGAACAAGATAAAAAAAAGAAGAACAAACGAGAGAATTTATATTTATCGCTCTCTTTTACAAAATAAACGTGGGATCAGTGGCGATGGGATCTATAGTAGTTCCTTTGGACGATCGAACGTCGAGCTCTTCTCTCTTGAAGATATCAGCCGACTGTAGACGATCTTCTCCGGTCTTTCCCGAACTCAAGGCTCTGTACGTAACTTGAATTCTCTAAGAACCGAAAGGAAGAAGAATAATACTTCTGACTTCAAGGCTCTCTCGCGTACTTGAATTATCAAAGGATTCCAAAAAGAAGACCTTAATTGCCGAAAAGAAGATCTCTTAAAAATTGATGATCATCTATGGATTGATCTATTATTGATTGATTCTCTCTAAAGTCTCCTCAAAGAGGGTATTTATAGACTTTAGTGGTTATGAGAGTTTCCATAGGAATAGGAATCAAGATTTTTGTATTCATCAAGGATTCTAATCAAATATTTAATATTGATTTAAAACTCTTGATTTGGAATTCTGATTGGACTCAATTTGGGTATTGGATAAGCCCAAATCTCAATCACAATCAATTTAGGATTCTAATAAAATCTGCTCACGCGGAGTAAACGCGGAGCTAAATTCATCAGAACGCGGAGTTATGGATTAGCTCTGCGTTTTGCTCCAATGCGAGGCTAAAATAGCCAAACTCGGGGCTGCGGAGTTAGCTCCGCATTCTATTGTGGAAAATTCTTCTAACTTAGAAATTTTCACTGCCAGCAATGCCTTCTTTTAGGTGTTTGCTTTCCGACTCAGTTATCCAACTAAAAATTGAGGGTCTTGTTGGACCACAGCAGCAATTATTAAGTACTACAGAGATTATTTGCTCACATCAGCACGGCGGACGAGATTGCACCATCATTCTCCTATTAGTGAGGTATTCTCGCAGCTCGGTCATCTGATCCGGAGGTGTTGAGTGAACCATGCTTCAAGAATAAATTTCTTTTCCATCTATCCTCTGTGGGACCCCCCTGCTATGTTTATAGAAATCTAAGGCCTTGGATATATGAAGTCCTTGCCTTGTTAGGTGTCTTGACCTGGTCCCTGTGAATGCTACATGGGGCTGAGGATCAGTTTTGCATTCTAATTTCTCCATGTGGAGCTCAACCTTGTGTTTCGCTCTTTCTGCAAGGGGCTGAGTAGGCTTGCATCTCAATTTTTGTACGCTAGGCTGAATAGCCTGACGTTTTTCGCTAGACTAAATAGCCTGATGTTTTGATATTTTTATGCTATGTTGAATATCCTGATGTTTTGATATTTTTGCCCTAGGATGAATAGCCTCGTGTTTCTCCAGTTCTACGTTGGGCTAGGTAGTTTCGCATTTTAGATCAGACCTATGTTATGCTTTGGTTTTGAGCATCCGTCGTCGTGCTTGACCGTTCCAGTTCCGAACCTTAGTTCTAGTTAGGCCGAAATTTGGCTCCTTTCTGGCATCTAGCACAGTTGTCTCCCTCATGATGGGAAGAGATGGTTTTTGTTCTAAAGTTTTCTAACTCAAAAATTCAAGGAGCTGCTGTTCAACGGGAGTCCTCTTATCATTTGAATTCTTAACTTGGATTATTTCTGATTTGAATTTCAAAGATCTAAGGAGCACTTATTCAACGAGAGTTACCTTGTCATTCGAATCCTTAACCATGGTATTCTCATGGCCAATGTGCCACCTTTTGACTGGACTTATCGATCTTGAGGATACGTATTCATCATATTTTTGTTGGTCGACTTCTACGACCAATATCTCCACCGTATTACCAATTTTCTTAGTATCAGATTGGGCTACGATCTTCTCATATGTGTAGAAGATTTCCCCCACTGTGGTTGCAAGTTTGCTTCCTCCAAAGTCACCGCTTCCTTTCAATGCCATTGATTACGATTATAATGATCTCAAAGGACACTAAAAAAGAAGCTAAGAAAACAAAATGAGAGGATTTATATAATATCACTCTCTTTAATAAAAGATTTGGGCTCTTGAAGTGGTTATGGAGAGTCGACCTCGTACCCCATTGACGATCCGATGCTTGGATAGATCTTAAACGTGGAGAATTGATGGTGATGGCAACTGGTTGGTGGCTTCTTGCTACTGGTCTGGTTGCTAGACATGCTCTTATGCATAGATCAACTTAGCAAAAGTCTTCAAAACTCTCTTTTCGATGCCTATTTATAGGCATGAAGTAGTTATAGGAGTTTTCTTGGAGATAAGGATGAAATTCTATTATAATTTTATTTTTAATCTTCTATTTCAATTGAACTTAAATTCTTCAATCTAGAGTAATTGGATATGATTGGATTTGTACTTCTATTGGAAATCCAAAGGAAATCTTCTCTGGGATTAGTTCTAAGCAAGGCTGACTCAGCCTCACGTTTGAACCAACCGCCACACTAACAGCCTCGCGTGTGTGGTGCTAACAGGTTCGTGTGACGTGGGGCTAAAAGCCTCGCGTGACATGGGGCTAAAAGCATCGCATATTACTAGTTCATGATACCAAATATTTCATCCTACAATTGGGATGAAGGTTGTCATGGTCGCTGTGAAGATCAAATCTCATACTGAGTTCGTCTTGATGGATGTTGAGATTGATGGTCCGGACACGCTCTGAGCTAACTCCTTTCTTGGTGGTTGTAAATGTGGAGGAAGTGAAGAAGACTATGGTTGAGGAGCAGGAGGTGGAGGAAGTGTAGATGATGCTTTGAGCCTATGCTTCCTTATAAGCAAATGGAAAACCCTTTTTAAATCCAAACGTCGAGTTTTTGCTGATTCATAATGTTCTTGGCCAATACTCTAATGCAACTAGTCCACCTCATGAATCACAAGGGGGGTATCTTCATAGGCACATAATTTAAAACATTTGTTACAGGACAATGAAGTAACAAACATTATTTTAATAATTAATATTTTAATTAATTAATATTACATGATCTCTTTCAAATTGTCCCCTGGAAATATAAGTTCCAAGAGAATCAGTGCATGTCATAATACAAAGCCAAATATTTCCTCAATACCAGTAATAATATGTTGAATGCTAAATTGGTGGGTCTACCGACTTTTGTACTTAGTTTTGTTGATTATTCTACTGTGCATCATAAAAATAATTGACAATCCCCACTTTAGCTGTCTTTCAATACATTTTACATCCTCTGAAATATATTGTGAGAGGCCAAACTGTAGGAGCACATCATCCGGCACGTGCATCAATACAATCTCAAATCACAATATTAGTGTGCATGCTCTATATATACCGCCTCCATCAGTACAAGTATGATGATGCAACTTAGTAATAGTTTCTACTTCATATGTTCCCACATAACCTATCAACAAAAGACAAAAGATTTCGAGTGTAGTAAAAAAAAATTAAATTAAATATTAGTACAAAAAAGTTAAAAAAAAGAAAAAGTAATACGAAACAACAATTTCATCTAACAGGCAGGAGACATTAGCTTACTGTTTTACCTATCAAAAAAAAAAAAAAAAAAAAAATGATACAACTCCTTACAGTTGAACTGTAACTCTCGACTGGGAGTCAAATCTCAAATCCTGTTGATATTCCATCTGCATATTATTCAAAATCTTAAGTTGACAATATAAGAAATGAAGTTTCTAACATACGGAGAATGAATCTGCGAAACAATGCACCTGCAAACCTAGTGGCATCATGTGCGCAAGGTGAAAAGCCCTCGCCAGTTTGAGCAAGATCACCAGGTCTCTGTACTCTTTGTTTACTTTTTTTCTAGCTAGCGTGATGTTTTTTTTTTGTGCTTTTTTTAAAATGTTATTATAGTTCTATTATCTACTTGTTAATGGAACGCGGAGGGCTTCCACCCGCCGTCTTTTGCTCAAAAAAAAGATCACCAGGTCTCAGCTTAGCTGGTGGAGATTTTTAAGAACTCGGTAGATGAAACTAAAATCGACCCTAGAGTAAAAGCATATGTATTTATTTCATTGCGAATATTCTTCTTTTCTTTCTCTCATTTCTTCCGTTTCTGATGTCTTTTTTAGTTTCTTAGTGACAATAGTTCCAACGGTATTCTATCTAATAGTAGATGCATGTGATAAATAAGATAATACTAAATATTCAATTCATAGAATTTCTCAATTTTAATACAAGTTACTTACTATTAGATCGAACCGAATGATTTTGCTATATCTAGAATTTTACAAAGCCAAATGCATTTCATGAACAAAATGTGACCATTTAACCAACAACAAAACTACTTGTTACAGATAACATTTTGTTGTTATATCGAAACATATAAATATTGACTAATATGGCTGAACTAGGTAAAATGAAATGGTTATCTTTATAATCCTGTCGCATCGTTTTATTTTTCTTCTTGTATCTTCACTTTCGTTTGTCTTGGCATTGAATAAAGGATTTTCCTTTCCCTCTTTGAGCATTCGTACTTATTTCCTGCATGACATTAGCAAATAGATAAGTATGTTAGTTGTAGTAGCCAACTTCATGCAACTCTAATTACAACAATTACAGCACTTTTCCCGAGTTTTCGACAGGTGAAATAATGACCAAATTGAATGTGTTGTATTATCTGCTGTTGTTGAGCAATAGAAGATCAAACTTTCGTCTTTGTGGGAAAAAATGAACTCTTCTCTTTATTTTCCTTTCGCTCTCTAACCTTCTTTTTGACTCACCAAATTGGCACAGGAGCTCTACATCAAAGCATCACTCCGACCACAGTAAATAACTCTTCTAATAATGCTGCAATTTTTTCCTCAAACTCCTGGTGATAGCAGCCTTATGCTGGCACATTGGGGAGGGAATGAAATAATCTTTAGGAGCACTTCTCACTTTGTCCGCACATGCCCGAGTCTCGTTATATGTAATGTTATATTTTGTGTAGGGCTACTGTCGAAGAAGAGCGCCTACAACTATCCGGAGGATCCTTCCGTGCCATGCATGACCCCTAGGTGGATTTTGAGACGGAAAGCGGGATGGAAGAAGAGACATAGAGGGGAGTTCAGGCTGCATTCTACTGATGCACTTCGTTCACCACGAGAAGGAGCTGACTACTGCTTTTGCTATTCTGTTTGCATTTTTTTTAGTGAACTTTGTAAAATACTAGTGGAAATGAAAATAAGCAGCGAAAGAGAATCGTAGTATTTGTGTTTGAATTTTGTTGAAATCTACCACCTATAAAACAAAAAGATTTTGTATAGAGATATATTATTGGTGAGAGACTTTTAACATTATTTTTGAATTTATGGGTGATGTTGATGGAAACACAAACCCTTTATATACAAGACTAGAGACCCTCTTTTGTAACTCTCAAAAACTTTTTAAACTACCCTCATTATTCCATCCATCAAAAAATAACAATGTAACTTGTAACTCACTCACAATTAAAAATAATTATTCTATCTCCATAAAATGACAATTCAATAATCTTATATACATGAACCATCACATTGGGAAAACCAAGAGTTGACAAGTAAACCACCACATGGAGAAAACTAAAAACTTTTCTTACATTCTCCCACTTGGTTCACATATTATCAACTTAATAAGATAGGGAAAACTAGAATGGCCAAATGATCTCCTTTCATGTGAATGTACATACTCTTACTCAATCAAAATATATTACACATGAATCATGGCGGTATTGCTCATGACATCGAGCCTTCCCTTCGATGTGTCACGATGTATAACATTTTTTAATAGAGTTCTTTATAGATAAACTTCATGAAAGACTAATAAAAATCATTCGGATCCAATTTAATCACCCAGATTGATATAATGAATTCATCACTTTATGCACAAAAATTAAACTGATTAAATATTTTATTCTTTGTGTTTTATCTAGCAACATGAAAGAGATTACACTTTAAATAGGCCTATATTATCCACATGACCCTGAAACTATTTTACCGCTAAACCTTTGGTCATGAGATCTGCTATCATCAAGTCTGTACTAGTGTGCTCAATAGATACCACAAAGTTTTTTATGTTCTCTCTCACACTCAGATACTTAATGTCGATATGCTTGTTTCTACTCCCACTTTTATTGTTCTTCAAAAAGAACGCTGCAGCAGTATTATCACAAAAAAAAATTATTGGTCTTTCAATAGAATTGACAACTTTAAGATCGTCAACAGAGTTCTTCAACCAAATGACTTGTGTCGTAGCCTCATAGCATGCAATAAATTTTGCCTCCATAGTAGATGTAGCAACAATTATTTGCTTAGCACTCTTCCAGGATATAGCTCCTCCAGCAAGAAGAAAGACATATCTAGAAGTAGATTTCTTGTTGTCCACGCATCCGGTAAAATCCGAATCTGAATAGCCAACCACTTGCAAATTATCTATATGCCTGTAGGTCACCATATAGTCCTTGGTTCCTTGTAAATACCGCATCACCTTCTTTGTAGCTACCCAGTGTTGGAAACCAGGGTTACTCTTGAAGCGACTCAATAATCCAATAGCCAAACATATGTCAGGATGGGTGCAAACTTGGGCATACATCAAGCTACCCACTACAGATGCATAAGGTACATTTTTCATCTGCTCTTGCTCTAATGCATTTTGTGGTGATTGATCTTTATGAATTTTATCACCTTTGATTATAGGAGTTAAAAAAGGTTTATAATTTTTCATGCTAAATCTCTCTAAAACTTTTTCAATATAGGCTTTCTGAGACAATCTTAAGATCCTTTGTTGTTTGTCTTTGTAAATCTCTATGCCAATGATATAGGAGGTTTCACCCATATCCTTCATTTCAAAGTTTTGAGAGAGAAATTGTTTAGTCTCAAGAAGTAAACCATAATCACTGCTAGCAAGAAGAATATCATCTACATAAAAGACTAAAAAAATATACTTGTTCTCACTGACCTTAAGGTATATACATTGATCAAAAAGATTCTCAACAAAACTATATAAGGAGATAATCTTGTGAAACTTTAAATACCATTGTCATGAAACATGTTTTAGCCCATATAT
The DNA here is from genome assembly GCA_036321105.1 of Dracaena cambodiana. NCBI lineage: Eukaryota > Viridiplantae > Streptophyta > Magnoliopsida > Asparagales > Asparagaceae > Dracaena > Dracaena cambodiana. The sequence continues at coordinate 32,428,650 of JAYEPQ010000014.1, forward strand.
AGATTTCTTCAATTTACAAACTTTCTGACTACTATCACCAAAACCTTTAGGTTGTTTCATGTATACCTCCTCACAAAGATCCCCATTAAGAAAAGCCGTTTTCACATCCATTTGATGGAGCTCTAAATCAAAATGAGCTACCAAAACCATTGTAATCCTAAATGAATCCTTCTTTGATACCTGAGAGAAGGTTTCATGATAATCGATGCCGTCTTTCTAAGTAAATCCCTTAGCAACAAGTCTAACTTTATATCTTTCGATATTATCAGAAGCATCTCATTTGGTTTTAAAAACCCACTTTTGGCCTATAATCTTTGCCCCTTCTGGTAAGTCACAAGACATACTTGATTTTTATACATGGATTTTATCTCATCCTTCATGACATCTAACCAAAGTGTGGAGTTATTTCCACTCATGACTTGGGAAAATGTAACTAGATCTACCTCAAGTCCAATATCAAAATCAGACTCAGTGAGGCATACAATATAATCATCTTGAATTGTAGATCTCCTTGTTCTCGAGGACTTTCTCAAAGCCACCTCTTCATCATTCTGTGATGACTCAACTGGTGCAAATTGTATTGGTTGACCCTCCTTAGATTGAACATTTTCGATATGAACAAGCTAACCTTGAACTGGTTGTACATCATAATCGTTAAATCTATTTTGCCTTAATACAACCATACGACTTCCAAAAGAATGCATTGTAGTTTGTTCACGTTCTTCCTCAAAAGTAATTATAGGAGGATTCACACTCCCACTAGGTTCAGCATCCTTAAGAAATTTTGCATTTATTGATTCGACAATTCTAAGATTGTGTGAGGGACAATAATACTTGTATCTCTTGGAGTGATCTGGATATCTAATGAAAAAACCATTAATTGTCCTTGGGTTTAGTTTCTTTATGTTAGGATTATAAACCCTAACCTCAACAGGACAACCCTATATATGTATATGATTTAGACTAAACTTCCACCCCTTCCACAACTCAAAAGGCGTTTTAGAGACTGTCTTGGACGGAATCCTGTTCAATAAATACACTGCAGTTTTAAGAGCTTCACTCTATAGATATATTAGCCTGTTAGAGTTGCTAATCATACTCCTCACCATATCCATTAGTGTGTGATTCCTTCTTCCTACTACACCATTTTTTTGTGGCGTGCTAGACATTGTATATTGTGTAACAATACCTTCTTCCTAAAGAAATTTTGCAAATGGACCTTTCATTTGTCCATATTCTATGTATCTCCCGTAGTATTCCCCTCCTCTATCAGATCTGGCGATCTTGCTTTTCTTTTCAAATTGATTCTCTACTTCTGCATTATAGGTTTTGAAAGCATCTAGTGCTTCTACCTTCTCGTTCAGAAATAGAGATACAAATACCTAGAATGGTCATGAATGAGATGAAGTATCTCTGACCATTTAGGAAAAGAGTAGAAAATGATCCATAGATATCTGTGTATATGATCTCAAGGACACTTGAGATCCTTTTACAATCTTTAGAATTTTTCTTGGTTTGCTTGTCTTTTATGCAGTTTACACAATTCTTAAAGTTAGTAAAAATCAAGATTCCGTAAGACCCTTTCTTTTGCTAACCTCTTCATCCTCTCTATAGAGATATGTCCCAATCTCTTTTGCCATAGTAGAGAGGAATTTTCATTCCTAAGGTTTCTTTTATCACCAACTGTATGCAGAGATAAATAATTCTGCTCAAAATCGAGATCGAGATCAAATTTAAGCACAATCAAAGTTCCAAAACCAACATGAATTTTAAATCTGAAAATAGTCATAACATCCTCAAATAAAAAACTGTAACTTTTTACAATCAATCTGGATTTAGAAATCAAATTTCTACTAAAATCTGGAATATAAAATACATCATTCAAATCCAAAACATGTCCCGATTTCAAAATTATTCTAAAACTCCCAACTGCCACAACTTGTGAACGCCTTTTATTTCCAGAATAAACCCAAAGTTCACTTGTTGTTGGCTTCCTTGTGTGAGGAAATCTCTGTAAAGATTCACAATATGGATTGAAGAACCAGAATCAATCCACCATGAATTCTTAGGAGTATCAACGAAAAAAGATTCATGACACACAATAAAATTAGAGTTACCTTTCTTTTCGAGCTATTTCTTATGCTTAATGCAGTTCTTCTTCATATGACCTTCTTTCTTGCAAAAAAAGCAAGTCATCTTTTTGCCATTTGATTTTGGAGGTACCTTATGATTCCCTTTGTTTTGAGGTTCATTCCTCTTTTTCTCAGTTCTAGCCTTATCATGGGCGACTATATTAGTACTTTCACGTCGGTCATACTTCATCCATTCCTCCTCTTGCACACACATGGTCAAAAGATCTGTAATTGACCAACTTTTCTTATATGTGTTATAAGGGATCTTGAAAGGCCCCTATTCTGATGGTAGTGAGTCAAGAATAAAGTGAACTAAGAATAGCTCAGATATCTCTATTTTTAACGCCTTAAACTAAGAGACTATGTCTCTCATTTCTGTAATGTGAGCACGCACATCCTTAGAATTGTCAAAAGTTTTGCTAGTAAGTTGCTTCATAAGGGTACTAGCCAAGGTTTTGTCTGACAGAACAAATTGTTCCTCAATAGCCAGCATAAATTCCTTAATAATAATGCAGTCACCGATAGCACCTCTAATGCTCATATTCACACAACACTTTATGAAAATTAGATTTAAGCGATTAGATTGCTCCCACCATTGGTACTTATCGATAACTTCTTGTGTATCTGTATCTGTGGGAGCAGGAGGTTGCTCCTCATGAAGCGTATAGTCAAGGTCCATGTACTCCAAAACAAATTCAATAGATTCTTTCCAGTTAGAAAAAATAGTACCATCAAGCATTGGAATAAGAACACTACCATCAACTACAGATTGCGAAATAACTGCAAAATCCAAGGATAATTTTAGTGCTACATACATAGTAAATTCTAACCTACCTGTGGGCAAAGGTTGCAAAATACATGAATTTACTTATCTTAATTTATAGGACAAATAAATTTCAAACACTAACGAATAAAATTGTCTACACCCGTAGGCAGAAAACAACTTTATTATTAATGCCTAAAACTCATTTTCCCACAATAATCAAATCATAAAAAAAATATTTCTCTATGGAGAAAATCCTTAAAAAATATGACTTAATTACAATTAGATACCAATTACTTATGAAGTTTAACTATATGTAATTTATCAAAACTAATGAGGATATTGTGGCATTACCAATAATTTTTTCCAAATCACCACTTCTTGGCATCTATACTTATAAAATAGATTAAGCACATCAAACCTTCAAATGCTTAACAAAAAACTAAAGAACCGAATATATAGAGTACACAAACATAATGCGTTATTGGGTTAATGCGGATAAATGATAACGATCTCTTTAAGTGAATGAACTATCTAAAGTTTTTCACAATAAAATCTTTAAAAACATTCCACATACAACTACCCATAGCAATAAAAATTGTCAACAAAAATGCTTTACGATAGATGTGGGGTCATCCATTATAGAAACAAGACAAATAAGTTGATCATGTGCACTGGAAAGAACATATCTGAATTCAAAAATCTTTGAGCTAATTATCATTTTCATCATAAAGGTCCAAACATGAAAGAACTTTAATGACACCCTATATAGAGGTATATAAATAATCTACATATGACAAATATGATTAATCAAACCTCTAGATTTTTGGGCAAAGAAAAATCAACGTTTATGGTAAATCCAAATATTCATAAAGAACAACCCAAGATGAAAATTACAGGTATAGAAAACAAATAACTATGATCAATCTAAAAGATAAAATCATACATATTTTGATCAAGCACAACAGCCCAAAAGTTGCTCTGATACCACATGTAAAATACTAGTGGAATAGAAAATAAACAGCGGAAAAGAATTGTTATACCTCCGGCGGCCATTTGTGCTTGAACTTTGTTGAAACCTACCACTTTTAAAACAAAGAGATTTTATGTAGAGAAATATTATTGGTGAGGGAATTAGCCTTATTTTTGAACTGATGGGTGATGTTGATGGAAACACAAGCCCTTCTATATACAAGACTAAGAACCCTCTTTTATAACTCCCAAAAATCTTTTAAACTACCCTTATTATTCCATCCATCAAAGAATAACAATGTAACTTGTAACTCATTCACAATTAAAAAAAATTATTCTATCTCTATAAGGTGGCAACTCAATCTTAAATACATGAACCACCACATTGGAAAAACCAAGAGTTGGCATGTGAACTACAGCATGGAGAAAACCAAAAGTTTTTCTTATTAACTTTTGTACGAGATAGTAAGATTTGGTAGTTCACCCTAAAAGCACTCTCTGTGTAAGCGAGTTTTACTATAACAATTAATAGAATGTGGAGGGCTTGAGCCTGCTGTTTTATTTTTTATAAAAAAATCACCTACAATTTTATCCCACGGTTAAAGACAATTTTAACTGTCTTCACCTACCCACATCTTTTCTCAACACACACACTTTCTCTCTCTCTCTCTCATATTTTGTTGTACAGATTTATTCAAAGATCTGTTCAAATTTCAGACTGTCCGTATCAAACCACTGGTGCAGCTTTTCATCCATATGTGACCATGCCCTGTTGTTCCTGTCTCCCCATTATCTTCAATTTATGTTCCGTATGATATCTTCACTTCTTAAATACAAAAGAAAACAAAACAAAATAGCTCAATCTCACTCCTGACCTGTCTTTTTAATAATGCAATGTCCTATTAAATAACAGGAAGAGATCAGATTCATTAGATCATATATATATGTTTCCTTTTCAAGATGATACCCCATCCATGTGTAATCCTGCCTTATTGCCCCCCATGTTTACCCTAAAATCACCATAAAAAAAGAGAGCTCATATCCCCACCACTAATAACCTAAACAGAAGCAACTTCACATATAATTTAACAAAGGGAAAATAATTTATAGCAAGGGTGTTTTTAAGTTCAAATGATGGGATTATGCTTTCCAAGCTTATGGGTCCACACTGTATGTGCTCTGTGTGTTTCCATTCCATACCTTGAGGTGGTTGGATAGTTTCTTATTACAATGTGCATATAATTTTATTATTCCACTTTGTAATGTAGGGCATGCGTTTTTACAATCCTGCGCGCACACTCGTTTGTTTGGCTGTGAATCTCTGACACAACTTTATTTGTCTACTTAGGGAAGCTTGTAATAAACAAGTAATCAGATTTTCTATTACTAACATTTTCTATGAGTTTAAAAAGAAAAAAAAAAATTTCTCTTCAAGTTTTTTCATCCGTGCACTCACAATTGTTCCACAGTCGCCAAGTCGCCACTGATGAATCATTTGAAAATCTAAGCATATCATTTGAATAAATAAATTTCCTTTCAGAAATTTTTATTTACATATCCCCAAATTTTCAATATTTGCTCTCTCTCTCTCTCTCTCTCTCTCTCTCACACACACACACACATATGAGAAAACGGGAAATTCACCGATGGTGAAAGGAGTTCCTTCATCGCCGCTTAGATGGCCCAATAAAATTATTACACATCGCGTCGCTCAAAGTAACAAAAAAAAAGAACTCTTTTAACTGCACTTTGAGTGGCGCTATGTGTAAAAGTTTTATTGGACCATCTAAACGGCAGTAAAGAAATTCCCTTCACCGTCAGTGAATTTTTCATTATATATATATATATATATATATATAGAGAGAGAGAGAGAGAGAGAGAGAGAGGAATGGTATACCAAAGGCAACTTCATAGAGAAGTTGCCTATGGAAGCACCATACATTTCAACATAGAGAGCGTATGTGAATGATCTAAACCGTTGATTGTAATTTTCATACTCTAAATAGATGGCATATAAAAAATATGCAATTTAGATACTTTTTTTTATCATCGATCAAGAGACTTCATTTGTTAGATTGTTGAAAAACTATTCATTTTATAAATATCCAATATACGGCCAAAATGTACTTAAAATACACAATTTTTGTATACCAGTATTTTTTAACATGGTTTTTTAACATGGAGATCACAATTAACAGTTTGGATTTTCCATAAATACTATTTATGTTGAGATTTAGAGCGCTTTCATAGGTAATTCTCTTAAGGCGACATCTTACGTACATTTTTTTGTGTATGTGTGTATATATATGACTATATACACACATACACAGAGATATACACATGCACATAGATAGATACATATACATATATACATACACACACATATATGTGTGTGTATGCACGTGCGCACATCCGTGCACACATATGTACATGGGAAATGGGGTTATACAATGTGTCAACATTAAGACAAATTTCATCATTGAAATTTAATTCAAAGGTAGAACAGGTATAAAGATATTAATCAGGAAAAATATGGCACGAAGAAGGGTCCAAAGTTTTTATTGTGAACTTTGATATCAAAAAGTAAAACAAATATCATAGGTCAACTCTCAAAAAAGAAATATAAGGTACGCTAGATAAGAAAATGAGTCAAAAGAGTAATTGAATTGACAAAAAAAAATCTAAATCACGCAATGGGCTAGCAACGAGGATCAAAAGTAAAATGATATGCGCAATGTGTATATGTGGCAGCAATTTTAAATAGAGGCAAAAGCTGAACATAAGCTATGATACCAATTGTCAACACCCCATATTCCAAGGTATGGGTAGAGTTCTGTCGATGTTTCAAAAATAATTATGCCAAGCCTAAAATATATAAATAATGATTATACACTATTGTCACATTACCACATGCGCATACACATGGAAAGAATAATATGATTATACATGGAATATTAATTTATTTCAATAAAGTTATATTTAAATCATAGAATATAATAGAATCCTAAGGAATAGTAACCTTTATTACAATTCTAAGATTTGTATCTGAAAACAAAGATTGATATGTATAACATTGTCTTTCTAATTAAGATAAAAGATAATAATTAAAGAAAAGTTTTCTCATAAAGGTTTATTGCAAAAGCACCTATTATATCTCTACTTGTTCCTTGAGATATAGATCCAACTATGATGAGTCTTCCTCCTTAGTAACCAATGAATCACTAGTGTTTGAGCGTGTCAAACTAGAATCATTAGGACGATCTAGCAGTGCTACAAGAAGATGGATTATAATATGCATGTATACTATATGTAGTGTGTGTGTATACTTAATGCACAAAAATTAATGAAATAGAAAACATATGAGAGCAGCATAAAAACTGTCTCGTAAAGTGTGAATTATTGATTTAATTGTAGTTGTCTTGAAAATGATAATGATCAATAGATAGTAAACACATGTTGTAAATAATACTTGGGCAAATATATAAAATGGAAGTAATATGTACATATTGTGTGTGTGTTTGTGAGTGTGTATGTATGTATGTATGTATGATGTATGTATGTACGCATGTATGTATGTGTGTGTGTGTATATGTGTGTGTGTGTGTGTGTATGCATGTATGTATGTATGTAAAGCAGATTATATTACTTTGATGACTATTGTGAATAATTTTATAACCGTAAGAAGGAAAGACCACTCATTTGATACATGCCTGGGACTAGGACGTCATGACTTGTGTTGCTATCTTAAGACGTATTGTTTGATACTTTTGAATGATGGATGAGCATATACTCCAAACGTGTAGCCCTATAACATGATATGATGGTAATCCAATAATTACCGGAGTCTCCATTATAGGTTCCTAAAATTCTGTTGAACAACCTAAAAATAAACCTCGTAATATATGTGTTCAAGTTCCTCCATCTAGTTCTCCCTTTATCCCGTTCTTTTATTTGATGTTCTAAGTATATATTTGAATCAAGCTAACATGTAAAAGACAATATAAAGTATCCACATGAAGTATCCACATATATTTGTCTTAATCATTATTGGCCAATGGAAAAATATAGTTTTAAATAATTGTACAATTGAGATCAAATCAAGATTACGAATTATATAACTATAAAAACATAATAAATTTATAATTATCACAAGATACAACATGCTAAGTTTGCCTGTGCCTTTGGTAGTGACTGTTGGTGCTAAAATAATTAGAGAATTCATATGACTCAAAAATAATATATAAAACAAATAATGAGGACACCAATTTAGAGGACTAATGAATAAGAGATTAAGCAACAGTATCATATAGACATCTCGAATTTATAGTCACAAGTTTTTCATTTTTATCATCAAGTTTACACATTGGTAAAGCCAAGAAAGGAATTAATGTTATTACAACAAGTAAGTATTGAAAGGAATGAAAAGTAGGGAAAAATACTTGCCTTAATTTGATAGAAAACTCTTAAAACTTAGATAGACTTCTACTTTGAAAATTGACCACCAACAATTATGAACTCATTCCCCTCTCTTTTCTTCTTTCCTTGCTTTTACTCTCTTTTTATATTTTTTCTTTGACTGTACTCTCCCATTCTCTATATTTTCTTTACTTTTATTTTCTTTTTAACTTTATTTCTTATTTTCCTCCTCCATCCACGCGGCTGGACAGAGACGACAACTTTTTTCTTGTTGTGATTTGTGCGCAACAATTTGATAGTAAATAATAGAGAAGAAAAAGATAAAAATCAACACAAAGCTTTTATGTGGTTTGGCAGTATGCCTACATCCACATGGCGTCGGCTCAATCTCAACTATGTAAAAAATAGGGTTTCAACACACACACACACACACACACACACACATATATATATGTAAACCCTAATGATGTACGGACAAAATTCTAATATTACTTATTTACCGTACCGCAGAGAACTACGCTCCTTGCACCCCCAATTTATGCGCGACTACTCACAAGACTAATAGTTTCTTCACTTCGGAGGTCCTACCAGGCTCCTTCTGCTACGAAACAACCCAGCCATCTTCCAGAATTAAGAGCCAACTTTAACAATCTCCACCTTAGCAATTAATTGCCTCGTAGGAGAAAGACACCTTGAGCTCCACCTCAAAAATAATATAGGTTGGGGAATGCCTCTGCTCTAGCACGTAGAGACATTAATCAAGTCCAAAAAAATGCTTGAACTTGTCCAATGTGATTGGTTTTGTCAACATGTCTGCTGCATTCTCTGATGTATGCACCTTCTCAAGTAACAATTCTCCTAAAATAACATATTCCTGTATCTTGTGAAATCTGACATCAATATGCTTGGTTCTTGCATGATAAATCTGGTTTTTTGCTAAGAAGATGACAGTTTAACTATCACAATACAGCTTTACACCATCTTGCTTGATCCCAAGATCCCTGACAACTCTCAACCACAATGCTTTCTTTGCTGCCTCAGTTACCGCTATGTACTCTGCTTCAGTTGTGGATAATGCCACAAGTGATTGCACCAAGATCTCCAACATATGGGCCCCCTGCAAGTGTAAAAACTTAACATGTATGGGACTTCTAATCATCCAAGTCACTTGCATAATTTACATCTACATGTCCCTGAACTACAATATCATCATGTTGCCTCTCAAAAATGATCTCACACTCCACTGTACCTCTTAAGTACCTAAAAATCTACTTCATATCTTTCCAATGCTTTTTGCCATAATTTGCTATATACTTGCTCACTACACTGACTGTATGTGCTAAATCTGGTCCGGTACATACCATTGCATACATCAAATAACCCACTGCACTAGTATAAGACATCTTTGACATCTCTGCATTTTCTTCTTCAGTCTTTGAGCACTGATTATTTGATAGTCTAAAGTGATTTGCCAATGGTGTACTCAATAGTTTGCATCTGACTTGTTGAATCTCTCCAAATTTTTTTTCCGATAGTTTTTCTAAGACACCCACAATTTTCTGGCCTTCTATTTCTATTGATCTACATGCCAAGAATCTTCTTAGCCGATCCCAAGTCTTTCATATCAAACTTATTACTCAATAAAGACTTCAATATGTCTACGTCGTTCATGCTCTTAGCAGCAATGAGCATGTCATCCACATATAATATCAAGAAAATATGGGAATTATTCTCAAAAATTTTGTAGTAAACACAACAATCATACTCAGCAATTGCAGCCAATCTGAATCAAGTAAGAGTCGAACTTCTTATACTATTGTTGTGGAGTCTACTTAAGCCCATACAATGATTTCTTCAATTTACACACAAGGTTCTCTGTTCCTGGCTCTAAAAACCCTTTTGGCTCCTCGATGTAAATCTACTTCTCCAAATTACTATGAAGGAAAATGGTTTTCATATCCAGCTGCTCTAACTCCATGTTAAAACTGGCCACTATTATCAATACAATCCTGATGGAAGTGTATCTGATAACCAGAGAAAATCTCATCATAATCAACTCCTCCTCTGTGAGTAACCCTTAGCTACCAACCAAGCATTGTATTTTTCCCTTTCTTTCTCTAACATTTCTTCTTTCTTTCTATAAACCCACTTACGCCCTATCGGTTTCTTTCCTTTTGGAAGCTCCACCAAATTCCAAGTATCATCCTTATACAATGACTCAATTTCCTCCATCTATTTACTGTTCTTATGACTACGAACGACATCCTAAAATGTTGTAGGATCGCTATTGATGGTAATGAGTGCATAAGAAATTGAATTCTCAAATATATACCTCGTCGATGGCCTAATAATCATACTGTGACACTGCTCCTCTTTTGAGTTAGAACTATCTGCTCCCTGAATATTAATCTCCTTGTCAGCATTGTCTAGCTCCACCCGCACCACTTGACTCTTACTACTGCCCTCACCTGAACTGATCTTCTCTTTATCTGGAGAAGTTTTAAGCAAGAATACTTCATCAATGACTGCATCCCACTGATCACCATTTTCTTTACTTCTGGATCCCAAAACTTGTGCCCCTTTACACCTTTCACATATTTTAGGAAGATGCACTTTCCTGATTTGAGACCAAGCTTGGATCACTTATCATTAAATGCATGCACATAAGCAGCACACCCAAATACTCTCAATCCAGAGTAATCAAATTTGTTACTTGTCCAAACTTTCTTTACAATCTTTCCATCTAATACTGCTCGTGGTGATCTATTTATGACATAACAAGGCATATTCATTGCTGCTGCCCAAAAACTCTTCGGAAGTCCTGCATTCAGCTCCAAATATCTTGCCCATTTTGCAATTGTTCTGTTCATTTTCTTCGCTACACCATTCTACTGTGGTGTCTTATGTACTGTATAGTGCCACTGAATACCATACTTCTCACAGAATTTCAGAAACTATGAATCTATGTACTCTGTACCATTGTCTGTCCTGAAATACTTAATCTTTCTGCCTGTCTGATTCTCTACCTCGACTTTTCACAATCTGAACTTGGCAAAAGTTTTAGACTCGTACTTTATGAAATATACCTAGACATTTCTAGAAAAGTCGTCAACGAAAATAATGAAATACTGAGATCCATCTTTCGACGGCTCTCTCACTGGTCCCTAAATATCAGAATGCACATAATTAAGAATTCCCTTTATCTTGTACTTATCTGCCTTGAACTGAACTCTAGATTCCTTTCCAAGTATACAAAACTTGCAAAAATCTAGTTTTCATGATTTTATTCCCTTCAACAAATTCCTCTTGTGAAGCTCAATCATACCACACTCTCCTATATGCCCCAGTCACATATGTCATAAAAGTCTATCTTCTTACTCTAATTATGTTGTAATAACTCTATCTATAACTGTACCCCCAACAGTTTGTAAATATTCTCTGCTAATTTATGACCCTTGATTACTACTATAGTCCCTTTCTTCACTGTCAAAACCCCAAACTCTAACTTATAAGAGTATTCATTGGTATCTAAAGTAGCTAAAGAAACAAGGTTCTTTCTCAGCTCTAGTACATGCCTAACGTCACCCAAAGTCCTCACCACACTATCAAACATTTTAATTTTAATTGATCTCATTCCAATGACCTTACATGATAAATCATTATATATTAGAACAGATCCAAAATTACCCAATCGATATGAATCAGAGCAATCCCAGTGCGAACTCATGTGATATGAACATGCTAAATTCAGTACCTAAGAGTCATATAATCTGTCATACTTACCTGTAGAGACTGATAACATGTCACCATCTCTAGAATTCATATCTCCTTCTGCAACACTAGCCGAGTTTGAGGACCCATCACCTTTCTTTTCATACCTGCTTTCCATTCGGACAGTCCCACTTAAAGTGGCCCATCTGATGGCACTTGTAGTACTTTATGTTTTTCTTGTTTCTATTCCTGGACTTCGATCTCGAACTCCCTTTATCAAAACCACTCCTATCATTCTTTCTCCCATGATCCCGGTTGCCTTTCGCGATCAACCCTTCACCCTGAGAACTTTCACAAGTATTCAGTTTTCGTTGGTTGTACACCAGTAAGGCAGATGTGTCCTCCTCCAATTCAAGGATTTTTTTTCTCCACGTCAATGTGGCCGTACGAAGGAGAGAGAGATGTTAGCAATATCATTTCCTTGTCTTCGTCATCAAACTTGATGTCAAACTGCAACAGATCACTGTTGATCTAATTGAACATATTGAGGTGTTGAATCAGATCTATACCCTCCATCATCTTAACCCCATAGAGCCTCTACTTCTAAGAAATTTATTTATGAGAGATTTTGACATATAGAGACTCTCCAATTTCAGCCAAATTTTCGTCAGAGACTTTAGATTCATGACGTGATACATAACTTTGTCCGCCAAACAGAGCTGAATTGTACCCACTGCTCACCCTTGGAGCTTTTTCCAATCGGCATCTAGCGTAACCTCTGACTTCCCATATAGCACCTTTACCATCCCTTATTGCACCAACAAATCTTTCATCATTCGCTGCCATAGTCCAAAATTTCCAGTTTCATCCAATATCATCACATCAAACTTTGCAATCGAAGAACTCGTCATCTGAATTTGGCGTTCTGATACCAGTTGCTATGATTTACGTGCAATGATTAGACAATAAATAATAGAGAAGAGAAAGAAAGAAATTAATATAAAGGTTTTACGTGTTTTGGTAATGTGCTCACATCCACAGAGCGTCGGCTCAATCTCAACTATGTGAAAAATAGGATTACAATACATGCACACACACACACACACACACACACATATGTAAACCCTAATGATGTATAGACATAATTATAATACTCATGTACCGTACTGTGGGGGCTACGTCCTCCGCACCCCCAACTTATACACGACTGCCCACAAGACCGATTGTTTCTCCACTTTGGGTACCCGGTATGCTACGAAACAACCCAGCTATCTTCGAGGATTAAGAGCCAACTCCAACATTTTTTTTTTCCTTTATGTAGCTGGACAAAGGAGAGGGCAGAGGTTGGAGTTTGTTTTTATTTATTTTTTGTTATTTATATATTTTAATTATTAGCATAAGGTTAAATAGGGGTAATTTTTTCAAATTCAATCCCAATCCAATCACAATTATTATTGTCAAACTAACTAGTATTTAAGAAAAGCTCAAATTAAGTTATATAGAGATAAGATTAGTTTAATGATAATACCGATATTATTATTAAATAAATATAAAAATATTGTTTAGATAAATAGAGAAAATGGGGTGTTATGTGAACTGTAATCAATATATATATATATATATATATATATATATATATATATATATATATATATATATATATATATATATATATATATATATATATATATATATATATATATATATATATATATATATATATATATATATATATACGATAAAATGAGGTAGTTGAAAAAAAAACATTAATCAAGGAGTGTAATGCTGCCCCCGAAGGAGAGAAGACTCCTGCTCTGTAATACTCCTACCTCAATAGTGCTTCATTGCACTATAGACAATAGGTAGAATAATTTATAATTATTCCAATGATGCCAAAAAGTAATTGTAGCTAGCTTTTTTAGAGGAGTAATATGTGACTTATTATAAACTATTTTAATTCATACTATTCTACAGGAGACTTAACATATTTCTAAGCAAATATATTATCTGCATTTCACTATCAAATTTCCACATGGGGGGCATTTGCGAAACTAAGTACCACATGGAATACTCCTAACTCAATAGTCCTATATCGGATGTAAAATAAGAGGTATAGTAGTTTATAATGATTATTATGAAGCCGCAAAGTCCCTTTTGACGAAGATGTCAAATTCTAAAAGGGGAAAGAATGTAATACTCCTAACTCAATAGTCCCACATCGAATATGAAAGTTAGAGTAGTTTATAATGATTCTTATGAAGTCACAAAATAATCATACCTAGCTTTTTTGGTGAAAGAATATATGGCTAATTATAAACTATTCTAATTCATACTATTCTACCAAGACTTAGTATATTTCTAAACGAATATATTACCAATATTCCTCTATCTAATTTCTGGTTGGGAGCGTTAAACGCTCCATTCCACCCTTCAAGTTTCAATGTTACTCCTTTATGAGCATTGCATTGCTCCGATGCAATCTTCCTAGTCTAATTGGGATGTGAGGCATTCTAGATTGTATTTTCCATGTGAATACTCTAGATTCCTATGACTCCCAAAAAAAAACTCTAGAATCTTGGAAGACATGGTTCTACTGTAGGTCTCACTAAGGGTGTACAATTGGTTGAAGAAGGCCATTATCAGAGATTTCCAACTAATTCCGACCAAGAGATAGAGGCACAACTCTGATCGGAGTTTTTGCCAAAATCCGACTGAACTCCGGTCGCCGTTGGATCATTGGATGCGGCCTGATTCCAATGGAGATGGTCGGAGTTTAGTTTCAGTAGGAGAGGAGGAAGAAGAGGGAGAGAGAGAGAGAGAGAGAGAGAGAGAGAGAGAGAGAGATGGTGGGAGTGGGGAGGGGAGCAGGAGAGGGAGAGGGAGAGGGTGGGTGAATGGGAGAGGTAGAGAGAGGGGGTAAGAGAGAGGAGGGGGGAGAGAGAGGGAGGGGTAGGGGGAGGGGGAGGGGTATGGAGAGAGGGAGGGGTGAGGAGGGTGAACGGGAGAGAGAGGAGGGTTAAGAGAGAGGAGGGGGGAGAGAGGGAGGGGGAGGGTGAAAGGGGGGGGGGAGAGAGAGAGAGAGAGAGAGAGAGAGAGAGAGAGAGAGGAGGGAAAGATGGAGGGGGAAAGGGATGGGGAGAGGGAGAGGGTGGGGAGAGAGAGAGAGAGAGAGAAGGAGAGGGAGAGGGAGGGAGCGAGGAGAGGGAAGGGGGAGAGAGAAGGGGAGCTCGAGGGAGGAGAGGGGAGGGACATAGAGAAAGGAAGCTAGGAGGAGGAGAGACTAATTTGAATGAAATTCGACTATCTCCGATAGCAATCCAATCGCCTCTGGAATAATAACTGATCGCTTTGCAAATATGACTCTGACCGTTCTTACCTTCGACCGAACTCTATTCGATTTTGATTAGAGTCGATCGACTTTGTCGAATGTCAGAAGATCTGTTCATTCCTAGTCTCTCACATGGACATTGCTCCAAAAAAGTTACTTTGACACCTGACCATAAGCACATGACGCTCACTTAAAGTCTTGTTGGATTGGGTAGGGTTAGAATTGATCCTCAACCCACCCCAGCCCAAATCGCATTGCACCGCTGCAAGCAGCAAGCTACTTTCCAGCCTTTTGGGGAATAATTAATTTGGTTCCTGTCATAAGATAAAACGATGGTAGTGAAAAAAAAAAAAATAGTAAAAAAAAAAAGAAAGAAAGAAGCAGCAGCTTATTAAGTAAGTGAGATGGTCCACAGGTAATATATCTAATACCACCACCCATGAGACCCCCAAGTTAAGGGACAACAAAAACAAAGACAAGCACTTCACACCAAGTAGAGAGCAACAAACATGATAGAGAGGGGTAACCACCCCCTTGACATCACTCTCCATTTAATCATACAACTACTACTACTAATTAATCTCACACACTAATCTAATCCTTCCAACAACAACTCATAGGAACAAAATCACCTCCATGAAACCCCAACATCAGCTAGCACACTCAATAGGTCCTACTGTCTTGAAAGGAAATGCGACTAGATTGCATGATTATTCGTGATATTATTTTTTGGACAGATATATTCTCGAACGAGAAGCGCGTATAAATTTCAGGTGGAATAACAGGTGAAGACTCTGGCAACTCTCCCTTCTCCCCATATCAGACATGAGCACGTACAAATTTCAGGTGGAATAACAGGTGAAAACTCCGACAACCCTCCCTCTCCATATTAGATATGATTGGAAAACATAACACTTCATGGAGAGGAACGATGCACTTGGAGTTCATTCATGGCTATTTTAGAAAGCAGCTAGCTACTTATATACTCTTTCCTTTACCTTTTTGATTTTGTTATTTTCTTTTATGTATTTTGTATTTCTGAGGGTTAACCCATACAGGTAATCCAAAGTTTATTTTTGTTATTTTCTTTTATGTATTTTGTATTTCTGAGGGTTAACCCATACAGGTAATCCAAAGTTTATTGTAGTTTTATTATATGCTTGCTAATGGAACACAGAGGGTCTCCACCCACCGTTTTCGTCAAAAAGAAACGCGACTAGATTGGATGCAAGTATGTAGAACAATTCTCGAACAAGAACTTGCAGGCGTATACAGCTTGCACATAAAAAGGGTATCAGTTATACTTTCATTTCTAAAGTTCTCTCTTTATGGATCAATGTAATAACCTTCTACATTAGATAAATCTAAAAAAAGAAAACTAAAAAACGGTAAAAATAAGCGAAAGGGAGAACAACAACACAAGTGAGAGAGAGAGAGAGAGAGAGAGAGAGAGCTACAATGCCATGAAGTCACATTAGGAATAAGACATTGCATGCGTTACAACTTACAACACTACGTTTGTCCTCTCCTTCGTTTGATGGTGTGAGCTGTCCTCATCATCTCCCTCTCTCCGCTGTCTTTCTTGTCAACTAGCTATTCTTCCCTGAAATCAGTCTGCTGCATGCACTCCTGTCTTTTACTGTGCTTGCTGTTCTCTTCTGTTTCTGTATTTGTACGCTGTATTCGAACTGTAAAGCATGTATTTTAGCTTAGTACTAGTAGTAAATATACTCATTGCTCTCTACTGCTCGCTGGCCCCCGACTGGAAAAGACGTTGTAGCTGTACTCATTCATTCACGGCCACAGGCATGATTCCTCTTCCCTTTCCCTTGTTCCCTTGCATCACCCTCATCATCATCCCACTTTCTTTAATATCTTTTATCTTAGGATGATGGCAGGCAGTAAAGAGCCTCTCTATTGCTTACATTCTCTCTTTTTATAAAGCTGTGAGAGAGAAAGAGGGGGAAAAAAAAAAAAGAGCTATATATAAAATATCCTAGAATTTCCTTAGTCCTCCCATTTTTTCCTGTCAACAAACAATGATAAAGCAACAACTATCAGTTGTCATTAAAAAATTAGAAGCATGTTAGGAGTATTATTAGACTGAACAGTTTAAAACTACAATTAAAGTAAAGGGCTCTTACTCTAGCCTAGCGAAGCTCCCCACTCCTCACAAGCCAACTGCTCCATGACCAGAAGAGAACCTGCAAACAATTAATATGATTAAACATAAAAAAAATTAGGCCTATTATCTAACTAAATCATAATTTTCAAAAAGCTAAAGTAGAAGAAACCCGTGCGCAGAGGAAACCCATGAAATACCGATGTCTTTCTAGAAAGACCCATAAACTTTTTAATTTATGTAAATTTATATAGAATTTCAAATTTTATGAAAACTCCGATATAACAGAAAAATTGATCAATCAATTTAAAATTAAGGTAAAAATCCACCCTCCCACGATTTCGGATATATATTTTTCGAGTAAAATATATTAAATCAAGAAGCAAGTAATTAGAAATGTCAAAGAGTGTATTTATTTTAATTTTAAATTAATCAACTATCCTGTTTTTGGAAATTTCTATAAAATTTGAGACTCCTTAGTACTTACATAATATAAAAAAGTTTATAAGAAAGTTTATAAGGATTTCTACAAAATGGGGTTCTTCTATTTTAACCATTTTAAAATTTGAAGACCACATGGGAATACCTAGGGATTTGGAAGAAGCACGAATTGAAAGAAGCCATGTTCTCAAGAGGAGGAGGTAGAAGAGTGGAGGCAATGAGGTGGCTGTTGCTGCTGCCGTTGTTAGGAACAAGAGAGCTCTCCTCATTGGCCAGAGTGAATGAGTCAGAGTCACTCACTTGGGCAGATTTGGTGGGTGATGCAAATGGGTTATCAGGCAAGTTGTGCTCAGTACTGAAAAACACAATTAGAAGCACAAAATTAGTAAAAATAACGGCACCAACAACTTTCTTTAATCTCTCTCTTTTTTCCTCCTCTCAGTGCACAATGAATTCAAAGTTTGAATTACCTTTCTTGGAAAGCAATATCTGCATTGGGGATTGGTTCTCTCTCACCAGAGTTGACAGCAGTCTGTTGCTTGTCAGCAGCAGCAGCAGAGAAAGCAGCAGTGCCAGAAGCAGCTGGGCTCAAGCTCTTATCTATAAACAGTAATGACATTGCAAAGAACCATCATTAATGACTCTCTGAGAAAATATAAGCAAGAACCAAAATCATCCTATGATCAATGCACAAATTTACTGCTACTCACCTTCATCTTGGCTCCCAATGCTGCTACTCCCACCATCGGAGTGAACTGCGGTGCCGAAGGGATTTGACTTTGAAGTTGCGAGTGGGGAGGGAACGTGGACAGTGAGAGACTCCAAGCTTCTATTCTTGATGTCGAGAAGCTGCAGACCCATAAATCTCCTACCTTGCATCTCGATGGCCTGCTGCAGCTCCGCAGCCGCCTGCTGCTCCTCCATCTTCCTCCTCAGCAAAACCTCATGGTTGTTCCCACCGTACATCATTCTTGGGCTTGCTATAGGAACAAAGACCAAAACTCAGAACTCATAAGAGTAGTGAAACACAAATCGCTCAAAATAAAGCTTACGCAATTGCTGCAGATCAAACGGGTCTCTAGAATCCAAACCGGTGGGCGTAGTACAGCATGAAAGATCGTATCTTTCGGCCGGGGGCTTCCTATGAAACATTCATAATAATTTAGAGATCGATGCAGAAGATAATGCATGCTAGAGAAATGATCGAGAAATAAGAAAAGGGCGAATGCCTGTACTTGTCGGGGATTTTTCCCTTCTCCTTGTAAGGCTTAACAAGAACTCTAGCATCGCAAACAAAGTGAGGATTCCCTTTTGCCAAGATGAGCTTCACAGTCTCAGGATACACAAACGTCACAAACCCAAACATCCTCTTCTGCTGGTAAGGGATCCTCACATCTTGAACTGGCCCATAAATGCTAACGAAACACAAATAAATTTGAAAGGAATAAAAAAAAAAAAAAAAAATTACTCAAAGCAAACAATGATTCAATTTCAAATCACTCATCAAGCTCAGAGAACCCAAAACCTGAAGTAGTTAGAGACATCTTCCTCTCTAAAGGTACTGTCCGCCGGAAAAGTTAGATAGATCTGCCTCGACCCCGGATTCACCATCCCAGCAAAATCTCTCTCCATCCGCGGCCAACCCATGAACTTATGATTCTCATTCTCAAGCACCAGTGCCGCGGCCGCAGCTGCCGCAGCCCTGAAAACCAAAAAAGGAAAAAAAAAAATAAAAAAAATTCAAGCTCCGAACTTCACAATAGGCGGTTATCATTATATTTGTATGTACCTCTGGCTTTCATTGTGCTGCTGGTGGAGCATGAAGTTCAGGTTCTTGCAAGACGAGCTTCCGGTTGGCGAGTACGGAAAAGCCGCTGCCGCAGCGGAAGCCGCCAGTCGCTGGTTCTTGGACCTCATCAGCATTAGCTCCTGGCACTGCTGCTCCACAGCCGCAGCGGCCGACATATCGTCCGCCTGTCCGTGCAGAAACCTGCAACTGCTCCCATTTTTACAAAACCCCCTCGCAAAGTACAAGCAAGGCTTCCACCCAAACCCGCCCTGATCCCAGCAGTAGCCCGCCGGGTCAACCGCCTGGTCGTTCAAGAACGAAAGCTGCTCTTGCAGCAGGAACTCGTCATCTCCGCCGCATCCGCCGTCGCTAATGCTAGATCTCGAGAAGGGGAGATGCGTTGTGGGCCATGACGAGGGGCTGTTGGGGCCGCCACCTCTGGAGGAGGAGTTCTGGCGAGAGAGTATCGAAGAAGGAGTTGAGGGGGCCGAGGATGGATAGAGGCCCAGGTCTTTTCGGGCCTTGAGGATGACGGAGTGGACTAGCGCTTCAGGGCCGAAAGCGAGTCGGATCAACTCCTTCTCACCGTGGTCCTGGATGAGGAGGAGGCCCATGATCTTCGCCGCGTTGTCCGGATCCAAGCTCTGGATCCGAGAGAAGACGATGCGGGTTGCCTCGTAAGCATCCATTGGGGGGAGAGAGAGAGAGACTGAGAGAGAGAGAGAGAGAGGATGGAGAGTTAGAGAGAGTAGCCTTTATGTTTGATTTAAAAGCTGAGAGAGAGAAAGAAAGAAAGCAAGCTGCACCGTCTGGGGAGACTAACTTTTTTTATTTTTTTCCCTTTTTCTTTTTCTTTTTCTTTTTTTTTTTTTTGCCAATTTTTACCTTGTTTTCATTAAACTTGCGGTTGGTGTTGGCGTCAATGGCAGTCTTCGTTCAGAACGCCAACGTCTGCAACCTGCATCCGATATGGGACTCCAAATAGAGAGAGAACGAGTGAGTCGAGGGCTTGAATGGACCGAGATCTGCTTTCTGAACTCAAATAGGTTCTCTCTCTCGCTCTCTCTCTCTAAACTTGGGTCAGTGGGACTTTTGGGCCTTCAATCAGCCTTTTACTCTCTCTCTACACCACCCTACACAGTGAGAGTCTACAGCTCTACTGGCTGCAGCAAAGCCAAAGCGATTTTACTCTCTCTCTACACCACACTACACAGGGTGCTAAATTCTCTTTCCTTGAGGACATGATTTTGGGGGAGGGGAGTGGGCCCAGCGGACCCGAAGGTCACTTGCTCTTCAGTTTGTCGATTTTGGGGCTGCCGTGATGTTGCTGTTTGCTGCCGTTTCACGATCATATTGTTATTATAATCTCATGATTAATTAACTAATAATATTTTAATAAAATAAAATAAAGTTGAGTTACGTATACGAACTATTTGGTATCAAGTGCATCCCACACACAATAATACATCAGCGAATTTTTTATTATTGACAATTTATTGTATAGATTTTATTTGATTTTTTTTTTCCGGACTTATATGAGAGGGAGGTAACAGTGGGTCTTGGGTGGCAAGTGGGTGCCCCCACATGGGAGTTTATAGGGGCACACTATTTTTCCTGGTGAGTCCGGTTTTTTTAGTGAACTTATCATTTCTTTTTAAAAGAGAGAATTTTTCTAGTGAGTATACCAAATAACTCCAAAATACTCTCACTCTCTTTCTCTCCCCCTTTTCCCTTCATTCTCCCTCCACCTTCATTCTTCTCTCCCACACCTCTCCAACTCTAGCACCAGTCATATCTCAAACCCAAAAATTTAACTCCTCTCTTTCTTCCCTCTCCCACCTCTCATAATCCTTATTCTCCTCTTTTCTTTCATACCTCCTCCTCCATCTAACTTCGCTTCTCTCTCCGATTTGCCCATCACCGCCACTGATCCGCTACCGCCGCTGTCGATGCAGCCCACACCGCTCACTACGCGAGGGCATCGTCCTCAATTTCGAGGTCATCATTGTGACAATGGACGCAGGCGAGACGATGAAGAAAAATGACCAGCGAGAGAGAGAGAGAGAGAGAGAGGGAGAGAGAGGATCATCGTTGTGACAATGGACGTAAGTGAGACGATGAAGAAGAAGGACCAGTGAAAGCCTAACCCTAAGGCAACCAACTGTAGGCATGGGTCAACGGCATTCTTCGTGATGGTAGACTACTTGTTCCTCTTTGTCTTCTTCTGTTTCCCCTGCTACTTCCTCCTCAACATTTGGCCCGGATCTGCTCTACGCCACATGTAGACGATGGATTCTTCCGATGATGGCAATGCCTTTCTTATTAAGAGAAAAGATTGTATCTTTTAAAAATTTGATAGATAATGCTTGTATTTTTACATATTGGTTAAATAAAAGCCTAATCTTTATTGAAAATGTCGGCGATATTCTTGTTTTGATTCGGAATGCAAATGATATTGCTTCAGAATGTTGCAAGATTTGATTTTGATTTATGGACCAATGCATTAGTTGGAATGATCATCTAGAATGAGGAATTTTGCGAGTTGCTGAAGATAATTTCTTGTGTAAAAATCAAATCTTGCTATTTCTCCTAGAGCTAGAAATGTGGTTCCATTTGGAGATTATTATTCAAAATAAATGCACAACTGTTGAAAACCAATAAGTTTGCTTAAGTTGGAGCAGAAATCAAGCAACTTGATGTGTGTGTTCATGAAAGAAGTTTTTTTTGTCAATGGAATTTGATTCTTAATTCTTGGTCTGAAATAATTGACTCTTAAAATGATCAAATTCTTTCTTTTGAAATGACTCAAGATTATATATATGAATTTGCTTTGCGTGCAATCTATTATACAATCATTATTTACAATTTACATATACAAACCATAAATTGATGTGTTAGAATCCAATGGCAGCACTAGGAATACAATCATAAATAGATGCCACATAAATAATGGAAGTATGAATATTGTTTTACTTACATATCTCCATCATCTGTTGCCACATAAATAATAGAAGTATAAAATACTTTTTCTTTGTGTTTGTTCCTTATTGTTCATGGTGGCGAGTATATGTAAATATTTATCAATTTTAAAAAACCCGAATCGAATAGGAATGGAAACTAAATCAAATAAACTCTGCTTAGTTGGGAGAAAATGTCATTTATTTGGGAAATAAAATAAAGTAAAAAAGAATTTGTTGTCGCTGGGGATCAAACCCGTGGCGCTCACGTGAACAGTGGGAATACTTACCACTATACTACAACAACTTCATGGATAATAGAATGAAAAAAGACTTATTTATAGTGGCCCTTGTCCGGAAAGAAATTTTTTTCGTCCGGACTGGAAGTCCGGACAGAAACCCATTGTCTGGACTTCCAGTACGAACGGATATTGGACTGCTAGTCTGGACAGTGGAGAGTAGTCATAAAAATTATGAACAAAAAAAACTCAAAGTCTGGACTGTCAGTCCGGACTTTGAGTTTTTTTTGTTCATAATTTTTATCAATCTGTACTTTTCTAGGGTTTTTGAGTAAGTAAAGGCCTAATAAAATCAATTTTCAAATTTAATTTGTGAGATAATTTAATATAGAAAAAGATTTGATGGAATAGTTGTAGATTTTAGTTTTTTTTTTTATTAACTGATCTATAGTTTGAGAAGAAAAGGAGAGAGGAGATTGAAGAGGGGGGTATTTTAGTCCAAAAAATTCAATGGCAAGCTTGTAATATGGATGAAGTTTTAAGTGGGCTCACTAGGAAAAATGGTGTGCCCCTCTAGAAACTCCCGCCCCACGCCCTTCCACTGTTGGACTATTGAGGGCTCGAAACTCAGCCTACTGACTTGAGCCCAAATCAAACCGCACCCAAGCTGAAATTTTTTTAAAAAATAAAAAATTTAAAAGTTCCAAAATATCAAGTTTTTTTTTACCTTGGGAAAATATTAAAATATTAAAAATTGGGACAAAATTACACCAAGTTGTGAAATGTAAATGGAAAAAGTTTTATGAATGATCCAATAAAATGAATAAATTGGTACAAATACAATTGAAGTATAGATTTTAAAAAAAATTAGAAATTTATTACTATTTTTTTATTGTATTGAAAGAAGTTTTACACTTTAAATATTAAGTGAATATTTTGGAAATCTTTAGACCTTTAAAACTCATATCCAACTGATATTTAATCTTTACTCATTATCTGGGAAGTTTTCATCTCGACTTGAAGTTGAATTTCCGTTCTTAGTGTCTTATTTCCACATCAACTAGTGCTTCAAGCATATGTTCATTTCCAGTGTGCATGTTGCAATTGTGTATCTCTATTCATATAGTACTCAGCCACCTACATCAAAAGCATATTCATTACTCCTATAGACGATGGAGGGATTAATATATAACTTGCTATGATGGAATGTAACGCCTAATTCTCTAACTGGATCAGAAAACGAAGTGAGCTACGAGCATGTACACATGAAAGAAAAAATGGGCATGAGCCCACAATAACTAATTAATTACCACCTAGACATAGGATTATAGAAGTTAGGTCTACTGTTTTATTAATTATGTACAAACATGTCCATAACGAAAATTTGATCATATATATAAGAGTCAGATATGGCATATCGTTCAGTGTTTAATTTTTCACAAGATATAAAAGAGTGATACATTGTCTAACTAACGTTATAAGTCTCTGGATAACTATGAGTTCAAACCAAATAAAAGATATCAAATGATATAGCCCGAAAGATCTATTTCTACCCGCTAACTCTAAAAAGTAATGATTGTCTATTCATGGAACTCTACATGGTCAGCAATATTTAGGATAAGAAACCTATGGAATTAAATCCAATAAATAGAATACAAGAGTATGGGATCGTGATGGTACATGAATGATATGTGTATTAATATGATCGAACCTATCAAAGGTAAGTGAAATCACTCATAAGCGTAAAGCTCTATACGCAATAAGATACGGCAAAGCAAGTGTAATAGTGTGAATATAAGTATCAAGTATAAGCATTATATTAAGTTAAGGTCAATGTTACATATTTATTCAGAACTAGAATATCGAATAAAAATACGTATTTTTTCCATTATCATAAGAGCATCCATATATATTCAGAACCCAACCACTAGATGCATGACAATGAAGTATGTCTTATCGCTAAGTACTCCACACAGATTACATAATGTGTACAATAATAGACATTCTATCAAAAGGACTAAAAAGAAATAGTGACTCAATACAATTAAGGTGCTACTGTAGTAAAAGATTTTGGCCCTCTTAATTGAGTTCTAAACAAATACCTATGATAATAAGATATTTATTCATCACCTTGGTTCCCCCATAGCCCCGTAGTATTAATATAAGAATCAAGTCAAGTAACATATTTACCTATAATAGAACAACCGAGAATAAAAAATATACACCTCGAATAAGACATCCAGGAATTAAGGATCATGGACATGTAATTAAAATTAGAATTCTCGGCTCAATTTCCATGTATATCTAAGTGTATCAAATATATCAATAATCATGTATCTGGTACATCAAATAATCAATATGTATATCATAGGTACATATAATATTAAGAATTGTCATACTTGCAAATATTATCTAAGTGTATTAAGTGCGTCATATATTAAGTGTACCAAGTATCAAATATGTCACCAACTATTTTAGTGCATCATGTATTTAAGGTCTTGAATAACATAAATGTATATAGTAGAATCGAACAGAGCATGTAACAAGCATGTGTTTAACCAATATGGAACAAGAGAATTATGTATCAAGTGTTATAGAACCAAGTAATAAGTACGTAAAAAATGTTATCATCTTACATATATCAAATCAAGTACCATGTATCTAGCTTATCATAGATCATGTATTTATTCAACTATCGTTGCATATATTTATTGTTATCTTGAATCTGTTTTACATAATAACTGCGAATATATGTGCTCTATTCTAATATGATACTAAATGTCCTTGTAAACATGAATGTGGTTGTAAGTAAGATGCCTAATTTTATGCCATGAACACTATATTAATATAATTATATAAGCAATCTAACATGTACTTATGTCCAATCATTGATTCACGAGACTAAGTAACTTGGTTACATCAAGTATACAATAATTATAACAAGAATTGCCTTAATCGAAATCCTAGAACTCAACATCACTTGTTGGTCCATGAAGAAATATGATATACAGTCACATTAATGAATTTAAATAGAATTTTGAGATAGACATACTAAGAATAGGAATCCAAATTACAAATCAAATCATAATGCTTGGACTAATTTTTTTTTTTTTAAAAGAAAAAATTGACTCAATTGGAGTTCTGATGGTAAGTTATAAGTATTTACTCAGCTATTACTGAATAACACCCAAGTTAAGTTTTGAAAGTAGATACACATTAAATTTCAAGATACTTATAATTAGAATCAGTCAAATGATCAAGAGAAAAATTATATTGCTAGGATAATTTTTTGAACAAATTAAGAATTATATCAATTAAAATTATGGGATAAAATTTATAGCAGATGTCCTAGACTATGGCAAAATAACATAAAACTGGTAATATAAGTTTGACGGGAATTCTGTTTACTTTAGCTTGTAAAATTATATGTAGAGTGGATGCAGGAATACCTTTTCTCTCCTGGAGGTTAAGAGAAAATTTTGGAAAAGATGATAATGAGTTAATGAGTTTGATATGCTAGTGTCGTTGGAAATTAGATGTACACAATGGTATATACAAGACCTAACATCTCTCAGGCCATCTATATAGTAAGCATGTACATACACAATCCTGGTAAGACATTAGCAGGTTGTAAAGTAGATTTTATGGTATATTTTGGGTACCATAGAATTAGTTTGAAGTTTAAATAAGATAAGGATCTTGGACACTTGTAGGATATATAGATTCAGATTTTACAGTGAGTTGGACAAGCATATTTCAACTATAGAGTATTATTTACTCTTTCATTAGATCAAGTTTGCTAGAAATCAACTTTGCAGTTTATAGTGACTTTGTCTACTATCGTGGTAAAGTATATGGTGGTGAGTGAGGCCTTCAAAGGTGTTATTTGGCTTCTAAATTTACTTAATGACTTAGACATTTTTCAGAAACAAGTAAATATCTATTGTGATAATCAAAGTACAATTGAGTTGGTAAATAACCAAGTATATTATTCAAAGACAAAGAACATTGATATTTAGTTTCACTTTATTAGGGAGATAATGGATGAAATGATATTCTTCTTAAAGAAATTGATACTGTAGATAACCAACCTGATATATAGAATAAGATAGTATCCGGAGTTAAGTTCTAATAATATAGGGACTTGATCAATATCTTACAAGTTTAAAAAACTTTGAATTGGTGTGGCCAACCGATATTTGTATTCACATTCATGGTGATGTTGTTTGATACATTGGATCGTTTTATGGAAGCTCATGTGACTTCTCTGAGTTGATGCATTTGGAAATTGAAAAATATCACAAAGGTGGAGATTTGTTCATGAGTGACTATTTTTAAGGAGGACCATTAAAGGTGGGAGAAATTGCTAAGCCATCACAGGTCTTAGGTTGACCCATGGTCAATGCTATGATTGATGTCTCCTGTGCTAGTTTTAAGTAAGTTTTTATCTTGGAATTGATCAAACCTAGTTTTATTCATTTTAAGGCCTGTGCAAACATTCCTAATTTAAATAAAGGGATTAGATAGAGCATTTGTGAGTATCTTTTGGACCTTTTCTATCTAAAGAATTTTTTTGCAAGGAGAAAAACTCTTTTTGTATCTTTTTTAAAGTTTTGCTTATCGTCTCAATTTGGAAACTTTGAGATATTAGACAAATCTCAAGATTTGTAATTTGTAAATTATAATTAATAGTGAAGTTTTTGATTCGGCCCATGGCATAGCACTTGGTTAGAAGTATATAAATCTTTGGTGTTCTCTGGCTTTATCTATTCTCTTTCTAAAATTTCTATTTTTATCAGTTTATTTGTTGAATATAAATGAACTCTAGTTTTCTATTTGGATTATTACTTACGCTTCTACAACATGCGCCTCCTCCTCAGGAAGTCCACAACACCCACACGCCTCCTCAAATTTGGATAACCCTGCCCGCCTCCTCGCTAGGAGGGCCCGCCTTATCATCCATCCTTCATCTCCTCATTGAATGCAGTCGGGTAGTGACATTGAAAGGTATGTAATTAGTTAAATTTTCAAGTTTCTAATGTGACATCCCTCATGCCATCTACGCATATTATTTTGCTCTCCTTCTTAATCTGTAAATGCTCAATCTATTTCTACAACTCTGTCACTTATTAAACCATTTGATGTAGCTGCTCTATGCAAAATTCTACTGCCTTATTGGTTAATTAGCTAGTCAAGATCACCCCTTTAAGTTGTTTATGCGAACTAGCATGCAAGATTGTTTTAGCTTCTCTTGAATCCAATCAAAAACTGATTTCCCATTTTGTGGTTTTCTCTCAATATGAAAAATTGGTTGGTCAATTGAGAGCAGTAGTAGGGTTTCTCTGATGCTGTAAGAACATTGGAATCTAAGAGGCCATCGCATGAAGAGATACATATTTATTTGGATGTTGCATGATATTGGTTAGAAAGATAAATGCCACATTTCCTTCTATGAGTCAGTTCACAATTCCTTGCACTATATTGATAACATTCCTGATGATGAAGTACAGTTTAGCATCCACTATAAGAAAACAAAGATTTCGTGATAACAAAAATCATCACTAAGAATATAAATGTCGTCACGAAAATATTTTAGTAACAACATTCATGACGATTTTTAGTCATTACATATATGGCTGCTATGAATGTCAGTCATTACAACTTTATGATCTTGTCACGAGAAATCTTTATTCATTGACAAGATTTACTTGTTTGGTGTGATGACATCTATTGTCCATATCTAATTTGTGACCATATACTCCTGTCACAAAAATATATTTATTGTAATGGAATAACAATTTTTGCAATGATATTTGATGTCACAAAAGATGTATATTAGTGATATGTATTATATGGTGTCGCTAAAAACAAATTTAGTAACAATATTGGTTGTCACTAAATCTCCTTTTAGTACCAATCTTAGTTGTTACTAATTTTAATTTTAGTGATAACATTAGACAACTATCATGGAAATGGAGATTTAGTGACAACTGATATTATTATCACTAAATTTGTTTTTTATGGCAACTATCTTGTGTTGTAACTGAACATTAATTATAAATAATTTAATAATAATCACATATAGGTAATAATCACAATCAAGATAATAATAATCACAAATAAGTTAATAGTAATCACAAAAAATTTACAACACATAAGTAAATTTTATTACCATTTTATTAATATATTTAAATCAATAAGAAACAATGAAAAATAAATATACATATAATGTAACACATCCAAGTACCTTACAAATATTCAATAGTTATGTTAAAATAACAAATAAAATGTCTTGCAAGAACTAGCTCTTTTCTTTGTCCTATGTTTTTATAACCTTCAAATATCATTACGAGAACAACCCTTTCTTTTGCTGTAATTTTGAGGTTTAGTACAAGCCTATGCGGTGAGATTCTACTTCGTATACTGAAGACTTATATGCGAGTAACACTCTCATGTCTTTCAATTATGACTCCAATACAGCATTCTTGTGCTATACATCTTTTAACTTCGTCTTTAAGGAAAGAAGTTGGACGAAAAGACATGCTAGTCGTTGAAGACCTTGCAAGATATATTATGAATAACGACCAACACAAGAGGAACTATTAGTAGTATTAGAATATCTCACTAATTTAGGATATCTTTCTAAATTAGTATATTTGGCAAATCCTCTAATTTATCAGCATATCTCAGGATATCTTCCTAAATTAGTATATTTGTCAAATATCTCTAATTAGGCTGATTATGCTGATTTAGAATTATATATAATTATGATCAAATTATATATTATCTTGTCTATACCTTTTATATTCGCCTCCGTCATTTATAAAAGGATGACCATTTTAACGTTTTATAAATACCTCAGAATACAAAACTATTCTTCATTCTCTCTCAGATCATAGATTTATCTTGGTATCAGAGATGTGATGGCGCTTGCATTACTCGCTAGTGTCGGTATTGCCTCTACCGCGGGCACAGCCCTTACTCTACCCCGTGCGTTCTAACTCCACTGCCTCGCCGTTGCCGGTTACAACTCCTATATTTATGGTGGGCCCTGCTCCGCCATCACCGCCATCTTCAAATATCACCTTTGTCGTCTCCGTCTCATACTTCAGTGACTCCATCTGCTACTCCATCGTCGAAATCTACTGAGTCGTCTTTGGCTCCTGCTCCATCATCACTGCCATGTTCAAAAGTGCAGTCTTTGTCATCTCTATCTCCTCTTCCAGTGACTCTGTCTGTTGCTTTGTCACCACCTATTGTGATAGAGATCTTATATGTTGTTCTGTCGCCAAAATCTAGTGTGAGCTCCTGCTCCGTCGTCATCGCCATGTTCAAAGGTGCAGCATTTGTTATCTTTGTTTCCTCTTCCAGTGACTCTATCTATTGCTTCGTCGCCACATCCTTTGATAGAGATCCTATTTACTGCTCTGTCACCGAAATCTAGTGTGTCATATTTGGCTCCTACTCCGTCACCACTGTCATCTTCAATGATACAGCCTTTACTATCTCTGTCTCCTCCTTCGGTGACTTTGTCTGTTGCTCTGTTGCTGTCTCATGTACCAGAGATCATGTCTACTGCTCATTCATCTGGTAGTCATCATGATCTCATTTTCAAATTCAAGTTGGTGTCTTTCAAATCATCTTGAGTTTGTGAGAGGGATATTAGAATATCTCACTAATTTAGAATATCTTCTTAAATTAGTATATTTGACAAATCCTCTAATTTATTAGAATATGTCAGGATATCTTCTTAAATTAGTATATTTATCAAATATCTCTAATTAAGCTGATTATACTAATTTAGGATTATATGCAATTAGAATCAAATTATATATTATCTTATCTTTACCTTTTATATTCATCTACTTCATCTATAAACGGATGATCATTGTAACTTTTTATATACACCTCAGAATATAAAGCTACTCTTCATTCTCTCTCTCAGATCATAGATTTATCATATCTTTCAATATGGTATCAGAATAACCCAGATTCAATTCCTACCGGGGAAACATTTAATTGCGGATTTTTAAAAAAAATTATATCGCTGCATAAAACCTATGTTTCTGCCCAAAAGTAGGCTTTCAACCTACGGGGGGCGAGTTAAAATACAAAATAATTTCTCTCAACTCTCATCACAATTTTGAAGTTTTGGTGTAATGGAAGGGTTCTTCAACAAATAGAAAGGTGAGGACACGAAGTAAATGACTTAATATGACAGAGATTATTTATATTTCCATAATCACAATAGTAGATTTTAAAATAGTGCTAAGAAAATATTCTAATACAAAACTATTCATAAATTCTGGATAATCAATAACCTACTATTTACCATAAAAATTGATTTTATTGAAACTTGAGAGAAAGTTACATTAAGAATGGTTACCCATTTATAAAAGATGAGAAAAATGATTCCTTGACAATATGAACTAGGGTTCTTCTGAAGCCGTGGAGGAGGATCTTGATCTCCTTGACGATCTGAACACAAACTCTAAGTTGATAGTTGTTGAAAAGTTCTGAACAAGGAAAATTTCCTTAAACTCTGGATTCTTACTACAAATACTCAAACGAAGATAATCCACCCCCTTATTCAGTCCAAATCTTAGCTATTTATAGAGCTTTAGATGCTTTTGAATTGATGCAACTGTCAAATTAATAGGCTCTTAATAGAGGATTAGTTATCATTTTTTAGTCCATTGGATTCGTAACTGAAAATTTTAATTCTTTAGATTAGTAATTGAAATGTGGATCTTAGCCTTAGATCTATATTTTTGTTTCTGCAACTCATTTGTCATGTTCAAACCCACCTGCGTTTGAAATTTTAAAACATGGGTTAGATCCACATTTGAAGATCCACGTTTGAAAATAAATAAGGATGATTTTCATTCTTTTACGATTTAGTGATTAAAATGTGATCTTGCATTTGAAACTTTGAAATGCAGGTTAGATCCGCATTTGAGGATAAATAAGGATGATTTTCATCCTTTAGAATCTTAGATCAAAACATGACCTTACGTTTGAAACTTTGAAATGCGGGTTAGATCCGCATTTAAGAAAAAATAAGGATGATTTTCATCCATTACGATTATTAGATTAAAATGCAGCCCTGCATTTGAAACTTTGAAATGCAGGTTAAATCCGCGTTTGAGAAGAAGAATGAATTTCATCCTTTAGGATTTTGAGATCAAAATGCGATCCTGTGTTTGAAATTTTGAAATGCATGTTAGATGTATTTGAGGATAAATAAGGATGATTTTCATTCTTTAGGATTTTGAGATCAAAACGTGATTCTGTATTTGAAACTTTTAAACATAGGTTTAATCCATATTTGAGGATAAATAAGGATGATTTTCATCATTTAGGATTTTGAGATCAAAATGCTATGAGCCATGGAAGTTGAGTTTTCATGAACTTTAAAATAAAAGTTATAATATGAACAGTTTCCCGTTTACAAAATATGAGGAATCTAGTTTTCTGTTTGTTTAATCTGGAGTTCTCTTATAGCCATAAAGGATAATTATGCTCTCCATTGATGATCTAAATGCAAGCTCTACAATTGGCAGCCTTTGAAAAGCATTAAACAAGAAGAATTTTGGTTCATTAGCAAAAGTGCTCAAAGTGAAGATAATCCAACCCCTTTTTCAGCCCAATGTTTGCTATTTATAGAGTTTTGGAGACTTTTAAATTGGTGTAACTATCCAATTAATTACCTCGTTAATTGAGAATTAATTTTTAACTTTTAATTCATTGGATTTGTATTAAATCTTCAAGATTTATAACTGAAATACGAATCTTAGTCTTTACATCTGTGTTTTAGCTTTTCGCAACTCATATGCCATGTTCAGACTCGCGTTTAGATT
The DNA here is from genome assembly GCA_036321105.1 of Dracaena cambodiana. Lineage (NCBI taxonomy): Eukaryota > Viridiplantae > Streptophyta > Magnoliopsida > Asparagales > Asparagaceae > Dracaena > Dracaena cambodiana. The sequence goes on from JAYEPQ010000014.1 coordinate 32,461,380, forward strand.
CAAATGAGTATAATTTTTATCTCTTGAAGTTCTGGAATGAAAATGTGACCCAACAGGGTCTGCGTTATAGTTATACTTAGTTTAAAATGTAGATTTAAAATGCGTATCTCTCTAAAATTGATATGTGTACAAACGCAGGTCTGCTATCCTCTAAACACATATTCGGTTTTTCTATCATAACTTTTGATATAAAACTCAAAATGAGTTAATTTTTAGCTCATTAAAAAGATAATTCAATTCCCTATAAATTCATATAGTACTTGTCTCCTACTCTAACTCTAAATTATTTGAAGTCAGGTCCAAAGTTGATGTGTACCTCTAAATACATACTCGGTTTTTCAATCATAAATTTTTATATAGAACTCTAAATAAGATGAATTTAATCTTATTAGAAAGATAATTTAATTTTGCACAACTTTCATTTATAACTTGTTTCCCAATTCTAACTATAACCCTTCAAAATTGGATTCAAACGTCAACCTTGATGCAAAATGCGAATTAGCTGCTCTTTGATCCTTGTTTGGATCCGACCCGTTTGTAGTGCCAAATGCGGATCCGCATTTGGTCCATTTAGGTACCAAACATAGGCCAACTGATCCGCATTTGGGTCTGCCCAAATGCGGATCACTTGATCCGCATTCGGATCCAACCTGAAACAGATCCGATCTCAAACAGGTCCAATCCGCATTTTTGTTCTAAATGTGCACCATTTTACTAAAATTATCATAACTTTTTATCTAAACCTTCGATTGAGCTGATCTTGAATTTGTTGGAAATAAAATTTAATGATCTACAATTTTATTACTTTTTTCCCTCTAATTCCCACTATTTCATAGTCAAATCATAGTTTAAACTCAAAGTTGCTGCATAACTGTAAAGTTCTCATGCCGTATTCGGTAAATTCACGATATCTCTTAATCTGGAATACCAATTAGGCCTATTCTAGACTCGTTTCAAATAGTCCTCAATCCTCTACAACTTCCATTTATACTTTCTCTTCAAATTCTAGTTATATAAAAGGATAAAAACCATTTAAAGTCTCAGCAGCTGCGAAATGGCTAAATAACGATGCAGTTGTTGAGACCATTGTAGTTTGCCATTCTCCTCTTACAAGCTCTGTCCAACTGCAGCTTTAATCCACATACTCCATCTCCATTATATTTACATGAATTTGATATTATTTTGATTATTTGATTCTTACCTTATCACATAAACTGCGCTTAGACTAATTATCCTTACTAACTTTACCAACATAACTAACCCCCGCCAACAAAATTAACCCTACCAATATTGCTCATACTCACCAATGCTACTAATTCCCAACACTACTAATCCCCCAACACCACTCACCTCCATCAACTCCACCATATATTCGTCTCCTTGACTCATATCCACTGACAATCTACCTCACAAATCTTCTTCCTCGTAGCTTTACTATGTCGGTCAGCTCTTCCTTGAAATTTAGTCAAATCTTATTCACTTACTTTATCAATCTTTGGCTTGAGAATATTTTGATGATTTGTTAAATTGTTTATTTTAATTAATTCACTTGATTCAATGGTCTACTTGATAATTTTTTAGCTCGCTCAAAGTTGACATGAAAGGTTACACTTGACTTTGCTAATCAATGCATAACACGTTGCTTTGATTATATGGAGTCATCACAATTTATTTGCCTAATAACTGTCCTATTTATATCATGTATATACATCATATCATGGATATGCCACTTGCTCTACCTGGACATGTACTCGGATCTTGACTTGATTGGAACATTCCGTCATCGGATGTGACTCGACTTGTGTTTTGCCTAGACATGTACTTGTATATTGACTCTCTTCGAACATTCCATCTTCGAACGTGACTCGACATGTGCAGTATGTTACCATGATACCTTGCATGATACCTACTATTACTTGACGTGACTTGATTCCTGAACAAATTCATTAATAAAATAACGGGGTATGGGAGAACTGAATAGTAGAATGAAACACGTATTATACAAGTTAAGTTGCGCAACTGCATCGACCCAGTGTTGTCGATGTCTACTTCCGGATAAATTATAACTTAGAGGTGTGGTTAGTTCAAGAGAGAGCAGTATTTGTGGACGTGATCCCAGATATGCACATAATAAATTATCACTTAACCGTGCGGCTAGTTTAAAACAGCATATGTGGCCGTGATCCCGAGTATGCACAAGATAGTTAGCATTTAGCGATGCGGCTAATTCATGGGAGACAAGCGCCTGTGGCTATGGTACCGGGTATGCACAGTACACATCTAGAACACGTGTGACCTATTCACCAACCAGTTTGATCAAATGTTAATGTAGCACCACATGAGGAGTGAGTACTCCGCGATAATAATATTATCATGATATATCTAACATGGGCTTTCTTTACTTGTTTGAGTGTTCATGGGATATGTGGATCATCCTAGGGCTTAGCATTACAAACACTAGTTTATTTGCAAGAAATTATATATCTCATTACACATTATATCTCCATCTTGCTTTAGATATTACAAATTTATTTATTATAATATGCCATTGAGACCATCCTGTCACACTCTGCACATAAGTAGTTTCAATTTACACATATATTATGCTTTTATTGTTATGTAATTGATGTTAATATTAATTTTTGTTATGTGCGCGATTTTATTTTTTGTCGGGTTTGACCCCTGGTTACCTCCACACGTCTAGATATTAGGAAATTCGAAGATGACTCGAAGAGGGCCAGTCATCTGAGAGTTCGTATTTTCAAGAGTAAGCAAACCCCAGCAAATCGTTGAATACTTTCCATTTGGATGACATCATATCCTGTTTGGGAATCATTGTATTCAACCTCAATTTATATTTTTATTGTTTAGCGAGTTGTTCTTCTTTGTTATAAAATACTCCATTGTAGACAACATTCCTTGTATTCATGTATATTATAATCTTCTTTGAAACTGTTTTGGATAATGCTATATAATATTTTAGATTGTAGCAATGAAATTTATTTATGTTGTGCACCCTGATTGCATAGTTCTTTGTTATTAAAGGCTTCGTGTATCCATTTTTAGGGCACCCACCGATAATACCTTACTCACAAATGGGATACATCGCCAAAAACTCTTAGGTGTAGTTTGGAGCATTACAACCATTTGGGCATGAATACTTAGTACGGTTGATATTACCATATTATAATTAACAGGGACTTCCTCTAGTTTGCCTAAGTATTTGGGAGACTTGTGAACAACCTTAGAATTTATCCTTGCATGCCTTGATTTAATTTACAGGTTGTTTTATGTCTCATTATATATGACATCTGTATCATACCTTGCATGGATATTATGTGTTTATTCACTATGTTATACCATTTTGAGACCATCCTATTATACTCTGAATGCAGATATTTTCAGTTTTCACATATGTTATTCTCTTTAATATTTTTCTATTATTGTTAATTTCTATCAAGTGTTCAATTCTATTTCTTGTCATTCTAATCTCTCCACACGTGTAGGTGTTAGAAACTTTGAGGAGGACCGTTAGCTCAAGGTCCTTTCTTCCAGGGGTAAACAAACCCAGTGGAGATATTTTCTTCTGTAATCATCCTTTGTCTTGTAGCTGTGATGTTCAATCTTAAGTTGTAACCCTGTTGTTCAATGACTTGTCCTTGTTGTAATAAAAATTTATTATGAACAATATTTCTTGTAATCATGTATATTTTAACTTTCTTTAAAACTATTTTGGATGACGCAATATAATATTTTAGATTTTATTAATGTAATTCCTTCCAATTGTGCACATGACGCAATGTAATATTTTAGGTTATAGCAATGTAATTCTTCTCGTAGTGCACTTCGATTGCGTTGTTATTAATAAAGGTCTCGTGTATCCATTTCTGTGGTACTTGCCAGTAATGCCTTATCTAGAAAAGAGATATATCGTTGAAACTTTTGGAAAGTAATTTGGAACCTTACAGAGTGGTATCAGAGCCTAAACTTTTTAAATTAATCTAAGTGATTTAAATTAGTTTGTACCATGGCTGGTTTTCATTCTAAGAGAAATTGCTACTTCCATACTATATTATTATCCACAGTGATGATCCTTGCCCTTAATCCTATTCCTTGAATTCCTGCCCAAACTTTTGATTCCAAATATAATTTTCATCTCCATTAATTTTAATAAATGGCAGGGCAATGTCATATTGTGGTTATCAAGGATGGAAATGGCAGTGTCACTCTGAGACAAGATCAGATACATGATGAGAAGAGAGAAATTAACACTCAGACTTTCTCTGACAGTCAAGAGATAGAGATCTCAGATAATAAGGCTCCTTCAAAGAAATACCAGAAGACCATTCAGAGATTTCAACAAGTGTGCGAGTTCTGTCAAACATCAGGACCATCAGACATTATGGCACTACCTACCGAGCGCACAGTGAGCACTTTTGAAAAGAGGGAATGCTAATTTGCAATCATATCTTTGGGCATACACAATACAGTCGTAGGAGAGTTTTGGGGTTGTGTTTTGCCTACGGAGCATCAAACCATCAGTTAAGAGATTGTCCCCGTAAATGGACCTCTGAAAAACCAAACAATATAGTATCGGCAGAAGGACCTTATCCCCAGTGCCAACAACAACAAAGGCACATTCAACCAATTCAACTATAGCAGCAACAAGGATCTATTATACTAGTGTTTCGATGGAAGCATGGTAAGTCGTATCTATTGTTAAGTTAGTTCATATGTGAGTATAATCACACATCAGATATAACAAAGAAAATCTATGGGTTTAAATACAAAGTTGGGGCCTTGACCTAATGACTTAAGTTTTTGGGTCAAACTGGTTCTCAGGTTTGTGTTTAAACCCATCATGCTCAATCCCCTTTGAACCCGGTGTTTCTCCCCAACAATTGGTATCAGAGCTCAGGTTCTGACCAAATTGTCGTCGGGTCAATGGACCAGCTTATGGCCTAAGGAGGAGTGAAGCCGATGTTTGAAGCCTGAATTGGTCGAGTTAACATTGTGTTTGATTTCCCACATGTTGGCTCTCCATATGGATGGTTACCAAATTTAAATTGGTCGGATTAACTTTGGATTTGGTTTCCTACGTGTCCGTCTCCACGTGGATGGTTGCCAAAGTTAAGTTGGTATACCACAATGAAGTGGGAAATTGTTAAGTTAGTTCATATGTGAGTATAGTCCCACATAGGATAGGACAAAGAAACTCTATAGATTTAAATACAAAGTTGGGATCTTGACCTAATAACTTAAGTTTTTGGGTCAAATTGGTTCTCAGTTTTGTGTTTAGGCCTATCATGCTTCCTGTTAGACTCGACGTTCTCCCCAACAGTGTATACCAGATATCCTTACATTCTTCTTCTTCTTCTTAGTACCACAATTTCTATTATTATTTTTATTTATTATTTTCAAGAGATGTCAAATTTATATTGTATGTATGCTCCACCGTATAATGACTCACAAGAATCGAGCACAACTCTTTTAATTTCTCTCATACTGTGTCATATCCTGCCCCTGGAATCTTGTTTGAACCAACAATGTAGGCCTCTCCAATGGCCTTGTTTGATGTTTACTTCAAAGTTGGCACACTGCTTGATCAATATCGGATGCACCATTTTTGATGAGCACAACAATTGCTGCATTTTTAATCCTCAAAGATTTTAGAATAATGCTCGGCTAACATAAACTTTATGACCAATTTTATCTCAAGAGTGTGACCTATGATACTTATCCTCATAATTTGCACTTGGCCCACCTGTCATACAGCGTTGAGATTGACTGAGTAAGAAATCTTTACTCAGAATAAAGTTCAATTTTTGAGTAAAAATCTATATGCAACGTAGGAACTTTAACCAACTTAAATGCTACATCACCAAACTGGACAACTATTTACCTATCTTCTTAATTTAGACTTTCAATTCATCAGCCCAAGTTATGTTTATTTATAAACTCTACCACCTAATTAAACTCTTAAATAGCAAACAGTTCTTGAGTTGTACGGATTATAGTTTTACATAATTTTTTAAGCTTTATTTGATATGTTATTATTGCTTCAAATGTATGCATGAAGGCTCCCCCTAAGTACATCAAACTAATCAAACCTTTATCTAATATATAAAACAGTATTATTTAATTGACATAATATTATGTTCACACTAATGACCCAATGAACACTCCTTAATTAATCAGTTAACCTTGACTTCTTGCTCTCAAGAGCATTTGATTTTATGTTGTATTTTTTATTCTATCTAGATTAACAATGGAGTGTTATTGTCATCACCAAAAAAATAAAATAAAAATGATGCATTATTAGAACCTGTCTTTGACGTGCTATGCCAATAGTTTTGTACCTCACGAATTTGAAGGTATCTATCCCTGCTTCTCTCATTGGCTCATGTGGTGTTGCTAACTACTAGTTGAGATTATTAGTCATTATTATGTGATAGCAAATGCAAGACAAGAGAGTGTGAGCTTAATAAACTATTTCGAAGTCTCAACTACGATGAAAACTATATCTGCATTACTCTTATTCTATAGATGAATTGAAGGGTGACATCAAAAGCAAAAGAATTCATCATGGGGAAAATTATAATGGAGTTGATAACGCACAGGAGACATCTTCCTCAATCTATCTACATGTGATGTATAATTTAATAATTGGTCCTTTAATACGGGAACAAAAGGAACATGACCATGTTGATTCACTGATTTTTTTTTTTTTTTTTTTTCCATTTGCACATTGTCTCAGCATAATTTGTCATACAACTAAACAGAACATGATGTATATAGAAAACTCCCTAAGCATTGTTTGGCACGATGAGTTAGCTGGAGTAAGGGGTTAACCTAGCCGAAACAACCGAAGAAGACGAGGATTTTAGTAGTAGTAATGATGAAAACGGGTCCTGGGCAATATTGGATTTTCTGGGAAAAAAAAAAAAAAGAAATTTAAGCATTTTTGATCCCGGCTTTTTCTTTCAAATATCCCAACTCCTACGCGTAATAATAGGAGATACAAAGATTATACGGTAGTACATTTCTTAGATTGAGCTTCTATAATAGTACAAGTTTACGGGAAGATGATTAATAAAAAAATATCATATTCCTTAGTTTAGAAATGCAGGTGAGAGGTCTTCTTCGTACTGATAAGATCCCATTGTCTTTTAATGCATAGATAATTAGATATGAAATGCTAAAATAAACTAATTTAATTCAAAACATTATCCAGTGAAAATCCAGTGTTCGATAGTATCATAACTCTATGGATCACTCAGTTCACCAGTATTTTCACCTCTTTTTTTTTTAGTTGTTTAAAAGCCTACTTCTTCTATAGGTCAAATGGAACTTAATAATTATTTTCCCTACAAGCTAATTTAGCAGTCATTATCATTAGCATGACTCTAAGATGTATTATGGAAGTGATCTGAGCTAGTGCTGTCTAATTAACTATTTCATGAGTCATGACACACACACTTAACCTAAAAATCAACATGATGACAAGCATTGTTTCCAGTTATGCATATGTATACTTATTTTAAATCACATCTCTCTCTCTAAATTGTCTCTCCCTCACCCTTTTTTGGAGCCACATATGCTCAGTGGAGCTAATAATCAAACACTGCATTTGTTTGTCAAATTGTGCTGACAATGTCATTGTCAGGTCCCAAAATGATTAACAGGCTGCTGGGTCCCTCTACCTCTTAGGGCAAAATCAAATTGCCTCCATGATTGGCTTTTCTAATTTCTCCTTCACTGAATTTACCCCTTCATGCATTCCAACTTTTTTTTTTTTAATCTTCACTTTTCTCCACTTTAGAGAAAGATTAAAGCGAGCAAAAGTCATTTCAAAAGGTGAAGTCACTTTACCTTGTTATTCAAGAGTGGCCCCACCAGATGCATGCATGACCCTAGCTTTCATGTGTAATGTTATATTTAGTACAATCTTCTTTCTTGGGAGAAATTATCATACATATCATATCAAGAGTAGTGGAAATGTACCGTGAGGCTGCACCAATTCAAGATATTATGATTAGAGTGGATACCTCCTCTTACCATGGCCACTGCCTCTGATTTTGCTGCATGTGATTCTGTCCTCCAACTCCCACTTTAATTTACCCTCATGCTGAAAGTATCCAAGTTACCAATCTGTGTACATGCTCTGATAAGCATATTGTGATAGTGAATAATTAGGGTTAGGGTTAAGATCCACCTAATTAGATATTAAAATAATCCAATAAAACACAAAAATAGGGAAGACACAGAAAAAGAGAACATACTAGAGAACGCGACCAATGACAAGGGTTAGAATAAGTCATACATCCATGGGTGCAATGCATCGTTTTTCAGGTGTTTGATATCGGAGATAAAACCGCAAGAAAACTTGATTTAAAGAACTTGAATTCCTGATTTACTCTTACAAAGGAGAGAGAAGAATCTTCACTTTTTACAATCATGCAAGATTACAATTTGAGTTTCTGGGAAGTTGTACCGATGATAATCTAGTTAGAGCAATTTTTTGGTTCGTTGACGATCCGAAGTCTTGAAGATTTGGATGAGGAGAGGATAAGCTTAGTATTAACTTTTCCTTTTCATTTCTGCCCTCCCCTTTTCTTATCTTCATAGCTTACTTTTGTATAAGGGAGTTATGAATACCTTCTTTGAAAAGAGGAGATCAAGGTGTAATTTCATCCATAATCTCGACAACTATCCAATTTGAATAACAGCCTAATTTAGTATAGATATTGATTCCAATTGCACAGATGCCGTAAATTTTGTTGTGAGATGCAGATAACTTCAGTCTTGGTGTAGGTAATTCCTTACTATGCCAACATAGATAATTATCTTCTGTGCTAGCGAGGCTGTTTTGATTCTGTAGGAGCTTGTTACTTGTTGCATCGGCAAGGCTACTTCTTTTATGCATTAGGATTAGTTACTGTAGAACAGTAAAATAATATAAAATAATAAAAAAATAATAATAAGAAGAAAATAATAATAAAAATAAAAAAGAAAGAAGCGTGAGGCTCAGGAGAAGAGCGAACCGCAAAGCAAAAAAAAAAAAATTCACTCTCTCTCTCTGCACAATAAATTGGGTCCCGTCTCATGCTATTTTACAATTTCTACAAACTTTAATTAGACCCAAATTCTAATCAGATTCTAATTAATTTTTGGGTGCAGGATTCTAATTAATTTTTTTTTGAGTTTGATAATTCTACAGATTCTAATTTAATTTTAATTGATTTTTTGGGTATAGAAATATGACCGAATATAATAAATTTTGGAGCAAATCTAATCAAAAGAAAATTCAAATATCTCATCAAGAATACAAGAAGATCGTATTCCTATCTACAAAGAAACTCTCTTAACAACTTTGGACCTATAAATATCCCTCCAGAGGGAATCAAAAGGAATCTTTTGACAATTCAAGTTACGCACGAGAGCCTTAAAGTCATGAGAATAGAGAGAGACTTTTGGCTAGATCTCTCCCATGTAAGAGTTCGAGCTTCCTCCAAGATCAGAAGAGAATAAGAACGAGCTAAAGAATCTCCACCGCCTCCAAATCATCGACGTCGGATAGTCAATGAGGAAAGGACAAATCCTCATAGCTGTTTCGATCCCACAATTTTCTGATAAAAAAAAGAGAGTAACGTGTTTTATAAGTTCTTTATGTTTGTTTTTATTTTTTTTTATTTTCTTTTCATTGTAATCAAAGAAAAAAGAGAAAGTTTTATAATCTGTAATTGTTCTCGATTCAAGGGCAATGAAAAGGTTCTGTATTTTTTTCGAAAACAGACTGGCGGCCACAGTGAGAGAAATCTCTTATATTGAAGAAGAGATGGTGGTCCAATCTGACATCAAAGTAATTGGAGAAACGATGGAGAAGTTGGTGATCGAGGTCGAGGTCGACATAAAACGTTTGACATTACCTGAACAAAAAGATGACCTGATAGTTTTGGATGATAAGGAGGAGTTGATCCATCAACAGCCACTTAGATTTCCAAACTCTGGTCCATCAGAACAAACTGTGTTCCTTACAATATTCAGGGAATTTGCTCGTTCAACGCCAAAGGCCAACCCATTATTGCATAAAAATGAATCCGAATTCGCAACCGGAATTGGAGAGCATGTTGTACGGCACTTAAAGCCCGTTTCGCATGCCATGCTCAAAATTAGCCTAGCACAAATCAAGAAGGATGTCAAGTTCAAAATCAGCCTAGAATGAAGCGATGAGGATGCCAGGCTCAAAATCAGCCTAGCATTAAGCGAGGAGGATGCCCGGCTCAAAATCAGCCTAGCATAAAGTAAGAAGGATGTCAGGCTCAAAATCAGCCTAGCCAGCCAACACTCCGCAACCTGGCCAGCTTGGTAAAAATTAGTCTCGCCAGCCTAACACTCCGCAACCTGGCCAGCTTGGTAAAAATCAACCTCGCTAGCCTAACACTCTGCAACCTGGCCATCTTGACAAAAATCAGCCTCGCTAGTCCAGCACTTCTCAGTCTGGCCAGCTTAGCAAAAATCAGTTTCGCCAGCCCAATACTTCTCAGTATTGCAAAAGATAGCCTAACACATCTCAGCCAGGCCAGTCCAGCACACCTCAGCCTGGCCAGCCTAGCACTCCTCAACCTGGCCAGTCCAGCACACCTAAGCCTGCCAGCCTAACACTTCTCACCTTGACAAAGGACAGTCTAGCACATCTCAGCTTGCTAGCCCAACACACCTCAGCCTTGCTTGCAAAAACTCCTCAACCTGGCCAACCTAGCACTCCTCAGCTAGGCCAATCCAGCATATCTCAGCTTGGCCAGCCCAGCACTCCTCAATTTGGTCAGCCCAGCACTCCATAGCCTAGCATGAACAAAACTAGATGCCAGCCTGACATAAGTAAATTGAAAAACCAAACTAAACGTAGGGCTAGTTCAACTAAACTAGTGTGCGAGACTAGACCAGTACGCCAAGCTCGTCCAGCATTCGAGGATCTCTTAGAGCTTGAGGCTAGAGTTAAGCCTCAGTCTCGCATAAGAACTAAAGAATGCAAGGCTACCCAGCAGTTTCATGCAAGACATCTCAAAACTAATCCTGGACATCGAACCAATTTGGGAGTTGACAAATATAACTTTCATGACCTTATTGAACCACCTGTCTGGGCAAACAGATCTCACACAAGAAGAGGGTCCCATCCGCAAAAGATAGTTATATCAGCACCACATGAACAACTCTGGATTTGTGGGGATATCTCATAAATAAAAGAAGGGTGGCAAAACCCCATCAGTCATATTGTTGTGAAGAGTTGATCACGGCAGTTTTGACTCACTATTGCTATCAAGCCCCAAGACCATCTGCATTTAACCGGTTGTCAGTACCGAAATTCAATATTCCAAAAAGAAAATCGTTGCAAAAACAAGACTCTAACTCAGATCAAGACTTGCTCACTTTAACTTCGAATATGGTGAATAAGAGTAAGAAACAAGTCGTCAAAGAGAATGCCTCTGATACGGAAGTAGAGAAAACATATCATCACACATGCCTCAGTCAGGCTGACGGCTCCCCATAATTACATAAGATTGGCAGGAGATTCTGATGAAGAATATGAAGTGTTCAGTGATCATTCGGTTATAGCGACACCGCAATCGCACGCTTGTCCAGTAGGAGGATGGTCCACATGATTGAAAGGTCGGCCAAGATGAGTCAAAAGATTGAGGCGAAAGAACGCCTCATCAAAGAACAGTAAAGGAGCAGCGAAGACCTTAAAGAAATTATTGCGAAGGTCTTGGAGAACACTCAAAAGAACATAGAAGGTGGAGCAGGGGGTTCTTCCTCTTCTGATAAGTCGAAGAAGGATGAGACCGAATCCAGCTAAGATACCGGGGGAAAAGGCAGTGAGGAGGAATATTTCGTTGATCCTCATGCTAAAAAATTGGAAAAGCTTCAAAGTAAAATAGAAATATTGATGCACAATAAAGGGTTGCAAGAAACAGGAATTACGAGACTCTAACCGATAGAGTGGGATTCCGCACCATTTTCGGCAAAATATAAGCCTCTTAAGCTAGAGTCATATGATGGGAAGGGATCTCCGAACCAACATATGTTCTATTTCTTCTCGCAGACCGGCCATCTTATGGGCAATGACCCGGTGATGACCAAGATTTTTGCAAATCCTGCGAGGGCCTGCATTCACTTGGTTTATACAGCTGCCTCCAGGAACCATCAATACCTAGTCTGACGTGGAAAGAGAGTTCCTAACCCGCTTCTTCGAAGACGATACCAAAGTATCCATCCACTCTCTTCTAGCAAACAAGCAAAAAGAAGATGAGACGGTTAAAAGTTTCGTTAAGCGTTTTCGCGAAATGTCGGTGCGATGTCCGCATAGCATGTCGCAGAAAACATTGGTGAAGACTTGCAAACACAATCTTCAGACCATGATATTGGTCAAAATGAGAGCAGTAGAGTTCAAAATCTAGAAGGGTCTAATCAAACAAGAGCAGCAAGCGGAAGATATAATCCGGCATATTAATGAATACCATGCCCAGAGGAGGATGACCATGAATCAGCCATGGTCCTAATCATCACACCCTAAGGGAAAGAAGGCAATGGCTACAAAACCTGCTACAAACAAAAAACCATAGAATATTTGAGATTCTTCGACATTGCAATGGATATATGATTTTAAAGATGGACAAGCAGTCACATCATTCCACTTATTGAATAAAGAGGGATGCTCAGATTACTTGAAAGTCAAAAGGCAGAGGAAGCTGAAAAAACAGATGATCCCAAGTATTGCCTCTTCCATCAATGCATTGGGCATCCAACAAAAAATTGCTATGTTCTGAAAGATTTCAGGCACTTATGGATACAAATGTGATCCAGTTGAGACTTGAACAAAAGAAAGCGTCCGCGAATATAACGACAGCAAAATGACTGCCATAAAAATTCAAAAAAAAATTTAAACAAAGGAAAAAATATAAATGTATGAATTTTTGTTGCCTAATGTTGCTAAGGCAATGGAAAGAGAGTAAAACTCTCGCCAACCCTATCATACTGGGGGTAAGAGTATGAAATCAAACAACCCAAAGTAAGAACGCGAGGCTATGCCTGCATACAATGTGAGAGTAAGCCATCATAAAATCATCTAAGGTATGAAGAGAACTCAAGACCAAACCAGTGTAAAGTCATCATACATGAGTCTAACTCGAGATTAAACCAGGGTACATGGTTATATTAGTGTGTGAGGCTAAATCAGCGCACAGAACTCATCCAAAATATAAAAGTAAGCAGAAATGCGAGGCTGAGGTTCAGTCTCGCATAGTCTGTTACAAAGAAGAAAGTAATTTATTACCACATAACAAACTTTATTGATAGCCAAACAAGTCTTATGCAGGGGGTGGGACCCACATCCCACCAAACAAGGATATTTATGAAGCCAGCGTAAAGAACTCGAGGCTAATACCTGTGAATAGAGCAAAACTATGCAAAACAAATCCAGTAAAAATGCTAAAGCTCCAAAACGCGAGGCTAATTTGCAACATCACGTAAAAAAGTTAAAATGCAAGAATAACACATACACGAGGCTATTTGGCAAATTGCATGATTTTCATTACGGGAAGAGATGCAGAATACAAAGCAAAGTTGCAGCCAGTTATAAAACTATCAATATGCAAAAATAAGCCAGCGTGCAACAAACACAACGCGTGAGGCAGATCCAAAGCGCAAAGAAGTTCAAAATGTAAAGCTAACTCTCAGTCTCACGTAAACTTTAAAGAAAAAGAAGGCGGTCAATTGAATTACAATGACTACTCAAATGTGGCCCACACAAGGGGTGGGACCCACACCAATAAACCTTGTATGAAATGCAAAGCAAACTCCGCATACAATACAATACCAAGCCAGCGTAAAGACATCTAAACGCGAGACTATGCTCACAGCCAAAATGTAAATCTAACTCTTAGCCTTGCGTAAGAAGTTCAGAGTGTGAGGCTAACTTTCGACCCCGCATAAACTTCAAGAATTGAAAGGTTAAGGTCTGCGTCAGAGACTTAAGATGCCAAACCAATTAGCAGCCTTGCATAATATTTGATGATGAAGAAGCGGGTCCATTGATTTACAATAGGCTGTAACTAATCAAATGAAACCCACACAGGAGGTGAGACCTGCATTCAGTAAACCTTGCGGTTAAGCCCACGTAAAAAGATCAAGACGCGAGGCTAAACTCGTGTAAAGTAACTCAAGCGCAATATTGTGCCTACTCGGAGTGCAAAGTTGTGGTCCCAACTAAATGCGAATCTAAGTCACTGTGCAAGGCTAAGTCAACACATGAATCTAGCTCAGTGTGCGAGACTAAAGCAGCTTACAAATCCAACCCTGCATATAACGCGAAGTTATACTAGCCTAGTCATGAGGTTATGTAGGCTTAAAACGCAAGGCTAAGCCCGCAGATATTGGGCTAAACTTGCATCCTGAATGCGCAACAACAAATCGTGTTGTATCAAGCGCGCATCTTGAGAGCGTTTAATAAGAAAGTTAAACGAAGAACTTTCATAGAAAGAGACTTGGTCTTAACTGTTAAAAGACCAAAAATTATGATCCACAAGACTAAGAAAAAATCCAAACCCAAGTGGCAAGGACGTTTGTAATAGAAACTATCTACTCAAATGGAGAATATTGCCTAATCAATCAAGACGGCGACGGGATGATAATGCCTATTAATGGCAAATTATTAAAGAAATATTATATCTAGCCACCTTGAAAAAAACGAAGGGAAGACTAATGAATTAATCACCCAATGCTATCAAAAGCAACGATTAGAGAAATCGTAAATTTCTCGCCAACTCTATTATACTGGGGGTAGCAATAAACCCATAGCTACTAAATCAAAGGGAAAAGGGAACATTTGGCATTTAATACCAAACAAAATTCTCGACAACTCATCATGCTGAGGGAAATAGTATGGCTAGACCAACACAAACGGCAATTGGTAAAGACACCTTAAATCCATTAATAGTTGGGGGTTTGCTAAAAATCTCATGAAAAACTTGTCACAATAAATCCATAGCCACTAAGGCAAAGGGAAGAAGGAACATTTGGTATTTAAGCCCAAACAAAAACTTCAACAACTCATCATGCTGAGAGAAATAGCATGGCTAGCCCAACGCAAACAGTGATTGGTAAAGGCATGTCAAATCCGTTAATAGTTAGGAGTTTGTTAAAAAATACGTGAACCTATCACGTTGAACTCTTACCTATAACAGCGAGATTTAAAACATCTTATCTCAAAATAAATAATTCTATCATGTTAAACTCTTACCTCTGACAGCAAGACTCAAAATATCTCATCTCAAAATAAACAAATCTATTATATTAAGCTCTTATCTCTGACAACGAGACTCGAATCATCTCGTCTTAAAACTACCAAATCTGTCAAGTTAACCTCTTACCTGTAACACTTACATGTAACAGTAAGATTTGAATCATTACACACTATAACAAATAGTTTCTTTCGTGATCCTAATCCAATCATCGACTCTGTCTGTCACTCAGACGAGTTATCCAGGCATGTACAATTAAGTACCTCTGCCAAAACCCCATGGGTATGTTTAACAGTACACCTCTGCCATGGTTCTACGATCTCAATTCCATCACCAGCTCTGTTTGTTAGTCAGGCGAGTCATCAGCTCTGTTTGTCAACCCAAACAAGTCACATCATACTCAAAACACTTGGCTTGTTAAGATATCTCCACACCCTTAGCAAGTTCCACCTTCCATAAAATCATCTACCAATTCCAAAAGAAAAATCCAAAATATTTCAAAATTTTGCTAAAACAAATGGAGGAGTAAAATTTTGAAAACTTTGGAGGGGTCTTGTAGAACGGTAAAATAATATAAAATGATAATAAGAAGAAAATAATAATAAAAAAATAAAGAAAGCGAGCACGAGGCTGAGAACCCAACCTCATGGGCGCGAGGCTCAGGAGGAGAAGAGAGAACCACAAAGCAAAAAAATCTCTCCCTCTCTCTCTCTCTCTCTCTCTCTCTCTCTCTCTCTGCACCGTAAATTGGTCCCCGCCCCATGCTATTTTGCAATTTCTACAAATTCTAATTAGACCCAAATTCTAATGAAATTCTAATTAATTTCTGGGTTCAGGATTCTAATTAATTCTATTTGAGTTTGATAATTCTACAGATTCTAATTTGATTTTAATTGATTTTTTGGGTACAGAAACATGATCGGATACACTAAATTTTGGAGCAAATCTAATCATAAGAAAATTCAAATATCTCATCAAGATTACAAGAAGATCATGTTCCTATCTACAAAGAAACTCGCTCAACAACTTGTAGCCTATAAATACCCCTCCAGAGGGACTCAAAAGGGATCTTTTGGCAATTCAAGTTACGCGCGAGAGTTTTGAAGCCTTGAGACCAGAGAGAGACCTTTGGCCAAATCTCTCTCCCGCGTAAGAGTTCGAGCTTATTCAAGATCAGAAGAGAAGAAGAACAAGCTCAAGAATCTCCACCGCCTCCAAATCGATGTCGGATAGTCAATGAGGAAAGGACCAATCCTCAAAGCTCTCTCGATCGCACGATCTTCTGATCAAAAATAGAGAGCGACGAGTTCTATAAGTCGTCTCTGTCTGTTTTTATTTTTTATTTTCTTTTCATTATAATCAAAGAAAAAAGAGAAATTTCTATAATCTATAATTGTTTTCAATTCAATGGCAATAGAAAGATACCGCATTTTCCCCGAAAATAGTTACTTGTTGTGCCAGTAAGGGCATTTCATTCTGCATTGGGGCTTGTTACTTGTTGCACTGACAATGCTGCCTTTCCTCTATGCTGGTAGCTACTTGTTACGTTGGTGAGACTATTTCCATGCCATGTCGGGATATGTTACCTGATGCATCCATGAGGCTCCTTCTCTTCTATGTTGGCAAAAGAGTTGTATCAGCCCGTTTCAAATAGCCGTGTAAATTTTTGAGAGTTCTTATATTTTTCTTTTTATTGTCAACATAACCCTTTCAAAGTTTTCGAAATAAACTGAACTTGAATTTTAGAATACTTCGAACTCCTTCTGGTGTTACATCAAACCATTTAGAAAAATTTATGTAATAGGTTCTCATTTTCTTTTACCTAGTAACATGCAACAATTAGCATTAGGTTCATAATAGCATCCGACATCAAGTGTGGGAATGAACGCATTTTTTGACAAAGGTGTATTATGAAACATGATGATTCATCCGCAAGAGGTACTATTGAATTTTATAGCGGGAATTGACTTGACAGATATATAATGTTGAATATGTCTAAGACTTTACTGGAGGTATAATTTTAAATGTAAAGTAATGAGAGAATAAATTATATTTTCTTTCCATATCTACCTCTATATTCTTTTTCCTCCATCATTTAATTCCTAGAATCCATCATTAACCAATTCCATTATTGAGCCCCCTTGACAAATCTAATTTTACAACTTGTCTTAAATCCTCTCATAGTCTGAGCACTTTGACCAATACCAGACACTAAATCTATCCCATTATGGTCCTTTTGACTTATTTCTAATATATCTTTAAAATCTTTCTAAACCTATCTCATTTATGAACTCTGTGATCTTATTTCAAATCTCTCTTCAAATCTTTCTAAATCAATCTTATTTATGAACCTTTAACTCATTTTTAACCTTTCCTTTAAAACCCCTCTATCCTTAAGTCAAACCCCCTTAATCCTATTTTAACCTCATCCATTCATCTTAACATTATTTCTTCAAATCAAACTCTCTCCTTTCCCTGATCCCTACCTGCCAAGCCCGCCAATAACTACCGTCGGCAACCACAGCCACTAACAACCACTGTCAACAACAGCCGTTGTCACTTGTAGTAGCCTCGATCAACCGACCGGAACTCAATCAATCGACTAGAGTCTCGAGCCACCTGCTATCATCCTTACACTATGCCGATGTTGTCCCTCATTACTGGAGTCATCACCTCTCTCCTTGTCATTCCAAGGAGTAGGCTCTCCAGCACTGAACTACTTCCTTTTCTTCTTCCATGGAATCCATCAAGAGTTAAGATCTATCCCCCTTCCTTAAAAAATTTATGCCTTATTGGACCCACGTAGATAGTACATACTTTCATCTTGTAAACCCAGTAAGATGACTACCCTGTTTATTTACTTGTTTCAAACTCACTATCCTTTCACGATTAAAAATAGACATTTGTATAATTTTATAAATTCAAGAAAATATCCTAAAATAACAAAAAATCATGTAATGAATTTTAATATTTGTGTAATGATTTGTTATTAGATATTGTTTATCAAAAACTTTAGTGTGAACCTATTTGATTAACGTATTTCCGAGCTAAGGTAAGTTCCATCTTAAACTCACTTTTCAATGCACTATTCATATTAAATAGGAATAACTTATATTTTAGTTTTGTTAAATAGAATTATATATGTTTATTCATGATATAAATTATTGTTTACATCGACAATAACTCTTTAAATAAATTTATTTCCTATTTCCAAACGTAGCCTTACCCTCATTTTACATTATTTCGAATTTATCATCCATACATGTTCATATCGCTAAGTATTATTTAATACATGAAAATTGGTAATCTCAAAACAAATAAAATATAAGTTATAAATTGACTAATAAATTCTAATAAATAGTAAATTTGATAGCTAACTTATGGTGACAATGATTGTAATCATGTGTAATACCCCAAATTGCTTGCTGCTCCAAATAACACTCTTAAGCTTATTAAATAATAATTTCTAAAATTAAGAAGGAAAACTTATATGAATTGCATTTGATCTCAATAGAATCAAGAGATCGAGCATCTCTTCAGGAACAAGAAATGCGGATCTCACAAAGTCGCGTTTAGCCAAAATGAAACTAGGAAATCGACTATCTCCCTGTATATAGTAAAATATGGATCTTGTCCAGAGGAAATCCGTGCGAGCCATTAAGGTCGCCTTTAAAAGAAAGTTGTGGATGTCTTATAGGGTTACGTTTGGGAAGAAACATGAACCTCACCCTATTTCAAACTTAAGAAAACGCAGGGCATGCCACGTATGATTGCGTGAGGCCCACTAAAACCTTAAAGTTTAAAACTTACCCAGTTTTAACAGAAAACGCAGAGATGTCTTCCTGAATGAAAACGCGGGTCTAGTTGGGACCAGCCACGTCAGACCATGCTGGGGCCCATGAGACTTCTAAGTAATAAGAAATGCAGATTTAGTTATGGCTCAAACACAAGGTCGCGTTTTTAAGGAAAACGCGGATCTAGGCAGCATCACATTAAGCCCTGAGGCTCTAAAAATTTCTTTCTGTACACCTCTGAACTTAACAAAATTTCTAATGACACATCTTTAAATTTGGTGGTGCTAAGTTGTCAAAGAGAGAGTGAGAAGTGGCACTCCAGTTGATGAAAAGTGGCACAGAAGTTGGACACTTGTCACTGCATGAAAAACACTTGTCAGTACATGAATAAGAGCCTAGGGATTAGGCTAGAGGACAAGTTACCGAATTTCCCTTAGGCACATATAAATATGTATTCTCATTCTCTCAAAGAAAAATTTTGTCAAAAAGAACAAAACAAACACACTCTTTAACTGTAGTTCTCCTGGTTCGCGGAAAGAAGGAAGGGGATTTACTAAATCTAGGGAGACAAGAAGGGAGATTTAAGGCAAGTAACACCTTGTTCTTGTTCTCTCTTTGGTAACATGCATGTTTTTTATTGGGATTTATTCAATTCGTGAGATTATCATTCTACTATAGATTTTGTGCAAGTAACATGCACTACATTTCTCGTTCTTTCCTTGGATTGATTTGATTCATATAGCGTGCAAATAACGCTTCTATTTCCTTGATTCCTTTTGGAATTTTCAATTGATTTGTATTTTACACACACAATACCACTCAAGACTAAAACGCAAGCTATCATCAACTAAAACGCGAGTCTGAACATGCCACGCGAGCTGTCATCAGCTAAAATGCCAGTCTGGACATGCCAGGCGAGCTGCTATCAGCTAAATCGCGGGCCTGGTTCATGTTAGGGTCACGTTTGAGCCTTGAAAGCTTTTAAGACTAAGATTGAAGCTATAAGGGTTGTGTTTTTACTCTAGAACCCTGAAGGATAGTCATTCTCCTTGTTAACACCCAAATGCGGGTTAATACCTATCTTACGAGCTGCTACCAGCTAAAACGCAAATCTAATCCCATGTCAGTAGCATAAAGTTCTGACGTGGATTTCAGACTTGTTCAATTTATGTTATTTAATTCTCTGCATGATATTTTCCTCAATAATGTTTATTTCATGATAGCATGATGACAATATTAAGGATATCTATTTATTTCCTAACAAAATGACAATAAGTTTAATGATATTTATTCATTCCATGATAACATGACAAGTAAATAACGAAATGATGCATGAAGGCATGATTATTCATGAGAACATGATGACAAGTTTCTCGTATTTTGGCTACATGACAAGAAGTATCCTTCTGATACACGTGTACATGGTCCTAATTCTTGAATCCTAAATTCTTATTTCTCGTGATAAGAATATGTACACAGTTTGACTTGACAAGTTACGTATTTCCATAAATTCCTGTATATTGTGTATCACTAATATGAAAAAATTAGAAAAACTATATGATGGATAAGTACCATACTGTACAAGAATCTTATTTGTCAACTTCTTAATTAGGTGCTGAGGGTCTTTTTACTAGCAGCACCGAGTGATACTGGCCCCCATCTGATACATGAATCCCTATACAGGTTACGCCCGTTACTTGTTTCATTGAATGAGATGACTTCTAATATTCCAGCTTATACTGTAACATGATATTCCAGTTTATACTATAGACTGATATTCCAGCTTATATTGTGACCTGATATTCGAGCTTATGTTGTGAACTGTTATTTTAGCTTATGCAGTGACATGATATTCCAGTTTATACTGTGACCTAATTTTTCAGCTTACGCTGTGACATAATATTCCAGTTTATACTGTTACCTGATATTCCAACTTCTGTCATGACCAGATCCGTAGTCACGGGCATACACGGGCACTTGTATAATATGGAAAACTGCGCGTCGTATTATCCATCATCGAGTTTCAATATCAACGCTAACATGATCTAGATGTGTTAAAAATTTACATGATTTATTGCAAATAATTTACATAGTTCTTGTTGAGTTATTATTCATTATTTATGCAATATGACTGACACCCATATATTTTATCTACATACTTCTTATCATTTTGTACTATGATAGTACATATGTTTCTTTTTATTGTGTTTTTAATCTCTTTGGTTCTTGAGCCTATATCACAAAGGCGAGGAAGAGGAATCCCTACTTCACTAAGCAGATCGAGCAGCAGTGATCAACAAAGTATCTTCTGGATGAGTTTGTACATCTTGTTTATATTTCATGTTACTCGGGCACTATTGTACTTCTTGTATTTTGATCCTTTTGTATAAATATTCAGAGCAGTATGTCATTTTATATAATCAACTCTTGTATGAATGAAATTCTTTTAGTTTTAGATATGTTATTTGTTCATCTTGATGTGACAGTAGTTACGGTTATTTTAAAATCCTGTGACTATTGGGTTGTATAATAATAGTTAAGTAGCGTCCTTTATTTTGGAAAGTAACTAAAAAATGGGGGCATTACAGTTTGGTATCAGAGCCTAGATTTAGGTGGATGACCATATGACTACTGCCACATAAAAAGCATGTCCATGACTTATTCTTGATAATTGTTTCTTATTCTTTAAATATTTCTTGTATCTAGTATCGTGCCTATTGATTCCTATTTGTTTGTAATATCTGTCTTGAAATTCCATCTGATTAATTTTCCTTGGTCCATCACAGAACAATGACGACACAATTTTTTGCTAGCGCGAGCCAAATCCAACGAATGAAATGTCTAAGCTTAGGAATATAGTACAAAGGGTAGCACAGATGCAACAAATCGCAACAATAATATTAGAAAGGATGTTACAGTACCAAGAACAAGAGAGAACCGTAATGGTAAACCTCCTAAGGGCAGCAAATAAAAGACCAGTGGTATTTAAAAGGTCATATGGACAATGAGTAAGCCCATCGGCCAAAAGATTTGATGGCTCACCAACAAAGAAGTAGGAGATGCCAAATCGAGGTCCAATAATCTGTAGCTATTGTCATAGACCAGGACATACCCGGAAAGAGTGTAGAAGAGACCAAGGGTTGTGTTTGGCATGCGGATCTGCCAGTCATCGAATAAGTGATTGTCTGAAGATTCAAACATCGACAGAACCCAAAGTCCCATTCCAGCCAAAAGTCAGGCCAGCAACCATATCAACCCAAAAGATTCCAAGACCATATCATAAAGGGCCTTTGAAAACCCAACAGCAAGCCTACGCAAGAGCCCAAGAAGGAATATAACGGAGGTAAGGTCAAGTTAAGTTGATGAATACAGAGGAAGTTCAGATCACTGAAGGGATCGTAGTAGGTATGATTCTAGTTAGGCAATACACTGGCAACTATTTTATTCGATTCCGGAGCTCCACACTATTTTATCTCTAGCATGTTGTTTCATGCAATTCCACTGATTTTACTATCTTATTTGCGAGGTGGACATTAGGACTGGGAACGGTAGTATCATAACTAATAAAGAGTATAGATTGGTTTCTTGGTGATTAATGGTAAAGAATTTTATGCCAACTTATTAGTTATTAGTGAAGGAGGATATGGCATTATTTTAGACATGGATTGGTTGACCACCTTCCATGCGATGATAGACTATTGAAGAAGGAGAGTAATATTCTAGATTCCTGATTGTTCAGAATTTGAAATTATTGGTGGAAGCCAATTTTAGGACCGACTAAATTTAAGGTATTTTCAAAGGAGAGGAGTTCTAGAAGTTATAGAAGTATGAGAAGGAATGATCCCAGTAGTGTTAGAATTCTTAAATATATTTCCTAAATAGATATTTGGATTACTACCAGTAAGAGTGGTAGAATTTATTATTGATATTATTCCTGGATCTGAACCAGTTTGTAAACCCTTTATCAATGGAAATCATGAAACTAGAAGAAGTTAAGAGATAAGTGGATGAGTTATTGAAATTAGGTTTTGTGAGACCTAATGTTTCGCCTTGGGAGCTCTAGTAATATTGGCAAAAAAGAAAGATGGGAGTCAAAAATTGTGTGTGGACTATCGAGATTTGAATACAGTAACTATCAAGGATAAATATCCTTTGTCGAAAATAAGTAATATATTTGATCAATTAGGAGGAGCAAAGGTATTCTCGAGAATAAATCTTCATTCGAAATTCCATCAAGTAAGAATCTAAACAGAAGATATTTCGAAAACTAAATTTAGAACCAGATATGGTCATTATGAATATTTGGTAATGCCATTTGGGTTAACTAATACTCCAACAGTATTTATGAATTTGATGAATCATATTTTTGCTCAGTATTTAGATAAATTTGTGTTGGTATTTATTGATGATATATTAATCTACTCCATGAATAGAGAAGAGCATGTTAAACATTTGAGGATAGTTTATAAACTCTAAGAGGACAAAAGCTATATAGAAAAGTGAGAAAATGTGAATTTTGGTTGAATAAGCTTGCTTTCTTGGGCCATATAATATCTGGATATAGTATATTAGCTGATCCTAAAATGATAGAGGTTATGATGGATTGACCTGTATCAAAATCAGTATAGAAAGTTTGGAGTTTTTTTAGGATGGCTAGATATTACAGGTGATTTGTACAAGACTTTATAAAAATCATATCCCCTCTGACTAAGTTGACTAGGAGAGGAGTAAAATATGTCAAAACAGAAGAATATAATAAAGTACTTGAAGAATTGAGATGAAGGCTAACAATATCACATGTGTTAATAGTTGCAGACCCCTGGAGGCATGAAGGTTTATGGTAATGTTTTAAGTTAAGGGGTTATGATATGTGTTGATATAGAATAGAAGAGTGATTGAATCTGGATTTTGCCTTTAAATTCCCTGAGAAAAAGAAAAATGATATCACGCTTGTTATTTTCTAAAAGATTGGGGAGACTAAATATAGGAAACTTGACCTTAAGTATGCAGTTCTAAAGGGAGAAAGAAGAGTTAAGATATAAATATTGATAAATTACAATAATCAGTGTTGCTAGACTTGGCATAGTAAACATAATCTGTGAGATTATGTAGGCAAACGAAGTAGGCGATAAGGAGCAATTTATGGAAAGGTGAATGTAAAGATACAAACATATCTTAGAAGGCTGAGAATTTTATAAAATTAGTTAATTTGAAAGTAGATGATAAGAAATTGTTTATAAAAGAAGACAAATTTTATCAAGTCAGAACATAACCTTATATCTTGCTATTCAAGATAAACTTATCTTTCTAAATAATTCCCTTATTCCATTACTTTTGTTGATCAATCCCATTTGGTATTTTGTATCTTTCGTCTGAACTTTATTCTAATGTGGTTCTTGTTTTGAATCTTTTGTATATCATAAGTCTTATTGAGGCAACGAGGCAAGTGTAGAGATTTATTCTCTAGCACCAGTAATTGCAGTCACTTGATATGATCATCTTGTGTAATTGAATTTTTATAACTAACCATGAGTTCATTTCCAATCTTGTATATTTACCATTCCCAACTCCATTATATCGACATTGTGATAACTGAGATTCATTTCTCTTCTAAAGTATATTACACCTATGTAATAGGACCATATGAGTTGATTCTATCAAAATATTTGTCACTTGTATCTTTTCCATTACTTAATCGGGATGACGTGGCATCCTGAATTGGTAGCAACTATTCCTGATTAAATTCTATCTTTTGTGTTCCTTCACCCAAATAAAATTTCGAGAACAAATTGAAAATCTTATCTATCCATTATCATTTCTACCAAAAATAGAAATTGCTCATAATGTATTTCATATATTATAGATGAGGATGACATCAAAACAAAGTACCCGATACCTATTTTCATGATCGGTATGTCAGTTGAATCGATTTTTATTATTATGACGATACATACTCGTATATACTAGTTTACTTTTGATTGGAATCTCGAGAACGAAATTCTTTTATTAGGTGGGTAAGATGTAATACCCCAAATTTCCTTACTACTCTAAATAACACTCTTAAGCTTATTAAATAATAATTTCTGAAATTAAGAAGAAAAACTCATATGAATTGCATTCGATCTCAATAGAATCAAGAGATCGAGCATCTCTTCAGGAACAAGAAAAGCAGATCTTACAAGATCGCATTTAGCCAAAATGAAAGTAGGAAATCGACTATCTCTCTATATACAGTAAAACGCAGATCTTGTCTAGAGGAAATCCACGCGAGCTATTATGGTCGCGTTTAAAAGAAATCTGTGGATGTCTTATAGGGTCGCGTTTGGGGAGAAATGTGAACCTCACCCTATTTCGAACTTAAGAAAACGTAGGGCATGCCACGTAGGATCGCATGGGGCCCACTAAGACCTTAAAGTTTAAATCTTACCCAATTTTAATAAAATAATGAAAACGTTGGTCTGGCCGAGACCAGCCACGTTAGACCATGCTGGGCCCACGAGGCTTCTAAGTAATAAGAAATGCGAATCTAGTTATGCCTCAAACACAAGATCGCATTTTTGAGAAAAACGTGGATCTAGACAGGGTCGCATTAAGTCCTAAAGGTTCTAAAAATTACTTTCTATACACCTCTGAACTTAACAAAGTTTCTAAAGGCACACCTTTAAATTTGGTGGTGCTAAGTTGTTAAAAAGAGAGTGAGAAGTGGCACTCCAGTAGATAAAAAGTAGTACACAAGTTGGACACTTATCATTACATGAAAAACACTTGTCATTGAATGAATAAGAGCCTAGAGAATAGGCTAGAGGGCAAGTTACCGGATTGCACTTAGACACATATATAAATATGTATCCTCATTCTGTCAAAGAAAAATTTTGTCAAAAAGAACAAAACAAACACACTCTTTAACCATAGTTCTCCTGGTTCTTGGGAAGAAGGAAGGGGATTTGCTAAATCTAGGGAGACAAGAAGGAAGATTTAAGGCAAGTAACATCTTATTCTTGTTCTCTCTTTGATCTAGTGCAAGTAACATGCATGTTCTTTATTGGGATTTATTCGATTTGAATTGTGAGATTATCATTCTATTATAAATTTTGTGCAAGTAACATGCACTGCATTTCTCGTTCTTTTCTTGGATTGATTTGATTCATATAGCGTGCAAGTAAAGCTTCTATTTCCTTGATTCTTTTTGGGATTTTCAATTGATTTGTTTTTAATGCGCGTATTTCCACTCATGAATGATTTGGACCATTTTTGGAACTGTAGAAATTTGAGCATGTTACCCAAAAGTTCTAAGGATTGTTAATCTGTGTTGAAATTCAAAGATTACGGTGTTATGTAGTCATAAGGTCCATAAGTTGATTTATGTGAATTGTGTAGTATCAATGCTCGAAGAGTGAGGCAAATTCCTAATGTTAAGAGGGAATCCTCCAAAGAGTAAATGCGGATCCCTGAGGGTCACGTTGGGCCTTAATAGGGTCCATAAATTAAAACTCTTTTAGGAATCAACAAAACGCGGGCCTGAACTTGCCAAGCAAGCTATCATTAGCTAAAACATGAGCCTGAACATGCCACGCAAGTTATCATTAGGTAAAATGCGGGTCTAGATATGCCATGCGAGCTGCTACCAACTAAAATCCAAATCTGATACCACGTCAGCAACATGAAGTTCTGACGTGGATTTCAGACTTGTTCAATTTCTGTTATTTAATTCTCTGTATGATATTTTCCTCAGTAATGTATATTTCACGATAGCATGATGACAATATTAAGGATATCTATTTATTTCATGACAGAATGACAACAAGTTTAATGATATTTATTCATTCCATGATAACATGACAAGTGAATAACGAAATGATGCATGAAGATATGATTATTCATGGGAACATAATGACAAATTTTTTATATCTTGGCTACATGATAAGAAGTATAATTGTGATACACGTGTACATGGTCCTAACTCTTGATTCCAGAATTCTTATTTCTCGTAATTAGGACATGTACACAGTTTGACTTGACAAGCCACGTGTTTTCATAAACTCATGTATATCATGTATCACTAACATGAAAAAATTGGGAAAAATATATGATGGATAAGTATCATATTGTACAAGGATCTTATTGGTCAACTTCTTGATTAGGTGCTGAGGGCCTTTTTACTAGCAGCACCGGGTGATACTGACCACCATCTGATACATGAATCCCCATACAGGTAATGCCTATTACATTTTTCATTGAACAGGATACGATTTGTGATGTTCCAGTTTATTCTGTAACTTGATATTCCACCTTGTGTTGTGGCTTGATATTCTAACTTACGCTGTGACTTTATATTCCAGCTTATACTGTGAACTGATATTCCAATTTATACTATGACCTGATATTCTAGTTTACGCTGTGACCTGATTTTCCAGCTTATACTGTGAACTGATATTCCAGTTTATGTTGTGACATTATATTCTAACTCATACTGTGACCCGATTTTTCAGCTTACGCTGTGACATGATATTCCAGTTTATGCTGTGACCTGATATTGCGATATCTGTCATGACCATATCCGTAGTCTCCATATGCACGGGCACTTGTATAATACGGAAAACTGCATGTCATCTTATCCATTATCGAGTTTCAATATCAACGTTAACATGATCTAGACGTGTTAAAAATTTACATGATTTCTTGCAAATAATTTACATAGTTCTTGTTGAGTTATTATTCATTATTTTTGCAACATGACTGACACCCATACATTTTACCTACATACTTTTTATTATTTTATACTATGATAGTACATATGTTTCTTTCTATTGTGTTACTTGTTAGGTTTAATCTCCTGGGTTCTTGAGACCAGATTACGAAGGCGAGAAAGGAAAAATTGCTCTAATCAACGATCCCTACTTCACTAAGCTGATCGAGCAGCAGTGATCAACAAAGTATATCAAGGATGACTTTGTACATCTTGTTTATACTTTCTTTTGCTCGGGCACTACTATACTCCTTGTATTTTGATCCTTTTGTGTAAATATCCAGAGCAGTGTACCGTTTTATGTAATCAACTCTCGTATGAATGAAATCCTTTCAGTTTTAGATATGTTATTTGTTCATCTTAATGTGACAGTAGTTACGGTTATTCCAAAATCCTGTGACTTATTTTTTTGCTAAGTGGGCACACCCGCGGGTTGCCCCCGCGGGCTCCCGCGGGTGCCAACCCGCGGGTTGTTTTCCGTTCTTTTCCGATTATTTATTTCCTATTTTTGGACTGATAATCCGTGATCCGATTTTTCAGGAGAGAATTGAGCCGGATTTGGAGCTTCTTCGGTTTATAAAACACAGGAATTTAACTGGAGAAGGGACTTTTGAATCGGGGCAAAGTTCGGAGATTCTTTGGGGAAGAGTCCAATTTTCCAGAGTCCAAATATCCAGAGAGGAGTTCCGCAATTCAGAGAGATCGGATCGTCAACGGAGTACAGAAACAAAGCTCCACCGCTGCCAGACCCACAAAAATAAAGGGGAATCGAAATCAATCGATCCCCATTCTTGTAATCTCGATTTTCTATTTTGTAATTTTTCTTTTATTGCTGTAATTCAAAATTAAATTGGCATATAAAGGAAGATTCAATTTTTCGGGCAAACAAGAATTGGCGACTACAGTGGGAGTTTGGGCGGCGCAATCCAATCTTTAAATTTTTTTTTTTCGGAGCCTAGGCGTCATCGCCCACCAAAATTGACAAGACGTCATCGTCTGTCAAAAAAAAAAATTATGAGGGATGGCCCATAAAAAAAAATTATTATGAGGCGTCATTGCCCATAAAAAAAAAATTTATGAGGCGTCATCGCCCATAAAAAAAAAATTTTTTTTTGAGGCGCCATCGCCCATAAAAAAAAATGACAAGACGTCATCAACTGTCAAAAAAAAAAAATTTGACAAAACTGGATACAACTCCAAGATGCAACCTGCAGATGGAATCTTGGGACCCGCGTGGACGCAACCCGCATATGGAAGCGCGGGATGCAACCCGCAGATGGAATCTTGGGACCCGCGTGGACGCAACCCGCATATGGAAGCGCGGGATGCAACCCGCAGATGGAATCTTGGGACTCGCGTGGACGTAACCCGCATATGGAAGCGCGGGATGCAACCCGCAAATGGAATCTTGGGACCCACATGAACGCAACCCACATATGGAAGCGCGGGACGCAACCCGCAGATGGAACCTGGGTCACCCGCACTTTTCTCCCTCTCTCCCGCACAAAAAAAATAAAAATAAAATAATAATAATAATAAATAGGCAAAAAAAAAAAGAAAGGGTGTTATCACCCACAAAAAATTGACAAAGTTAAAAAAAAAATAATAAATAATTAAAAAAATATATATATATAGAAAAAAAACATGCAGTATGAGTGCTCTACCCATGGGTTGTATCCCACGGATGCACCCGCGGATGCCAAAATAAATAAATAAATAAAAAAATAAAATAAAAAAATTAATTAAAATAAAAAATATAAAAAATATAAAAATATATAAAAATATAAACAAAAAAAAATTAAAAAAATAAAAAAATAAACAAAAAATAATAATAAATAAAAATATATTTGCAAGGCCTCATCGCTTACCAAAATAAATAAATAAATAAATAATAAAAAATAAAATGCTAGGCGTCATCACCTATAAAAAAAAAAATTTAAAAGGCGTCATCGTTTATAAAAAAAAAAAAAAGGACATCATTGCAAAAAAAAAAAAAAAGAGAGATAAAGAAATAAAAATGTATATATAAAATAAAATAAAATAAAAAAATGATGAATCGCCCAACGCCGCTAAGGCTACGGGAAGAGAATAAATTTCTCGTCAACCCCACCATACTGGGGGTAAAAAGTATGAATTACCCAACGCCGACAAGGCTACGGGAAGAGAATAAATTTCTCGCCAACCCCACCATACTGGGGGTAAAAAGTATGAATTGCCCAATGCCGCTAAAACTACGGGAAGAGAATAAATTTCTCGCCAACCCCACCATACTGGGGGTAAAAAGTATGAATTACCCAACGCCGACAAGGCTACGGGAAGAGAATAAATTTCTCGCCAACCCCACCATACTGGGGGTAATAAGTATGAATTACCCAACGCCGACAAGGCTACGGGAAGAGAATAAAATTCTCGCCAACCCCACCATGCTGGGGGTAAAAAGCATGAATCACCCAACGCCGCTAAGGCAAAGGGAAGAGGAAAAGTTTGGCATTTAAGCCCAAATGAAATTCTCGACAACTCACTATGCTGAGGATAATAGCATGACTAGCCCAACTCAAACGGTAGTTGGTAAAGGCAAAATCAAACCCGTTGATAGCTGGGGGTTTGCTAAAAATCCCACGACAAATCTGTCACAACAGTATTATTATCCGAATATAAGAATACATCACTGTCCTAAGCTGCTAAGGCAAAGGGAAGAGGAAAAGTTTGGCATTTAAGCCCAAACGAAATCCTTGACAACTCACCATACTGAGGGGAATAGCATGGCTAGCCCAACTCAAACGGTAGTTGGTAAAGGCTAATCAAATCCGTTGATAGCTGGGGGTTTGCTAAAAATCCTAATCAGATAAATCTCCTGTCACGTTAAGATTTCACCTCTGACAGCAAAACTTTTCTTGTCATTTTGCTCTAACAGAGCAAGCGACACTCCAAAATATTTGTCAAGTTAAAATCATACCTCTGACATCATAATTCAAAATCAAATGAGATAAGATCCGATTAAATCCCTTGTCACGTTAAAAAAAAAAACCACCTCTGACAGAAAAGAAAATTCACACTTCATCAAGTCCAACATTGCAACCTCCGATGAACGTGCTTTTGATATCGTTAAGTTGAAAATCACCTCTGATGAAAATCATCTCCCTATCAAGTTAACAGTTACCTCTGATAGTCCGATTCCAAAAATAAATACGTTAACCGTCACCTCTGTTTAGTCAGCTTGTCCCTATCACGACCAGATCTTCTGAATAGGTTAAGCTCCAAGACACGTTTAATGTCACTTCTGTCTTTTCCTGATTCGTCATACTAGATGTCACTGAACGGTTAGGATTAAAATAAGCACGTTAATATTATACCTCTGTTTGACCTAAAATAAGCACGTTAACATTATACCTCTGCTTGTCCTCTAATGAGTACGTTAAAATCATACCTCTGCTTGTTATTGAATAAATGAATATATTAACAGTTATCTCTATTGACCAAATCTTTTAAAAAGTCTATAACCAAAATTAAAGAATCCAAAGTATTTTGAAATTCAGTACGGTTCAATACAGAACTTCGAAAACTTTGGAGGGGGTTATGTAGATACCAAAAAAATATATATATATATATATATTTGCTAAGTGGGCACACCCGCGGGTTGCACCCGCGGTTTGCCACCCGCGGGAACGATCCCGCGGGTTGCCACCCGCGGGAGCGATCCCGCAGGTGCCAACCCGCGGGTTGTTTTCCGTTCTTTTCCGATTATTTATTTCCTATTTTTGGACTGATAATCCGTGATCCGATTTTTCAGGAGAGAATTGAGCCGAATTTGGAGCTTCTTCGGTTTATAAAACACAGGAATTTAACTGGAGAAGGGACTTTTGAATCGGGGCAGAGTTCGGAGATTCTTTGGGGAAGAGTCCAATTTTCCAGAGTCCAAAAATCAAGAGAGGAGTTCCGCAATTCAGAGAGATCGGATCGTCAACGGAGTACAGAAACAAAGCTCCACCGCTGCCAGACCCACAAAAATAAAGGGGAATCGAAATCAATCGATCCCCATTCTTGTAATCTCGATTTTCTATTTTGTAATTTTTCTTTTATTGCTGTAATTCAAAATTAAATTGGCATATAAAGGAAGATTCAATTTTTCGGGCAAACAGTACAGTAATAGTAACATCTTCCGTTTTGGGAAGTAACTGAAAAGTAGGTGCGTTACATATTGTGTGGCAGCAATATCTAGGAAAGAGTTCCAAGAAAAGTGGTTACATAATTAAAAATGTAGTTGCATATAAAGCCACCCACTTCTTTACTTTTACCTTGCTATATGTCATTATGATAAACATTCAAAAAATCTTTGAATTAGTGGTTGAAATTTCACTAACATATTAGAATGAAACTTCTTCCTAAGCATCACTTGACTATAATAAACTTGAACTATACTCTAATTTGAACTGCATCAGTATTGAATATTGATTAAAAATATATTGTAGCAGATTTAATACTATCTTGATAACTGTAAGCAATACTAGGTTTAGACAAATATTGATTGATATGAATGTTGTGTTTCAGTTGTATTGTCAAGTTGTATAACTGATTTTGCGCACACCATGAGTACATGGTGAATTATAGGATCATATTTGAAAATTATTTTTTTCCATTATGCAATTCTAGGTCAGTTCCAGACAAACTTGGTGACCAATTTTCTGGGTCCGTACTAGAGAAAAATCGAACTATAAATATAGTATCAGTTAGATTCTTCAATAATATATGACACCCTAGTCTACTGCACTAGACACATAGGTTTGACAATAATCGTAAATACTAACTATGAACAAGTGTTTAGTTAATAAATTAAGTTAATAAATTAACTTTTGTTTTATATTTAAGTCCATATGCATTAATAATCCCTATTTTACACATGAATGATTATTTCAGTTTAATCACTTTACTATCTTTGTCATGATTTGATGACCAGAATATACATGCCCAGAATTTGAGATAGATCTACTTGAATAAATTGAAAAATCTGAAATACTATATAGAGTTGTTGAAGCCAGTAGACAACTGTTCTTTTCTTTTCATTCTTGTACTTTCTATTTTAAAGTGCTTTAGCTTTTGAAATGTTATCCTCTATTATCAATTATTTCTTTATCTTTGTTTTTATAATTATCTACTGTAATATAGTTTTGTCCAATGAATCTATTGTAATATAGTTTTGTCCAATGAAAGTTCTTTTTTCTATTAAAATATTATTGTGATATGTGACAATGATTGATATTGTGGTGAGGTTTAACATATTTCTATGAATACATTACTGAACGACTAAACTATCCAGTATTTTAGATAGTAGGACAATATAAATTGTAACTTCTATATTTGGTAAATTAATAAGTATGTTATATTCATAGATATGTTCTGCCATAGAAGTACATGATTTGTATCAGAGCAGAAAGAGTTTCTTTTCAAATAGAGACAATTATCTATACTCTTCACCATATACTTCTAATTTTTGCAAATGGTACTTAGCTTTTCGTTCAATTATCATGAAATACTTCTGATTCTTTGTGAGATCAAGCCGTATTTTCCATAGGCAATACGATTTACTCTTTACCAATCACCTACGTACATATTTTCAGGCTTATCCTTCACTAGTGCTATATGCAAATCTTATTAATACGAAATATTAATCAACTTGCTCTTTCCAATACAGAGGTTGTTTGTACATAAAATTTATCCCCCTCAAACTTTGTATTCATAATTGTGGATCTTAAATTGCTGAAGGAAGTGTAACCTTCGCTGTTTGAAGAACTTGAAGATGAATTTCCAAATATCTTTCTTTATAAAGGATTTTCTCTATGAATCTTTTCAAATCCTAGTCTCAAAGCAGCCTACGAATTAAGAGCTAGACTCTGATACCACTTTTTGTGAAAATAAACTCTGATACTACTTGTTGTACAATATGAAAGCAAATAGACAGGGTTAGGATTAAGATCCACCAAACTAGAGATTAAAATAATCAAATAAAATATAAAAATATGAAAAAAATATATATAAAAAAAGAGATTACATCAGAGCACTAAGATCTAACTTGGTTCAGAGCAAGTCCTACATTCACAGCCGGCCAAACAATCAAATCACCACTATTTGATGATGATTACAAATACTATACATGTACAAACTCTTCGATCTTACAAATTGGAAGTCTCAAAAATATCTCTCGTATCTCTCTAAATTAGTTCGTCTTGTAATGCATATTATGCCAATGCTGTGCTAATGTCATGTCAATGGCATGCCTTAGCATTACAAACAATATTTATTTGCAGCCCCAAATCCAAATACAAGGTTTTAAAGGAATCCAATTGGAGACATAATTAAACTCATATATTTATCTTAATCCAAATATGATTTGAATTCATCTTGGGTTTTAAATAGACCAAGCTAATGTGATTCTTATTGGGCATTACCAACTAATTTCAATTCCAATCATGAGTTTAATTAATAGCATGTGAACTCTAAAAGGAGTCACAATTTCAACAGTTATCTCCCCTCTATGTGTGAGATATTGATGGACCTTATTTATATTAGAGTCATATGGAAATAGGCCCTCAAATAAAACATTCATATAAAGGGGGAGCTTACAGTAGAGAGTAACCGGACGCTGCCACGTGTATGCCACTTGAATCATAAAAGAAAGGTAGGTATCTATTATATTATTTTTATTATATATGTTGTTTTCGTAAGTAAGCCTCCTTTATAAGAGATTCCGAATTTGACTTTCAGTAGGTATTCAATTTGGTAATATTACAAGAAGTATGAACTGACTAACAAAAAAAAAATTATTATGTTGTTTTTAATTGCGTTGGTTTCTTTTTCAGCTCATCGAGCAAAAACACCACATGTCATCTCCTCCTTTTCTCCCTGCGTGATGTTTATTGATAAGCTTTCTATGTGATTCTTTCCCACTCAAAGGTCTATTCTCTCGACAAATTGTACAGCTAAAAGTTAATAAGAACTTGACTACCACCGCAGTGTCACCTCACAACCTTAAAAATTAATCAAGCTCGTGATCTAATAATGGCGTCGTTTCAAATATGGCGAGTTGATATGGGCCCCTTGGACTGTATGATACAAATCACCCAAAGAGAGAGAGCATCTGTATATTAATAGAGTGACACTCATTCTCATACTAGTTGCTTGTGAATCAACTGCTTAATTTCATGTACTTCCCATTTACATTCGGAGGAAAAAGATGGGAGGCTGGGGAGCCAACAAAGGCCACCCACCACGTGGGTTCTTGTTGGATTTAATGTACCAAGCGACGTCTCAAGGGCAGAATGAGTTTGAGGAGGGGAGTGTGAGATTTTTTGGAGAAAGCCTGCACCACTTTGGGGAGGCTAAATGGGATTGGAGTGCGGACAGCCTGTTGTGTTGTGATTGAGGGCAGACGCGGTGCATCTGTCTCTAGTGTATGGGAGTGCACGTAACATCAGTAGATAGGAGATAGGAGGTTGTGTTTATTACATATGTTATTGATATAATAGTAGTGTTATAGTCGCTTTACTTATCTACAAGAATATTGTGATGCCCTATAAATATTGTTACTAACACCACGGCTACTTATTAGTTTTGCATTTATTCTCACTTTTCAAACAAAAACTTTGGGAACCCGAAAGGCATAGGAGGTGATTGTGATCAAGAAAGTAGTTTGTAAGCAGTAAGCACATGCAGACACTATATGGCCTTACAAAGACGTAGGCTCGGTTTAGTTTGACAGAAAATGCATGGCAAGGATAAGAAAATATGAAAGAAAATGTTATCTATTGTTTGGTTTGGGAGAAAAGAGAAAATTTAAAAGAAAATAAAATATTTTTTTACTAACCAAATTTGTTTCTTTTCTTCTCTCTTCTCTTCTCTTTCCATTTTTCTCTTTTTTTTTTCTTTCTTTCTTCCGTTTTCTTTCAAACTAAACACAGACGTAGGCAAAGAGAATCACATTCATCTGGACTTTCAAGGGCCCTGAATATTGTATGGTTTATGGACGCATCGGTATGGTCATGGCTGTTGTGTTATGGTGTGGGTAACGGGTGAAGAAGATCTATAACAATATTGTTTCCCTCTTGTGCCTGCTAGTAGGGAAGCATGAAACGAAACCTGCTTGCAGGCATTACCTGCGAGACCAATTTAAAGGTAGGAATTTTCCATGAATTTTTGCTCTCGATCTATACGCATTATATATAGCAATAACATCCAAACTCTTTATAATTCCCATCAATTTACCACCTCGTTCTTCACCCCTTACAAAGACACCGCCATAGCCGCACTAGTGTCTGGTCCAGGATATGGAGAGGGTTTGTTATCAAGAGAACGAAGGATATAATACATCGTGACTGTGACCGGAATGGCTTCCCAGGAGAGACTATAGTTTTTTTTTTTTTTTTTTTTTTTTTTTTTTTTTTTTTTTTTTTGGTTTAAGATAAATGGCGGGAAAAAGCCACTCACCTTCCATTAAAAAGATAATAATAGAACAATCAAAGTGTAGGACTATTAGTAAGATGGTCTAATAATAGGGTTACATACCAAAAGTTTCAAATAACATTACATAGAAAAAAAACAACGACAACAACAAAATAAAAGTACAGATCTCCTATGAGTAATAGCCAGGTATGTCACCACTCCATCTTTCCTCGCACCACCAAAATATTACCCTATTTCTCACCTGGTGGGTATCATCAATGTTATCTCCCAATAAGTTCTCTAACAAGTGAAAACTCTCCTCATCTGAAAGAACATCTGTTCAAATAATAAAATTATGAATGGTAAGTTTCATGCAATAATGAACGAAATGATATTTGTCATTAAATAATCTATTGTTTCTCGCTCTCGAAATATTCCAGCAATATATAGCAATCACCATTCTCGGCTCGTGTCTATCGTTACCTCCCATATCAAGTCTTCTCCAGATATTTGTATCTAAGGCAATTTTCAACTCTAATGCCCTAGTACACGCATTCCATGTACTTCTAGCAAAGGAGCAGTTAAATATAATATGTTCGGAAGATTTCTCATCCTTCTTACACAACACGCAAATGTTAGGATTAATCCATCCTCTTTTTTATAATTTCGGCCAAGTAAGGAGAGTTTTTTTACAAACTAGCCATAAAAATAGCCTTACCTTATGAGAGCACTTGGCTTTCTACATCCATTTATATCCACCGAACTAACTCCACCGTTTATGAAGTGACAGTACGTAGATTTCACTGTGAAGTTACCATGCTTCTCTCACCTCCAACAAGGACAGACTACAGTTGAAAATTCAATATAAGTTGTGATATGTTCGGACGCCAAAGCTTCCTGGATAATCATAATGAGATGCTAAATACTAGTCAATGATATACTTAAAAGGGAAGAATAAGTCTGGATATGTTGTAACCCGAATATCTAGTTGGGGGTGAAGGCTTCGTTGATGCCAACCCATACCCAGAACAGAATGAACGCAGATCTATCGGTGGCTATGTTTGTTGTTGTCTCGTAAGAAGAAAACCGTTATCAACTGTCACCAAAGAAATCTTTCACTAGAGAAACTATGAGGTTTAGTGATCATTATTTATTGTGATATGAAATGAGTATTACGGTAGCAAAGTCATTCAACTGAGAAAGCGAACACTTCCACCAAAATATGATCATCTCAATGAGTTGGTTGCCCATAAGAGTCATATTGATGATCTATTTAAGTTTAAAAATTTTACATGATCCTTCAATTATGTCTGCGAAGGGAAGGGTAGGGGTGGCTACCGGGCCGTGCCGGGCATGGTCCGGCTACCATTGCAACCGAACTATAGGCATGGTCCGGCTACCATTGCAACCGTACTATACCACGATGTCTCGAGCATTGGCCCGGACTGGCCCAGCAGCATGACCTGTTGAGTACAGGCTGGATCGGCAGGGCCAGGTAAATTTTTGCTATTTTTTTGTTTTGTCCTTTTTATTATTATTATTTTATTTATTTTTTTTGCAATTTCGTTTTATGTTTAAGTGTTGTATAAATGATAAAAGATAATGAAAAACCTAGAAAAAGAAAATGGAATTTTATTTTATTTAATTTTGGCAAACTATACAATTTGGCTGCATAAAACTTTTTAGATATCATGCAAAGTTTGAAGATAAGGGAGATGACTTTAACCGTTACCATCAATTTATTTTTTGTATTATTTTTTAGAGAGTTATGAGCTCCAAATAAGTTAAAAGTAAAAAAAATACAAGTGTAATACAGACATATACAAAATACATGAAAACTATAATATAAGTGGCATAAGTCTTCATTTTTCAATTATATTCTGGTGAAAATTTTTCATTTCTGGATCATTTGCTCACCTTTAATTCCTATCTTCTGCATTCAACCAGTCATTTAAGCCCACGCACATTTTCAATGTGCTGGCCGCCATAGAGCTCTTCTATTCTGTTAGCACTTTATAACCTGTAATAAAAGTAAACTCTTATGCTATTATGAATACCAGAGGTGTTAGTATATCACGTGTCATGTTGGAAAGCACAAAATATATTTTTTCCTGTGATTTTTACCAATCCAAAATATTAAAAGCCTCATATCTCTCTTCCATATTAGTCTCTACACAGGCACAATCAAGATAATAATGCAATTCATTAAATAAAGTGTAAGATGTTTTAATTTTTATAGATGCAGAAAATAAACGTATAAATATTTTTTTTGTACACTAGTTCGCTTAAATGCAGTTGTTTGGGTTTTATTAGTTTGTTGCTTATTTCCGTACATATCTTTGTATATAGAATATATAATATCTAAACATGCTTTAATATCGGCTACTAATTCATGAATATTACTTTCATAATACATGTTTTTATGAAATTCAGTTATTAAATATTTTATTCGATCTAATTTAGTGTGTGGATGTATAATTGTGCCAAAATAAAATAAATAAGGAAAATTTTGAAAATATTTTTTAAACTTTGTTTCCATTAGTGCTACAATAATTTCAAGAACGGTATACTATTTATTTTCTACAAAAAATTCCACTAATTTTAGTTAAATAAATGAGTTCAATATACTGTAGAGATTCAACTTAGATAACTGTCACAAGAAATATGTACGACGAGTTCCACTAGCAAAAATACCACATGTCATCTTCTCCTTTCTCCGTGCATGATGTTTATTGATAAGCTCCCTATGTGATTCTTTCCCCCTCAAAGAGTCCTATTCTCTCAAGTAACTGTACAGCTAAAAGTTAATAAGAACGGGACCAGCACCTCAACGTCACCTCACAACCTTGAAAATTAATCAAGCTCGTGATCTAATAGCGTGGTGTCGTTTCAAACATGGCTAGCTGATATGGGCCCCTTGGACTGCATGAGAACTAATCACCCAAAGAGAGAGCATGTGTATATTAATAGAGTAACACTTATTCTCATGCTAGTTACTAATGAATGATCAACTGCTTAATTTTCATGTACTTCACATTAACATTGGGAGGAAAGAGAAGGGAGGCTGGGATCCAACAAAGGCCAAAATCAAGACAAGGCCCACCACGTGGGTTCTTGTTGGATTTAACGTATCAGGGGACCTCGCAAGGGCAGGAGGAGGAGTTTGCGGAGGAGAGGGTGAGACTTTTTTGAGAAAGCCTGCACCCTTTGGGGAGCCTAAATGGAATTAGAGTGCGGACAGTCTGGCCAGTGTGTCGTGATTGAGGCATGATGTGGTGCATACATCTTCAGTGTCTGGGAGCGCAAGAAACGTTGGCCTGCTATTAGGGAAGCGCGAAATGAAACATGCTTGCAGGTGTTACCTTCGAGACCAATTTAAAGATAGGAATTTTTCATGAATTGTTGGGAATTGAATTTTATAGAGATGAAGAAAATAATACAATCACAAAAAAAAAAAAAAAAAAAAAACACAAAAATTAAGATGATTCGACCGACCAAATTCGATTTACGTTTATGGAAACAATAAGAGAGAGTTGTTATAAGGAAAAGATTACAATATATAAGAGATCAAATCATCTCTTCAGCTCTCTCATCGCTCAAAATAATGAAAGTCATCTCTCTCATTTATTGTTCTCCCCTCTCATATCGAATATCGAATGCAAAAGCTTATAGGATAATTTTACTGAGATGCTAATTAACTATGTACAAGTCAATATCGACATACTTAAAGGGAACAATAAGTCTAGATATTTTGTACCCCAAATGTCAAGTTGGGCTTCACTTATGCTGCCAACCCATGCTCAGAACTAAATGAACGCAGATCTATCGGGGACTATGTTTGTTGTTGTCTCGTAACAAGAAACCGTTATCATCCGTCACCAAACTTTCACTAGGGAAACTACGAGGATTAGCAATCATTATTTATTGTGATATATATGAAATGAATATTACGGTAGCGAAATCATTCATCCGATCGAGAAAGCGAACACTTCCACTAAAGTATGATCATCTCAATGAGTTGATTGCCCATTGGAGTCATATTGGTGATCTACATAAAGTTTACATGACCCTCCAACTGTGTCTACAAAGGGTAGGAGTGGCTACATGGCTGTGCTGGGCACGACCCAGTCACTATTGTAACCGTATCGTGCCGAAAGCACCGCGCAGTGTCCTGAGCGCTGGCTCGGCAGCACGGCATGAGGGGCCGGCCCGAGTAATTCTTTTGCTATTTTATTTGTTTTTTTTTTTTTTCATTTTTTTTCAATTATTTGCAATTTCTTTTTTATGTTTAAGTGTTTTATAAATGATAAAAGATAATGAAGAAAAAATTAGGAAGAGAAAATGGAATTTTATTCCATTGAATTTTTGCAAGCTATACAATTTAACACCATAAAACTTTTCAGATATCATATAAAGTTTGAAGAGAGTGGAGAGGACGCTAGCCATCACA
This sequence comes from Dracaena cambodiana, assembly GCA_036321105.1. Classification (NCBI taxonomy): domain Eukaryota; kingdom Viridiplantae; phylum Streptophyta; class Magnoliopsida; order Asparagales; family Asparagaceae; genus Dracaena; species Dracaena cambodiana. Next base: position 32,502,102 of record JAYEPQ010000014.1, read on the forward strand.
TATAACTTGTTTTTTGTATTACATTCTAGAATACTATGAGTTCTAAATAAGTTAAAAGTAAAAAAAAAAAAAAATACAAATGTAATATAGATGTATACAAAATGCATGAAGACCGTAATATATAATTAAGTGGCATAACTCTTCATTCTTCAATCATTTTTTGGTGAGTTTTTCATTTCTGGATCGTTTGCGTGCTCTTAATTCTTATCTTATGCATCCAGCCAATCCTTTAAGTACATGCACATTTTCAATGTGCTGACTCTTATAAAGTTCCTACCAAAATAAATTCCGATACTCTTAATTCTTATCTTATGCATCCAACCAATCCTTTAAGTACATGCACATTTTCAATGTGCTGACTCTTATAAAGTTCCTACCAAAATCAATTCCGATACTACTGTGAATATCGGATGTGTTAGTATATCACGTGTCATATTGGAAAGTATAAAATATATTTTTTCTTGTGATTTCGACCAGCCCAAAATATCAAAAACCTCATATATCTCTTCTATATTAGTCACTGCAAAGGCTCAATCAAGATAATAGTGCAATTCATTAAATAAAGTATGAGATGTTTTAGTTTTTTTTAATGCATAAAATAAACATGAAAATAATTTATTTTTTTTAAACTAGTTTCCTTAAACGTGATTGTTTGGGTTTCATTAGTTTGTTGCTTGTTGTCGTACAAATCTTCGTATATAAAACACATAATATCTAATCATGCTTTAATATTGGCTATAATTCATGAATATTACTTTCATTATACATATTTTTATAAAATTCAGTTATTAAACATTCCATTCTATCTAATTTAGTGTGTGGATTTATAACCGTTTTAAAATAAAAAAAACAAGGAAAATTTTTAAAATATTTATTTAACTTTGTTTCCATTGGTGCTATAATATTCTCAAGAATGGGATAATGTCTATTTTCTGCAAAAACCACACTAGTTTCAATTAAATAATAGAGTGCAAGATATGTAGTTAGATAAGAATTTTCAGGAAGTGCTCTAGTTCCACTTTCGAAAGTATGTATGAAATCTTTGTTGCATTATAATTGTTCTCATTTATTAGCTTCCATTGCATAAGTGGGCAACTCTATTTCGTAGTTATAATGCAATTTTATATGGAAAAGACTCATGCAACTTCTTAAATATAGAGTTCCATCGTATTCTTACATCTTGAGATAATAATTTTGGTTTAAGTTTAAAATTGTCAAAAATTTGTTAGAAATGTTGTCTTCTAGGTCTACTACATTTTTTGAAAGCAATTGTATTTCTGAGTTTATGTAAAACTTCATTAACAATCCTTAAACCATCTTGCACACATAAGTTCATTTAGCACATATAAGTTGATTATGTGATAAACACATTTAATATGAAATAATTTTTTCATCAAATAATAGGCCTGTATAACTTCTAAGAATTTCAATTGCAGCCATATTTTCGAATGTATTATCAAAAGAAATGGAAAAAAAATTCTTTCAATTCCAATAACGGAAAAAAAAAACACTTAAAAGTACTTGACTAAGATTTCGTTCAGTGGGGAGAAATCCAAATCTCGTAAATCCCTTTTTTTTCAACACACTAATCTTCATCTATGTAATGAGAATTACATATAGAGAGCTTGAGAGTTGAATAGAGATGCGAAGAGAGGAGATGGGGGGCATTGATCTATCTTCTTGTATTTAACATGAGATGAGGGAGCTTGAGTTTGAGCTTGCTTCTTCTATCTTGGAGAGCTTGAAAATGAGTCTTGTTTTTTGTTGCTGTATAAGAAATTTTTGTAGAGAATTAGAGATATTAGAATTATTTGTGTGAAAAAATAAATTTAAATGGGATGGAGAGATATTTATAGAGAAGCAAGAGGAGAATTTTGCAAGAAAAATTGTAAATAACACTCCAATGGCTATTCTAGCCGTTGGAAGGGGGAGTTTTGTAATTTTTTGACGAAGACACCCCATAACGGCTTGTGCGGGTTTTTTGCCAAAAAAAATTGCAATAACCCCCCTAAACAAGTAATGGCTCTAAGAGTCGTTACTTGCTTGCGCGGTACAGACCTGCCAACCTGTGTTGCCAAGCTACCGTGCTGGGTCACGTGCCCGGCACATGCAGATGCCGATGGGCTGCCAACCTGATAGTCACCTCTAACAAAGGGATCTGATTGAAAGTACGTACGCTATAGTGCATTTGAATTTGTTGTAATTTTTTTTTTATATTGCTATATACATCAAGTTATTAGTTCAAAACGTCACAACTAGTAATATGGTATAGTCTGACAGAAACCTTTATGTTAAATCTAAAAGGTTTTTTTCCACCATACATTCATTAGTAACCTGTCATCACTTTCTCTAAGTTAAATAGTATGTGATAGTTTAAAATTAATAATGACACTTGTGTTGATTTTGAGCTTTAGTTATTTTTGTGGAGCTCAGTTATGTTAATGCGATGAAACCAAAGTTACAAACAAGATTCTCCTCAACATCATTAAAAGAATTCTGGAAACCAACTAAGGCAAATAATGGTTAGATAAAACAGTGCATATTTTATGAACTTTGGTTTCATCGAAATAGAGTAATCAAATACTATGAAGGGAAAGTTCATGGACAAAGATTCAAACTTGGAGACTAGGTAATTTGACAAATTATATATGAGGAGGAAAGACCCACGTGATAAACTTGCACATGCTGGGGAGAGACCACTTGTATCGATGAGGTGTGCCTAGCTAGGAAATGCTTACTACTTGGTTGATGTTGTGGTGTGATTTTATGTACCATTTGGATTGCCATGTATCTCAAAAGATACTATCCCTAAGTTTGTATAAGGAACATTAACAGGCTGAGTGAGTTAACTTAGTCAGAAATATAGGAGAGGCAAGATAAAGGGCAAAGGTAATTCTGAATTCTAGAGTTAGAGTAATAGGATATGAACATGAAATCATGAACAACTATGTCATCTCACACTTTACCAATTTCTCCTGGTCTTCAGGGATAAACGAAAGTAAATAAAGGGACAACACTTGAGCACACTCGAACTACAGAAGAAAACTAAATAATAATAATAATAATAATTATTAACTTCCCATCAAGCAAAGAGATTCTTTCAGGTTAAAAGTCATCATGGTTCCATATGAATTTGTCTCTCTCAATCCCCTAGCAAGAATTATTATCATTCTAGGGACAACTTTTAATAAAAGTTCTCCTGTGATCCACTAATGAAGTGACACTTTGGACTAAAATTAGTTCTTTTGGTTTTGTTAGAGTGTTACTCCTGGTTTTCCTCAGCCCTCTTAGTTATGTGAAAGTGTATGCTTTCTAACCAGAAGTGTTTTTCAATCTTTATTAACCCCTCGGGGAAAGTGAGCCCACATTCATCCCCAGATCCATCAAGTTCTGCTCATGATTTTATTAGTTTAGAATGTCACCAAAAAAGAAATTCTGAATTTTTATCCTATTATGATCAATCCTTAAATGAACGATTAATACTAATCATGAGAAACACCTAAGAAATTCTCGAATGCATAAGGGAATGATTGTGTCATGATACTTCAAGTGTGCCTTATTGCCTTCTAATCTCCAAATGTTGGGGTGAGAGACAAAGACTTAGGTTCTTCGAACTTCCCTGGCATGACTGATTGCTTATGGAGCTGAGGCACATTGCTTCTATCACATAGAATCCCAAGAAATCACTTAGGTGGCTAACGTATCGATGGACATACCTAAACCAATATAATATTTATTTATTTATATTTTTTTCTCATATATTTATATTAAAATAAATTTTGTAGTGAATTAACTTAACCATTATGCTATAAAGTATTAATTTTACTAAAATCCATATACAATTTTTCTAAAAAAATTTTAACAACCCATGAGAGCCCAAGCCTATTAATTTGGGTCATCTCTAAATAATAATAATAATGATACAATAATAATAATAATAATAATTAAAATCTAAACCAAAATTTAAACCCATGACTAACTATTCACTAGCCTATCCAATTACTAAGTCAACTTTCAATTTGAAATGGGAATAATTTTCATTTGAACCTTCCATTTCTACCTCCCAATTCATTTTCCTCCATTATTTAATTCCTAAAATTTTTCATTAATCAAATACCCATTTAATTTATTTAAAACTTATCTTAAAAGCCTCTCGTAGTCAACTATAATTATTAGTTATTTGACCAATTTCAAATCTCTATTTAAAATTATTCTAAATCTATCCCATTTATTAGTCTTTTAACCCAAATTCAAATATGTTCTTAAAAATTTACTAAATCAGTCATATTTATGAGCCTTTGACTCATTTAATTTCATTAATCTCTTTCTTAGGTTAAACACCCTAAATCCTATATAAATCATACATTCGTCCTCTGCTTGCATATCAAATTCTCTCATTTCTCCTTCTCTCCACCTTTGTCGACCGTCAGAGCGTTGCCGACCACAAAAACGTCGCCAATCGTTGAAGCACCATTGATTGCTAACACTATCACTGCCAGCAATAGTCCACCAACTGTCAAAGCATCATCGACGGCCGAAACATTACCGACCACTAGAGAAGTCACCTCGCAAGTACTTTCTGCTACCGGACGCACTTTTATCGCATAAACCCCACTGACAACCTTTACCAATTACCACCATCCTTACACCGAACTGATGGCAGAATCATCATTGTTCCTTCAAAGCATCATCGCTCCTCCGCATCACCTTACATTTTGTAATGAGTTCTTCCAATTGAGGTTCGCTGTAATCCCTTCCAATTTCCTTATTAGATTTGACTTTATTGGATGTAGGTTAGTTCTCACACTCGTACACATAATAAACTAATTATAAACAATATCATTCACCTTATAGACCCAATAAAATGACTTTCTTATTATTTATTTGTTCCAAACCTGCTAGCCTTTGATAACAAAAGGTGGATTTTTACCTACTTTTAATTAAAGAAAATTTCGTAAAATTACAAAAAAACATATTCAGTTATTTTAATATTTTCATTTTGATTTCATATGTTGATATTAATTTTGAAACTTAAATGTAAATTTATTTGGCGAATGCAATTTCAGGTCAATGTGAGTCTATTCTCAAACTTGCTATTCCATGCACCATTTCTATTAGATAGAAATGAATTATATTTCAATTTTATATAATTATTTATTTATGTCATGATATAAGTTATTATTTATATTGACAAGAATTGATTAAATAACTTATATCTTATTTCTAAGAATTGTCTCACATGCAATTTGATTATTTTACAAATTTTATTCAAATGAAGCATATGTTAAAAATTGACTAAAAAATAGTAATTAAAATGCTAATTGATAGTGATGATAATTGTACTGCTATATGGCAATGGCATCTTGAAAAAATTCTAAAAAATGTGGTTATTTAATTAAGAAAAGTATTTGCAAGAAAAATCTCCCACTTCCTTACTCTTACCTGGTCATATGTCATTATGATCTAGTTGTTGAAATTTCAGCATATGTTACAATTAAAAACATCTCTCTAAAAATTACTGAACTATAATGAACTTGAACTACTACATGAACCTGAATTGAATTAAGATTGGATATAGGCTAGAAATATATTCTACTGAATTAAGATTGGGTATAGACTAGAAATGTATTCTATTAGACTTGACAAGATCTTGATAAATGTAACAATACTGGATTGGGGAGATACTTATTGATATGAAAACTATATTTTGGTTATACGGTTAAATTATACAACTATTTTTGCGTACACCATGTATGTGTGGTGATTTATTAGATCACATCTGAAAATTACTTTTTACCGTTGTGCAGATCTGAGTCAGCTCCAGACAATCTTGCTTACCATTTTTTTGGATTTGCACGGGAGACAATCGACACACGGGTATAGCATTAGTTAGATTGTCAAATATATATGACACCTTAGATTAAAATATTTGACTTATAGTTTAGAACTTAATTGTAACAAAAATTATCAAGAACTTAGTTAATAAATTAATTCACATTCTATAGTTACATTCATATGTATTATTCAAGTTTATTTAAGTTACTTTTACTCTCTATATTTTATACTATTATTATCTTTATATTTGATTGCGATATGACAACTTGGGTATATATGCCCAGATTTCGAGATAGATTCGATAGAAAGATTGAAGCTCTAAAACATTACAGGAAGCAATTGAAGTTAGTAGATGGCCTTGTCTTTTTTAACCTTATATTTATTATCTTAAATTGCTTCTGCTCTTAAAATATTATTTTTGTCCTTATTATTTCTCTATCCTTATATCTATTATTATCCATTGTAATTCAAATTTGTCTTTTGAATAAAAGTTTTATTTTTCTTTAAAATATTATTGTGAGATATGGCAATGAATGATATTGTACTGAGACTTAGTGTATTTTATAAATATGTTGCTGAATGACTCGCTATCTAGCATTCCAGATAGTGGGCCATTATAGTGCAAAGTGTTGCTAATGGAGCCCTATTGCCGCAACAGGTTTCGGTCAATCGAAACGGATCCAAAACCGGCCCATACTCGTTATGATATATATATATATATATATATATATATATATATATATATATATATATATATATATATATATATATATATATATATATATATATATATATATATATATATATGGGGTTGTGTGGCTAGGGTTGGGATGGGCCAAAAGAAAAGAAAAAAAAGAGGTGGCGGCTGAAATAAATTTTGGCCAAAATGAAATAGTTGTTGTGTTGCTGCTCTCGATTTCGGCCAAAGGTGATTTTTGGCCGAATTCCTTCTATTGAGGTGTTGTAGCTACTCCATGCTGCTGTGTGTTTTTGGCCGAAGAACGAAGCAAGGAGAGGCTGCTGTTGTGCTTCCTTTTTTGTGGTTATTCGGCGGCTGAAGAACAAGGAGAAGTTCGGCGGCTATAACACAAAACAAGGAGCTTGAGGTTTGATCTCAATTCTTGCATGATTTAATTGCAAATTTCTCTTGTGGTTGAGAACTAGAAAGTTTTAATCCTCTTTTGATATAGTAGAAGTTTTCGATCATATCTCCGTGGACGTAGGCATATTGCCGAACCATGTTAAATCTGCGTGTTCTCTGTCTCTGCTTTTTTTCTCTTCGCTTAACTATTTAATTCCGCTGGTTATTGTATTAGTATTATTCCGGTATTTTTGCTAACAATTGGTATTAGAGCCCTGGTTCGGGTCAGATTTCACTCAGATCATTATTGATTTTGAATGGAAGTTATGGTGGAAGATAGGAAGGGAAAGATTAAAAATGTTGATGGGAAAGATTTCCAATGGTGGAAGTTGCAGATGGAAGATTATTTATATCAAAAGAATTTATATCAACCACTGTTTGAAGAAAAATCGGAAAAGATGACAGATGAGGAGTGAGAATTGTTGGATAGGAGGACTTTGGCACAAATTTGACTGTGCCTGACAATGCAGGTTGTGTTTAACGTCTCCAAGGTGAAAACCACTTCAGATTTGATATCAGCGTTGGCTAAATTTTATGAGAAGCCGTCTACTTCAAATAGACTGTTTCTAATGAAAAAGTTGTTCAACTTGGAGATGCCTTCTGATAGTTCAGTTGTTAATCATTTGAACGAATTTAATACATTTTGGGCACAACTTGAATTCTTAGATTTTGTCTTTACTGATGACATTAAAACTTTGATGTTTATGTGTTCATTACCGGATAGTTGGAGTAATATTGTTACGGCCATTAGCAATACTTTCAATACTGCTCTTAAATTTGATGATATTGTAAGTACAATCATAAATGATAAATTGATGAAAAGAGTATGGTGATAGCACAGTTTCTATAAGTATTGCTCTGTCTGTTGATAATGACAGAAAGAATAAAAGGGATATAAGTTTAAGCAGAGAGTCGAAGTAAAGAGAGAGATCAAAATTTAAGGGGAAGTTCAAAAAAAAGTTAGTGTGTTGAAAATGTAAGGCAAAGGGTCATACTAAGAAGGATTGTTCAAACAAAAATAAGGAGGGAGTGAATGTAGTGAATCCAAGTAAGGAGTATAATGACTTGTACTTGTCTGCTCATATATAATTAAGGTCAGATATGTGGTTTGTGAATTCAGGGGCTTCGTTCCATAGCACTGCTCGCAGAGAATGGTTTGATAATTATGTCCAAGGTGATTTTTGGCATGTGATTGTTGGTAATGGGCAGGAATGCAAGATTATCGGTAAAGAGACAATTCAGTTGAAATTACACAATGGTGGAAAGTTGCTTTTATAAGAGGTCAGGCACATACCAGATTTGAAGAAGAATTTGATATCTGTTAGTAAGCTAGATGGTGAAAGTTACCAAATCTCATTTAAGAGGAAACAGTGGAAAATCAGTAAAGGAGCAATGGTAGTGGTCAAGGATGAGAGAGTGGGGACTCTATATTTACTCTCAAGCTCGGTGGATCATATTGTTTCTTTGGCTACCGTGAAGAATGAGAAGGCTACCTTATGGCATCAGAGGCTCGGTCACTTGAGCGAAAGTGGCATGAGAGTATTTCAATCCAGAGGTAAGTTGACAGATATGAAACATACTAATTTTGATTTCTGTGAGAACTGTATTTAGAAATCAGAAAAGAGTTAGTTTTATGAAGGATGGTAAAGAGAAGAAAATCGAAAGATTGGATTTGGTGCATATAGATGTATGGGGGCCTTCTTCAGCAAAATCTCTTGAAGGTAATTCTTATTTTATCACTTTCATAGATGATGCAAGCAGGAAAATATGGGTGTTTGCACTTAAGTAGAAATCCGATGTCTTCAAGATGTTCAAGGTATGAAAAACTCTTGTTGAGAATGAAATATGTTTGAAGGTGAAATGTCTGTTGTCAGACAATGGTGGGAAATTTTGCAATATAGAGTTCGATGACTATTACTCTATCCACGGGATCAGGAGATTAAAGACTGTACCGAGAACACTACAGCAGAATGACGTGGCTGAGAGGATGAATAGAACCATTTTGGAGCGATGTGGGAGTATGAGACTACATGTAGTTTTGCCTTTGCAACTTTGGGGAGCCGCTATAGATACGACAGTCTATCTGATCAACAAGAGTCCAGCTAGTATTATAGATAAAGGAATTTTAGAGGAGATGTGGTCTGGTAAGACTGTGAATCATTCATTCTTAATAGTATTCGGTTATATAGCATATGCACATGTGGATAAAATGATAAGAAAGAATCTTAATTCTAAATCTCAGAAGTGTACATTCATTGGATATGGTGGCGACGAATATGGTTATCGCTTGTGAGATTATGAGCATAACAAGGTGATTCGTAGCAGAGATGTAGTATTCAATAAGGACTGTATGTATAAAGACGGAATGGAGAGTAAGAGTGAAAAAATAGTTGAGAAAGAGCTCTTTGAGCTGGATGAGTCATGGGATGGATGGATCCCATGGATAAAAGAAAGGAAGAAATACCTACATTTGAAGGGGAAAAAATAGCTACACCTGAGAATACACAAGTTTCAGATGAGACCGAATAGGAGAGAGAGCCATTAACTGAAATAGATGGTTCCAGTACTTCATCAGAGAGTGTTCCCACTTTGAGGAGGAGCACGAGGATACGGAAGCCAATCCAAAAACTTTATCTTCCTTTATATCATGTTTTGTATACTGATGCAGGTGAACCAAAGAGTTAATAGGTGAACCAAAGAGTTAATAAGAGGCTATGCAGGATAAATTTCGTCTTAAGTGGGAGCAAGCCATGTGTGATGCAATATCTTCTTCGGAGGATAATCACACATGGAAATTGGTGAAGCGACTGAAAAAGATAAAAATATTGCATAAGTGGATATACAGGATAAAATATGAGATATGAGGGACACAAAGGTTCAATGCTAGACTTGTGGTGAAGGGATACAGTCAGAGAAAGATATTGATTTCAATGAAATATTTGTACCTGTTATCAAGATGACTTATATCAGAGCAATACTGAGTATTGTGGCTGTGAAAGAATTGTATTTAGAGCAGCTCTATGTGAAGATTGATTTCCTTCATGGTGATTTGGAGGAGAAAATATACATGGAACAGTCAGAGGGATGTGAAGTTGAAGGAAAGGAGAACTGGGTATGTCGACTGAAAAAAGAGCTCGTATGGGTTGAAACAAATACCAAGGCAATGGTACTTGAAGTTCGACAAGTTTATGTTGGATTCGAATTTTGCCAGATGCAATTCAGATTATTGTGTATATGTACAAAAGTTTAAGGATGGTAACTTTATTATACTTTGTATGTAGATGATATGCTTGTGGCAGGTACATGCATGAAGAAAATCAATGATCTGAAAAGAAAGTTGGCAGAAAGATTCTCTATGAAATATATGGGTGAGGCAAAATAACTTTTTGAAATGTAAATTACCCGAGATAAGAAAAATAAGAAATTGTGGTTATTTCAGGAGGCGTACATCAAGAAGGCATTAGAGAGATTCAATATGGAGAATACAAAATCGGTAACTATAACTCTTGGTGGTTAGTTCAAACTGTCAAAAGAGCAAGATGCTAAGACAGATGAGGAGACGAGACACATGGAGAATGTACCTTATTCATCGGCCATTGGGAGTCTCATGTATGCAACGGTGAGTATAAGAACAGATATTACATATGCAGTGGGAGTAGTGAGCAGATTCATGAAGAATCCTGGGAAGGAACATTAGCAAGCAGTAAAGTGGATTTTCAGGTATTTGAAAGATACTCAAAGTATTATTTATGTTTTGGGGGTGATAATATTGATGTTCAAGGTTTTGTGGATTCGGACCATGCGGGTGATAGAGATAATGGCAGGAGCACCACATGTTATGTCTTTACTGTAGGAGGGACAGTGGTAAGTTGGGTTTCAAGATTACAATCAATTGTTTCTTTATCTTCGACATAAACTGAGTATGTTGCAGTTACAGAAGCAAGTAAAGAGTTTATTTGATTGCAGCGATTGATGAGTGAGTTGGGTTTTGATGGAGTGGATTGCAGGTTATTAGTGACAGTCAGAGTGCAATTCATCTTGCTAAAAACTCGGCGTATCATTCACAGACTAAATATATTCTTTTGAGATATCACTTCATTAGATCCTTATTATAGGATGGCCAATTGAAGTTGGAGAAGAATGAGGGCAGGAAGAATCCTGCAGATATATTGACAAAACCGGTTGATGAAAAAAAGTTGAGCTATTGCTCAAATTTAGTGCATTTGTGTTAAATGCTGAAATTGGGACTCTGAACGATTGAGGTAAAAGCTTTAGACAGTAGAATTATCATGTATAGAGATTACAATTTTTGCAATAGGTTTCCAAGTGGGAGATTGTTGTTAATGGAGCCCATTGGCGCAGAGGGTTTTGGTCCGCCGAAACGGGTCCAAAACCGGCCCATACTCGTTATGATATATATATAAATATGGGGTTGTGTGGCTAGGGTTGGGATGGGCCAAAAGACAAGAAAAAAAAAGGGGAAAAAAAGAGGTGGCGTCTGAAATAATTTTTGGCCAAAACGAAATAGTTGTTGTGTTGCTACTCTTGATTTCGGTCGGAGGTGATTTTTGGTTGAATTCCTTCTATTGAGGTGTTGCAGCTACTCCATGCTGCTGTGTGTTTTTGGCCGAAGAACGAAGCAAGGAGAGGCTGCTGTTGTGCTTCCATTTTTGTGGTTTATCGGCGGCTGAAGAACAAGGAGAAGTTCGGTGGCTATAACACAAAACAAGGCGGTTGAGGTTTGATCTCAATTCTTGTGAGATTTCATTGCAAATTTCTCTTGTAGTTGAGAACTAGAAAGTTGTAATCATATTTTGATATAGTGGAAGTTTTCGATCGTATCTCTGTGGAGGTAGGCACATTGCCGAACCACGTTAAATCTGCGAGTTCTCTGTCTCTACTATTTTTCTCTTCGGTTAACTATTTGATTCCGCTGGTTGTTGCATTAGTATTTTTTCGCTATTTTTGCTAACACAAAGCACTAGACATGCACACTTGAATTCATTGTGCATTAGAACACGCACCTGTTTAAACTCTAACATCTAGAAAATTACATTTGACCAAAGTTGTCCTGTACAATTCACGAGCACTAGTTTTCGCAGTTGACCAAGGAAAATGACTCTCCAACCATTAGAAAGTAGATAAAGAGAGCCAAAGAATGGACAACCCCTTGTGAAAGAACCAATACCCTCCATCAGCAATGCTAAGACTATAAGCCAAAAAATACTCCAGGCGCATCATACATCTTACTTGAGGGAATAAGTAAAGGATTGTGCTTAATATGGTAAATCTTATAAAGTAATAACTTCATATTAAGCTTCTTTGCATGGAGCTTCTGGTTCAAATAATACTACACTAATACCAACTTCCTACTATTCTTAGATACCATTTACTATATGTCATCTCCACTTACAAAATGACGTAGATGATATCTATGTCATCTCCCCTTACAGAATAATGTAGATATTATTATATTTGTCCAATAAGTGCCACATAAGGGTTTACAGATACAAAATTAGGTTATCATCTCTGATCTCGGATAAAACCTTAACTTTTTTTAATGTAACACTCATCTCAATAGTTCAAAAGAAGAAAGTGTGTATCTCTGAAATTCCATCTTTCTATTATAGCAACCATGAGATTCCAGTTCAAAACCTTCGACTCCCAGTGATGAAGTTTAGTCCTCTTATCTTCAAATTTCCAAGACTCTCTTGTAGAATTCTATCTCACTTGCAAAGATCAGAATGAGGGAAAAATTATGTAAAGAGGGGGACCATCCTAAGAAAGTTAGTAAAGAAGGACCGAATATATAAAGGAAACAATGTAGCATGAGTAGAAGAAGTTCATAACTTACTTTTTCTTGAAAGAGATACTGGGTGATAATATGATCCTCCTGTATGGTAATGTATATTAAGAAATTCTTTAGTTGAACTCCACAACAATTGAGAATTTCCTTCCTTCTTTTATATCATACTTGATTTCAAATTCTGGTACTTCTCCCATGATCTCAAGGAAGAACTATAAGGAAAAGTTGAAGAGCCTGAAGCATCAAAAACTTAAAGAGACAAGCAAGAACTTCAAATATTTTTCTCATGACCGAGAGAGAGAAAACAATCGTGCAAATAATTGTTGTGAATAACGAGACTTGACAGTCAATTTATAGAGATCCAAAGTCAACAAAAAATCCTAAACTAATTAAGAATAGGTGCAGGAGTTCTGGTCTTATAGAACAGATTCATTAGGGCTACTAAGGCCATGTTAAGGGAGCAATCCCCTATCGAAATTCTAATTTCTATGAACCTCTTGAGGTAGGTCCACAGTATTTTATTGGGTTTCTGTTCAATTTTGAGGAGAGACACCAAATCCTTCTAATCGGATATTTGCCTTAAATTATTGAGTAAAAATATATTGAGATTGGCGAAAAGAGTCAATTGATCTAGCATGTAACCTGTTGTATTAGGTTTTGATACCATTTTCAAAAGTCATGGAGAGCACAAGGCACATGACCTCATATGTACCATTTTCGAGTTGAGTAGCTTAGCTATAGTTGGCAATAATATCACTAGGGCCCTATCATATTTTCTATGGTTCGGGACCTTGAACTTCGACCCATGCTTCAGGATTGAATTGGAGAGAAAATTGTTGTCTTTGGAGTTAGAATCTGAGTATATCAATGGAGCACTCCTTCTTCATCTTAGAGTAGAAGAGGAGTCATGGTCGTTATCCTCGCGATGCCTCACAGAACTTTTCCTAACGGAGTTAATAATTAGTAGAGATCATCCATCCAAACCCTCTAGGGTCCTTAGTGGCAAGTTTTGAGGAAGTGGAGGAGCACTAGCATTCTGTTGGTGAGTTTTCAATACTTAAGTAAGAATGACGATTTGATTTGTGGGCTAGCAAGTTATCTTCTAAAGTTAAGCTCTTATAACCAAGGTATTTGGATCCACCTGCTTATTTGTAACACTAGTGCCCACCTAGTTGGTTGGAGGTTTATCCTTAGGAGGATGAGTCCCACATTGAGTGGTTGGGCTTTTAAGCGTGTTACAACCAAAGTTTACTTACGTTTTCTATGGATGACGCCAACTATTATCTCAAAAATTTGCAACTAAGGTAGTTGGAACTCAAGAACCAACATAGGAATTTGACTCATGATGGACTCAAGCTAATGGAGATTTTAGGAGAGCATAACATGCACGTGAAATGGTTAGTTGAAAGACTAAAGAAAATAGAGAAGAAGATGCTCAAAGATGTGACAAGTTTTAACTTGGTGGAGTACTAAGCCTACATCCTTGAAAAGACGGATCGACATGATAGTTATATTAATTATTGAAATCAAGATTTTATGAATAAAGCTCTCTTCTCTCTCTGATTGCAAACTCTCAGATGATCAGTGATCGATCCCTATTCCCATGGAGAAGATGTGTATTTATATTTTTCTCAGTTGGCAATAAGTTGTCATCTCGATAGATTTGGAAGTCTTGAGGCTTGAGGTATTCTTATATAGATAGAAGAAATCTTAAATTAGATATGGTAGAATTCTTATTGTAGGTTCAAGACAAAAATTTTCTGTACTGCAACTGTATCAAGCCAAACTGTAATGTCAACCATAAAAATAAAATCTATATATACATAGCTTCAACACATCAATGGAAACAGTGACTAAATGTTACGCATGGAATGTTATAGTACGACTAGAATCGAGATGGAAAGAGAAACATAGATATGACACCGAAGACTAAAGTAATATCAAAGTAGCTTTAGATTGTCTCCCATATTACATATACTCATACTGCAATTTAGGAACTGATATGAATATTAATTCAAGATCTTTAAATTAGAACTATAGAATTTGTTTATAGATCTCAGATATAAATCCCCCTACCTCTTTCCCAAGAAAAAATCCATTTACTTATTAGATGTAAATAAGGATTTTTAAAGATATGGGAGTCAATGGCCAATGTGATCCTACTACGAACTAGAGAAATGTATGTAGCTACTTCTCATTGCAACAATCTTTTCAATTCCTTTCGAGCTATGACATGTTTAATATATTGCGGGAAGGAATGATTTATTAACTATTTCAAAGTTAGAGGCTCAGTAAGGCAGTTCACTAGCTCATCTTGATATTAAGCAAATAAACATTTCAATTTAATCATTAACAAAGACATGAGTATGGCATGACTTACATAATTAAGAATATTATCTTACTATATAAAATATGAATAAGCAATGAATCATGATGCAGTAATGAATTTAAAATAAACAAGTCAACAGATCAGACGTGTAAAAGATGCGAGGACAATGCACCAAATTTATTCCAACTTTGGCCTCATGGCCATGCAAGTTCTCATAGCTTCATATCTCTTCATAGATGTACAAAGACCTTGAGATTGTGTATTGGCACTCGTGGCTTCACATTTACCCAAGTGGCTTCACAAATCTAGGAGCCATCGCGACTACATAAATAGTAGTGAATTGGCATTCTAGTGACTACTATTGAAAAAAAAATTTAAAAATACTGAAGATGGAAAAAAGTGAAAAAAAATATGGAAAATGTTATGGTTATATGAATCAGAGATCTAGAACTCAAGATAGAAAATACAACTTATTATCAAGATATTTTAATATTCCGTGTTTAGTTAATTTTTTTTATCGTTTTCAGAAAATTCTAAGAAATCCTCAAGAATCACAAAAATTAGAAAACAACTAACTCTGAAGGTAGAATGTTATTTGGAATTATAGAATTTGAGTTATGTATACCAAAATCCAATCAGTTATCGATCAGGCTCTAGTATTTGTTAGGCTCTAGTATTTGTTGGGTTTTGAACTTTTTAGTAAATTCTGAAATAATCATCATTAATCTAAAAAATTATGACTCCAAAATAAGAATTTTATTTTTTTAATAAAAAATTTGATATGAAAATAGAGAAAATCAAACCGATACTAAGCTTTGGCTCAGTAATCCTAAATCCGGTATGACTGGCATAAATATCAAATAAGAGAAAAAAATGAAGTCAATGTACTCATATTAGGCCAACATAAATATCAAATAAGAGAAAAAGATAGAGTCTATGTACTCATATTAGGCCAACATAAATATCTGGACTCTAAATTGATATGTCTTTACAAATTACGTTGACTCAAGGAGCTAACATGTTAGTGTTATTACATTTATGCTATTATATACAAACATGTATATAGACTTAACTTGATTCCTATATTGCAAACACGGCTTGCATATACCATGTATTGATTAAGGGAAAACTAAATAATGAATAAAACTTTATCATAAGAAGTTGTGATAAAAGTTGAATGCAAAGCCCATTTACATGTCACTTTGGGAGTCCTTGGAAATTTCAAAGTTTATCATTGTTGGTAATTTCAAAGTTCACCATTAGTGGCAAATTCAAAAAGTCCACATCAAAAATAGGTCCTAGGTCCTGAGTCTGTGTATGTGGCATATCTAGAGTCACATTTAAGGGCATAATACTTTTATGGTGTTGCCATCGTATCCATCGGTTAGTTCCAAATAAAATAAGAGAAATATTAGATCTTGACCTAAACCAATTATATCATGTTTGTACTAGATATTTTTGTTCACATAGTTACACTTGACTTGTCATATCATGTTTAATTAGACACTTATATTCACGTGTACACCTAACACCTGTAATCAGAATGATGCATTGTGGTTCCTGCAGCATCACAATCACTTTCCTTTGTATTCAACTTGCTGCGTTTTATCTCCTAGGTTTTCCAACCTTAGACGTTGACAACAAGGACAAGAGGCTGTTGGTGAATGTTCATTATTTCGTGGAGCAAATAGATTAATAGTATATCAGATTTTTTATTTGTTTGGTATGTACTTAGATTAAGAGTAGATCATCCGAGTTCCTTTTTTTGTAACTTTTGTTTGGTATTTCATGTAGTTATCAACTATTGTGAATAGTCTTTTGATGGAGATTGCCTCCGTATTTTGTATCATAGTACATTAAGACTTTAAACAATGTGTTCTATGTATACTCCTAACTTGTATATTTTCTACTTTTATTATGAACATAGGTGTGTATCTTTTCATATGACAGTAGAACTTAGCTTCCAAGATCATATGATTGCTGCTTAATGTTGTTATCTAATATGATTATCTTACTCATGGCCTTGTGTATATGGATTTCTTTCTCCTATGCATATCCACTAGCAGCATACTCCATTTTCAAATTCCTTCGGAGAGATGAAAATGCAAAAAAATTATAGTAACACTCCCAACAACTAAATCACTCATTGGGGGCTCGTTTGCCAATAAAAAAAATATTGCAAACCATTTCCCAAATGGCTAATTTTTATTCTAGGCTTTTGAAAAAATAGAAAAATAAAACGTACAAAACCCCTCCAATGGGTATTTTATTTTCTAGGAAAAGATACGTTGATCGAGCATGGATTGAGCCTTAGCCGAGCCTGAGTTAAGTCCAGGCTTAGACCCAAGCGTCAGTCTGGCCCCCCCATGCTCAAACCAATCTAAGCTTATAGCCCGATTCCTTAGGCTCAGAACTAGCATTGTCCAAAGATATGGTAATGGACGCGTCAATGGGTCAATTTTTGGCATGTCCGACATAAAATTTTGAATTGAAAATGAAATTTTTATTCTTCTAATTCAAAATTTTGTATAGTGCGACTTAAAAATTGACCAATGGACGTATCTATTATCATCCCTAGTCTTGTCCTAATGCAGGTTCGGACCAGCTCAGGCCAAGATTCATCAACCATATTGACCATTACCTCCAAAAATGAATGCATCCATCTGTCAATTTTGACTTGTCCAATACAAAATTTTATGTGTAGAAGGCCAAAATTTGATCTGTGCGATGCATCAATTACCGGGCCCCAAGCCCACCACCTCAAACCCGACAAAATAATTGTCCTATTAAATAATAGGCTGAGATCAGAACCATGTGATCTGATGCCCCTGTTCAAGATGATACCCCATCCATGTGAAATCCTGTCCTTTGATCCCCCAGCTTGCCTTAAAATAACCAGCAAAAAGATCTCATATTCCCAACACTATCAACCTACACCAAAAACAACACCCATCTGTTTCCCAAAATTTAAAGGACCAAAAAAAAAAAAATAATAATAAAAGCAAGGGTGCTTTCAAGTGCAGATGATGGAATTATATAGATGCATGCTTTCTAGGTATGATAATTACACCATGGACTTAATTATATATCCAAACTTTCTAATTCCTCTTGTATGTCTCATGAATATCTTGAGCAGGTGGCTGTCTCTCAAGGCATAAAATTTATTGTCATGTAGTCCATGGATGTGTGTAATCTTGGCTTCATGTGAGATAAATGTATGTGTACTCATGCACCCATGCTTGAGTACAACTCTGATTTATTTAATTCTTTTCTTAAATTTTAAAGCAATATTTCTCCTTGTCAACTTTGATTGAAGAAAACAAAAGTTCCATTATTGCTTGACAAGATAATAAATTTATGTTTACCAAAGATATATCACCAATGTATGGCTACACAAATCTAATATTAGTAAATTTATAGGCATTAGGCTGATCAAATTTTCATGAGTGGATAATATAAATGATAGTTCAGTTATCATTAATTATGAAGCCACTAAAGCCCTACTTTTGTAAGATTCTCTACTCACCCCTTCCTTTTAAAATCTTAATCAGTGGACTGAAGTTGTAAAGTGAGACGACAACTAGAATAATCTGAAGTATGATCACCTTACAATCATTTTAAATAAAATCATCTTTAGTTGTTGCTGGGCCTACCCAATTGATTGATGAACATTCTTTATTCAGTTGAGTGAACTGTAGTCACAGCTATCTGTGGCTCAGTAACTCAGAAGGGCCTCTTCTTCATTGAGATTGGACCTTACTGAAGTAGGGTATAACAACGCACAGCTTTTGTTGAGAACTGAACTGTAATCAAAATCGAAACTGAACCTTCATAATATGACTATGACCTGTCACACTATTTGAGCACACTTGGGTCTCTCCAAAAATGCTTCAATAACAAAACAAGTTATTTATCAAAAGCACAAGTCCTCACCATTCTCCTTCAAGGTGAACAAAGTTTGAGAGATCCCAGGTCATGGTTATGCCTACAATGAACTAATTGATTATAATGAAGCTTCAACACTACTCGCATATACACAAATAAAATATAGTTATCATCTCATGAGCACCTACCAAAACTCAGGCATTTGATAGCCATGTCTCGTGACCATTGCAACAAGAAATTTAAATTCCTCACTATGAACACCTAAAATGAGATTTATTTTCATCTGTTATGTAATAATAATACAAAGAAATTTATTGGATAGAAGTTCGAATCAGACGAGAAAAATTGTTTATACTAAAGAGTATATCCATCAAACACAACAAATTTAAGTTTGTTTATCCTCGACCAGCCATGATCATGTCAAAAACATCCTCTCAATGATAAGCAGTAAGTTTCAGGATCTTGATCAGACTTCCAAGACCATTTAACTTCAAAGCAGTAAACTATCTAAACAAGTAGCCATGTACGGAAGATAGGGAAACATGTAGTTTTGTTTTGTTAAAACCCTTTTAATGAAAGGCGGCGGGTGACCCGCCATTTATGCTTTAAAAAAAAAAAAGACTAAACAAGTAGCAGAACTAGAGTCCTTTATTGATTATGTGGTTATGGATATGTAAGATATTCTCAGATAAAATGTTCTCAGGTATTTCCAAGAGAGTTGTGTCATAGAGCCGATCCTTAATAGGTAAGGGATGATCACGGATGTTGGCAGTGATGGTGTACTTGCAGCCGGTAGCATTTAGCAAAGCGAGACTGAAACACATCTGCTTGAGTACCCAGAACAAGGAACTCGATCCCAACAAGTTATCTTAATAGAACATCGAATAGCACCATGAAATGTCATACAGATTGCCTGACAAAGGGAGCATGGAAGAGAGCTTTTGCCGCTGTCAGAACAAACAAGTGAAGAGAAACCAGGCAAGTTTTAATCATCGTATTGCAGGTTCTCAAGGAAGGGGCTGAAAATTTGGGCACCGTATTCTCTAAAGGAGTCATCAACATGCATATCTGATAGTTAGAAATATAAAGTTGCTAGAAAAGAATTATAACAAGTTTATTTGGTACAACAACAACAACAACCACAACTAAGTATTTTATCCCAAGTATTTGGGGTAGGCTATATGAACCAAAAAAAGAATCACGTCGGATCGATCACTTTGATATTCCTTCTCCATTCATTTCTATCAAGTAATATCTCCTTATTTAAATATCTAGAATCCATATCATTGCGTATCACCTCCATCCATATTTTCTTCGGTCTTCTCTTCGTTCTTTTAACTTGTCCTACATTGATAAACTCCCCTCTTCAAACTGGTGCACTTGTAGGCCTACGTTGCACATGACCAAACCATCGTAAGTGATTTTCTCGCATCTTCTCATCGATGGAAGCTACACCTATCTTAGAACGAATATCTTCATTTCTCACTCTATCTCTCCTAGTGTTGCCGCACATCCAACGGAGCATGCGCATCTCTTCTACACTTATCTTCTGTGAATGACGTTTTCTTATAACCCAACATTCCGTGCCATATAATAAAGTTGGCCTAATAGCAGTCCTATAAAATTTTCCTTTCAATCTTAACGGAATGTTACGGTCGCATAAAACTCCCATTGCCCTCCTCCATTTCAACCAGCCAGTTTGTATCCTATGATTAAAATCATTATCGATCTCTCCATCATTCTGAATAATAGAACCCAAATATCTAAACTGACTGCTCATTTGTATTTCTTGCCTATTTAGTTTTACAGCATTATAGTTTATGGTCCGTCGTTTACTAAATTTACACTCCATATACTCTGTTTTAGACCTACTAAATATAAAACCTCTAGATTATAATGTATGCCTCCATAACTCTAACTTGGTATTTACCCCTTCTCTTGTCTCATCAATTAAGACAATATAATCAGCAAATAGTATACACCAAGGTATCTCATCCTGAATGGTTTTAGTAAGCTCATCCATCACTATAGCAAATAAGAATGGGCTCAATACAGATTCTTGATGTAATCCAATTGTGATAGAAAAATTACTAGTTAAACCACCACATATTCTGACATTAGCCACTACTCCATCATACATATTCTTAATTATTTCGATATACTTGATAGGAACTCTTTTCTTCATCAGTGTCCACTAAAGTATCTCTCATGGAACTTTATCATAGACTTTCTCTAAGTCAATAAATACTATATGCAAATCTCTATTTCTCTCTAGGAATCGCTCTATAAGTTGACGAAGTAAATGAATAGCTTCTGTCATCAATCGCCCCGGCATAAATCAAAACTGATTCTCCGATATTTTAACAGTTTGTCGCAATCTATATTCAATTATCCTTTCCCAAAACTTCATAGTGTGACACATGAGTTTTATTCCCCGATAGTTAGAACAACTCTGAATGTCGCCCTTATTCTTATACAGAGCTATTAGGATACTTTTCCTTCATTCATTTGGTATTTTCTTAGTTTGTCAAATCTTGTTAAAAAAATCTGTTAGTCACCTCACACCAATCCCTCCTAGATATCTCCATATCTCTATAGGAATCTCATCTGAACCAACAGCTTTTCTTGATTTCATCATCTTCAAAACCTCTTTTACTTCAGACTCTTTGATTCTGCGCATACAACTACGATTCATATCCTCACATTGAATAGTAAGATCTCCCAAATATAAGATTTGGTACACATAACAAATTTAAGATTTACTAAATAAAGAATGACAAATAACAAACTAGGTAGCATGGACGTGTCAGACACGCATCTTGCAGTGTCAACTATCTTTAATATATTTTTTCTTTGTTTGTCACGTGTCGGTGTGTTATATTGTGTCTTATCAATATCAGCATGTCCATATCCATGCAACCTAGATATATATACAAGATATACGTCAAATGGAAAGTTGAACACTTCCGATCTAAGCAACTTATCATAGAAATATGAACATGGATAAATTGGGTGTGCTGCAAAAGGCCATCAAATAAAAAACATTATGCGCTATGACTTGTAGCAGACTAATTAGAAAAGCTATATGTCCTGCAGCACTACTAGCAAGCACACCCTGCAGTGCGGAAGCATCATGCACTGGGTGGCCCTTTTCTTTTTACTACTTGCAAGCACAAAGCTAGTGATACTGCACCGCAACTAAACTGAACGCAGAGAAGGAATACCGCTAACTGCAATACCATTTACAAGATGCAAATATACTTTCAACCAACAAATCGCCCCAAATGTAAGGAGAGATATATAGCCGAATCTGTTGGCATCTATGACCATGACTTGATTTTTTTGAATGGAAACTTTCTGTCATTAGAGAATGGCCAACATATATAGCAGTCATTTGAACATGATCATCCAAGAGAATCCTATATGTGTAGATCTATAGATCCCAGTAGATGTTTCAATGTGATCAAATAAACCCCTATATATAAGTGGAATGACATATAGGCTAATTGGATGGCGTTATGATCCATAATGATCAGACGACGGGCTCTGACAACATGGGATGGCTACCATATACATACAGTCATTTGAATATGATTTTCCCCTAGAACCCTTGTAGAGGTCAAGCCCAGGTTGTTTATACCTCTAGCAGTTGCGTGCCAGCTACATACTGAATCAAGAAGTGAATAGAACCCCAAAATGACTCCACACAAGGTTTGGCTACGCTAGTCCAAGAAAATGTCATGTCTCTGTGCCAGACTCTTCTATGTTGAGATTGGACCCCCAACAGAACTTGAAATTAAAAGCTCCTCAAGTACTGAAGAATAGGGACGAGCCAATTATTGATCCACCCTTTGCAAAATTTTGAATAGAACGGCTCAAAAATTGGCCTGTGATGTTTCTTGGATGGGAAGTTGGCAACTTTTCTGGCCAAACCATACATGGAGAAAATAAATTAGAGAATGCCTTGTTTTTTTTTTTCCATTTTAGGGAGCATGCCATGGTGGTTGCTGTCAGAAAGGGAAATATCAGATTCAGTTACATCCTCCTAAGGAACTATCCATAATCAACCTGTATGTCGAATCACGACCAGATATGTTATATGCTTGTTGATGAAAGTATTTGAATTAAGCAGTGCTCACATTAGCTTCTTTAGTTTAAGATCATCAGCTATTGGCTTGGCTCCAGGAGTGAAGAGGCAATGATCATTATATCCACTCAAAAAGGCACATGTTGGTTGCATCTTGAAGAGATGTAGCTCAAGAAACACACTGCAGTACAAATAGAAATTGCCATATCCATAAAATTTTCTCTTTCAATAGCCATGCAGAACTCAACTCTAAAGATTTTTGTAGTCTATCACTATATGAATATTTTGTAATATCGTACTAACTTGAATAGTTCATTCATCAGTAACTTTTGCTGTGGTTGGATTGATATTGATAACAGCTCGTTCAAGCAAAGTGTACTCAAGTTAACAAATCAAAATCAAGCTTGATGCTAAGCTCAATTAGTTTTATCAAGCAGATGACAGCTTACACTAAGCTTGACTTGCTTATGCTCAACCACAACTACATTTGTGAGTTTGTTATTTATAGAGGCAGGTAGTTGAGTTTAATATGTTAGATATCATATTTATGAAGCTTAGTTGAATATACAAGACTAGATGTATGAGATATGTGCAAGTCATGTAACATTTAGTCGGACACAGTCCACGGAGTTGTTACTAATATGTGAATGCAGCCAGTTGAAATGTGCTGGTTTGGTTTTACAATGCCATCTGCATTAAAAAAAAAAAAAAAAAAAAATCATCTTCTATTCCAATTTGTGAACACAAGCAGAGTAATTAACTTCCTTTTATTTCAAATTTTCTTTCATCTTTAAGTTTTTTTTTTCATTTCTTGTTTCCTTCTTTTCTTTAGCTCATGTATTTTTAAGATGACGATAGGTAAGAGATTCCATATGATCAGCCATTATATCATTGATACATAAATACACATACACACAATACATACACGGACACATTCACGTGTGCATGTACATAGAAATATGCAAGCACAATACTAACATAGAAAATGATCAAGCAAATACCTGAAGTATAAAATGGACAATGTATAACATATTCTCAATTTCGAAGAAAATGAAAGTTTTATGTCTTCTGCAAGAAAGTAATCATTTTAGATGTCTTCTTTTTTCGGAAAAGGTTACACTTTTGAAAATGGCATATGAACTGCAATATAAGCATGATATAAGGTATATTTAGAATCTCGGGTTCCATGACAAGATCCCAGTGAATACATCGAAAAATGAACATACATTCCCTCAGCATAATTATAATTCCTGAAAAAATTTCCCTAAAAAATCAACATTTAACAGAAACCGAAGAGGACCTTTTATATTTGCTAATGTAATGTAACAGAGAATTGAGACAGCATATTCACCCAACTTCGCTGAGAATTGTATGGATAATAGAAAGATGGATACTGAGACCATGTCGGCTTGAAAGGCTCAAGTTGAGCTGGCAGGGGCTGCTCCAAATAGTGCCATTCATTAGCAGTGTTAGGGAGTGCAAGGGTATTGCTACTGTGCCCCGATCCATTGTCCATTGAAGAATGCTCACAGAAAGTTGGATTTTGAGATCAAGCAGGCCTGAGAGGCTCGAGTTGAACTGATTCGGACTTCTCAGAGTTGTGCTATGCATTAAGATTGTTAGGGACTTCGTAGATATTGCTTTCACTCACAACTCCATTACCCATTGACGAATGCTTTATGCAAGCAAGGTAAGAAAGGCAAGAAACTTAAAGCATACATTTTACCCGAATATGCCAAAATATTGTAACAATGAAACAGATATGATTCCATAATAAATATAGAGTTGAACTAATCCAACCAAATCCATGGTGATGATGGTTTCTAATAGAGTTGAAACTGGCGCCGTTACGACGGACCCATTAAAAGCTGGCTGATTATTGCATAAATATTCATGCTATGGTAAGAATAAAGTGCATTATGTTATCTAGATGCTCCAAAGTTTAGGTTATTGGCGTGGAGGATACTAGGGCACTTGAGGATACTTCTTGAACACTCAGATGATACATCGAGTAGTAAAATTATGAGTAGTACCTACGTAAGCAAACAGAGGGGGTGGGGAACTGCTACCGATGTATCCATATACATATTTGCTTTTATGTTCCAAATACGAATTGGACCTGGATATTTGATGGTCATTGATAAAACTATGAACTGTTTAAGTGGAGAATAGATTTGTAATTTGATGTATAAATAAATTGTACAATGACCATTCTTTTATAGGTGAAAAAGATAAATATAAAAGGAAAAAAAATAAAAGAATATATAAATTAATGCTAATTACATAAAATGCTCAATATCATAATCAGCCTAATTAGGAAGATTAGCCAAATATACTAATTTAGAAAGATATCATAATATATACTAATAAATTAGAGGATTTATCAAATATTAGAGATTTGTAAAATATCCTAATTTTGGAAGATATCTTAAATTAGTGAAATATGCTAATATCCCCCTCAAACTCAAGATGGTTTGGAAGACGTAATCTTGAGTTTGGAAACGGGATCATGATGATAACTAGGCGGATGAGACTTGATGTAATACCCTAAATTTCGAGCTACCTGTATTACTCTCTTGAGACCAGTAGTGCCGAAAAAGTCCATCGAAGTCGATTTTGGACACCGAAATAACTTTCGGTTAACATAACTTTAAATCCACAAACCCAAATGACATTCGGTCTTCGCAATTATTAGTTTTGTAATATTTAGGATTTTTGGAGATTTTTCTTACGAAGCTGAAAAATACTCCCAAAATTGTTAATTTAATAAAATAAAAATTATCCTTCTAATTATTTCAGAATTTCAGTTCATTTATTCCGGACATCGAAATGACAAACGGATAATTTTGTAGTGTTCCCCTCATCGAGCACTACGTCCTGCATAAATTTGGTAGCATTTGGAAAACGTTTATCGGAACCGTAAATAATAAAATATTAAATAAATTAGAAATTATTTTAATACTTTCATAATAAATTTCTAATTGCACACCCTCAAAATAATTTTCGTTGTTCTGTCGAATGGAGGGGTTGGTGTGGCTGACAGGAGGATTACGTGGTGAATGGAGGGTTGGTGTGGCAAGCGGGAGGATTTTTAAGTTGTTAAATTACAAATTTACCCTCAAATTATTTCTTCCCTCACCCTTCAGCCTTTTCTCCCTCACTTCTCCTCTGTTTTCTTCTCGGCCAAACCAGCAGCAGAGGAGCAGAGGAAAGAAAAGAGAGAGGAGAAAAAAAAATAGAATAAAATAAAAGAGAAAGAAAAGGAAAAATCAAACCGAATCGAGGATTCGAACCGAATATTCGAGATCAAGCCAAGGCAAGTAATACTACTATTTTTGTTCATTTCGTTATTTTATTTATATTTATTTCTGTTCGTTTCGTTATTTACATTTGTATATGTAAATTATTTTTTTTGAAAATGCTCGATTCATATTTTAGATTATTTATTGACATTAAGAAGTAAAGCAAATTATTAGGTCAATTTTGATATATATATATATATATATATATATATATATATATATATATATTATTACAGTTGTTTATTTTCGGTTTAAAAAAAAATACATACGTGAACTTAGCCATGCAAAATTAGAAAGAAAGAAGAAAGGAAGAAAAAAAAAATAGAAGGAGAGCTGGGCCGAGAAGAGTGAAAAAGGAGAAAAAAAAAAAAAAGAAAGAGAAGAAAAAAAAGGAACTGGGCCTAGCCCAGTCCAGAAGAAAAAAAAAGAAAAGAAAAAGAAAAGAAAAGAAAATAGTGAACTGGGCCTGGCCCGACCCAAAAGAAAATAACGGAAAAAAAAAGAGAGAGAGATCATGGGCTTGGGCTGCAGAAAAAATAAAATAAAATAAAAGAAATAAAACTGGGTTTGATGGATTTGGGCTAGGAAAGAAAAAAGAAAATAATAATAATAATAATAACAGTGGGTCCGGCCTAGTCTTGTAAAATAAAAATAAAATAGAAGGAAGGAATGGGTTTGGACTAGGAAAGAAAAAGACATAAAAATAATAATAACAGTAGGCTTGGTCTTGGTTTGGATTAATTGGACTTAATTGATAAATTAATAATAGTAATAAATTAGATTTTAATTAAAAAAGAAATGTATATTAAAATATATGAATTAGCCTAGAAATATAATAAATGCATACATTGGGTTATTGGTTGGCATTAAGAATAAAACCAGATTATAAATAATTTTAATGAGATGCATTATATAATTATGCACAAATATATCATGTGTTAATTTATCATGTTACAAGTCGTGTGATTTAATATTACATGTCACGTGCTTTGATATTACAAGTCATGTGTTTTAATATTACAGATCATGTGTTATGATACTACATGTCATGTACAGTCCTGAAAATGCAAGCATGTTATCATGAATTGAAAAATAATTAAAGAAGGATTATAAAATTTTCATGTGCATAATTCATTATGAACACGGGGATGGGAGAAACTATATGATGGATAAGAGCCTTGCCGTATAAGAATTAATTATATTGTTAGGGCCGGGATTCTATTACTGCAGCGGTATGGGTGATTACTGGACCACCAATTGATATCTACCCAGAGTGGTAAGTCCGTCACTGTAATACAGTACAGAACGTGGTTGAGTACCTAGCGGCATGTCATGGTTCAGCGCCATGAATATTGGGGCCGGGTCCCGGGCATGCACGAGCACTTATACGACAATGGAGAATAGCGCTATCTTATCCATTAATACAGTTTCTATAATTAAATTGGATGATGACTGAGAACAATAGAATATATGATTAAATAGATAGAGTAGTTATTGCCATGTTTATTTATATATGCATTTATTTATGCTTGCCTTCATGTTAATTTATATGTTGCCTTCATGTTAATTTATATGCACACAAATAACAATGACATAAACATGCTCATACACACTGATATTCCTGTACTATGATAGTACACAAATTCTCTTTTTAAATGTATTACTTGCCAGGTTTAATCCCCTGGGTTTTGAACCCAGATTTGGAACGTGAAGAAGGGGATCCAGCCCCAGTTGAAGACCTGCACTTCGTTGGACAGATCAAGTGACAATAGGCTAGCGAAGTACCCCTGGAGAACTTTTGTATATTTTGTTTATATTTCCTTTTGTCTGGGCATTGCTTTTCTCTTCGACTCTTTTGTGTTCATATTTAAAGCAGTGTGCTATTTTATGTAATGAACTCTTTGTATAAAGAAATCATTTCAGTTTCAGACATGTTATTTATTCATCTGATTGTGGCAGTAGTTACGGTTATTCCAAGATCCTGTGACTGTTGGGTTGTCTTGTGCAAGTAACAAGTAACGTCCTCTGTTTTGAGAAGCAGCTAAAAAACGGGGCGTTACACTTGATAAAGATATCGACGAGCTGATTAGTCGACAAAACCGAGAGAAGACGAAGAGTGCTTGTTCGTAAGTGATGATACACAAAATGGCAATCGATCTTAATGTGCTAGGTGCACTCATGAAAATAATTGTCACAATAAATAGGAGTACTAGAGTTCTAACACACACTCATATTCTAGAGAAGCCAATAAATCCAAAGAAGCTCAAAAGTAGTACTAGATATTCGATTTCAATATTAGAGTGAGCAAAAACAGTCCGCTTCTTACTCCGCCAAGAAATGAGAAAGTCACCTAGTAAAAAGAGAAAGTCAGTGGTGAATCGTCGATTGGTAGGGTCACCTGCCTAATTAGCAGAGTAAACCTACAGTTGCAATGATGAGTGAGATGAAAAATAAAGCTCATGGAATAAGGTTCCCTTCACATAATGCAGGATGCAAAGAACATAGCATAGTGAATAGAGCGTAGAGCAGTCATAAACTGGCAACAAGATGCACGGCATAGGTAATATCTGGCCTGGTAATAGTGAGGTAGATGAGACTCCAAACAAGTTGTCCATAAAGGGTAGTATCGAAAAGGAGCTTGCCATAGTAGCATGAAATTTAACGTTAGACTCAAGAGGGCTATCAATTATCTTACAATCAGTCAAGTCAGAACGAGAAAGAAGGTTAGAGAAATACTTGACCTAACTTAAATAGTAGTCATCAAATATAGAAGTAACTTCCAGACCTAAAAAATAACTAAGAGAGCCAAGATCTTTTATCTCAAAATGCTGACACAAAAACTGATTAAACTCGATAATACTAGAAGCGTCATCACGAGTAATAATCATATCATCGATATAAAAGAGTAAAATAGTGATACCAACATCAGTATGACGAATAAACAGAGCAAAGTCACATGGGCTGGTGGCAAAAACCAAGTTGGCCAATAGTGGAAATGAACTAGGCAAACCAAGCATGCGGAGCTTCGCTTGAGCCCATACAAGGCACGCTTAAGATGACAAAACTTATCAGGAGGATGAAGATACCTTTGAGGAGACTGCATATAAACCTCCTCAGCTAGATCACCATGAAAGAAGGCATCATTCACATCCATCTAAAATAAAGGTCACTAGCAAGCAGAGGTCATAGTCAAGAGAGAATGCACAGATGTAATGCGAGCAACTGGAGAAAATATCTTCTCATAGTCAATGCCAAACTCCTGAGTATAGCTCTTGGCCATAAGACGAATTTTATACTGCATTGAATACCCATCAGAATTGGTTTTGATCATGTAAACCCATTTATTGCCAATAATAGCCTTGTTAGGAGGCTAATCAACCAAATCCTATGTATGAGTATTGTGAAGAGCATCCAGTTCTTCGGACATACTTGCTGCCAAAGAGGGCTAGAACTAGCCTCCGATAAGTGCGAGGCTCGTGAAGAGTGGTAAGAGTATGAAAATAGTGATAATCAGTAAGATGGGTAGGGAGAGTTCTTACCCTAGAGATACGATGAACATTCAAATTGGTAAAATACTCAAGGACATCAGATGTAATGGATGGGCCAACAAAAGATATAGACTAAGAGGAGTCAGATGCAATAGTAGGGTCAACGAACAATCCAGAATCATCAAAAATTGACGTTGAGTGATTGCCTGATGAGCTTTCAGTACCTGTATCAGAAAGAAAGTCTAGGAAAAAATCAAGTGCAGAGTTAGTAAAAATAAGGCTAGGAGATATGAGAGATACTGGTAAAAATTTTGTGTTCCCAAAACTGAATATGCCGGAAGATACGAAGACATTTGATGATAGAATCACAACACCAATAACCCTTATGTTCAATGCTATAACCAAGAAAATAATAGAGATGAGAACGTGGCTCAAGTTTGGTACGCTTATGAGGTTGGGGAGTAAGACAAAACAAGTACAGCCAAAAACCTTCAGAAGAGATTAGTTGGGCATCGTAGATGAGCTCATATGGAGAGTGATTTGAGAGAGTAGGAGATGAGACCCGATTAATTGTGTAAACTGCTGTAAGAGCAGCTTCACTCCAAAAAGATACAGAAAGCGAGGCTGAAATAAGTAAAAAGCGGATTGTATTAAGGATGTGACGATACTTACGCTCAACATGACCATTCGGTTGCGAAGTGTAAGTGCATGAATGATGAGGTAAAGTTCTTTCGTGTGTGAGTCCGGTAAGAATGGAAGAAGATGTATACTCCATGACATTATTAGAATGAAAGATTTTAATGGTCCGATTAAACTAAGTTTTTTTATCATTTGCTTAAATTTACAAAAACACTAAGTAACTTAGAACGATCATGTAAGAGATAAAACTAAGTGTATCATGAATAATAATCAACAAATATAATACAATAATGGGATTCTCCATTAGTAGAAACAGGAGCAGGGCCCCAAATATATGAATGAATTAGATCAAAAGATGCAGAAAACAAAAAAAATACTTTCATTTAAAGGTAAAGCTGTATATTTTCCTAACTGATATGAAAGACAATCAAATGATTCAAATTTGACTTTTTCTAAGTAACCACTTGATGCTAAATATTGAACACGTGGTAAGGAAGTATGATCAAGGCGAGAATACTAAATGCTTGAGCAAACAGATGCTGCAATGGGTTGAGCAGTACCAGAATTTAGAAGATGCAAGAAGGAAAGCTCAAAAAGGCAGCCAACTTTACGCCCAATCTCAATTAACTAGTCCGTCTATTGATCCTGCACGTCACACATTTAGTAAAGAAAATTAAAATAAGGCCAAGTTCGACAAGCTGGCCAATAGAGAGAAGATTTAAAACTAAATCAGGAACAACATATATATCAAATACAGAGAGAGCAGAAGTAGAGACAAGACCAATATGACTAACAGACATATGCGAACCATTAGTGGTCGTAGCAAAATTTTTGCTTCCTTCCATTGAATATAACTTAGATTACAATAAAAGTGAACAAGAAAATAACAAACGAGAGGATTTATAATTATTGCTTTTTTTTTACAAAATAAAAGTGGGTTCTCGTAGCGATGGGATCTATTGAATAGATTTTTTGGACGATCTGACGTCCATGATCTTCTTCCTTGATGAAGATGACGGCCGACTTGATCTTTCTTTGCTGATTTTGATTCATTAAAGACTCTCACGCATAACTTGAACTCTTTTTATGCTCGAAAAAGATCGCTAAAGGCTTCCTTAAGAGGGTATTGATAGCCTTAGGCCAATATGAGAGTTTCTATTTAAATAGAATTTGTATTCATCAAGAATTCTAATCAAATATCTTAGTCTTGATTTAAATATCTGGATTTAGAATTCTGATTGGACTCAATTTGGGTATTGGATAAACCAAAATCTCAATCATAATTAATTTAGGATTCTGGTTATTTGCTTACGTGGAGCTAGAAAACCAGAATGCGGAGCTATTGATTAGCTCTGCGTTGTACTCAAACGCGAGGCTAAATAGCCAAAACGCAGAGCTACAGAGTTAGTTCCACATCTGTATGGTAGTTCCGCATTCTGTATGGAAAATTCTTTTTATTTAGAAATTTTCACTACCAAAATAACCCCTTCCAAAGTTTTCAAAATGACTTAGAATTTAGCAAATTTTGAAATACTTTAGATCTTCAAACTAGAACGCGGACCAAGTAATTATTGCATTTTGTATGTTTATGCGAAGCTAATAGCCCCACGTTTTGCTTAGTAACTGCTTTGATTATCGCATAGAATACCAAGGGGCAGGTTTTTTCATTTAAATAGAGTTTTAACTCTTCTTTTTCTTTACTTTATTCGAAGGAATTCAAGAACTTCAGAGCTCAGGCGATCAGGCAACCCGAGCTATTTCGATCGGATTTTCGTCGATTTTTCACGTTTTTCTCCAATTTCTTCCATAGCAATGGCACCCAAGAAGAGCTCTTCTTCTCGCGCCTCTTCTCTGCCGACAGTAGGCGCTAGCAGCGGCGGCAGTGGCCGCAACAGCGGCCACAGCGGCGGAGCAGTCTTCGCTGCACCAATCAGAGGTAAAATCCTCTACTCTTGGCTTTTGTTGGGATGATCTTAGAGTAATTTGGCTTGGCCAATCACTTCTTTCACCGGCGAAATCGCCATACTCCGGCCGAATGGTTTGGAGAAGAAGAGGCATCTAGTCTTCTTCTATGCGAAACTATCGCGTTATCTTCACGTTTTGTATGCGAACTTATTTTTGTTAACTGTTGCGTTTCTACATGAGGTTATAGATTTAACTTCACATTTGTGAACGCAAAGCTATTCCCTTAGCTTCGCATTTTTTATCTGAATGCGAAGTTATGCCCTTAGCTTCGCGTTTTTGCTTATTAGCTTCGCGTTTTAAGAAAATGCGAAGCTATTTTTAGCTTTGCGAAGCTA
The DNA here is from genome assembly GCA_036321105.1 of Dracaena cambodiana. Lineage (NCBI taxonomy): Eukaryota > Viridiplantae > Streptophyta > Magnoliopsida > Asparagales > Asparagaceae > Dracaena > Dracaena cambodiana. The sequence continues at coordinate 32,534,914 of JAYEPQ010000014.1, forward strand.
TTTTTAGCTCCGCGTTTTTTACACTTAGGAGATTTTCTGGATTTTCAAAAAAAAATTCTAACTTTGATTCTTCTTTTGTAGTGGGCTATTCAGTGGATCCTCTTTCCCATTGGCATCACTTCGGGTTTGCTGGGGGTGCAGACATACCAACCAAGTTTCGCTTTACGACCGATCTCCCTGCCTACAAACCAAGTGTAAGGGAGCGCAGGGAAAAGTTGATCAGATACAACGCCGCTACTGCAAGGGAGATCATCACTGATGCTCCCTTCGAGGCAACTAATCAAGAAGCGTTGGAGAAACCCGCATTCCTCTTCGGAGACGCAATGGGGCACTCGGATGAGATCTTATTTGAAGAGGAAAGCAAATGCCTTTACCAATCTGGCGACTCGCTGATGTTTCTATCTAATATGGAACGCAGCTACCCTTTGGTATATCTTCAGAGGTTGGCCATGCGTCGTGAGTTAGAGTGGGGACTAACTCAAGAATATGACTATGTTTCTACGGGCAAATTTGGCGCACATGGGGCTTATCAAGACAGTCCCACAGATGCGTTACTGGGTTGCTTCCAGATAGAATCACAAAGGAGCACCCAGTGGGGGAGATTCCAACTTGTGCACGAACCTTCCTAAGCGAGTTCATCGCTAAGGGTGGCCAATATCCAGCCAACGACTTAAGAGTGTCTGGCTGGGTTTACTCCTCAAGCAACATGTGGTGGGCTCGCCTTGTCCAACATATGGTGAACTCTCATGAGCAAATTCTGAAGGAGATTGGCTTATTCAAGGCCATTAGAAATGTTCAGTTTGGGCTATCTCAGAGCTCCTATCATCTCTTTAGCCTCCTAGCGATGTACAACCCCGAGACCGACACTTCTTTCATACCAATAGGTGAGCTGGGGCTTGCTTTTCACGAAGTGTATGAAGTCTCGGGCTTGTCGATGGGTAAAGTTTCCTATGAAGAATACATCCCCACCAATGAAGAGCTGAACATACTGAAGGCGAATGATGAGCGCATCTATGAAACTTATTAGGAGATGATATACCGCTATCACTTCTGTGCCGACATGGCATGTATACGTAACCAAGGTATCAGCCACAAGAAGTGGGCCGATTATCTTTTTGCAAATTTAAACTCAAAGGAGTGTTTCTGTGGCCACAAGCCTATCGATGTTAAAGAGATTGATCGTCGTATAGCTAAGACAAGTGTTGTATTCTATACAACTAAGTCAAATGAAGGTGGATTCAGTCCCGGCACCATCTTCAAGAGCTTCCACTACAGGCTCAGTTCCTAGTGTCCAACAGAGACCTAATCGTTGGGTTTTTGATGCTATAATTAAAGAGATGTGTCATTCCGTCATTGCCAAAAGATACTATTGCAATGAACGTGGTCTATCCAGCAGTTCTACTGGCATACGGACGACCATTCGGACTCCTCTCTGCCATGGTTAGCAATCTTCAGAGTGGGCTACGAGTACTCTGTAATGGCTTCATCCCCACCGACAAGGGCAAGGGAAAGGCTTAAGGCAAGTCAAAAGAAACTGCCACGGTAAAGACGCCGAACCCTAGGGTAGAGATGCCCTATACATATTTAACGACGTGGCTTGTCATGCATTGCCCCTTTGTAATGAGCATAGCAGAATACTCCCTGGCTGACAAGCCATTCCTCGTGGAGCTGTACGAATGCTCCTCTTGGAAGAGCCACTACATGTCGATAATTCGGAAGACGCTCCATCATCATCAGAACTATAAGATCTTCCGATGCTTCCCCGATTTCCCCGGTAGAGAATACAGGTCAAAATTTAGGAATGCTCGTGGCCTAGATAACTATTCAAGCTTATCTTCAGGAGTCTTCTGGTGGTTATTAACTATCCATCCCAGGCACCTGGTGTATAGGCAAGATACAATGTGTTATATTGAGCTATACACCCCGAGCCGTTTTGCTCGCCAGTTCGGGTACGCACAACTTTACGTGGGTAACCCGAACAAAAAGTTGGCATATGAAGGGAGTTTGTATGAGGGAGCCCGAGATTGGTTTCACTTTGTAACTGGTAGAACTGGAGCTGAATTTATATTGCCCCAGCCAGAGCTGAGCATGGTATTAAGCTTCTGCACATGGTACAACATCGCCAATGCTGATGTACCTAACTTCTTTATCAACCACAGCTGCTGTAAGGAGATAGAGGCCTTCTACTCTTGCCGAAAAGGTCAAAAAGAGTTAGAGTAAAAGGAATGGATGAATTTCTTGGTATGGCAGCCGATCCATCTGATGCAAGCGACTCTGATGGTGACGATGATGGTGGTGATGACGATGCTGATGTTGGATGCGCTCCCCAACCTGTCATCACTCATTCCCGAAGCCCAGCCGTTAAGCGCTGTGGGTCCATGAGAGATGAACCAGCTCGAAAGAAGAAGCTGGCCGGGGAAACGTTAGTAATCCCTGAAGAAGTATCGGTCCAATTTGCCACGGACCTGCTTGCTTCGACTTTACCATCAGTGGAGGAGAGCAGGCCCGTAGAAGCCCCTAGTGCCACCGAAGCTCCGGTTCTGCCAACCACAGAATCTGCTGAACACACTACGACGCAGCCTATAGGTAGCGGGATGGGTGTGCTCCTAAAGACGGCCACAGCTCCTCCTTCAAGTCCAACCACAGGATTTGTATGCACTGGTATGGTTCTACACTTTTAATTTTTATATTCTACTCTTATTCTTTTTTCTTCATATATGTGATACTCCCTATTTGCTTCCTGAGATCCAGGTAGTCAGTTTCACTCGTCTATGCACTCAACTACCAGGGTGGAGTCCGAGAAGCTGGTCAACTACTCTGGCACTACAGGCTCGGTGGGAGGACTAGGTAGTTCTGCAGACGGATTCGATGCAGACTAATTCACACCAGCTTCACATTCTGTTCCTTCATCAACTCCCCCGATTGACGAATAAGAAAGTGAGAATAGGACAGACGTTGTCACTGCCATGCCAAGAGTGGCTTCTCCATCTCCGAGCCTACCGTCACCGACACCGGCAGTCTGTTCCGAGGACACTTTTCCTATTGTCGTCGGTGTGCCCTCTACGTGCCCTCTACTCCTCAGCCAACGATATTAACGCCATCGACAATTGTGGCTGTTGAGACACCCGTGGCCTGATGAGTGACATATATTGCATATTTATAGCCTTCATATTACTTATTTTTGTATATAAATAATGGTACACGGGTATTGTTAGTATGTTTTTCTGGAATTTTATTCGTACAAGGAGATGGTATGAAATCACAGTTAGAGTAGGAAATCAAAGTTCGAAAAGTTTCTAAAGTGGGCGAGACTACGAGATTACGATTCTACAGAGACTCAAAGTCGAATACAGTCAGAAAAATTAAACGTACAAGACAAGAGTTTCACGTGGAAAAGATTTCAAGAATGTTTCAAATATTTTAGCTGCCAATTGGCGGTTTTCCCCGCTAAATGACGACCCAAAGTGGGCCCCAATATCTGAATTTTCTCCGTGGCTTCTTTGTAATCTTATAGTTTTACAATTGTATTAGAATTGGATTTGGATTTTCGAAACCTATATATTGGCCGTATCCTTGTATTCTAGGGGAATCCTGTAAGTTTTGTACTTATTTTTAATTTAATAAAATTAGAGTTTTGCTGAAGGTGTGGCGGCCACAATACCGTGCTTCAGAAGTAAGCCATTGTTTTTAATTCTTTATTTGCTTTTAGATAGAGTTAACTGCTTTCTAGTATAGATTTTATTGTGTTCATGAATAAAAAAATGATTTTGCTTATTAGAAATATGGATAGCTAATTTTCTAGCTCTAGGATGTAGATGAAATTAGTTTAATAGATCTAATATGGATTTATCTCATCTTCTTTCTAAAAAAAAATAAAGTTATGATGTTTTTATAAATAAATAAAAGATAGAGTTCTCAAATCATAATTCTTTGATAGATTATGCTTAATTAATATTTTGATAATCTATACTTAGACGAAGTTTGGAATTCTTATTCTTTGTTTGTTTTTAGAATTATCAATAATGATTTTATTATAAATAAATTGAATTGAGTAAACTTGTAAATATAAATTCTTTGATAAGTTATACTTAAGTTCGATCTTTTGATAGCCTATGCTTAGATTAGGGTTTGAAGTTTATTTATTTTCTTTTGTTTATAAGATTTTCTACTCGATATGTTTTATTTTTAAGAAAAGTGTTATCTTCGATAATGTATACTTGCACATCACTTGATAGGTCATACTTAGGGGCACTTGATTAAAATCAAATTAAAAAGTCACATTTTTAATATGTTATTTAAACCGTGCATAATTAAAAAGATAGGAAGAAAGAGATAATTTATTATTAAACTATTATTCTAATGGATTCGAAATCCTAGGCTAATCTTTAGAATTTAAAACTCATCCTTCCAACTTAGAATCTTTGTTAATCCACTAGAACTAAAGAAATAGTGAGAATCGCAAAATACCTGAGATCTCTCTAGGACGACCTGTATAGCGCTACAACCGATACTGTGCACTTGTAGTTTATTATATCAAGTTTTTGGCGCCGTTGCCGGGGATCGACGGTATTTTTCTTACTTTTTCTGAAGTTTTACGGGTTAACAGTGTGTGTTGAGTGTGCAGGGACTATAAAATGTAGATACAGGAAGACAAAAATGATCAAAGAAGCCTCAGATCTGCGCATCAGAAACCATAGCGTCAAACTCTCTGGTTTGGCCGCTATTTAGCGGCCACCGCTATTTAGCAGCCTTAGTGGTAACTTCTGAGCCCTAATTTTCTCCAGTTTTGTATTTTGGTTCCGTAGTTTTCTAAAAAAATCCAAAAAAAATTAGGAACAGTAGGAATTACATTTTTATTTGATCATATCTCTTCCACCGTTTTATCTCCACCACACCCCATTTCTTGCATTAATTTAGGAAATTTACACATACACTCACGGCCGTTGGTTCATGCCACATTGGACCCGTGATCAATTTGGTGGACTAGTGAGATCGGATTTGTTCATGGGTGATAAGATGAACCAACCGATCCCGATCATTCAGAATCGATGTTACCCGTTGCGTACATCATTACCATCATGCATCAAACTTCCACACGCAGCGGGTAATCACTATGAATTGAAGCCGCAGTACATTATTATGCTTCTTAAATTCATTGATTCTGATTCAGAAGATGCATATCTCTTTATCAGTGAATTTCAGGAAGTATGCATAATGATAAAACTGCAACACTTATCGAAAGATGCAATTAAGCTTCGCGTCATCCCCTTTGCACTTAAGGATAATATCAAAAAGTGGTTGTACAGTATGCCTACTGATTCAATCACTACTTGGGATGAATTCGTTACAGTGTTTCTTAAGAAGTATTATCCCATGCATAAGACTACAAGAATATGAAATCAAATTAATCAATTCCGTCAAGTGCCGGGAGAACCCTTTTAGAAATATTTGGAACGGTTCAAGGACTTATTAGCTGAGTGCCCCCACCTTGCGATAGAAAAGTGGCGGTTATGTCAAATCGTATACAAAGGACTCGATTACACATCCAAAACTCTTCTTGAGTCCATGTGTCAGGGGGAGTTCATGAGAAAGAATGAGGATGAAGCATGAGACTTTCTTGAGAATCTATCGTGGAAGACTATGTAGTGGGAGAGTCCCACTGAGAAGCCCAGTGCATCAACTTCTGTACATAAGGGTGGGATCCATAGTGTCGACAGCTCTATAGCTGTCGAAGCTAAGATTGCAGCCCTTATGAGGAGAATTGAGGCATTGGAGACTCCTAGTGCTCCACCGGTGGGTCAGGTAAATCAAATTCAAGTTTCCACATGCTTTAATTGCGGACTCCGAATCATATTATGGAGGAGTGTCCATTATTAACAATCTCATGGGTCCCACACTTGAACAGGCCAACGCCTTGTATCAACAACCCATGAACAATCCTTACGCTCCTACATATAATCCTGGCTGGAGAAACCATCTAAATCTATCATGGGGTCAAGGGCAATATCAGGTGGCCCCTAATCCTAACATGCAACGTCCAGCCAATGGTCAGTTTTCAAGACCAAATATGGGTGCTTATCAACACCCAAATGCATCAAATTATAGGAAGAACCAGAATAGACTACCTGCACAAAACCACTCACATCAACAACAGGGGTCTAATAATGAAGAAGGAAAGCAACTTCAGTCACTTGAGAAGCACGTTCAAAATCTTCTCAAGTTTCATTCCAAATTTGACACGCATATGTCCAATCTTGACACGTACATGAAAAATCTTATGAAAGTGTCAACTGATTTTATTCAAAGTATAGGTCAGCAACTGCTCGTGAACTCTCAATCTATTAAGAATGTGGAGCAGCAGGTTGGACAATTAACGAGTCAAATGAGTAAACATGGCCAGGGAACCTTTCCAAGTCAACCCATAACAAACCCCAATGCCAGTTCCTCAAACTTTAATCAGTCGCATATCCACCAATGCAATGCTATTCACACGCTCAGATCTGGAAAGCAAGTGGACAATAATATAGCCATGCCCCTTGATCCCACTCCTACTATCTCATAGGCTACATCATCTCTTTCATCCCTTTCTCCACGACCATCTCCATCACCTCCATCATCGTCACATGATCATTTGGAAGAATCTGTTCCTAAGCCGAAAGCATCATATCCCAATCGGCTTAGGAAGTCTTCACGGCAAGTAAAAAAGATTCTTAAAATATTTTAGCAGGTGAAGATTAATATTCCACTGCTTGATATTATACAACAGGTTCCTATTTATGCTAAGTTCCTCAAGGATTTGTGTTCTAAGAAATGAGTAAGAAACGTTTCTGAGAAAGTTTTTTTCTGTAAATATATCACATATTCTCTCTAACTCCTTACCTATCAAGTACAAAGATTCAGGTTCCCCTACAATCTCATGCACCATTGGGAACACTACATTTGATATGGCGTTGCTTGATTTAGGAGTAAGTGTCAACTTGCTTCCTTACACTGTTTATCAGCAACTGGAGTTAGGAAAACTTCAACCTACCAAGATCACATTACAGCTACCTGATCGTTCGATCAAAAAACCACTTGGTATGGTTAAAGATGTGCTCATTAAGGTCGGCGAGTTTATCTTTCCTATATACTTCATTGTCTTAGAAACTAAGCCGATCTCTAATCCACGGAATCAAATTTTCGTTATCCTGGGTTGACCATTCCTTGCAATATCAAATGCATTAATTGATTGTAGGAGTGGCCTTATGAAGTAATCGTTTAGGAATATGACTGTGGTATTGAACATATTTAATATGGATGAGCACGCAACGAGCTCTCTCATTGAGATCAACATGATTCATAATTTACACTCTCATTCGATCTCTTGCACTAATGATGAACCATCATTTGAGCAATTGGTCAAAGATGAGCTCATATTATTAGATGAATTAGCACATACCGATTCTATATATGATGATACTTGTGCAAATATGCCATTAATTTATGAGCAAAGTTTTAAGGATTTATTTGCATAGGAGCTCGCATTACTTCGTGAGTTAGAAGAGCCACCACCACATTCATTCGAGCCTATAGCACTCTTCTCACCTCACGATATTTCTACATGTATGTTTATTACTAACGATGATTGGAAGGTTTATAATAAGGAATTTTTTAACCCAATTGTTAATGCTTATATATGGACAAAAAAAAGCGAGGGCGGCATAAGCTACAGACAGGCAATTTCGTGACTTGTACGAGATTGATGAGATATAATAATGACCCACTTCATGTTTAAAACGCACACATTATGAAACTGGAAAGCAATCGAGAGGTCGTAACCGCTTTCCATGCGTTAATAGGGTGATGATATTGAAATCGTAACTTTTACGACTCTCATTATTTGTATAGTATTTGCGTAATAGTTTTCATATTTATTTCACTACACTTGGTTTGTGTATGAGGACATACACGAGTTTAGGTGTTGGGGAGTGGGATATGATATTTTCTTAAGATTTTAGTTTTTTTTAGAGTTTTAATTTTATTTTTTTGATTTTTGGGTTTCTTTATTTTACACATTGGATAGTTTTTAGGGTAATTAACTGAAAAAAATTAAAAAAACTAAAAAAAAACTAAAAAAATAAATTTAACAACAAATTTATGTATTCTTATCAATAAATCAATCTAATTACAGATAAAGGAACAAATTTATATTTGAAATTGTATAGAAGAGTAGATTGGACGATACACTTTGAATTTTATAAAAATGATTAAAATCAAAAAAATAAATACTGCTAGTAGAAGTTTTGAAGCAAGTATACATCTATTTTTCACTTCACAATAGTTTATTAGGTTAAGGATAAAGATGATAACGATTGAGTAAGTCTTTTCTCTCTAAACAAAGAAAAAAAGTGAGAATAAAATAATGGGGTGAGCCTGATATTAAGACAATAGTCTCGAGAGTGATAAAATAATAGGCTACGCCTGGTATTAAGGCAATAGTCTCAAAGTGTAAAAAGATATGATCCAAGTAATCAGGTACTTTGCACCTAAGTAAGCGTGAATATTCGCATAAAAGGTAAAATATTCTAAAAAAAGAAATGAAAAAGAAAAGAGTATGAACCGAGTAATTGGGTACGTTGTGCCTAGTGATTATTCGCATGAAAGGAGAAATATTCTTAAAAAAAGAAAAAAACGAAAACAAAGAAGAAAAAAATTGTTATGAAAGAGGAGATGAAAAAAATTGTTATGAAAGATGAGATGAATCATGATTTAGAGTTGGAGTTTAAAACCGAAGTAGACTATCACACGTGCACGTAGATGTATAGGAGTCAATGGATTATCTGTTAGTGGGTATTGAAAGATAGGATTTAAATTTTTTATTAAAATGATAAGTGTATTTGATATGACGCTCGATTTGAAAATTGATAATCTAAATGTGTTCTTGAGTTTGTATATTAGTGAATTTAATTGATGAAAATAAAAAAAAAAGATTTTTCTTTCTTCATATAAAATTTTTATTTTCCTTGATTTTTTGTTATCCTTATTTTTCTTTTCTTTATTCCTTAATCTATTTTCTTCATTAATTTTGTGGGTATATTCACTGCAAACCCTCACGAGACACAACTCTTCCACTAGGGTAACCTAGGGGTTTAAAGATTTGTTGTACATACTAAGTGCAATCGTGACTCCTGCGAAAGTGAGTTAGGATTTTTATTTTTCTATTTAGGTTAGGTTTTGCTCGAGGACTAGCAAAGATAGGTGTGGGGGTGTGATGAGTGCCATATATTGTATATTTATAACTTTCATATTACCTATTTTAGTATATAAATAATACTACTAGGTATTATTAGTGTGTTTTTCAAGAATTTTATTCGTACAAGGAGATGGCATAAAATCAGGGTTTGAGTAGGAAATCAAAATCCGAAAAGTTTCTAAAGTGGGCGAGACTACGAGACTACGATGCTGCAGATACTCAAAGTCAAATATAGTCAGGAAAATTAAACGTACAAGACAAGTGTTTCACATGGAAAAGATTTCAAGAATGTTTCAAATAATTTAGCCGCCAATTGGCGGTTCTCCCCGCTAAATGCGGCCCAAAGTGGGCCCAAATATCTAAATTTTCTCTCATGACTTCGTTGTAATCTTGTAGTTTCACAATTGTATTAGAATTGGGTTTGGATTTCTGAAGCCTATATATTGGCTGTATCCTTATATTCTAGGGGAATCCTATAAGTTTTGTACTCATTTTTAATTTAATAAAATTAGGGTTTTGCTAAAGGGATGGTGGCCACAATACCGTGCTCCAGAGATAAGTCATTACTTTTAATTCTTTATTTGCGTTTTAGATAGAGTTAACTGCTTTCTAGTATAGATTTATTCGCTTTCTATATTAGATTTTATTGTGTTCATGAATAAAATTCAATTATGCTTATTAGAAATATGGATAGCTAATTTTCTTTAGCCATAGGATGTAGATGAAGTTAGTTTAATAGATCTAATATGAATTTATCTCATCTTCTTTCTAAAAAGAAATAAAATTATGATTTTTCTATAAATAAATAAAAGATAGAGTTCTCAAATCATAATTCTTTGATAGATTATACTTAATTAATATTTTGATAATCTATGCTTAGATGAAGTTTAGAATTCTTATTCTTTATTTGTTTTTAGAATTATCAATAAAGATTTTATTATAAATAAATTGAATTGAGTAAGCTTGTAAATCTAAATTCTTTGATAGGTTATACTTATGTTCGGTTTTTTGATAGCCTATACTTAGATTAGGGTTTGAAGTTTATTTATTTACTTTTGTTTATAAGATTTTCTGCTCGATATGATTTGTTTTTAAAAAAAATGTTATCTTTGGTGGTCTGTACTTGCACATCACTTGATAGGTCATACTTACGGGGTACTTGATTAAAATCAAATTAAAAAGATCACCTTTTTAATATGTTACTTAACCATGCATAATTAAGAAGATAGGAAGAAAGAGATAATTTATTATTAGGCTGTTATTCTAATAGATTCAAAATCCTAGGCTAATCTCTAGAATTTAAAACTCATCCTTCCAACTTAGAATTCTTTGTTAATCCACTAGAACTAAAGAAATAGTAAGAATCACAAAATACCTGAGATTTCTGTGGGATGACCTGTATAGCGCTACAACCGACACTGTTTATCACATCAAGTTTTTGGCGCCGTTGCCGGAGATCGACGGTATTTTTTTTATTTTTTCTAACGTTTTACGGGTTAACAGTGTGTGTTGAGTGTGCAGGGACCATAAAGTACAGATACAACAAGACAAAAAGGATCGAAAAAGTCTCAGATCTACGCTTCAAAAACTAAAGAGTCAAACTTTCTGGTTTGACTGCTATTCAGTGGCCAAAACCACTATCTAGCGGCCCTAGTGGTAACTTCTGAGCCCTAATTTTCCCCAGTTCTGTATTTTGATTCCCTGGTTTTCTACAAAAATCCCAAAAAAATATTTAGGAACAGTATGAATCACATTTTTATTTGATCATATCTCTTCCACCGTTTTATCTCCACTACACCCCACTTCTTGTATCAGTTTAAGAAATTCACGCATACACTCACGGTCGTTGGTTCATGCCACATTGGACTCGTGATCAATTTGGTTGACTAGTGAGAACAGATTTGTTCATGGGTGGCAAGATTGACGAATTAGGGAGTGATGAGAGGACATACGTTGTCGCTATCATGCCAAGAGTGGCTTCTCCATTCCGAGCCTACCGTCGTCGACACCGGCAGTCTGTTCTGAGGACACTTTCTCTGTTGTCGTCGGCGTGCCCTCTACTCCTCAGCCAGCGATATTAATGCCATCGACAATTGGGGCTTTTGAGACTCCTGTGGCCCCTCCTGCTCCAACTCGCCTGTCAACAGGGGATGAAGACAATTTAAAGTTTTTGTTTGAGGTCACTTCTGCTACAAGAGGAGCTTCAGGCGGAGACACCCCATCATTTACCCCTATTGGCGGAGTTGCTCGACTTGCTAGTACCGACGATACTTCACCTCGGATTTCCAGTTCTGCCAAGTCCTTATTGGCTTTACTGGCCTCGCATGTCATGAGTCTGGTACAAGGGCGAGCTTCTTCTTCCTTGACTCCTACAAAAACTACTCCCCCAGTGACATCTTCCTTAGTACTGCCTGAACTGAACTTAGACACTGCTGATCCTCTTGAAGAGTTCTTCAATCACAGTGTCAATGATTTTATACGGCTACTAAGGAGATGTATTGGGATGTTCCTGGATGGAGGGGATTTCCTCGAGCTTGGACACCCAATATTGTCCATTTATCTGGACAATATTGAAAGGATCGGGAGACGTGACCGAGCAGCTCCTTACCGATCCCGCTTGGAAGCTTTGGAAGAGCAGGTGCAAACACTTAACACAGTTCGCCTAGCAGATTTGGACGCGATCACCGAAATTGAATTAGCGCGGCTAACGATGGAGATGACGGCCCATCAAGAGGAGCTAAGGCGTCAAGAAGAAGAGTGGTCGCGGGAGTTGGCAGAGCTATGAGCCAGCCAGGAGTCCATCCTCAGGGGGCTAGAAATGGTGGAGTTTGAAATCGAGGGGAGCCAAGCAGCCATCCTCAGAGCCAAGGAGACTATCGCCAAAGCTCAGGCTATTTTAGAAGCCAACGAGTCTCGGCTAGGAGAATCCGTGAAGAAACAGGAAGAGTTGATCCTTCAACAAGAGCAGTTTGAGCAGGAAGGCATGATGAGGAGTCGTTTTATCGAAGAATCTCGTCAGCGATTGGCCCAGCAACTTGCAATAAATGACGATGATTTATGCAGGCAGGCTCAACACTCAGTGGAAGAAACCCGTCGTCGAGTTATCAATGAGACGACAAATAAGTTGAAGCTTTTGGGAGAGCTTTAACTCCCCTATTTTCTTACGCATATTTATTTATTCTTTGTAATAAAGAACTCAACAATTCTTTGAATTCTTTTGTTTTTGTAACTTTATTCTTTCAATTCATGAATAAAGATAATTCTTTTGATTCTTTTATCTGTTGCTACAAATTTTTCTTACTCAACAAATAATTGACCTAAAATAGTTCATAGTTTCGGTAAAACAATCCAAGGCTCATCTGCGTAATTTAGATTGCTGATACCAATTAGGTTTCAATTATTAACCATGGTAAAGCTTTTTAATAGAGCAAATTGATAGTTTGGTGAAAGCGCTTAAATGCATACACCAGAATGTTCAGATTAGGATCATTGACTTAGATTAGATCATTGACTTAGACAGAGGCGCCTAATTGCACATGCCTTAGTTGGGTAAAGAAGTTTAAGTGCTCATATACGTAACTTGAACAAGTGGATGACTATACTTATAGGGATATGAACCAGATGTGATAGTAAAAAAAAAATTTATGCATAATATTTTTTTAAAAATTTGCCGTTGATCGGCATCATCATTCTGTCGCCATTCTGGTTCATTAAGTGATAAGCTCCACTAGAGTATACCGTCTCCACGATGAACGGTCCTTCCCACTTGGGTTCAAATTTACCCTTGGTCTTGTGGGTCAGAATCATTGGCCTTTTAATAGCCAGAACCAAGTCTCCTTACTTAAAGGTCCTTTGTTTAATGTTCTTATTGAACGCTTGTGAGACTCGGGCTTGATACAACTCAATCTGTTGCTGAGCCCGGAGACGCTTTTCATTTAACGCTTCTAGTTCTCGCAATCTTTGTTGATGGCGTTCCTCTGTCGTCATTGTCATAGCTAATGCCACTCTTAATGATGGTATCTGGACCTCGAGAAGCAAGACGGCCTCGCTTCCATAGACCAAGGAGAAAGGGGTAGCTTTTGTTGGGGTGCGGACGGTGGTGCGATAGCCCACAAACATTCTCCTAGCATTTCATCCCAGTCTTGTTTATTGGAAGAGACGAACTTCCAAAGGAGTTTAATAATCGTTTTATTAAAGGCTTCGGCCAATCCATTTGCCACGGGGTTATATGGCGTTGAAGCAATATCATTGATTCTGAGCTTATCACAGAATCGTGAGAACCCCTGGCTGATGAATTACGGTCCGTTATCATGAATGATTCTTCGGGGAACGCCGAAACGGTAAATGACACGATATTTAATGAATTTAATTACATACGTCATTTTTACCTCTCTCATGGGCACGACTTCGGCCCATTTTGAAAAATAATCGGTTATCGCAAGTATGAACCGATGTCTAGATGATGGGGGAGTTACTGGCCCCACGATATCCATCCCCATGCTTCAAAAAGCCAACTAGCAACAGTATTGTACAAGTATTCTGGAAGTTGATGAATAAAATTAGCTTGTACCTGACATGTATGGCACCGTTTAGCGTATACCATTGCATCGGTAATCATCTTCGGCCAGTAATATCCTAACCTTCTTATGATGTCTCCGAGTTTTAGGCCAGGCTGATGGGCTCCACATACTCCATCATGTGTTTCTCTCAGCACTTCATCGGCTTCTAGTTTTGAAATACAGCTCAATAAGAGACCGTCACTTGACTTTCTGTATAAAGTCTGAAGTGTAGGATCATAATAAAATCTTTAGGCCTTCTTCTGGCAGTATTCTGTATAAGGCATAATCCGCGAATGAAAATCACCAATCATGAGGCTTCAGAGTTAAGCTTGCTTAGCACACTTCCGTGGCTTGGAAAACTATATCCGGATGGAGGAGTCTCTACTGCCAATAGTTATATTTTTAGCTGCTCCTGGCGGGATTGCCAATGTTGCAGCTAATGCGGCAAGAGCGTCTGCATAAATGTTCGCATTTCGAGGTATATGATAGATAGAAAACTGTTCGAAATATTCTACCAACTCATTGGCTAGTTGATGATAGGGGATGAGGGCTTCATGTTTGAATTTATACTCGCCCATCATCTGATTGACGATGAGCTTAGAGTCTCTATATGCTTCTAGATAATTCATCCCCAATTGCAGAGCCATTTTTAAACCAATAATGAGCGCGTTATATTCCACCATATTATTTGTACACGGCTCTGTTAATGAGTAACCGTTAGGCAGTATGTGTTTATATGGGGAGATCAGTACCACTCCCACTCCAGCAGCAGATTGTCTGGCAGCACCATCAAAGAATATCTGCCATGGTTGTTTTTTGCTAGTCGTGTTGACTTCTAACGTCTGTTTAGAAATATCTGATGATGATTTAGAGTTGGACCAAATTGGATGGTCTGCTAGGAAATCGGCGATTGCTTGTCTCTTCATAACTTTTTGAGGAACAAAGTGGATGTCATATGGCAATAGCAGTAACACCCATTTTGCCAATCGACCATTTAAAGATCATGGTTTAGTCATCAGGATTTTCAAGAAATTGACCCGTGATATGACATTAATTGTTTGCCTTGAAAGATAGTGTCGCATTTTTTAGACAGCGACTACTAGGGAAACATTCTTTTTCAATCGGAGTATACCGATGCTCAGTTTCGATTACTGTCCAGCTTAAGTAATAGAGGGCATGTTCATGACCGTGCTCATTATACTGAGCGAGTAATGCTCATAAGGCGTTATCCATGGCCTTTACATATATAAGGAACGGTCTTCCAATGACAGGTGCCATGAGGGCAGGAGGTTTCGTAAGGTATTCTTTAATATCGTCAAATGCCTGTTGACATGCTTCGTCCCATACGAAGGAAACCCTCTTTCTCATAAGTCTGGAGAACGACTGGCATCGTCCCGATAGATTGGAGATAAAGCTCCGGATATAGGTCAGTTTTCCTTATAATCCCCTCAATTCTTTAAGGTTACGGGGATGTGGCATCTCCTTAATCGCTTTTACCTTTTCAGAATCAAGGAAAATCCCTTTCAAAGTAACTATGAATCCAAGAAATTTTTCACTGGACACCCCCATGAAGGTCTTAGTGGGATTTATCTTCAAGTGATGTCTTCGCATAAGATTGAAGACTGTTATCAGATTCTGAAGATGGTCTTTTTTGTTTTTGCTTTTGACTGCCAAATCATCTTCGTAACACTCCACCGTTTTGCGCATGTGTTCTTTAAATATAATGCTCATCGCGCATTGATAGGTGGCACCAGCATTTTTCAATCCAAATGGCATTATTGTATAACAGTACACCCCTAATGGCGTTCTGAAAGTCGTATGCTTTTCATCGTTTGGATGCATTTTAATCTGATTATATCTGAGAAGCCATCCATAAAGGACATCCTCTCATACTGCAGGTGTTGTTGATCATTACATCGGTAATCGGGAGTGGAAACTCATCCTTAGGGCATGCAGCATTTAGATCCAAAAATTCGATGCATATCTAGATCTTGCCGTTCTTCTTATGAACTGGCACTATATTGGCTATCCAATCAGGATGTTGGTCTTCACGAATAAATCCTAATTTTATGAGCTTGTTAATCTCAGCCACTATCACCTCTTTAATTCCAGTTGGAAATGCCTTTGTTGTTATTTGACCGGCTTAGCATCTTCTTTAATATTTAACCGGTGCGTGGCAATCTGAGGATCAAGTTCGGGCATATCTTCATAGCTCCATATGAACACGTCTATATATTCCTTAATAAGGGATATATGTTCTTCCTTTTCTAAGGGAGTTAATGTGTCGCTTATGAAAATGGGCTTCGGATTCTCTTCCATTCCCATGTTAACTTGTACTAGGTTATCTTCTATGGGCGGGTCACGCTGTTCAAAACAGACATCCCAAAGAGTATCCATGTGTTTAGTCCAGGAATTATTTTGAACATCAATTGGTTTCTCGTTGCTTTCTGGTGCGGTTGAAACCATATTTGCTATTAGAGATTGAAACCAGGTGCCAGTACTTAGATTCGAGTCATGATCAAACATATATGAATCATCAGCGGTCAAAGAGCTCTCTTCGTATTTGTATAGCGGTGAGGAAGGAGTAGATACATACCCTAAACCCCTTCGAGTTTTCTGATAATAATCTGGACTCTTCCCTCTTAGTCTAAATGAAGGTATGAGATTTTGCCGCCCTTTCCCAAAGTTTAATCCTGACTTTTGGGTAAAATTATAACCCATTTTTTCCATCATTCGTTGGGACTTTTGCTCGTATAAGTGAAATTGGAGTGATATTTGTTCAACACTTTCACTACTTTGTCTTTGGTTAGGCGATGCGATCAATTTGCCGAAGTCAATTGGCTTTTGAGATACCTATCGTGGAGGTACTTCAATGAAGTGATCTTGTCCCTTCGTTACTTTAGACCAAGAGATGAGGGATGACTTGATTGACAAATGATATGCTGCCAGAACTTCAAGTTCGGATAGGCCATCTGCCTCGGTGGAAGTACAAGAAGGTTCAAACTCTGTAGCGATAGCAGGCTCGTAAACTAATTTTATATTTTTATTAATAACTCACTCATCCTCAGCCACATTAGTTACATTATTATCAAAATTCACATTAATATTTATATAAGGGTTTATCTCATAGTCACCCCCATCATCCTCTTCCGGAGATTCGTATTCAGTGTCCACCTCATTGCCGCTGTCGTCAGGTTCTTGAGGGTCCTTGTGGTTCTCATTGGAGACCTCATGGGCCGGCCTGTAGAGCATGACATCGGTGAACTAATTTTCTAGCCTTTTGAATGGTTTCCTATCTGCAACTAGTATCCGGACTTCTCCTTATTCATCGCAGTATTTCATACATTGGTGGAGAGTCGACGGAACTATAATATAGGCGTGGATCCATAGTCGCCATAGTAGAACGTTATAAGACGTGTCTGCGTCAACAACGTAGCACGTGGCTTCCGTCCTCAAATCCTTGATTTGGCATCAAAGTCGGATCTTCCCGAAGGGACAACTATCATAGGCGTTAAACCCATATATTGTAGTATTTATTGGCATCAGGTGATGGGGAGAAATTCCCAATTGTTGCATCAACCTTCTGGGAATGATACTTAATGCAGACTCCGGATCAATTTGAATGCAGTCCACCTTTGTGGATCCGACATATCCAGTGAAATATAAAGGCCTTTATGCTTTATATTTCTTACCTATATGTCCTTTGGGGAAAAGGTAATATATGGGATCTACCTCCTTACTTGATGACAGCGGGGGCAGGAATCATGTTCTTTACCGGCTGGCTCGACAATCTGTGCTAGGAACGATTCAGAGTCTGCCAAAGCCTCTCTTTATACTTCACGAGTTGATTTCGATAATCGCAGCAACTCGTAAAGTGTGACTCGAGCTGGGATATTTGCCAGTTGAGCTATTATGTCAAATTTGAACGTAGCATCCTTGGCCTCATCGTCTTTCCCAGGTTTTTTCTGGAATCGAAGCCTTTTTTGTTTTGTGGGCTTCGCGAGTTCCCCATATATATTCTTCGGGTCTACTCTGGTATAGTCTTTGAGGTAGGCTTTACCAGATCGAGTGCCGGAAGGACCTGCCCCATCTTAGTGAGTGGCCATAGTTTCGGCCTCTTCTTTAGAGTCCATGAATACTCCTGTAACTATGTATTCTTCCATTATTTTTGCGAAAATAGTATTACTAGTCCGCTTTCTCCTCTGGCTCCCTGAGGTGGTCCATTGTTCATAGTTTAATAGATCAAGGTGGACCCACATGACCTCCCATCTTTGTATTGTTATGGGGATAAGTCTTTTCTGTGCCCTTTCATGTGGGTCATGATTCTTCATGACCAGTTTTCCTTCTGGTATCGGGGTTACCCCTGCCATAGGGTTGCCGTATTAGCAGTAACTTTCTTCTGTTCCTCTTTCAGCGTCAAGACTCCAACCTCTATCAATACTTGAATCCTGTTCTTTAGAGGGTAACAGTTCTTGGTAGGGTGTCCAATATTCCTGTGGTATAAATAATAGTTAGGGTCATTGGTTTTACCAGCGTCCTCCGGTTTTCTATTTTCTGGAAGTTTCAACATTTCCTTCCTAAGGAGCAGATGGAAGAGTGTAAGCGTCTGTTCCGCCTTAAAAGTATAGATCCTCTCTTATCGGGGCCTATTCTATCCCGTGCCTTTTTATTTTGGGGATTTGGGTTTAGAGGATTTGTTTTCTGTGGAGCGGCATCTGACGCCATTACTGCTTTCCCCTTATTCTTATTGTTGTTTTACGTATGCGGTCTATTATTTCCAAGGTTCCTTACTCCACGAGATTCTTCGACTCGGCGGATCAAGTCTTCGGCTTGCTTCCCCTGTTTGAGCAAATCCTTCCAAGTCTTGGACTCTACGGCTCCCATTTTTAGGAGCACGTTAGTCTTAAGATTATGTTGCAAGTTCTACCAGAGTTTTTTGGACTATTTCGTATTTGCATTACATTGACTTCTCCCTAAACCTTTCTATAAAATCCTTCACAATTTCTTGTTCCCCTTGCTTTGTTGCAAGGAGGGAATGAATCGATATTTCGGTATCATCCTCAAAGAAACATGCGAGAAAGTGTCTCTCAACGTCATACCAGGCATTGATAGTATCTGGGGGCAACTGTATAAACCATGTGAAGGCAGGCTCTCGCAAGGTACTTGCAAATACATTAGTCATTACTGGGTCATTGCCCATCAAATGCCCTGCTTGAAATAAGAAGTAGTAAATATGCTGACTGGGAGATCATTTCCTGTCATATGGCTCCAACTTGGGCGGTTTATATTTTTCGGAATATGGAGCCAAATCCCATTCAGGTGGGTACAGTCTCGAAACCTCTGATTCCTTAAGTTCCTTTTTGTGCATCAAGGCAGCAAGTTGGCTTTTTAACTTCTCAATTTTCTCTTTATGAGGGTCATGGAAAGAATATTTATCCTCGTTCTCATGTGCCAAGTAAGCCTTTTCTTCTTTATCTTCTTCATTTATTTTAAACGGAGTTCCTTTTTCTTTCTTTGGCGGTGATTCTGAAGAAGTTTTGGCTTTATCTTCGACTATTTTTTGGGTATTTTCGACCACCTTTAATAGCATCATTTTGAGATCCTTGATCGTTGTTTTGTTGATCTCGGCTTATCTGTTCTTGGGCCTCCAGTCTTTGATTGATATCGTTAGATTTATCCATCATATGTGATGCTAATTTTTGTGGTCGGGACGATGCAGAAGAGCGAGGTGAAGTTATGGCCGAGTTGTCGCTGTCATCATCATAAGAACCTTTTACAAGTTTCTTATAATTTCGAGGTGGGACAGCGCCTGATTTAAGTCGAGTCAGATGATGAGATTCTTCATCACTTGATTCCAAATCATCATCCCTATCTACGACTTTTTTCCCCTTTCCGACCATGTTAGAAGTAACAATTCTTCATTCTTTTCTCGGGGAGTAGTTTTTGTCTTCTTAGCAGGGTTTTTGTCCGACTCAGTTAATCGGTCGAACACTGATACCCTATTCTTTCTGCAGCAACAATTATTCATCAAAGCAGATACTGCTATCATAAGCTACTCGTAATGACAAATAGGATCCGACTGAACTTGATTTATGCTCCTTTTCTTGGTTAGGTATTCTCTGAGGTCAGTGGCCTTGAACATGGAATCGTGAGGCCCACTCATCTGTTGAGAGGGTCCACTTCTTGGAATTATTAGTGTCAAGTTCTAGTCTAATAGTGCGATTATTAACCCTGATTTTGTTTTCAGGTTGATTTATGCGGAGCTGAGAAGTAGCTTTACATTCTGATATGCGGAGTTGAGAAGTAGCTTCGCATTTTGATATGCAGAGCTGAGAAGTAGCTTCGCATTTTGGTACGCTAGCCTCGCATTTTGGTACGCTAGCCTTGCATTTCTACAAAAGTTTAACTTCTGGAATATTAGCCTCGCGTGGAACTTGCACGTTGGCTTGTTCTTGCGATTTACGCAAGTCATAACTTCGAATTTAATGCGATTCTTGCGATTAACGCAAGTTTGAAAATCATCTTCAAGTAAGGAGTTTTGCGAGTAACGCAAGTTTCACCGTCTTTGAGATTTATGCTAAACTCAGTTTTAGCCTCGCGTAGAGAATCAACATCACATGCTAGTTTTAAGAGAAATTTATCCTCGCAATTTACGATAGTGTCAAGTACCTTACGATTGATGCAAGTCTTACTGGTTTCGCGCTTAATACTGAGCTCAGTTTTAGCCTCGCGTGGAGAATCACCATCACACGCTGGCTCGTCCTTGTGATTAACTTAAGTTGCAACTTCGCATTTAACGCGATAATGACTAGTCATGCGATTAACGCAAGCCAGTTTGCGAGGTATAGTAGCCTCGCATTCTGCTGCCTGATTAGCCTCGCGTTTAACGCAGGCTTTGAGGGCCTTTCGCCTAGCTCTCCGATTTCGGTTGCGGAGTCGGGTTCTGGTCAATCCAGTTCCCAGGCCTTCTTCGGCAGTAGAGAGGCCATCCTCTATTAGGATTTTCTGCCCAAACGATGGCTCTATGGCCGCGGTCTCCAAGAGTCTTCGTTTAACGGTGGATTTCCGATTACCGAATTTACGGGTATTGGAGCGCATGCGGCAATAGCGCCGCATTTTAGTCTGATTACATGACTCAGAGGAGAGGTACTCCTCGTATTTTTACTGGTCGATCTCCACGACGAGCATGTTAATGTCAGATCCGATCCTCTCGATGTCAGATTACGCCACGATCTCTTTTTCAATAAAAGAGACTTTTCCCACTGTGGTCACCAGTTTGTTCGTAGCAAAATTTTTGCTTCCTTCCATTGAATTCAACTTAGATTATAACAAAAGTGAACAAGAAAAGAACAAACGAGAGGATTTATAATTATCGCTCTTTTTTACAAAATAAAAGTGGGTCCTCGCAGCGATGGGATCTATTAAATAGCTCTTTTAGACGATTTGACGTCGATGGTCTTCTTGCTTAATGAAAATAACGGCCGACTTGATCTTTCTCTACTTATCTTGACTCGTTCAAGACTCTCATTCATAACTTGAACTCCTTTAATGCTCGAAAAAAATCCCTAAAGGCTTCCTTAAGAGAGTATTTATAACTTTGGGCCAATATGAGAGTTTCTATTTGAATAGAATTTGTATTCATTAATGATTCTAATCAAATATCTTAGTCTTAATTTAAATCTCTTGATTTCGAATTCTGATTGGACTCAATTCGGATATTGGATAAGCCCAAATCTCAATAATTTAGGATTCTGGTTATCTGCTCACGCGGAGCTAATTGCATTAAAACGCGGAGTTAGAAAATCAGAACGTGGAGCTATTGATTACTCCGCGTTTTACTAAAACACGAGGCTAAATAGCCAAAGCGCGAAGCTACAGAGTTAGCTCCGCGTTCTGTGTGAAAAATTCCTTTTACTTATAAATTTTCACTACCAATAATTAGCAGTATAAATGATAGAAGGAGGTTCTAGAGATATTTTATTAAATAATTAAATACGAGAGAAGAATCAGAAGTCATGTAAGTAGTGTCAAAAAGCCAAAGAGATAATTTACCTGAGGAGATTGAGAAGTCAATAGAAGTACAGGATAGAATCTGATTAACAATAATTTCAAGGTCGGCTGCAAAGAGAGGGAGCAGATACATTATCTGAAGAGGATGAACTAGTAGATGCAGCAAGAGTCATGGTCATTTGAGCTTTTAGAGCATATCTTGCATCTTTAGCCTTTTTCTTAAAATAATCAAAAATGTGATGACTTTCTTCCTTGCAATAATGATAATGATCGTTGAAGTTACATGGTTTAGCAGAAGCAGTAGCCATAACTAGAGGAGCTAAAATGGAGGAGTTTCGTTGCAATAGCCATGACCAAGTCAATAGAATGAACACGATGAGTCTTCTATCATGTATCCCCTGAAATAAGCTCTGTGAGAGAAATCTCAAACGAAGGAAGAAGAGATCGATGGAGCAAGAAAGTTCTAATACTCCCAAAATCATCGCGAATATGCATCATAAAGTGGATAAATTAACAGCGATCTCGATAATCGGTAAAAAGTTGGCTAGACTTTTCATCCGGAAAAACTGGATCAGCCTGAGAGAGTTGATCCCAGATGCTACTAAGCTGAGAGTGAAACTCAGCAATAGACTGGCCTAGCTCTTAATGTATTTGATATAACTTATATTCCAATTAAAACTAAAGAGCAACATCACTAGAACAGTTGTATCGATTCGCCAAAAATCTCATAGAAGTTTGGGTTTCGAAACTTTGGCAACAAACTCTGAATAGAAGGAACTCAAGTATTAATAAGCCAAGATAAGATTTTACAGTGAGTACCTTTCTATTCTTCAAGTCACTCATCAAACGTTTTTGCACTTTTAGAATCAATCTTGGTGGGTGCTAGTTTGGATCCATTGACAAACCTCCATAAATGACGATCATTAAGAAAAACTGATATTCGCTGAGCCCATGCATTGTAATTGGTGTCATCTAAAACATCTCTATAGGGTAAGTAATCTCATTAGAAGAAGTCATATAAAAATGATGATACTAACCGAATAAGAGCAACTGAGAATACGGATGGAATGGATGTTGCCGAATCGACTGGTTGTAGAACAAGGCAAAGTGAGCAGGTCAATGCATCAAAGCACAGGTCGAAGATATCAGAACAAAAGGAAGTCAGACCTCAGAGAGGCTCTGATACCATGATAAAACTATAAAATGAGTGAGTAGAGAATAGTTTTGTACTCTAAGATGTAAATAAACTGTATAATGGTCATCTTTTTATATGTGAAGAAGGCAAACATAAAAGACAAAAACAAAAAATTTACAAATTGAGACTAATTACATAAAATCCTCTATAACATAATCAACCTAATTAGGTGGATTAGTCAAATATACTAAGTTAGGAAGATATCATGAGATATACTAATAAATTAGAGGATTTGTCAAATATTAAAAGATTTGTCAGATACCGTAATTTAAAAAAATATCCTAAATTAGTGAGATATGCTAATAGTCGTGAAAATCATTCTCATATTCGGTAGAAATGGAAAGAAATCTGATTCGAATATCTAGAAAAGAGCAAGACTATAATTAAACTTATTCAACAAAAGAGAATCACATGAATAAGTGATATGAACTGTATGTAATGCTCCAGTTCAAACAATATAGTTATGAACAAATTTCGAGTTACTGCCAAAAGATGTCTTAAATATGAGCCTTAGTGAATTTTCATCAATCAGTTACTCTAAAATTGGAGCCAACTTGTGGCTTAAGAGATGTAGTAGCTTTCCTAAATATTATTAATATAAGAATTTTTACGGATATCCAGGATCGTAGTCAGATGCTATTTCGATTGTCAATAATATTTGAATTCAGGAACGAATCAAGCAAAGAATAAGGAAAAACATAATCATATCAGCATCTAATTTGATTAGTAAAATCATTCTCTCCTCCTTTTCTTAGCCAAGTATTCTCAGCCAAGTCTTACACCAAACTTCTGTAGCGAAATCTCCAACAAAAAAATAGCAGTTTCCAGTAAAAATTGATAAGAGAGTGTCAGCTCGTCTTCTCCTAAATGGTATATTTACTTTTATTTGCTTAATAGTTAGCTCTACATACTTTTGCTACATTAATTGAGAACAACTTAGTCACTAAATTTATCTTCGTTATATCTAGTTATTAGTTGAGTAAACAATTTATATTGTTTTATTTACTTCTAATCATCCTTTATAAATATGTTTATTGCTATCACATCAAAAGTATTTACTAGATGAAGTAGTTTATGCCAACCTTTTTAGTAAAACTAAATACTTTATTTAGCTTTATCCATATGTGACTAACAACTCAATACTTATAAACTAAGATAATATGCATATATTGATTTTAAGAAAACACATATTTTTATGTCCTCAAGCCTAGATAATACTATCGTGTTGGAGCACAAATGTATGTTTGTGTCTACAAATCATAAGGTACTTCTAATTTCATTTGCATGCACTTAAAGGTAATTAGGTCTTTTAGGCATTTTTTACATTTCTTTCAGTTTTCATGTTTTTCCTGAATTTTTCTGATTTTCTTTATGTTTTATACCATCCAAAATCAAAAGTGTCCAGATCGCATATGAGCATATATGCATTTTTGCTGGTGAATATGACATTAGTGCACATGGCATTTTGTAATGTTTGGAGAACATTAATTTTTATTACTTAGAAATTATTAGGACTATTAGAGTATTGTGTAAGTTCACGCCCCCACCCCCCCCCCCCCCCCCCCCCCCACCCAAACAACAAAAGCATGCGCAACTCATGGTGTAAGCCTACGGGCCTTAGGGATAGTATTGAGTAATGTGCCAAATTAATCAAGAAGTTAGAAAGTCAAATTAATGAGTTAGTTGGCAAGTGACTAAGTCTAAAATGATCTCATGTATTCCAATGAATCTAGAATGATGTACTCATAAGTATTAATATCTCTTGTAAGTTCCAAAATGAAATAAAGAAAAAAAGAACAAAAAAATAGAGACTTGAATCAAAATATTCTTTCCAATTCTTGGCCAAATATCAAACAAATTGGTATCAGAGATAGGTTTCACTGCCTTAGTTCATCCCCTAAAATCAAAATTGAGTGTTTTTTCAACTACACAAGATGGCCAATCATACTAGTGATGGTCCTCCAATTCTCATATTTTCCGGTGAGCACTACGACCATTGGTACGTGAAAATGAGAACAATTTTCAGATTACAAGAGTTGTGGGAGTATGTAGAGAATGGCTACAGAGAACCGGAAAGATAAGAAGGTCTCACCAACCAAGAGCTCACTCAAGGAGCATAGGAAGAAGGATGCAAAAGTTCTTTCGTATATCCAGCAAGGTGTAAGTCCGGATATTTTTTCAAGAATCATGGGAGCTGATCAAGCCAAGGAAGCATGGGAGATTCTACAAAAGGAGTTTCAAGGAAATCTCAAGGTAAATAATATTACTCTCCAAACTCTTAGAAGAGATCTTGAAAATTTAAAAATGAGTGATGCTGAAAGTATTCAAAATTACTACACAAAGATCACCAAAATTGTAAATGAAATGAAGACCTTTGGCGAAGAAATTAGTGATGGCAGAATTGTTGAGAAGATTCTTGTCAGTTTGCCCCCAAAATTTGATCAAATAGTATCCATAATTGAGGAGACAAAAGATATTTCCTCAATGAGTGTTCAAGAGTTGATGGGATTCTTGAAGGCTCATGAGAGAAGGATGGCTAGACATGCTGAAAAACCCGTTGAATGTGCTTTCCAATCAAAACTGAATTTCAGCCCCAAAACCAATGAAGGAGAGCCGTCTTGTAGCCACCAAAGACGAGGAGACTCACAAAGAAGTAGTAGATACATCCGTGAAAGAGGTAGAGGCAGAAATTCAAGAGGAAGAGGAAGAAACAACTTTCAAAGAGCCTTCAATGCTGAAAATTCACAGCTTTACAGCTATTGTGGCAAGAACAATCATCTTGAGAAAGATTGTTGGCACAAAGATAAACCAAAGTGCTACTATTGCAAAAGATTTGGTCATATTGAGAAGGATTATAGATTCAAGACCAATCAACAAGCACAATTTTCAGAAGAGAGGCAAGGTGAAGGAAATTTATTTTATGCTTGTCACATGGCCACCGAAATCAAGAATGATGTGCGGTATCTTGACAGTGGCTGTAGCAATCATATGACAAGAGATAAATCCATTTTTTTTGACTTGGATGAATCTGTAAAGATTGAAGTGAAGATGGGAAATGGAGTCATAGCTCAAGCACAAGGATTGGGAACCATTGGAGTCCAAACCAAGCAAGGTACGAAGTTCATTCGTGATGTTTTATTTGTTCCTGATTTGGACCAAAATTTATTGAGTCTTGGACAGCTTCTTGAGCATAAATATGCACTTAATTTTGATGATTACGAGTGTTGCATCTATGACAAAAAGGGTAGTAGACAGCTCATTATGAAAATCCAAATGCAAGCCTACCGAAGTTTTCCAATCAACTTCAACTATAGTGGAAATCATGCCTTGAAAGCACATGTTAATGAAGATTCATGGTTGTGGCACAAGAGGCTTGGCCATTTGAATTTTCATAGCCTCAAAGTGCTTCAACAAAAGAGGATGGCGTATGGTTTACCAAGGATTGTTGAAAAACATGACGTTTGTGAAGGATGTGCACTTGGAAAACAACACCGGCAACCATTTCCTAAAGGAGTTGCATGGCGAGGCAAGAAAATTTTGGAGCTAGTTCATACGGATGTTTGTGGTCCTATGAGAACAATTTCTCATGGGGGTAACAAATATTTCATCCTTTTCATTAATGATTTTTCAAGAATGACTTGGGTTTATTTCATGAAAGAAAAATCCGAAGTGTTTTCAATTTTTAAAAAGTTTAAAAACCTTGTTGAAAAACAAAGTGGCCATTACATTAAGACGTTGAGGAGTGATCATGGCAAGGAGTATACCTTAAATGCATTCCAAGAATTTTGTGAAGATGAAGGCTTGGAAAGGCAGCTAGCCGTTGGCTACACACCACAACAAAATGGATTCTCAGAAAGAAAGAATCAAATTGTGATGGAGATGGCGAAATCTATGCTACATGACAATGGTTTGCCAAAAGAATTTTGGGCTGAAGCTGTTTATACAGCTGTATATTTGCTCAATAGAAGTCCTACAAAGGCCGTATGGAATCAAACTCTAATTGAAGCATGGAGTGGTAGGAAACCCTCGGTGAAACACTTGAAAGTTTTTGGAAGCATTTGCTATGCTCAAATTCCAAAAGAAAAGAGGTATAAGCTTGATGAAGTAAGTGAAAAATGTATTTTTGTTGGTTATAGCTCCAAGTCTAAAGGTTATAGATTGTTTAATTTGAAGACTAACAAAATTATCATTAGTCGAGATGTTTTATTTGATGAAAATGCTGCTTGGAATTGGGATGAGAAAAAGATTATAAATCAAGGTGTTTGGCATCATGAAGAAGAAGAAATTTCAGCAAATGAAGAACGAAGGAATGATGATTCAATTCCAACAAGTAGTCCACCTTCATCTCCAAGTTCAAGCTCAAGTTCTCCAAACTCAACTCCAAAGAAAATGAGGAGTTTGAGTGATGTGTATGCAAGATGTAACTTTTGCATTCTTGAACCAGAAAATTTTGAAGAAGCATATGGAGAAAAAGATTGGAGGAAGGCAATGGAAGAGGAGATTCGTGCAATTGAGAAGAACAATACTTGGAAACTAGTTGAGAAGCCTCAAGACAAGGAGATCATTGGTGTCAAGTGGATTTACAAAGTCAAGCTGAATCCGGATGGCTCAATCCAAAAGAAGAAGGCAAGACTTGTTGCTAAGGGTTATTCACAACAACCTGGATTGACTACAATGAAACCTTTGCACCTGTTGCAAGATTTGATACAATTAGAGCTCTCATTGCCATGGCAGCTCAAAAAGGTTGGAATCTCTACCAACTTGATGTCAAATATGCATTTTTGAATGGAGAATTGAAGGAAGAGGTGTATGTTCAACAACCTCAAGGCTTTGTCAAAGAAGGAGAAGAAGACAAAGTGTACAGGTTGAGGAAAGCATTGTATGGATTTAAACAAGCTCCAAGGGCTTAGTATAGCCAAATTGATTCTTATTTCATAGAGCAAGGATTCAAGAAGAGTAAAAGTGAGCCAACCTTGTACGTGAAGATTCAAGGTAACTCAAACATTCTCATTGTTGCTTTATATGTTGATGATTTGCTTTACACCGGTAACAATGAGAAGTTGATTGCTGATTTTAAGAAAGACATAATGAAAAGATATGAAATGAATAACATGGGACTTCTACATCATTTTCTTGGCATGGAGATTTATCAATATAATGATGGAGTCTTTATTTGTCAAAAGAAATATGCTGAAAATATTCTTACGAAGTTTGGCATGGCTGATTGCAAGCCCATGGCCACACCACTTGTGGTAAGTGATAAACTTGTTAAAGAAGATGGTGAAAAGAAAGTTGATTCTATTTTGTATAGAAGCTTGGTGGGAAATTTGCTTTATCTCACAGCCACAAGGCCGGATATCATATTTGCTTCAAGTTTATTGTCCAGATTTATGAACAATCCTAGTCAACTACATCTTGGAACAGCCAAGAGAGTGTTAAGATACATCAAGGGGACACTCAACTATGGCATCAAATTCAACAAAGGAGTTACTACAAAATTGCATGGTTATTGTGATAGTGATTGGGGTTGGATGTATTGATGATATGAAGAGCACATCAGGCTATTGTTTTTCACTTGGTTCTGGAGTATTTTCTTGGGCATCAAAGAAGTAACAAAGTGTGGCACAATCATCCGCTGAAACTGAATACGTATCTGCTAGTTTGGCGACATCACAAGTCATTTGGCTTAGAAGAATTCTTGAAGATATTGGAGAGAAGCAAAAGGAAGTTACGGTGATGTTTTGTGACAACAAATCAGCAATTGACATTGCCAAAATCCAGTATATCATAGCAGAACTCACCACATTGCTATCAAACACCATTTTATTCGAGATGCAATTGATGATGGTGAAGTTGAGCTAAAATTTTGCAAAAGTGAATACCAAGTTGCAGACATCTTTACTAAGGCACTTCCAAGAATAAATTCAACTATTTTCAAGAAAGGCTTGGAGTTCAAGAGCAACACATTATGGGGGGAATATGTTGAGTAATGTGCCAAATTAATCAAGAAGTTGAAAAGTCAAATTAATGAGTTAGTTAGCAAGTGACTAAGTCTAGAATGATCTCATGTATTCCAATGAATCTACAATGATGTACTCATAAGTATTAATATCTCTTGTAAATTTCAAAATGAAATGAAGTAAAAAAGAACAAAAAATAAGAGACTTGAATCAAAATATTCTTCCCAATTCTAGGCCAAATATCCAACAGATAGTAATGGATGTGTCCTTATACAAAATTTTGAATTAAAAAAATAAAATTTTTATTTTTAATTCAAAATTTTGTATAGGACCGGTCAAAATTTGGCCCGTAGACGTGTCCATTACCATCCCTAATGGGCCTTTCTTCAAAAAGAAAAATATTATTTTAATTTGGTAATTTATCCAATAAATGTAAAGCTCCTTCCTCGTTCCATCATTTCGGTATATTTTATATCAATGACTTTCCACTCTGTATTGGTATTGTTAAAGTAGAGGTATTGTTAAAGTAGAAATCAGAAGTATAACCACAAAAATTTATACTTAGCACTGTTTGTGAACCTCCATCTTTGGTGCTACAAAAGTGTGAGTCTTGAAAAATGGAAGGAAATACCCAAGATCCACGTAGTTGCCAGAATAAAGGAATAACTAAAAGCCTAATAATTAACTAAAACTCATGCATAAACTCAATTTTATGGGTAGAAAAAGTCCAAGCCAGAAAACTGTCAGAATTACAAAGGCTAACCAAAAAGGGTTTCTTAGGATGTCCTTGACTCACCGATACGCTTGCAATAATAAATTCACATCAAGTTTTTGATGTGATGAGTATTATATTTTGTATATTTATATCTCGTATATTATCTATTTTTGTACATAAATAATGTTAGTTGGATATATTTAGTGTGCTTTTTTATACGTAATGAAGGATTTGTAAGGAAGAGAAGAAAAAGGAGCCAATTTATATATATATATATATATATATATGAATAAAAGAAGTCAACCATGATGAAGATAGATATTAATGTGCAACAATATCAACTTCAAGAGCACATTTGATAAAGATAAAGCTTGAATAGGTAAAAATTGTAGAGATCTGAATTATTTTCGAAACAACACTAAGAACAGCTCAATCAAAATTCATATGCAAAAAATATGGTCATTTTACTGAAGTGCTACAGAATGTAAATCCAGTCCAGTAGGTTACGAGTAAGCTGAGATTATTTTCATGTTTTGGATCTAAAAAAAATAATATTTTAAGTCATCTAATCTTAACCATTGGTTTCTAATTATTGGTTAGATTTGAATCATAAATTTTGATATTAGATTGTGTTGGATTAGGATTTGTATATTGTGAAAAAGAAATTGAGTTGAATTAGAATTGTAGTTAGGTTATAAATATTTCAAGAGTCTAAACTTTAAATAGATACTTATTTTATAGGGATTGAAGCGAGACTTTGGATATCTTCTTCTTCTTCCTTGCTACTGTACTTTTAGGTTCTTTTAATAAAAATTTAATCTTTTTAATTTCTTTTAATTTTTTTATGTCTTTCTTTCATATTAGTTTATGTGTTGTGATTAATTACATGTCTAGCTAAGTTTCTTTTGATTTCCAGGATGAAGCTAGATTACATAGATTGATCTATATGAAACTATTCTATATTTTATTTATGTAATTCTTAGGTGAATTATTTATATCGAATTAAATTAATTAGTTAGGAAATATAAACACTTGGTAGGTTATTCTTAATAATGAAGGAATTAATAAAGTTTAATAATTTATACTTGTTAAATTAGATTTTGAATTGATAATTTTGTTTATCTAAACTTTAATCCATAGATTTGTTTTATTTTAAAAGTTGAGATTTTTTTTTGATGATTTATGCTTAGATTGAATTCTTTGATATTTCATGCTTAGAGATTGAGATTGATTAATTAAAATTCAAGTTCATCTTTTTATTCCATGCATGACTGAGCATGGTAAAAAGATAAGAGATAATTATGAATTATAGTGATATTATCTAGTGGATTCGACAACTCTAGACTTTGCTTTTTTAATAGTTAATAAAAACTCTTCAAAAACAACCAATTTCCACTTCTAAATTGATTCATAGAGAAATTTTAGAGTAAGATACAAATTCCTTCCTATACGATTAGCCTGTAAAGTACTTCAATTGACATTGTGTGCTTGCAGTAATAAACTTACATTAGCAACTTCATGAGACCATGCTTCCTCCTTCCTTCAAAACTCCTCCTATCAAGCAAGAAGTTTGGCACCAGATCGTACCACCTCTATTTCTATAATGCCTTAAACTACACTCCAAAAATTTTGTCAATGTATCTAATTTATGGGTAAGGTATTACTGGCGAATACCCCAAAAACAAGTATACGAGGTCTTTAATATTAAAAAACCACGCAATCAGAGTGTAGAACTAGAAGGAATTATATTGCTATACTCCAAAATATTATATTGCATCATTCAAAATGATTCTGAAGAAGATTACATATGGATGATTACAAGGAATGTTTCCTGTAATAGATTTTTATTATAAGAAAGGAAGGACAACTCACTGAACAAAGAAATATAAGTTAAACACAATTATGTCTATTACAAAATCTTAGACGATTACATCGGAAAAGAAAATTTTCAACAATCGACTAGAGTTCTACTTTCTTGCAATAAGTATGAACCTTCAGCTGACTGACCTTCTTCGAATTTTCAAAGACTTGGGCGTGTGGAGGTAACACACGGGTCAGACTCGGTAATGAACAAAATCACGCATATGATAGAAATTAATACTAATATGAATTATATAGTAATAATGCATTACATATTTGTAAACTGAAAGTATTTGTATGTAGAGCGTAACAGAATGGTCTCAAAAGTATGTCATAATAAATAAATTCATAACACCCATGTAAAACAAGATACAGATGTAATGTATAACGAGATATGGAATAGCATGTAATTAAATAAATGTTTGTAATGCTAAGTCTTAGGGTGGTCATATCCTGAACATTCAAGCACACAGAGGAAATCCTCGTTAATTATAATGTGGCAATATTATCCTTGCGGTATCATCCTCACGGAGTATTCAATCCCCATATGATACTAAGTTAATACTTGATGGAACTAACTAGTGGATAGATCACATGTATTCTAGAAGCATAATATGCATACCTAGCACTACTGTCACAAACACTGATCTTCCTTGACCCAGCCATATCGTTTTGTGCTAGTATTATCCCATGCATACCCGGGATCACGGTCAAGAAGTTGGTCTTTCTTGAACTAACCATACTATTAAGTACTAGTATTTCCCGTGCATATCTGAGAACATGACGAGGACGTTGGTCTCTTTGAACCAACTGTACTACAAAAAACATGTATTATCCCATGCATATCCAGGATCACAACTAAGATATTGGTTTCCCTTGAAGCACTGCTAGTTGCTAGTATTATCCTATGCATACCCGGAATCATAGCCAAGACGTTGGTTTTTCTTAATCCAACTGCACCGTTAAGTGCTAGTATTATCACGTACATACTCGAGATCACAACCAAGATACTGGTCTACCTTGAACCAACTACACCACTAAGTACTAGTATTATCCCATGCATATCTGAAATCACAGTCAAGATGTTGGTCTCGCTTGAACAGCTGCACTGCTAAGTGCTAATTTTATCAGGAAATAGCCATCTACAACATGGGGCCAATGTGGTTGCTCAACCTAACTTCTACAATACATATTTAATTCCACCATTCAGTTATCCCATACCAAGTTGTTTTATTAATATATTTGTTAGAAATCAAGTTATGTTAAGTTATAGGCACTATCATGTAGGCCCAATATCACAGTAACATATCACACAAGTCGAGTCACGCCCGAAGATAGAAATATTACAAGTAAGTCAAAATTCAACAACATGTCCAGGCAAAATAAGAAGCATACAATGATATGATTATTATGCATGATATGATTCAGGTTAGCTATTAGGCGAGTAATCATGTTATGACATCATAGGAATGACTTAATATATAGTATGATGATTAGTCAAGTAAAGTAAACGTTCTCATCAAATTTGAGAGGGTAAAAATTAACAAGTAAAATATCAGTTAAGTACAACAACTGAAATAGCAAAATAACAAATTATGCAGTTATGTAATGAAGTTGACCCAAGCTAATTTTTATTAAGAACAATGAACGAGTTTAGACTAAACCCCATAGAAGGGTTGGCAATGAGAGTAGAGTTGGCAAGAATCAATTTTATTGGTGGTGATTAGTAGTATTGGCTAAATTGGTGAAGATGATTCGACTAGGTGAAATTTGTGTGACAAAGTAAGAATCAAATAATCAAAATAGTATAAAAGTCTTACAAATATAATCGAGGTAGA
Source organism: Dracaena cambodiana (assembly GCA_036321105.1). NCBI lineage: Eukaryota > Viridiplantae > Streptophyta > Magnoliopsida > Asparagales > Asparagaceae > Dracaena > Dracaena cambodiana. The sequence continues at coordinate 32,568,283 of JAYEPQ010000014.1, forward strand.
GTTTATAGATAGGTCTGTCGTTGGGTGAAGTTCATAGGAGTTGGCAAATTCTAAAGGGTTTTAGCAACTTCATCATTGCTTGTTATCCTGCAATTGCTGAGATTTAAAATAAATTCTTAACTTTTTATAGAATTAGAATTTGAAAAGAGTATAAATTAGAGTTGCATAGAACTGAGTTCTCTTTCAAACAATCTAGTATGGTTTGACTGGTGTTCAGGATCAAGAGATATCATGAATTTTCTTAATATGATGTGAGAATTTTACTGTTGTGTATAAATTTCGTCTTGAAGCTAAGATTTGACTAGGATATAAGTGTAGAAGAAAATCAAGTTATAGAATTGTAGACCATTAAGTTATCTTTCAACCGAATTTAAAATCAGCTCAATCGGATGTCTAAATTAAAAGTTATGATGATTTTAGTAACTGATGTGCAAGCTGAAGCTAAAATGCGGATCGAGTCTGATTTGGGTCAGTCCAATACGGGTTGGATCCGAACGTAAATCAAATTGATCCACGTTTGGATAGATCCAAATGTGGATCAAGCTGGTTTGCATTTGACACCTAAATGGGTCGCGACCAAACACAAATCTGCATTTGGACAAGTATCAACTTTGAATCCGACTTTGAAGGGGTTAGGTATAGAGTTAGGAGACAAGCAATATATAAGATTAAAGAAAATTGAATTATCTTTCAAACAAAAAATATTCAACTTAACTGGACTTATGTTTGAAAGATATAACTATTTTAGTGAGCTTTAGCACACAGAACAGTAAGATTACTTTCTAAAACAATGAAAGAGTGTGAAAAATTTTGCTAAAGAGAGTGAGATCGTGATTTCTTACAACAAAATATTAGATATGTGACTCCTTGTCTTGTTCCATCCAAAAATGAATTCTTTGAGGTTGATGAGCTGGAGAGATTAAAATCCTTATAAGTAAAGAGCAAATTTCTAACGAGACGGATAACCATCTAAAAACACACAGACTTAAAGGAGACTTTAATGAAATTCTTCCAGGAGATCTTTTTCTTGAGGAAGCACTTTCTCTTAGAGCTAAAGCATGAAGGTTTGGATATGATGAGGAAGATAAGAGAAAGAAATGAGAAAATGAGGACAAGGAGGAGATTGAGTCTTATTTACTCAAATGCGAAAGTGGAGAGGGATGGTGTGCATGATAGGGCATAGAAGATTGTACCCTCTCAACCACTCTCTCTTACAAATTACAAGAGTACTATTGTCATGGCTTTGATAAAAATAAAAGATTTTTTGTCAGCGAAAAATTCTGGAGTCATCTGTCAAAACAAAGCAGATCCACGAATTTAGGGTTTGAGATCCGCAATTCAGCATATCTGCAAACCTAAAGTTCGAAGTTCACGACCCAGCTACGACAGAACAAGTCCGACAAATCTAAAGCTGAGATTCGCGATATCCATAGCTTCCGGAGAGGGGTTTAATACAAAGTCACCCAATCCAAACGAAGAGAATTGCCACCTCGGATCGTGAAGCCAACTGCCAAACGAATGTAGCGGTATTATTTCGATCGTGGGAGTAACTATCTAACGAATATGACGATATTTCTCGAGTAGTGCTAACGGTTGAACGAGTGAAACGAGGACATTACTCTAAGAACCCCTATAAAAAGCAGGAAGATAGAAAGAGAAAGGATTGATCATCTTCTTCTTGAATTACCCTTTGTGATCAGAAGTCCGGAGCCTTTTCTGCAAATTGAAAGAGTTTGTGTGGAGTGTCAACGGAGAGCAAGATCGCCCTCCATAGCTACTTCAGAACCCAGCTTTAAACAAAGTGGAAATCCATTTTCCTCATATTCTATAAACGGAAAACACTTGGAATTGTAATCCTTTATTGAAATATCTCAATGAAGAATCATTTACAAGTTTTATGGAGAATAGAAGATTAGCGACTCCGCTGGGGAATGGCATCACCTTTGGTGATATGGCAGTGGCTCAATCCGATAACATTCCAGTTGGCAGTCTGGTCAACACACTCACCATCCAGGTTGACCAAGAAAAGTATGAAAAATTTCTTTCTTCCGGCTCCAAAAGCCCTACTTCCTTACGGTGGTGCCGTAAGCTCTCTAAAGGATCAATCTCTAAGGAGACTTCAAGGGCAATAACTCAACCGGAGGAATCAGTTGACCAAACTGGTCGGAAATCCTCTTCTTCTCCAACATTGGGTCTAAGCCGTTTGGCTAAGACTCCTGATCTCTCAAGCAAAGTGGATCAAGATCCCATTTCAACAAAGGGAAACGACCACTACCTACTCCGCAGGACTATGACGTGGGGAAGGAGGTTCCTTTCACTCGTACAATGAGAAGGAATCTAAGAAGAAGCAAAGTTCGTGCCCTTCGTAGGACCACGCAGCAAAAGAAAATCGCTAACTCATCATCGCGAAGGCCTACTATACAAGTATGGAGGCCAAAATGCAAAGTTACAGAAGATCAAGACGCGGAAGGATTTACTCGCGTTTCCTATAAGAAACGGAGAAAATCAACTAAAGTTATCTATGACTTCAAACACGGAATCTACATTTGCGTCCCTTGTGTTCCCGGGGGAAGCATGATTGTGCAATTGAAGGAGCGCGCGACCTCAGGTTCGCGTAAAACGTGCAATTATCGGGGAGCCTATCTCAAAGGCTAAAACTATCTCACCCACTGTTCCAGCTAGGGTGAGATTTGATCCGAAAACCTTCGACGAAAGGGGGACTCCAGTCCCGAGGCTATCTTTCAAAGATGACGTCGTTACCAAGAGTTCCAATGTAAGAGATTTTCGGGAACTTCTAAACAGAAAGAGGGAAGAATCCCACGCATCTCACTACCATTGCAAACGACTGATCAATGCAGTACTATCACATTGTCATTGTTCATCCCATACTAGACAGTCGGTGTTCCATCGACTATCAACATTATCAACATCCTCATCCCAACCGGCGAAGAGTAGACGGCGAAGAGGAGACGATGAAACAGGCTCGAGTTTTATGAGCCTGAATACCCCGAAGTGTCATCCAATATGATAAGTGTCGGGGAAAAGAAAAAGAAAAAGAAGACGAAGAAAGTCTTCGAGGGAGATGCTTCTGACTTAGAGCTCTCTTCGAGCCTGAAGGATGTGCTCAATGAAGGGCGAGGAGTTTTCCAAAACACTCGACTCAAAAGTGGGATGGTAATCCCGATGAATTATAGACAAATGGCTGGAGTCTCCTCCGATGAGAAAGACACGACCAAGTCTATTATGGCCAAGTCACAAACGTCTGATTCGCTATTGGAAGACTCCGTCTCTGCGTACATGACCCAAAATAGTACCCTGGAGGAATTCATGCGGAGGATGGACGAACAAGACAAAAGTATCCAACAACAGCAGAACGCTATCAACGAAATTAAGGACATGCTGCATGTTCTGCTAGAATTGGAAAAGACAAGATTGAAGAATGCATCTTCGCAAACGCCACCCCATGACCCAAAAACTGATAAGGAAATAGGGTGGAAGAAGAAGGTCATATTCTTCACAATAATGAAAAGGAAGTAGAATTTCATGAGGATGATGACAATCGTTCTACGCATCAAGAAGGAAATGCGAACGTTGTCTGGATAGAGAGTTTCCAAAATCAACTGAATGCCTTCATGCATAAAAGTGATTTACAAGAGTTGGGTGTGTAAGACCATATCTAGTGGAATGGGAAAGCATGCCATTCTCAGAAAGCTACAAGCCATTGAAGCTTAAATCCTTCGATGGTAAAGGATGGCCAAACCAGCACCTTTACTACTTCAAATCGCAAATTGGGCACTTAGCCGAAAATAACCCAATCATTACGCGGGTATTTGTTAGTATCTTGACAGGACTAGCATTTGAATGGTTCCGGAGCTAGAACCGGGAACCACTAATTCATCGAACGACATGGAAAAAGTCTTCCTGACTAGGTTCTATGAAGACAATATGGAGGTGACAATGCCGGTGCTTCTAGTCACTAAACAGAAGAAAGGAGAGTCGGCCCGGGACTTCATTAAAAGGTTTCGGAATGATTCTCTCAGATGTCCACACGGGATGCCAGAAAAGACCTTGGTAGAAACCTATCGACATAATCTCTCGACTAAGGTTCTAGCCAGGATGGGAGCAGTAAAATCCTCAACTTGGAAGGATCTCCCCCTACAAGCTGAGGAGGCTGAAGAAATTGCGCAAAGGCTTGAAGAAGAAGGAGTCACAGAGAAATAGAGGCGAAATTACGACAACAACCATAGGCCCCGATCCCGAGGATGCAAGGGGAAGGAGACAATGGTGGTTGATACTCCGCAGCCCACAAAGTCTTCTCCGAAACTCACTCCTCAGTCGCGTATGCCTCAAAAACAATATTCTTTCAAGTACGAGCATACAAAAACTATCTTCAACATCCTCATGACTAAGAAGATGCTGAAGCTGCCAGAGTCCAAACATTCGGAGGAAGCAGGAAGAGTTAATGATCCTAATTACTGTGTCTATCATAGGATTATTAATTACCCTACCTAGAATTGTTACATTCTTAAGGATAAGATTTAAGTCTTAGTGGATGCTAAGATCATCAAGCTTCAAGAGCACCAGAAAAAGGTGATCGCGAACATGGTGACTTTCAAGTTCGGTAAACCACCCGAATGGATAGAGTCAACAGTTCAAGATGGGGTGCAACCCATTCCTAGAGGTACGATGCAGATCGTAAATTTTGATCCGCATCAATAGCAGAAGAAATGATTATTCCCCTTCGAAACTGATAGAGGGGAGATAATGTGGGTGCATCCAAATCTCCTTAATGATGAACAATGAACTTCCAATTCATCTGGAAGAAGGCAAAAAGGGAAGATCCTTACTTCTAACGTCGTCTCCGTAATTCCTGAAGATGACGAGAGCGTTCCTACCCTAACAGATTCGGAAGAAGAAATCGGAGACTCTCTGATGGTTGATGCGGATTTACCTCCCTCGGGGACCCGTTCAGAAAAAGATTACTTGAAGAATTATGGACAGGCCGCAGATTCTCGGCCATCTCCAGAGAAGATCAAACAAAAAGAGGTTAAGTTTGATAAAGCTATGAAGAAAAAGGCGAAAGAGCCTGCAGAAGATTTACAGAAGTCATTTTAATTCGACATCTAAACGCAGTTAGCTAATATTCCCACAAAAATAACTTTGTATGAGCTCCTGAAGCTTGTTAAATCAACTAGAGAAGTTTTGAGAGAGACTCTGCAAGATTCGGAGGTATTCTTGGCACAGATACCAGAAATGATTGAGAAGGAAGAATTTCTTTGCGCGACATGTCACCAGATCTCTGGTGAAAACGTCCCTTGCATCACTTTCTCTCCGGAAAACATGCAAGTTAGAAGTAATAAGTATCACTGCCCATTGTATTACAAAGGATACATAGGGTCAGCAGAGATCGATCACATTCAAGTTGATCCAGGCTCAGCCTTAAGTATCATGCCACAGAGGATGCTGCAGTACCTTGGAGTCCCGATGAACAGGTTAGCAGCAACCAACACTACTATTTTCAGATTCAATGCCAATGGTAGTAGACCATTGGGTAAGATAAAGTTTAAATGCCAAATCGACGACCTGAAAATGGAAGTAACGTATTATGTGATAGATGCCGACACATCTTACAATTTGCTATTAGGGAGGCCCTGGATCTATAATAACCTCATTGTGCCGTCCACGTTGCATCAATGCATGAAATATGCAGATAAAGATGGGAATGTAAGAACGCTGGTCGCAGAAAAGCAACCCTTTAAAGGAGTTAAAAACTACTTCACTGACGCGTTGCTATATCAAGATGCATTCGATGTCTCAGATCAGCCTGCTCCAGAAGACTCTGATAGCGGTGAAGAGGCTGACACAGAATCAGGATCCAAAAATTCAGAATCCGATGATGTAATTTGGGACGGTGAGCCCATTGTGATAAGCCTTGAAGGCCTTGATGTAAATAATACTGTTCACTCTGATGGTGAATGGGTGATAAATGGAAGTTTAGAGTTTGCTTATTCTTCTTATATTGATTCTGAACCTTCAAGTACCAGCACTGATGCGTTAAGCGATTGTTTAGATAAAATATGCTCTTTGGCTTCTTTCCAAGCACCTATCCAATCGTCCTTTCATGAACTAAGTGATGACGATGAAGATGCCAACAAGGTTGTTTTCGAGATTCCTTCCAAGGACGGAACTCAGAAATCCATAATATTCGAAAAGGCAAGTCACAAAAGCATAAAGAAGTGCTTAGATTTTGAAGAAGAACAGGAAAATTTCGAGTTCTTCCATTATGATGAAAATTCTCATAGACTAATAAAGAAAATGGGATATAATCTGGCCAAAGGCAGGGGGTTGAATTTTGGAAAGGGAGAAGAACAATCCTCCGACCCTTTGTCGAAGAGGAAAAATGCCAGATTATTATCAGAAAATCGGCAGGGGTTGGGATATGTCACCACTCCCGAAGGTTCATCAGATGAGAGAACCGAAAAAAGGCAATTCGATCATTCGTCGGAGAGAGGAATTGATATCCCTCATTTGCGAGTACATCGACATTTTCGCCTGGAGTTATGAGGAGATGCCAGGATTAGACCCAAGTGTCACGGTTCACAAACTAAACATCCGACCAAATGCTAAGCCAGTAAAGCAATAGCAACAAAGATTCCGCCCAGAGATTATGGAAGCTATTGAAGTTGAAATCAAAAAGTTGATCGAGTCAGGCTTTATTCGCGAGGAATGGCACCCTGATTGGATCGCGAATATTGTTCCTGTAACTAAGAAGAACAGAAAAATCCAGATTTGTTTTAATTTTAGGGATTTGAATGAAGCCTGCCCTAAAGATGAATTTCCGTTACCCATTACAGATGTTATGATAGATAACACTTGAGGGTACGAACATATGATATTTATGGATGGTTTCTCAGGGTATAATCAAATAATGATGTATCCTGATGATGAGAAGCATACGTCTTTCAGAACACCGCTCGGAGTATACTGCTATACAGTTATGCACTTCGGCCTAAAAAATGCAGGTGTCACGTATCAGCGTGTTATGAACGTAATATTCCAAGAACATCTGTGAGGGATAGTAGAATATTACGTAGATGACCTAGTAATTAAAAGCAAGAATAAAGGTGATCACTTACAAGATTTGAAGACGGTGTTTGACCTCATGAGGAAACACTAGCTCAAGATGAACCCGACTAAATCTTTTCTGGGGGTCTCCAGTGGAAAGTACCTCGGTTTTGTCATAACTTCCAAAGGGATTTACCTCGACCCGGACAAGATTAAGACTATCCAAGATATGTCACCTCCTCGCAATCTCAAAGAATTAAGGAGACTGCAAGATAGGCTGGCGTCTATCCGCAAATTCATATCAAATTTGGGTAGATATCAGCCCTTTACCAGGTTAATGAGAAAATAAGTGTCATTTGTTTGGGATGACACATGCCAAAAGGCTTTTAAAGAAGTCAAATAATACCTCATGAAAACACCAGTACTCGTAGCTCCAGTTTCGGGAGTACCTTTCCTGCTATACGTGAGGGCTATGGACCACTCCTTGGGAGCCTTGTTAGCGCAGAAGAATGAGTCGGGTCATGAACAAACTATTTATTATCTCAGCAGAATGATGATCAGGGCGGAACACTGATATAACCCAGTGGAGAAGGAATGTTTAGCTTTAGTGTTTGCAGTATAGAAAATGCGACACTATTTAGTTGGACAAACCATCCATATTATATCGAGAGTTAACCCCCTGAGAATACTAATGACTAAACCTGGATCATTGAATTCGAGGCTATCCAATTGGGCTATTTTGTTATCACAATATGATATGCATTTTGTCCCGCAAAAATTTATTAAAGGACAGTCCGTACCAGATTTTCTAGCCGAACATCAATTTCCGGCATCCTTAAAGTTATACAAACAAATTCTTGGAGAGTTGGGTGAATGAAACCCGATTCCAAAAGAAGACAACTCGCAAGAGTCTCCAGAGGTAAATACAGTCGCGAAAGGTGTATGGCAACTTTTCTTCGATGGCGCCTCCTGAATGGGATCCGAAGGAAGAATGACAGCGGGGGTAGGAGTTGTTTTCATCTCTCCTTACAACCACATCATTCCTCAAGCCTAATCATTAACAAGTCCGTGCTCCAATAATGTTGCGGAGTATAATACCCTCCTAATTGGCTTAACGATAGCTAAACAACTGGGGATCAAATATTTGGAAGCATATGGGGATTCTCAACTTGTAGTAAATCAAGTTAAAAGGGAGTATGAGGTCAAACATGAAGACCTTTTGTCGTATTATCGTGCAGTGATTAAGATAGTCGATGGTTTTGATGGCTTCTATGTCAGCCACGTAAAGCGTCATCGAAATAATTATGCAGATTCACTAGCTTTCTTAACTGCTACACTGGCCTTGCCCAAGCATGCTAGAAAGCAAATTACGGTAGGGAGCAGAAAATTCTTCTGTCCAAAAGATGAACTCAAACAGGAAATGAGGGAGCAACATGAAGACGAGGCTGGTGTTTTCGGGTCAAGTTTAGAACCGAGGGATTGGCGTTTTCCTTATATAGATTATATCCTTTATGGCATATTACCTGAAGATCAAAAATAAGCCAGGGCAATTCAATGAAGAGCTATCCGATTCTACTATAATGTAGAGCTCTAGATGTTGTACATGAAATCTTATGATGGAATCTTACTTCGCTATCTCTCTAACCGTGAAGCTCGAAAAGTACTTGAAGAAGCTCATACTGGCATCTGCGGAGCATACCAGCCAGAGCCGAAACTCTAGGATAGAATCGAAAGAATGGGTTATTACTGGTCTAAGATGATGACAAAAGCGATTAACTACGCCAAGAAGTGTAGGGCCTGCCAAATACATGCAGACTATATACTTCAAGCTCCAGAGTATCTCCATCCAACGGCTACATCGTGGTCGTTTGAGAAATAGCGTATGGACATTATCGGGCCAATTTCTCCGCTGTCAACGAGAGGACACCGATTCATTCTAACTATAACGGATTACTTTTCGAAATGGACTGAAGCCATTTCCTTAACCAAAGTAAAGTCATCAGACGTGATCAAGTTCATTAAACACCATGTGCTTTATAGCTTCAGAGTGCCCAAGAGAATCATTCATGACAATGGGCCTCAGATCGTGAGCCAAGCATTTTCCAGATTCTGCAAAAATACAGGATCGAAGATGTGGCTTCCTTGCCTATTACCCTGGTCTAGTAGAAGTTTTCAATAAGACCATTGTAAAACACCTCAAAAAGTTTGTGTCATCCAATCAAAGGGACTGGGATGAGAAGATCGGAGAATGTCTGTGGGCGTATCGCACCACAGTCCGAACCTCCACCAATGTCACGCCCTTTTCTTTGGTATACAGGTCAGAAGCAGTCTTACCTTTGGAAATTCAGATTCCATCGTTGCGAGTCACATTAACTACTAGGATGACGCAAGAAGAATGGCATCAGCAAAGGCTCCAGGAATTAGAAGCCTTGGATGACAAGCGGTTGAAAGCTCAATAGAGTATTGAACTATACCAGACGCGAATCTCCAGGACTTTTAACAAAAAGGCCAAACGAAGAACTTTCAAAAAGGACGATCTGGTCCTTTCAGTAAGAAGACCGATTATAACTAGCCTAAAGCCCAGAGAAAAGTTCTAGCCAAAGTGGGAGGGACATTTTGTCATAGATACGATTTATTCTAACGGCGCATATCGATTGGCAAAACCGAATGGTGATAAGATCATGATGTCAATTAATAACAAGTTTTTGAAGAAATATTATTCTTAGGCGGAACACCAGTTGTAATGTAACCTGGATAGTTCAATGCGAATGATGAATAAAGTTTGTCTGTAATCAAGGGTTTCATTAACAAAAAGATTTTTGAGTCGCGAATCAAAACATTCTTTCCTCCAAATTTGCCAAGTTAAAAAAATACTTCTGGAGAATCAAAATTCCTTTTCTCCATTCACAGCAAAGTTAACAAGAAGTTCTCTCATTCACAGCAACTTTGAATGATTGGAAACTTTTTGGGTGATTTAAAGATTATCAAGTTAACAGTTATCTCTGATAATCAATATCAAAATTATTCATCAATCACTTTTGGTTATGCAAAAAAAAAGAGCTTCTTTATTCATTATCAGATCAAAATTACAGAGGGTTCCCTAGCACTATACAATCAACAAAAATGAATGCAAATCACTGATATAAGAAAAAGTAAAAAGTTTGCTTCTGTAGCCTCCTCTTCCAAGGACAGCTTAAAGAGCAGTAATATGCTCCTGCAGACTCTTTTTCTAGGATAGCGAACTTGCTTCTGTAGTCTTCTCTTTCAGCATGGCTTAGATCAAAAAGTTTGCTCCTGTAGCCTCTCCTTCCGAAAGGGCGACTTTGCTTCTGTAACCTCCTTTTCCAAGGACAGCTTAAAGGTAAAAAGGTTGCTCTTGCAGTCTTTTCTTGCCGATGGTTAGGGCCTCTGAGTTGGTTTGCTCAGTCATGATCAACGTCACTAGTGACTTGATTAGTGCAAAACTAGGCATACCAAATGCATACACCCAAACGTATAATGTGAGGGGTTGCACAAATTCAATGCCGCCCTAACCATTAGTACCCCAACCTTGCGGGATGCTAGGCAAGAAATAAAACAATGCCACAGATCCGAAATATTTTCTCTCATGAAAAATATATGAGACCTTCCAATACCCTGACGGTATTGGAAGTAATTATGAGCCCATCGGGTCTGGGTATTATTAAGGAGAATGACAACGGTTATCTCCTGCAGCCAATTCAAACCTTTATTAAAAAAAAAAAGAGGAAGAGGGAGGATGGTATCGATTAGAAGAAGAAGTTTATTTTAATTAAAGAAAATGACTACGGTCATAAGAAACTTTTCGGTGGGATACCCCATGGATTGATGCAGTCTGGAGGCCTTGTAACATGTCAATTTTCATCCATCGCTTCGGTTGAAGGACAAGATGAAAATACAGCTGCTCAAATAAAAGAAAGGAAGAGAAGTCGAGGGAGAAGAAGCTTTTCCCACGTCAGAATGATCCTTCATGGAAAGGTCATGCGTCTTATATAGACGGTCTTATGATTATGATCTTCGGTTGGGAAAAGATAAAGCCAAAATCTTCGGTTAAGATTCCCGACTCAGATCTCAACAGAGTTTATTATTGTTGCACGGGACATTTAGATCTCGCAGCCCAGAGATCTCGTCATTAATAAAGACGTATAATGCTTGGGATTCCACGCTCGACGGCCTCATTTCAAGGCTCGCAGAAGTCTCTACAAATTCTGAAAAATTTTGGGTTATCCCACGAACTTCCAGGTAAAAAGTCGCGAACCTAAACTCGCGACCCTCGGGATTCAAGATCACGAGTTTAGTGTGGATCTTGTTAATTCGCGAACCTCCGAATGTGGAATTGCGAATCTGACAAGGACTCATAAAAATCACATGCCTGATACACGATACCAGAATTGCATGAAGACTTGCGAATTTCAAAACTTAAGATGGCGAATTTATTGCAAACCTTTGACAAATACAAAGTCATGATTTAGAAATACAAAATCAAGTTCGCTACATAAACCATGCAAAATCGAGGTCAAGAGAGCTATTGCAAAAGAGAAAGAGCTACAGAGGACTTCTCGAATCCTAAGGAAGAGAGTCTTTACAATTCAATAGTTCAGGAGGGCTTTTATCTTCTCCTCAGCATCACCAATTTCATGTTGGATGATCTCATAAGTTTGGACAGCAGTTTAGCGACGCAATTCCTCTTCACTGGTGACGACATTCTGCGCTGCGGCAATCTCTAACATTTCTAATTCAGCTTGTATCACCTGAAGATCCCTGATTGTATTATCTCGCTGTTGGGATAAGTTAGTGAGATTCTTCATCGACTCGTCACGTTCCTTGGTGATCTTAACCAAGAAAACATGAGCTCTGGGGATGGACTCTTCGGTCCTGGCGATAGCTTGGTCATGGTCCTTGACAATTGAAGTGACAGTCTCCACCTGAAGAGCTAAAGGCTGACTGTCTGACTGGCCCTTTTCCAAGGAAGCTCTGTAAACATCGGCTTTCTCCTTGGTCTCCCTCTGGAACCTAAGTTGTTCCTCTCTCAGCTTATGGAAGATGGTTTCAACTATCTCAGATTTGTCGGCACTCCTCGACCCTGATAAAGACTTGGCATGGCTTTGAAGTTAAGTTATCATAAGCCTGTAAGGAGCAGTTTTCTCTTCTCCGCCAATACAGACTACACCAGTCAAGTAAATATTGAGGACGTTGGCGAGCGAATCACAAGAAGCCTCCTTCAATATCTTGTCAATGAAACAATCAAGGAAGTGGAGGAAAGTTTCCACCATGTCCTTCAATAAATCAACTTCAAAAGCATCAACCTCTGCATGAGAGGGATCAACAATGGATGGAGCAGAGACAATCTGAATTGTACTCTGCTGCACAGAAGTAACAGCACTAACGTCAGGAGGAACAGGACCTCTGGCAGCCTCAGTAGAGCTACCGACTGCAACATCCTGAACTAAGATGTCGGTTGAAGCAGCTACGGTCGTGACCGTCACAGTGTTAACAGCAGAAGTAGTGACTTTAGTCGCTTTATCAGTATCAGCTTCCGCAATGGTATCATCCGGTGGAGTTATCTCCGCATCCATGCATTCTGAAACTTGAGTCGAAGGAGGAACTGCTACAAGAAGAGAGAGAAACATACATATGCATAATAGAAAAGATGCAGTAACAAAAAATACACGTGTAGTGAGAACTTCAATATTAATATAGTTCGAGAGTAAACCTTGAGGGTTAACACTGGATTCTCCAGGGCCATAAACCTCAGCGTGGACCTCGTCGCTCAAAAAGACATACTTGCCATGGTCCGATGGAGGGGTGGAAGATTGAAGATTTTCATTGTTGACATCATCGTCATCTCCCTAGTCATCACGATCTCTTGAAGGAGGTGCTATCTTCGGGGAACCTGATGTGCGAACTTTTCCAATTATTTGTACTTCATCATCTACAGCAACTTGATGAGTAAGGACCGCAGAATCCTCTTGTGCAGTAGAAGGAGCAGCCACCTCGATAGTAGTCTGATGAATGAGGGTCGCAGAACTCTCCTGCGCAGGATGAACAGCGGAAGGAGTGGTCACTGGGGTAGGATCACCGCGGAAGATCGGTCCCTGACTTTGATGTCTCTTAAGAGAATGCAGAGTTAAGGTTGAGTCATCCTCATTTTCCTCTGGTTCCTCTGCGAGGGTCTTGAAACCAAACTGGGTGCCGCAGTACTGGTTTTAGAGAAGTGTTCTGGGAATTGATAGGCAAATCACTGAGATGCCTTAATCTCTTCCGCTTATGCAAAAGCTTCTTGGGAGGAGATTGCAGTTGAGGAGAAGTCTCCTTCAAAGTTGGAAATGGAGAAATGTCAAGGGAGACGGGCGGGTCAATAAGATCAATGCACTATTATCCTCAACCCCCTGTTGAATCACAGGCTCCAACTCATCAGAAGCAATTTCTGCTCTGAAATCCTCCATTCCTGCCACTTTCATATTGTCGGCTTTTTTCTTCTGAGCATACCAGGCTCCAATCTCTCTCAGACAAATAAGGTTTACATTGAAGTTCTGAGGAGCAGAGTTAGCGTCCGTGAACCATTTGCAGAAAACGAAACTTATATACGAGTTTGGAGTTTTGATTGGGATGTCAAATTTAGCCTGGATACCACCAGCGACAAAATGGAACCAAGCTCGAGCTCCTTCAAAAGAATTCCCACGAAACTTATTTCCTTGTTGGGATTACCAATATAGAGTTGATCATACCCGAACTGTCGAACGAAATGACTCAGGTAATGAGGCTCTATATAGCAATAGTTCCCTAAACGGAGAACCAAATATCCTAAGCGGATATTTATTAACCACCAGAAGCACCTCGGAGACAGGACTGTGAACTTGTCAGCACAAGCAATGTCTGTGAATTTCTCTCCGTACCCAGCATTTGGAAAGTACGGAAAATATTTAAATAATTCAAAATTCGTGTGGTAACGAAGGGTCTTGCGGATTGCAGCCATATAGCCCTCTTTCCACTGCGACCTCTTATAGTGCTGCACTTTGGGAGCATTTAAATCTATCTGCGAATCAGTAGGGCTCATCAAAGTAGGGCAGTGTAGAACTAGCCAGGCCATCAAATAGGTATAGGGAAGTTCTACATACAGGTTAGGAGTCTTAATGATTGGTTCTCCTTTCTTTCTCTGCTCCTTCTTCATGTTACAAAATTTGTCAGCTAATCTCCTTAGCCCGATTTGAATACTGCATACCATCGCGGACAATAAACTGAGCCGTCTATCAAATGCAAGCAATATGGCTGGGTATATGGCTATGCTTTCCTGCGATGGAATAACACATTTCTTCAACCATATCATTAAGTAGCCCGCCAAGAAGGCCAGATCAGATAAAGGCTAGAGGGCCTGAAAATGAAAGCTTTCAAAGAACATTTCAGCCTTGAAGACGTCCTCGTCAGATTCGGTGATGTAAGCATCTGTCCAGAAACTTGCAATTCTCCTCTCAACCTCTTTTTCAGAAATCAGAGGAAGGCGAGTGAAATCAGGGTTATTCTTTGAAAAGTTGGGTAAAAGGTATTGCAACCACTTCTTCGGCTTCACATTGAGAGTACCGGACATGTGAGTGCAAATGTGGTAATGACAGAGCAGTTCCCAATAAGTATCATAGACCAAAGGGTCATGGGTCTTCAACAAATGAAGTTCTTCCCCAATAGAGACATACTCTTCATATGGGATGTCTCCCATAGGTAGTCCCGAAATCTCATACATTTCATGAAGAGCGAAATCCAATTCGCCGCGAGAGGAAAATATTGTACAGGTATCAGGGTTGTACAACTCCAGTAAAGCAAAGAAATGAAACCTTCTAGCAGGAATACCATGCTGAACTGCCCTAATAGCACGATATAGCTTTGCATGCTGAAGCTGATCTCTGAAGGCGTTCAAGAAAAAATCAGTCAGGATTGTCCATTCTCCTTTCGAGGAGCAATGGACCCATCCATGGGGACGAAAGTCTTGAACAGGAAACTTGATGTGATATATTTACTACAAGCGCACAGTATCGTTGTAGCGCTGTAAAGGTCGTCTCACAGGAATCTAAGGTGTTTCTGCGTTCTTACTTTCTCTATGTTCAACGGACTAACCAAAAGTTCTAGGTTGAAGTCGGATTAATCTAAGTAGCCTAGGATATGGAATCCACTAATTTCCAACCATGTTCTTACTTCTACTATTTTTTTCTATCATAAAAATTCAATCTTTTTAGTTTAATTTTACTTAAAGTGCCCTAAGCATGAGCTATCAAGTGTTGTGCAAGTATAGCTCATCAAAAGATACTACTTCATATAAAATTAAACTAAATCTTTTAGATAATTCAAATAAAAAGATAAAACAAGCAACCCCAATCCCTAACTAAGCATAGATTATCAAGAATCCTAATTCAAGTATAACCTATCAAAGTTCTAAATTTCGGGTCCTTATATTTTAATCTTTCATTTGAAAAATCATGCCTTTATTAATTTTATTTAAGAAGAAAAATATTAGAAAATAATTGCATGGTGGATCTTAACTTCATCTACATCCTAGAGCTGATCTAATTAACTACACATGATTTTTGCTAAGGAAGATCAAATTTTAATTCATAAAATGATAAATCCTAATCTAGAAAGCAGTAAATCCTAATCTAGAAAGCAGTAAATCCTAAAATAGAATGCAATTAAATCTATGCAGAAAGAAAATAAGAATATCAAGAACAATGGGTTACCTCTGGTCACGGTGTTGTGGCCGTCAACCTTCAGCAAAAACCCCAACTTTATTGAACAGCAGAATCGAATACAAAAATTTCAGAATACCGTCAAAATACAAGGGTCGGCCAATATATAAGCCTCGAAAATAAAATTATATTTATAGCAGAACCACAAGACCACTCAATTACAACAAAGCTGTGCGAGACAAATCAGCTATAGGCGCCCATATTAGGCAGCTATTCAGCGAAACCCGCTAATTAGCAGCCCAATTAAGCCTAAATCTGTTTTAACTTTTTCCTCATGAACTTCTTGTCTTGCTTGTTTGATATTCCTGACTGTATTCGATTTTGGGTCTTTGTAACATCATAGTCTTGTAGTCTTGCCCACTTTAGAAACTTTTCGGACTCTGATTTCCTAGTCCAACTCTGGTTTCATGCCTTCTCCTTGTATAATTCAGATTACCTACAAAAGACACTAAAAATACCCGAGTAGCATTTATTTATATACAAAAATAGATAAAGTATGGAAGGAAAAATATAATATATGATACTCATCACACCCCCACACCTATCTTTTGCTAGTTCTCGAGCAAAATCTAAACCTAAAAAGAAAAACAAAAATCCTAACTCACTTTCGCAGGAATCGCGATTGCACTTAGCACGTGCAACAAGCCTTTAAACCCCTAGGTTACCTTAATGGACGAGTTGTGTCTCGTGAGGGTTTGCAGTGAATATACCCACAAAATTTAAGAAGAAAATAAATTAAGGAATAAAGAAAAGAAAAATAAGGATAACCAAAAATCAAGAAAAATAAAAATTTTATACAAAAGAAAGAAAAAATCTTTTTTTTTATAATATTTTCATCAATTGGTCTCACTAATATACAAACTCAAGAACGCATTTAGATTATCAATTTTTAATTCGAGCGTCATATCAGATACACTTATCATTTTAATCAAAAATTTAAATCTTATCTTTCAATACCTACTAACAGATAATCTATTGTCTCCTATGTATCTACGTGCATGTGTGATAGTCTACTTTGGTTTTAGACTCCAACTTTAATTCATGATTCATCTACTCTCTCATAACAAATTTTTTTTTTAAGAATATTTCACCTTTCATGCGAATATTCACGCTTTCTTAGGCGCAATATACTCGATCACTCAGTTCATACTCTTTTTTTCTTTAAGAATATTTCACCTTTCATGTGAATATTTACGCTTACTTAGGCGCAAAATACCCGATTACTTGGATCATACTATTTTTTTTTCACTCTTGAGGCTATTGCCTTAATACCAGGCGCACCCCATTATATTATTCTCACTTCCTTTTTTTTAGAGAGAGAAAACTTACTCATTCGTTATCATCTTTATCCTTAACCTAATAAACTATTGTGAAGTGAAAAATAGATGTATAATTATCTCAAAACTATTGTTAGCGATATTTAGTTTTCGGATTTTAATTTTTTTTCATAAAATTCAAAGTGTATCGTCCAATTTACTCTCATATCCAATTTCAAATCTAAATTTGTTCCTTTATCTGTAATTAGTTTGATCTATTAATGAAAACAAATATTTTTTTATCTCTTTTTTTTTAGTTAGTTTTTTCTTGTTGGTCACCCTAAAAACTACCCAAAGTGTAAAATAAAGAAACCCAAAAACCTAAAAAAAAAAAAATCCTAAAAATCCTAAAAATAAAGATAAAAATAAAATAAAAATCTCCTAATACTCTCCCCCACACCTAAACTTGTGTATGCCCTCATACACAAACCAAGTGTGGTAAAAGAAATATGAAAACTATTATATAAATACTATACAAATAATGAGAGTCGTAAAAGTTACGATCTCAATATCATCACCCTATTAACGCATGAAAAGCGGTTACGACCTCTCGATCACTTCCCACTTTCATAATGTGTGCGTTTTAAACGTGAAGTGTGTGCATTATTATATCTCCTCATCCTCCTACAAGTTACGAAGTTACTTGTCTGTAACTTATGCCGCCCTCGCTTTTTCTTTGTCCACATGTAAGCATTAACAATTGGGTTAAAAAATTCTTTATTATAAACCTGCCAATCATCGTTAGTAACAAACATACATGTAGAAATATCATGAGGTGAGAAGAGTGTTATATGATCAAGTGAATGTGGTGGTGGCTCTTCTAACTCAAGAAGTAATGCGAGCTCCTCTGCAAACAAATCCTCAAAAGTTTGCTCATAAATCGATGGCACACTTACACAAGTATCATCATACATAGAATCAGTATGTGTCAATTTTTCTAATAGCATGAGCTCGTCTTTGAACATTTGCTCAAATGAGGGTTCATCATCAGTGCAAGAGGTCAAATGAGAATGCAAACCGTGAATCATGTTGACCTCAATGAGGGAGCTCGTTGCGTGCTCATCCATATTAAATATGTTCAATGCCACAGTCATATTCCCAAACGATAACTTCATGAGGCCACTCCTACAATCAATTAATGCATTTGATGTTGTAAGGAATGGTCTACCCAAGATAACAGGAATTTGATTCCCTGGATTGAAGATCGGCTCAGTTTCTAAGACAATAAAGTCTACAGGAAAGATAAACTCGCCGACCTTAATGAGCACATCTTCAACCATACCAAGTGGTCTCTTGATTGAACGATCAGCTAGTTGTAATGTGACCTTTGTAGATTGAAGTTTTCCTAAATCTAGTTGCTGATAAACAGTGTAAGGAAGCAAGTTGACACTTGCCCCTAAATCAAGCAACGCCCTATCAAATGTAGTGTTCCCAATAATGCATGAGATTGTAGGGGAACCTGGATCTTTGTACTTGATAGGAAGGAGTTAGAAAGGATATGTGATATATTTGCAGCAAGAAAAACTTTCTCAGGAACGTTTCTTGCTCGTTTCTTAGTACACAAATCCTTGAGGAACTTAGCATAACTAGAAACCTGTTGTATAATGTCTAGGAGTGGAATATTAAGCTTCACCTGCTGAAATGTTTCGAGAATCTTCTCTACTTGCGGTGAAGGCTTCCTAAGCCGATTTGGATATGGTGCTTTTGGCTTAGGAACAGGTTCTTCCAAATGAGTATGTGACGGTGATGGAGGTGATGGAGAAGGTTGTTGAGAAAGGGGTGGAAGAGATGATGTAGCCTGTGAGATAATAGGAGTGGGATCAGGGGGCAAGGCTACATTATTGTCCACTTGCTTGCCAGATCTAAGAGTGTGAATGGCATTGCAGTGGAGGACATGCGACTGATTGGAGTCTGAGGAACTGGCATTAGGGTTCGTTATGGGTTGATTTGGAAAGGTACCCTGGCCACGTTCACTCATCTGACTCGCTAATTGTCCAACATGCTGCTCTACATTCTTAATAGATTGAGAGTTCACGAGCAGTTGCTGACCTCTACTTTGAATAAAATCAGTTGATACTTTAATAAGATTTTCCATGTGTGTATTAAGATTGGACATATGCGTGTCAAACTTGGAATGAGACTTGAGAAGATTTTCGACGTGCTTCTCAAGTGACTGAAGTCGCTTTTCTTTTTCATTATTAGACCCCTGTTGTGAATATGAGTGGTTTTGCACAGGTGGTCTATTCTGGTTGTTCCCATAATTTGAAGCGTTTGGATGTTGTTAAGCACCCACATTTGGTCTTGAGAACTGACCATTGGCTGGAGATTGCATGTTAGGGTTAGGGGCCCCCTGATATTGCCCTTGACCTTATGGTAGATTTGGATGATTCCTCCAGCTAGGATTGTATGTAGGAGCGTAAGAATTGTTCATGGGTTGTTGATATAAGGCGTTAGCCTACTCAAGTGTGGGACCCATGAGATTATATAATAATGGACACTCCTCCATAACATGATTCGGAGTTCCGCAATTAAAGCATCTGGGAACTTGAATTTGATTTACCCGACCCACCGATGGAGCACTAGGAGTCTCCAATGCCTCAATTCTCCTCATAAGTGCTGCAATTTTAGCTTCAGCAGCTATAGAGCTGTCGACGCTATAGATCACACCCTTATGTGTAGAAGTTGATGCACTGGACTTCTCAGTGAGACTCTCCCACTGCATAGTCTTCCACGATAGATCCTCAAGAAAGTCCCATGCTTCATTCTCATTCTTTCTCATGAACTCCCCCTGACACATGGACTCAAGAAGAGTTTTGGATGTGTAATCGAGTCCTTCGTACATGATTTGACATAACCGCCACTTTTCTATCGCATGGTGGGGGCACTGAGCTAATAAATCCTTAAACCGTTCTAAGTATTTCCATAAGGGTTCTCCTGGCACTTTACGGAATTGATTAATTTGATTTCTGATTCTTGTCGTCTTGTGCGTGGGATAACACTTCTTGAGAAATACTGTAACGAATTCATCCCAAGTAGTGATTGAATCAGTAGGCATACTGTACAACCACTTCTTGGCATTATCCTTAAGTGCAAATGGGATGAAACGGAGCTTAATTGCGTCCTCCGATAAATTTTGTAGTTTAATCATTACGCATACTTCTTGAAATTCACTGATAAAGAGATATGGATCTTCTGAATCAGAACCAGTGAATTTGGGAAGCATACTAATGTACTGCGGTTTTAATTCGTAGTGATTACCCGTTACGTGTGGAAGTTTGATGCATGATGGTAATGATGTACGTAATGGGTAACATCGATTTGAAGGATCGGGATTGGTTGGTCCATCTTATCTCCCATGAACAAATCTGAACTCACAAGTCGACCAAATTGATCACGGGTCCAATGTGGCATGAACCAGCGACCGTGAGTGTATGCGTGAACTTCCTAAACTAATGCAAGAAGTGGAGTGTGGTGGAGAGATAAAACGGTGGAATAGATATGATCAAATAAAAAAAAATGTGATTTCTACTGTTCATAACTTTTTTTATTTTTTTTAAATTTATTTACAGAACCGGGAAATAAAAATACAGAAACAGAAAAACTTTAGGTCCTGAACTTACCTATTTAGCCGCTATATAGCGGTTTCCACCGCTATTTTGCGGCTTTACTAGAGAGTTTTGCTCTCTGGTTTTTCCTGCTTTGGTTATATGCTCTTCAGATCCTTTCAATCTTCCTGTATCTGCAATTTAAATTTTATGCACACTCAACACACACTGTTAATCATGTAAAACGTCAGAAAAAGTAAGAAAAACACCGTCGATCCCCGGCAACGGCGCCAAAAACTTGATGTGATATATTTACTGCAAGCGCACAGTATCATTGTAGCGCTGTACAGGTCGTCTCACAGGGATCTAAAGTATTTCTGCGTTCTTACTTTCTCTATAGTTCAACGGACTAACCAAAGGTTCTAGGTTGAAGTCGGATTAATCTAAGTAGCCTAGGATATAGAATCCACTAATTTCCAACCATGTTCTTACTTCTACTATTTTCTTCTATCATAAAAATTCAATCTTTTTAGTTTAATTTTTACTTAAAGTGCCCTAAACATGAGCTATCAAGTGTTGTGCAAGTATAGCTCATCAAAAGATGCTACTTCATATAAAAATAAACTAAATCTTTTAGATAATTCAAATAAAAAGACCAAACCAGCAACCCCAATCCCTAACTAAGTATAGATTATCAAGAATCCTAATTCAAGTATAACCTATCAAAGTTCTAAACTTCGAGTCCTTATATTTTAATCTTTCATTTGAAAAATCATGGCTTTATTAATTTTATTTAAGAAGAAAAATATTAGAAAATAATTGCATGGTGAATCTTAGCTTCATCTACATCCTAAAGCTGATCTAATTAGCTACTCATGATTTTTGCTAAGGAAGATCAAATTTTAATTTATAAAATGATAAACCCTAATCTAGAAAGCTGTAAACCCTAATCTAAAAAGCAGTAAATCCTAAAATAGAATGCAATTAAATATATGCAGAAAGAAAATAAGAATATCAAGAACAATGGGTTACCTCTGGTCACGGTGTTGTGGCCGTTAACCTTCAGCAAAAATCCCAACTTTATTGAACAGTAAAATCGAATACAAAAATTCCAGAATACCGTCAAAATACAAGGGTCGGCCAATATATAGGCCTCGAAAATAAAATTATATTTATAGCAGAACCACAAGATCACTTAATTACAACAAATCTGTGTGAGACAAATCAGCTATAGGAGCCCATATTAGGCCGCTATTTAGCGGTAAAACCCGCTAATTAGTGTCCAAATTAAGCCTAAATTTGTTTTAACTTTTTCCTCAAGAACCACTTGTCTTGCTTGTTTGATATTCCTGACTGTATTCGACTTTGGGTCTCTGTAGCATTATAGTCTTGTAGTTTTGCCCAGTTTAGAAACTTTTCGGACTCTGATTTCCTAGTCCAACTCTGGTTTCATGCCTTCTCCTTGTATAATTCAGATTACCTGCAAAAAGGATTGGGGGTTTATCGAAAAACCTTTATTTTTATTTTTTATTTCGAGTCCAACTCGATTCGAAGAAAAACAACTTTCCTTATCCTTTTAGGTTCTATTCTATATTCTGTTTTTCCATATCAAGAAGTTCCATCTTGTAGTTCGGACAAGAACAAGAAAGAATCCTTGTTTTGGATCTAATGTAACAATGGTTGCATTGCAAATATTGATTGTTCCAACTATGTTCTGTTTCTTTCATCAAATACTATCTACTATAATCAATCTATTTCTATTATAGTATAGTAATAGTATATTTTTTGTACGACCAATCAATTACTTGAAATAAATGAAAGTATTCGAACAAAAAAATGTGAACCATAAAAAGGATTTCTAAATTTTAGATATAATTAAATTGTATGAAGATAATGCTATCTTTCACTTTTAGGAATTAGCAGAACCCATTGATTCACAACACTAAAAATACCCGAGTAGTATTTATTTATATACAAAAATAGATAAAGTATGGAAGGAAAAATACAATATATGATACTCATCACACCCCCACACCTATCTTTTGCTAGTCCTCGAGCAAAATCTAAACCTAAAAAGAATAACAAAAATCCTAACTCACTTTCGCAGGAATCGCGATTGCACTTAGCACGTGCAACAAGCCTTTAAACCCCTAGGTTACCTTAGTGGACGAGTTGTGTCTCGTGAGGGTTTGCAGTGAATATACCCACAAAATTCAAGAAGAAAATAGATTAAGGAATAAAGAAAAGAAAAATAAGGATAACCGAAAATCAAGAAAAATATAAATTTTATACAAAAGAAAGAAAAAATCTTTTTTTTATATAATATTTTCATCAATTGGTCTCACTAATATACAAACTCAAAAATGCATTTAGATTATCAATTTTTAATTCGAGCGTCATATCAGATACACTTATCATTTTAATCAAAAATTTAAATCTTATCTTTCAATACCTACTAACAGATAATCTATTGGCTCCTATACATCTACGTGCATGTGTGATAGTCTACTTTGGTTTTAGACTCCAACTCTAATTCATGATTCATCTACTCTCTCATAACAAATTTTTTTTTAAGAATATTTCACCTTTCATGAGAATATTCACGCTTGCTTAGGCGCAACATACCCGATTACTCAGTTCATACTCTTTTTTTTTCTTTAAGAATATTTCACCTTTCATGCGAATATTTACGCTTACTTAGGTGCAAAATACCGGATTACTTGGATCATACTCTTTTTTTTCACTCTTGAGGCTATTGTTATAATACCAGGCGCACCCCATTATTTTATTCTCACTTCTTTTTTTTTAGAGAGAGAAGACTTACTCATTCGTTATTATCTTTATCCTTAACCTAATAAACTATTGTGAAGTGAAAAATAGATGTATAATTACCTCAAAACTACTGTTAGCGATATTTATTTTTCGGATTTTAATTTTTTTCATAAAATTCAAAGTGTATCGTCTAATCTACTCTCACATCCAATTTCAAATCTAAATTTGTTCTTTTATCTGTAATTAGTTTGATCTATTAATGAAAACAAATATTTTTTTATCTTTTTTTTTTTAGTTAGTTTTTTCTTGTTGGTCACCCTAAAAACTACCCAAAGTATAAAATAAAGAAACCTAAAAACCTAAAAAAATAAAAAAAAAATCCTAAAAATAAAGATAAAAATAAAATAAAAATCTCCTAATACCCTCCCCCACACCTAAACTTGTGTATGCCATCATACACAAACCAAGTGTGGTAAAAGAAATATGAAAAGTATTATACAAATACTATACAAATAATGAGAGTCGTAAAAGTTACGATCTCAATATCATCACCCTATTAACGCATGAAAAGCGGTTACGACCTCTCGATTACTTCCCACTTTCATAATGTATGCGTTTTAAATGTGAAGTGGGTGCATTATTATATCTCCTCATCCTCCTACAAGTCACGAAGTTACCTGTCTGTAGTTTATGCCGCCCTCGCTTTTTCTTTGTCCACATGTAATCATTAACAATTGGGTTAAAGAATTCTTTATTATAAACCTACCAATCATCATTAGTAACAAACATACATGTAGAAATATCATGAGGTGAGAAGAGTGTTATATGATCAAGTGAATGTGGTGATGGCTCTTCTAACTCAAGAAGTAATGCGAGCTCCTCTGCAAACAAATTCTCAAAAGTTTGCTCATAAATCGATGGCACACTTACACAAGTATCATCATACATAGAATCAGTATGTGCCAATTCTTCTAATAACATGAGCTCATCTTTGAACATTTGCTCAAATGAGGGTTCATCATCAGTGCAAGAGGTCAAATGAGAATGCAAACCGTGAATCATGTTGACCTCAATGAGGGAGCTCGTTGCGTGCTCATCCATATTAAATATGTTCAATGCCACAGTCATATTCCCAAACGATAACTTCATGAGGCCACTCCTACAATCAATTAATGCATTTAATGTTGCAAGAAATGGTCTACCCAAGATAACAGGAATTTGATTCCGCGGATTGAAAATCGGCTCAGTTTCTAAGACAATAAAGTCTACAGAAAAGATAAACTCGCCGACCTTAATGAGCACATCTTCAACCATACCAAGTAGTCTCTTGATTGAACGATCAGCTAGTTGTAATGTGACCTTGCTAGGTTGAAGTTTTCCTAAATCCAGTTGCTGATAAACAGTGTAAGGAAGCAAGTTGACACTTGCCCCTAAATCAAGCAACGCCTTATCAAATGTAGTGTTCCCAATAGTGCATGAGATTGTAGGGGAACCTGGATCTTTGTACTTGATAGGTAAGGATTTAGAAAGGATATGTGATATATTTGCAGCAAGAAAAACTTTCTCAGGAACATTTCTTGCTCGTTTCTTACTACACAAATCCTTGAGGAACTTAGCATAACTAGGAACCTGTTGTATAATGTTTAGGAGTGGAATATTAACCTTCACCTGCTGAAATGTTTCGAGAATCTTCTCTACTTGCGGTGAAGGCTTCCTAAGCCGATTTGGATATGGTGCTTTTGGCTTAGGAACAGGTTCTTCTAAATGAGTATGTGACGGTGATGGAGGTGATGGAGAAGGTTGTGGAGAAAGGGGTGGAAGAGATGATGTAGTCTGTGAGATAATAGGAGTGGGATCAGGGGGCAAGGCTGCATTATTGTCCACTTGCTTGCCAGATCTAAGAGTGTGAATGGCATTGCAGGGGTGGAAATGCGACTGATTGGAGTTTGAGGAACTGGCATTAGGGTTCGTTATGGGTTGATTTGGAAAGGTACCCTGGTCACGTTCACTCATCTGACTCGCTAATTGTCCAACCTGCTGCTCTACATTCTTAATAGATTAGGAGTTCACGAGCAGTTGCTGACCTGTACTTTGAATAAAATCAGCTGATACTTTCATAAGATTTTTCATGTGTGTATTAAGATTGGACATATGCGTGTCAAACTTGGAATGAGACTTGAGAAGATTTTCAACGTGCTTCTCAAGTGACTGAAGTGGCTTTTCTTGTTCATTATTAGACCCCTGTTGTGAATATGAGTGGTTTTACACAGGTGGTCTATTATGGTTGTTCCCATAATTTGAAGCTTTTGGATGTTGATAAGCACCCACATTTGGTCTTGGGAACTGACCATTGGCTGGAGATTGCATGTTAGGGTTGGGGGCCCCGTGATATTGCCCTTGACCCCATGATAGATTTGGATGATTCCTCCGGCTATGATTGTATGTAGGAGCGTAAGAATTGTTCATGGGTTGTTGATATAAGGCGTTAGCCTGCTCAAGTGTGGGACCCATGAGATTATGTAATAATGGACACTCCTCCATAACATGATTCGGAGTTCCGCAATTAAAGCATCTGGGAACTTGAATTTGATTTACCCGACCCACCGATGGAACACTAGGAGTCTCCAATGCCTCAATTCTCCTCATAAGGGCTGCAATCTTAGCTTCAGCAGCTATAGAGCTGTCGACACTATGGATCCCACCCTTATGTGTAGAAGTTGATGCACTGGGCTTCTTAGTGAGACTCTCCCACTGCATAGTCTTCCACGATAGATCCTCAGGAAAGTCCCATGCTTCATTCTCATTCTTTCTCATGAACTCCCCCTGACACATGGACTCAAGAAGAGTTTTGGATGTGTAATCGAGTCCTTCAACACGATTTGACACAACTGCCACTTTTCTATCGCATGGTGGGGGCACTGAGCTAATAAATCCTTAAACCGTTCTAAGTATTTCCATAAGGGTTCTCCTGCCACTTTACGGAATTGATTAATTTGATTTCTGATTCTTGTCGTCTTGTGCGTGGGATAATATTTCTTGAGAAATACTGTAACGAATTCATCCCAAGTAGTGATTGAATCAGTAGGCATACTGTACAACCACTTCTTGGCATTATCCTTAAGCGCAAATGGGATGAAACGGAGCTTAATTGCGTCCTCCGATAAATTTTGCAGTTTAATCATTACGCATACTTCTTGAAATTCACTGATAAAGAGATATGCATATTCTGAATCAGAACCAGTGAATTTGGGAAGCATACTAATGTACTGCGGTTTTAATTCGTAGTGATTACCCGTTACGTGTGGAAGTTTGATCCATGATGGTAATGATGTACGTAACGGGTAACATCGATCCTGAAGGATCGGGATCGGTTGATCCATCTTGTCTCCCATGAACAAATCTGATCTCACAAGTCGACCAAATTGATCACGGGTCTAATGTGGCATGAACCAGCGACCGTGAGTGTATGCGTGAACTTCCTAAACTAATGCAAGAAGTGGAGTGTGGTGGAGAGATAAAACGGTGGAATAGATATGATCAAATAAAAAAATGTGATTTCTACTGTTCATAACTTTTTTTATTTTTTTTAAATTTATTTACAGAACCAGGAAATAAAAATACAGAAACAGAAAAACTTTAGGTCCTGAACTTACCTATTTAGCCGCTATGTAGCGGTTTCCACCGCTATTTGGCGGCTTTACCAGAGAGTTTTGCTCTATAGTTTTTCCTGCTTTGGTTATATGCTCTTCGGATCCTTTCAATCTTCCTGTATCTGCAATTTAAATTTTCTGCACACTCAACACACACTGTTAATCCCGTAAAACGTCAAAAAAAGTAAGAAAAACACCGTCGATTCCCGGCAACAGCGCCAAAAACTTGATGTGATATATTTACTACAAGCGCACAGTATCGTTGTAGCGCTGTACAGGTCGTCTCACAGGGATCTAAGGTGTTTCTGCATTCTTACTTTCTCTATAGTTCAACGGACTAACCAAAGGTTCTAGGTTGAAGTCGGATTAATCTAAGTAGCCTAGGATATAGAATCCACTAATTTCCAACCATGTTCTTACTTCTACTATTTTCTTCTATCATAAAAATTCAATCTTTTTAATTTAATTTTTACTTAAAGTGCCATAAACATGAGCTATCAAGTGTTGTGCAAGTATAGCTCATCAAAAGATGCTACTTCATATAAAAATAAACTAAATCTTTTAGATAATTCAAATAAAAAGACAAAACCAGCAACCCCAATCCCTAACTAAGCATAGATTATCAAGAATCCTCATTCAAGTATAACCTATCAAAGTTCTAAACTTCGGGTCCTTATATTTTAATCTTTCATTTGAAAAATCATGGCTTTATTAATTTTATTTAAGAAGAAAAATATTAGAAAATAATTGCATGGTGGATTTTAGCTTCATCTATATCCTAGAGCTGATCTAATTAGCTACTCATGATTTTTGTTAAGGAAGATAAAATTTTAATTCATAAAATGATAAACCCTAATCTAGAAAGCAGTAAACCCTAATCTAGAAAGCAGTAAATCCTAAAATAGAATGCAATTAAATCTATGCAGAAAGAAAATAAGAATATCAAGAACAATGGGTTATCTCTGGTCACGGTGTTGTGGCCGTCAACCTTCAGCAAAAACCCCAACTTTATTGAACAGCAAAATCGAATACAAAAATTCCAGAATACCGTCAAAATACAAGGGTCGGCCAATATATAGGCCTAGAAAATAAAATTATATTTATAGCAGAACCACAAGACCACTAACTTACAACAAAGCTGTGTGAGACAAATCAGCTACAGGGGCCCATATTACACGGCTATTTAGCGGTAAACCCGCTAATTAGCGGTCAAATCAAGCCTAAATTTGTTTTAACTTTTTCCTCATGAATCTCTTGTCTTGCTTATTTGATATTACTGACTTTATTCTACTTTGGGTCTCTATAGCATCATAGTCTTGTAGTCTTACCCACTTTAAAAACTTTTCGGACTCTGATTTCCTAGTCCAACTCTGGTTTCATGCATTCTCCTTGTATAATTCGGATTACCTGCAAAAGACACTAAAAATACCCGAGTAGCATTTATTTATATACAAAAATAGATAAAGTATGGAAGGAAAAATACAATATATGATACTCATCAAAACTCCCCTTGCACATTGACGAATCGATGCAAGAAGGTCTGAGCGACTATGGGTGTTTCACCTATAGGAAAATCTTGTTTAAAGGACCCCGGGGACAACCCACAAAAGTGTTTCCCAATGGTACGAGGGAAGGCACCATGTGCATTAAACCCTCCCAATAAAACGCCGTCTTGCGGCCTGTTTAAATGCCAGTCTGTTCGTCTGGGTACAGAAAGGGATTGGAAAAATAGAAATGGGTAGGATCTCTCCATGTTGGGGAGAAATAAATTGCGGCCTTCAATCTGATGAAGCCACTTGTAATCTCCATCATCTAAACCACTGTCGGGCACCAAAACGTGATCACCGAACAAAAAGGCAGGTTTATTCAATAAAGATCGGTTGTCTCTTTCAAAATGAGCATTGATCATCAGCTCTCGCAATATTGAGTGGGTAGGATGGAGAATCTTGTTTTCCCTTTCCTGGCTATTGGACATGGTACAATCCGGAATAACTTGGCCAAACTTGAACTCCTTCTTCCCGTTATAGCCACTCGAATATCCAAAATAATGATCCTTGGGATAAGGATTCAAGGCGTAATCAACTGCAAAAGAAACATCCGGATTCAAGACAAAAAACATAAGAAAGGGACTGCCTTTCGAATGTGAAAATTACTTCCAATTAAGGGTTCATGCCGAACCACTATCAAACTAGAGGGTGCTTGAAGGTGTTGATGGCTACTGGCAGAAGCATCAAAGGAAGAAGGTTTCTTCGGCATCTTTTGCAGATAAAGGAATTTTTTCACAAGAAAAATTGGAAGCTAAGGGAGGTCAAAGATGAAAAGTCTTAAAAACCCTGAGGAGAAACTTGGAGTTCAAATTTCTTGAGATAGGAATGACCTCTCTCATAAAATCGTAGTTATATAGCAGATGATTTAACGACCGAGATTTTCGGATGGACGTGATCTCTGGCCCAAATCTCGTGAGTACATTTTCATTTAATGCGGCTCAAAGAATGACTCAATTTATATGCCATATAAAGCAACCGTCTTCCGGATTTTTCGCAACCAAAAGGAAAGTTCGTGACCCTAATACAGAGTCGCTTTCTCCCTCCAAAATGAAAGTTCACGATCCTAATACAGAGTCGTATTCCTCCCAAACTGAAAGTTCGCGATCCTAACACAGAGTCGTTTTCTTCTCCAAAAGGAAAGTTCGTGACCCTAACACAGAGTCGTTTTCTTCTCCAAAATGAAAATTCGCGATCCTAATACAGAGTCGTGTTCCTTCCAAAATGAAAGTTCGCAATCCTAATACAGAGTTGTGTTCCTTGCAAAACGAAAGTTCGTGATCCTAATACAGAGTCATATTCCTTGCAAAATGAAAATTTGCGATCCTAATATAGAGTTGTATTTTTCTTTAAGAGTTGAAAATTGTGGCCCTAATACAGAGTCGCATTTTCCTCCAAAAGCAACAAGTTCACGGTGCTAATACAGAGTCGTATTCCTTTTGAAAAGGGAGTTCAAAATATTGAGACAGAATCATACTGCCGTTAATTGAAAGTTCTAATATAGAATTGCACTCTCGAAAAAAATAGAAGATAGAGATTCTAATTCAGAATTCTACATCAAAAGAAAATGTTATATCCAAAGTATTTCAAAACACCTCAGAGAATCGTGAGAGTTTACTTTGGAGGGGGTTTTGTCGGCAAAAAATTCTAAAGTCATCTGTCAAAATAAAGCAGATCCGCGAATTTAGGGTTTGAGGTCCGCAATTCAGTAGATCTGTGAACCTAAACTTCGAGGTTCGCGACCCAGCTACGACAGAACAAGTCCGCGAATCTAAAGATGAGATTTGCAATACCCATAGCTTCCGAGGAGGGGCTTAATACAAAGTCACCTGACCCAAACGAAGGGAGTTTCCACCTCGGATCGTGAAGCCAACTACCAAATGAATGTAGCGGTATTATTTCGATCGTGGGAGTAACTATCTAACGAATATGACAGTATTTCTTGAATAGTAGGGCTAACGGTCGAAGAAGTGAGATGAGGACGTTGCTCTAATAACCCCTATAAAAAGCGGGAAAATAGAAAGAGAAAGGATCGATCATCTTCTTCCTGAATTACCCTTTGTAATCAGAAGTCCGGAGCCTTTTCTATCAATTGAAAGAGTTTGTACGGAGTGTCAACAGAGAGCAAGATCGTCCTCCATAGCTACTTCAGAACCCAGTTTTAAACAAAGAAGGAATCCATTTTTCTCATCTTCTGTAAACGGAAAATCTTTGGAATTATAATCCTTTATTGAAATATCTCAATAGAGAATCATTTACATTTTTTTATGGCAAACAATTTTAACGTTCGATAAATTTAATTTAGTAAAAAAAGATTAGGAAAAAATTATATGTGGTAGATTTCAAAATGACCGAGTCTTTGCAATTTCTGTCACCTCTGCACATTAGTCTGATGCAAGATGTTCAAAACTCATAAATGTCCGTCTAAAGTATCTAGGCAAGCTCGACAGGAAGCCACTCCATCAGGACTCTTAATCCTAGAGATATTGGCCAAGTAATTGATTAGCATAGGGGCCTGATTTAGAAAGAATCAACTGCCCATAACTATAGAGATACAACAGTTGAGTACTCGAAGTTACTCGCTAATGAAATGGTTGATAAACTATTTTAAGGAGTCATTAACTTGGATGGTAGAAGGAGCCGACAGAGCAATAACTAAAGTAGCCACACTATGAGGCGTTACAGAAAGTGATGAAGAAATGGCTATATGGAGCTCTTCAAAGAAGTTCACCACTATTTTCATAAGATGTTTATTATGTTAATGATTATCTCTAACAAACCAATGCACCATGTTAATGATTATCTATGGTAGTTGTCAAGTCACTAAACAGTTTATCGATTTTTTCGAGTATACTCCACACCCTGGACATGTTCCCTTGACACATCTGACTATCAGTGGGTGATTTAAGTCTACGTTTGTTACAATCTGATGACGAAGTGGACGAAGAATTCAAAATATTCTGAAACTCATTATTAATTGACGATAAGATTTCTAAAACTTTATAGAGGATCTTATAGGATGGAAAAACTTGGCAAAGAGTAGTTTTCAATCCTATCCTAAAAAGGAAAGTGGATTTCTAATCATATCACTAGAAGGAAAGTGGTTTATTAATCTCATCGCTAAAAAAGAAAGCGATTCCAACCTTATTTTAAAAGAAGAGTAGATTCCTAAATCTTATCACTAAAAAAATGAGGAGATTTCCAATATTGTCCTAAAAAAGTGGATATCCAATCCTATCATTTAAAATAAAGAGGATTTCCAACCCATCCTAAAATGAAATAATTTCAAATCTTATTTTAGAAAGAAAGTGATCAAATCCCCTCTTGTCCTATAAATATGTATAAAGAAGAGAGGAAAAATGTACCTCTAAGCTAATCTTAGAGAAAATTTCTTAAATTATTTACATGCCCATGCAAGTCTTCTCCATCCAAAAAGGTCGGCCACCATTCATCTCTCCCATCTACGATCAAATTGTCATATTGTCAACGAGACATAGGAGCGAGTCTCATAGTCACTTAAAGAGCCCAACACTAAACAAAAGAAGGCATATATCAATCTCTCATTCTCTTGTAATCTTCTTTTTCTTTCTTTTACTTTTTCAAACTACTGTAATAAATATATTGGGAATAGAAAGATTCAATTTTTATAGCAAATATAATTCAGAATCTAACACCTCTCATTCTCTTTTCAATAAATCACATTTTTCAATAAAACATAAGAGATGAATGATAAATCATATGAATTTAAAAATAATATATATAAAAATTAACATGTAGACAATAAGTCAAGACTCTTTTGACAGTAAAAAAATTATATTTTTATTTATAAATCATATGAAACTCTATTAATTAAAGCATGTTTCAATAAAACTTCTCTATGAACACATTTGCATATAATCCATTTATTAAATTAAAGAGAATAGAATCTAAATACATAATTAGTATGTTCTTTAAGTGAAATGGACTCACCTTATTTAGTATAAAGAGTAGATATAGGTTTTAGTTTGAAAAGATGTCCAAAACTCACGAAGTAAGGCTAAACTCTCTTCTTCTTCTTCTTTTTCCATTCTCTCCTCATCTATTTTTTTTTTTCCTTCTTTTATGCATTGTGAGAAGGAAATACCGTGGCTCTCCCCTCTTTTCATAGGAATTAAGTTTCTAATTAAAATTCCAATCTAAATTAAAGATAGAATCTTAGTAGATATAGAAACCAAATCTAATCACATAATAATAATAAGATTAGGATCAAATCTAATTTATTTAGGCTAACTTATTTTATTAATTGCAGTTAGATGACGAGCTTAGTTGGTCTTGATATGGGTTAAGTTTTATAAGGTCATGGGTTCAAGTCTTGGCCTCCATTATTTAATATAGTTAATTAATCTAACTTTCTCTTTTTATTTTAAGTCTTTATTGTAAGATTCTTTTTACAATATTAGAAATTAAATTTCAATAAATCAAAACTCATAAGCAGAGTAGCTGTTAATACCGAGTCAATTTGAAAACTGAAAAGAGATTGTGTTTAAGATAGACTCTAACCTGAGTTAGGTAAGGTGAGTAGTCATTGAAATATCAGATTTCTAACTATACTAAAATGTCATATAATAAAGAAAAAATTTGAAAGATACGTATACAGAAATTTAACAAGATTTAACAGAGATGGAATTCGAACATATGTCCTTAGTGGAAAGTTGGCATCCGATGTGAGTTTTATTAGAGAAAGAACAATGATTATAATTTCTTAGTGACTCTCTATTTTCTTTTTCGATATTAAAAACTCTTAAATATGTATATCTAGAGAAGATGACCCTCTCTTAATGGAGGATCAGGGCTGCATTTATAATTATTTGATAGTGGAATTATAATCAAATTGGAGTTCATGATATTTTTGGATATGAGAGGTATTATATTTCCTTTAGAAAGAGATTTCCTTGTTTTAGTTGAACTCAGTTTCCTTCTCTTGAAAGGATCCTGATTGACAAATGATTTTGGACTAAGATCAGTTGAGTCTTCTAAACTTCATAGGCTTGACATATTCTCGTTTGATGGGTCTTATTCTTGATGGGTCTTATTCTTGTGGGCTTGGGTCGATCAATTTTTGAATAAACAGATATGTATGTGTGTGTATCATTTGATGTGAAATCTATGCATGAACAAGGAAATTTATGAAGTATGATATACACAAAATAAATGCCATAGTTTATTGAAGTTTTATTCATCATGAAAGATGTTGTTTTTATGAAATAGCAAGCTATTAGGGAAGTTTATGTTTAATTCTATATGAAGTTATTGTATGCAAAATACAAGGTCGATGATTTCTCATCTTGATACAGAGAGATCAAAGAATGTCGTAGGAAATTAT
Organism: Dracaena cambodiana; assembly: GCA_036321105.1. NCBI lineage: Eukaryota > Viridiplantae > Streptophyta > Magnoliopsida > Asparagales > Asparagaceae > Dracaena > Dracaena cambodiana. The sequence continues at coordinate 32,602,287 of JAYEPQ010000014.1, forward strand.
GCTAGAACTCAATGATTAATCTAAACACTAAGGAAAAAGGTCTGGCCTTTGCTACTTCTGCTGGCTACCCAACCAAAAATGAAACTGAAGTTCGATTAAAGATAGAGTGAAATATGAAGTTTGGGAATTTTTGAAATTTAACTGAATTTGTTGAAGGATGGAAATGAAATTTGGTTTGAAGAGAGATGAAGCTCGGAGCCCAAGTATCCTTACTGCAAGAGATAAGAGAGAAAATGAGAGAAAAAAATTATAAATAAACATGTTTAAAAGAAGAAAGAAGGAAGAAGAAAGAAGAATGAATAAGTACTCACTTAACCAATATATTGATTTATGCAGGAGAAAGTGGGAATATGAATCCTACCGTTCATTCTGAAACTACTGATCCCCCGCCCCGAGAATCAAAGCTCTCTCCCTCGTTTGGTATAACTCGAGGTCAACATCCTATGGTCACCCTACCTCCAGCAGTGACGTGGGCGGATGCGTAAAGAACCCGTACCACCACGCCCGCCCCGTTGGCGTCAAAGAAAGAGAAGGAACTCCATGAAAGTCTTGCATCTCATGTGGAAAGAAACAATGCTGCCAAAGTGTCGCTGCAAATGAGGCTTCTACGAAGGGTGCAAAGCTCACTTTTTCGAAGAAGAAAGAAACAAAACCGTTGTTGTAATCCATCCCTATTGTCAAAATAGACTATCATGGACAATCCTAGAAAATAAGGAAAATATTTGGATATGATGTTAAGTTAATATTAATATTATAACACGATATCAATGTAAAATTTTACTGGTTTGGAAATATTCCATATAAATATAGAAAATCTAAAAAATGAAGGAAATAATTCATTTCCTACATAATTCTCTTTTAAGTCCAAAAAATCAACTTACTCTGCATTCGGTCATTGTTGATATTCTAACTCCTGAATTGATAAAAATAATATAGAAATAACTTATACAACAATATCGCAAATAGAATAGTTATATTATGATATTATTACTAGTAGGAAATTAACCATCTAAGTTATCGACGTAGCATAATCTCCTCTTATATTAATGTTAAAGTCTCCATTTTGAGAGTTTCATATAAATTTCACATGATAAAACACGATATTAACAGGCCAACATGACTCCTTAAAATGCCCAGATTCTCTTTCCAGTATCCTAAAGTCATAGGCTCCGAGTCTTCAAATAAAATAAAATATAATATCCCAAACGGGCAGAGAGTTGCTAGATGCGCCCCATACTTTTTCCAATGAGCCCCAATTTCTTAGTGAGCTCTAGGGTACTTTTAAACTAACCCTTTTTTTCTTAGTGAGCCCCATAATTTTTTCAGTTTTGCCCCCGAAATCACTTGAGAGGGAAAAATGGGGCTCACTAAGAAATTAGGTTCTCCAACTACCCATTCTCTCCCTTCTACTTCCTTCCCACTCTGTTCTTCTTTCTCTCCACTCTCTTCTTCATTCCGTTCGGTCACCCACTTTGTTCTTCTTCCTCCCTCTCTCTTCAACGACGTTCGACCCTATCACTGTGGCCGAGCCTAGTGCCGTGAAGAAGAAGACGCGATGATGCGTCGTTGAGCCCTACTGATGAGGTATTTTTCCTATTTTCTTCCTCTCATTCCATTTTTGAACTTCTATATTATTCAATAGTAGTAGAATCTAGAGTTTAGACTTTGATTTAAGATTTGACAATCCAATTTTGAGTAGAATTTAGGGTTTGATAATTTGTACCTCCAAATTTCTTGTCCTATGTTGTTATAATTTATAGTTGGATTTTTAACAAATTTGGAGAAATGCATTGTCTCCGAAATCAAAGTTGGACAAATTTTGTGTGGTTATTGTTAGAATTTTGGAAATAATATATGTTCAACCCTTATACAGATGGATCAACCTGAACCATCTCAAATTAGGCCGACAGTCTCGAATCGGAGAAAGAAAGCTACCACGAAGCTACCGAAGAAAAAAGCAGCACCAAGTCGGAGGATGAACATTGTGACAAGCACACCGAACATTCAACCTGATCAACAATTTGAAGAGGAACTTGTTGCATCGCATGAGACCATGAACGTCGATCTTGGGGGCTCAGAAAAGAGATTATCATTACCAAAGGAAGGTGGACTAGTAGACCGTTCAATCCTTAACAGCTTTGAGACTCATGTTGCTTTTTCCATTTCTAAAAAAGAGATACGTCAACTCAATTTAATTTGTATATTTAGAAGTTCTATATTTGTGTAGTTGGATCTAACGTAACAATTATTGTCAGGAAAGATAATCATTGATGTGCATAAATCATAGGAAGAAAATAGTTGCGTGGCCACTAAGGTTGAGCCAACCGAATACACGGTTTGTTGAGCTAATAAAAAAATCCTCATTGTACCCACTGGTTTTGTGTTCCTACGGATAAGTAGTGTTGAGATATCAGCATTTGTAGAAAGATGGCATCCAGAAACGAATACTTTCTACATGCCTTTCGGGGAGATGATAATCACACTGGATGACATTGCATGCCTACTTGGCTTGCCAGTTACAAATAAATCTATGTGTTTTTTGGAAGATGGGGATCCTCCACTTCCGATCGACCTTGTTGTTAATTACCTAGGTGTAAGTCAAAGTGAAACTAGAGATGAGCTCAACACGAAGAAGAGATTTCAATTCGCCTTGAGTGGCTAAAAGAACAATTTAGCGGTGTCACAAATAACAATTCCGAAATCATAATTACTTTCGTTGTTCGGGCTTATTTGTTATATCTTCTAGGTTGCATGTTATTTGGAGATAAGAGTGGGACCGGGGTTTCGGTTGATTACTTAGCTATTAAGGATGATATTCACTCTGTATATATGTATGTGTGGGGAGTTGTCACTCTTGTTTTTTTTTTTTTTTTTTTTGTATAGACAATTAGGTCTTGCATCAAGAGTTGATGTCGCTCAGTGTGCTGGCTATCTAACGCTTCTCCAAGTATGGATTTTTGCACACTTTCCAACACTGATGCCTATGTCCTGCACATCATACAAGCCGAATCAGTCCCAAGCATGTTGTTGGCTTAGTAGACGGGATACTAATGTATCCCGCGAGCACGTGCAGATTATTTGTGGGAGATTGGATGCCCTTAGTCCAAGTGAGGTATATTTTTCACTTTTTATGCTTTTTTTCAACAGTCATTAAACTTTTTTTTTTAATCCCAAAGATGATATATGTTTGTTCGGTTATATAAAAAATGTAGGTAACATAGAATCCCTATCGGCCTTTTAGAGAAACCCACCATCTTCTGAAAATTGCATTTTATATGGGGACACTCAAGATTAGAGATACGGTTGAATTGTACCATCCAGTCCATGTCCTATGACAATTTGGGCATAGGCAATATGTACCCCCTCCTCTATTCCGAGCCACTCGTGAAAGCCGCGGTAAAACAAGCAATAGCTATATTGTGAAGTACGTGCACACGGAGGCGATGTGACTAAACTGGGAAGATCACGTTATGTCGCAGGAGCACCGAGATGCAGTGGCTGCTAATCCGGGCGACTGCATGGCTGAATACATGGGGTGGTATTCTCGCATTTTTCGGCATTTCATTGGGCCAAGTCCCCATGCAGAAGAAGACAGTTCCCCAACAATCTTCAACTGATGCTGCTGAGCAGGTATATTTTTCAGTGTTCATTTCTAGTATTGTAGTTGTATTTCATCAATTAATGTTTGATTCTAACATACATGATCCAATGACAGTTATTGCATAGAATGAAAGACATAGAAGACATCATCGATCCACTAATTGCTGCCGACCCACGAAATTGCAAAAAACATCCCGAAGTCTTATACAAGGCCCCGATCCGCATTCACTCAGTCATTCGAGATTGCAGCAATGTTGAAGAACAAGTTGACTCAAGATCTCCAGGCGTGGCAACAACTGCTAGACCAACCCACCGTCCTGTATGAAAGCAAGTTCGGTGATAGTGTGTTGCTTTGTAACTTTATCATTTATAATGAACAATTTAATTTCACTACTTGTAACTTTCTATTTGTGATGTAATGAACAATTTAATTTCAGTAATTGTACTCTATCATTTCTAATGAACAGTTATTGCTTTGTAACTTAAATTTGTTGTCATTATAAGATGTTTGACACTATTGCTGTTTTAGTTGGCTTGTTTTCAAAATTTTTCAATTGGGCAGTAGGTTTCAAAACGTTGCAATAAACCGTTGTATACCAAGTGGGCAGTAAATTAATACCTCTTCTGTTGGTGGCTGTCTCGGCGGTAGTTTGGGTCGGCTATGATTTTTTGATGTGTACAGACGTTGCAATGGAGGCGAACAACTATCAACTGCTGCTTCAACTAACTCAAATGCAGACGGATCACGCTGTGTTGAGCTATTAACCTTTCTTTTCATTCTTCCCTGGGCAGGTAACTTCTCCAACGGATCGTTGAGAGTGGTACTGACAGGGTTTGCTATTTCTTTTAGCTTACAAATCATATGATGTGCTGAATCATTATCAGATTTAAGCAAGTAACTTATAAAAGACATCCACATTTTTTTTGTAGTTTAAGCATTCAGCTGGTGGTGTAGTGGCGGGCAAAATGTCTAGCTTTCTCCAATGGTAGTCAATACAGTCCAATGGAATTGGCCGATTATTTCTTTTGTATATTCCAATTTCATGCGCAGAAGGGAGATTATGAGTCTGTTGAATTATGCACCTACAGGCAATCGCATCAACGCCAACAAATTCAACTTTTCTGACCTGGTTGAGAATCAAGGTTATGGCATGATTTGAGACTAATCCTCGTAGCTTCCTCAGTTCAGGTAACATGAAAAGTCCGGAGAACAATAGTCAAACTCTTTTCAAATAATACTTTTATCTCAGTCAGTTGGATTTTTAATAAAGAATGGATATTGCTCCAACAGACTTTGAAGTTTCCTTGGCTTGATCGCAGTTGTCTCTTCAACTTGGCATGTGCACTCTCTGCCATATTAGTGGTTACGTTGTCTTGATACAGACACATATATGTCCAATATGCAACAAATCTTTCCTTGTACGGTTCTAACCATGTCGATGTCACATACTCAACCGCATCGGGCCATGTCCGAAAATCATTCTTGAAAGATGTCAAAAGTTGGTTGTATAAGGCCTCTGCATCTGACAGCATAATATACTTTCACTGCATATAAAACTTCTCCCAGTCTGACTATTGTTGAAATTTTTTTTTACAATTCGCCAATACATTTTTGTTGATATGCAATCTGCATAGAAGATGCTTACTTGAGGGGAAGATGGATTCCACGGTTTTAATAAGTGCTAAATCCCTATCCGTAGCAATGACGTTGGGTTGAAGATGGTCAATAAGTAACCCATGGAGTTTGTACAGTGCCTAAACGTAATTAGTCTCTTTTTCTCGGTCAAGGAGTGTGAAAGCTATGGCAAATGTCATATTTGTGGATGTCACACCGACTATCTCCAACAGCGGGTAATTGTGCATGTTCGTCTTGTACATATTGTCCATGATGATCACGCCCGAGAATGCACGAAACAATTCAACACCATCAGGATGCGCACAGAAGAGATCAATTACAGAGTTAGTAACTTCATTTCTCCGATGTCATTCAATGTAGTTCGCTTCAGAAGCTTTGTATAATAAGTATTGCATTTGACTTCTCTCTCCCTGCTTAAGAACTTTATGCTTGTGTAGAGTATTATAGATAGTTTTTGTTGTTGAGACATTCATCGGGTTTTTATGCTTCAATGTAACTAATATATCCCTCGGGCGGACGTGGCACTTTGAAAGCTCAACCACAATGGAGCTCTCATTGCTAATAACCTTCCTACATAGGAGTGACCCTCAAGATAACTCCTGGCGCTTGATTATGCACACCACACTTAACGCTCAACCTCTATTCTGAACTCTCCAAACTCAACTGGTGACCAACCAATTTGAAAGGGTATTTACACTTTTTACTTCTCCTGAAACTATCATCCTTAGCTGTCTTCTTTAATCTTGCAGTCCCTCCACATTCACAATCCTAAAAAACCTGACCCCGCCTACTACATCCACCTCTGTCTGACTTTGCAATTATTGTCACAAATCTAAACTCCCTACCCATATCTCCATCCCACTGGCATAATTTATCTCGACTTCCAAAAATATGAAGAGTTATTTCATAAATTAGAACCTCTAAAATAATAAATCAAATTTCAAACAATAAAATTAATCTATTATAGATACCTAAGTAGTACTGAAATACAAACTATAATCACTGTCAGCATATGTGGCCTTAACTCCATTGTTTTCAATAGTTTCTTGAACCTATAATAACCCAAAAAAATTAATAAGTTCAATGGATATGCAACACTTTAATGTAATTTAATCAAAACCAAACATAATCCATTTGGTTGAAACAATTAGCTAAAACTATATTAATTTAGCCAAATCGAGAAATCAATCCCGGCCTAAATTCCTCACTGGAAGGGATAGTAATCCCGACCAAGTTTTACTTAGGTCGGCATTTCTATCTCGACCAGAGTTTAAACCCCGACTTCAAGAAAATAGTCGCGTCAACTATACATATTACCAAAATATTTAAAAATCTTTATTTTCATTCATCATTCAACTTAGGCTATTTATTGAGTCTATAAATAGTTTAAACATACATCTAAATAAGGAGATTTATTGATTTTTGCTAATATTGTAATTTTGTTCTCTCCATTTTCTTCAATCTACTCAGAAACTCTCAAAAGAAGGATATCGACACCAAATTTGAAAAGTAATAATCATATAAAATTCAAGAAAACGTTAGGGATCGAATGCAAACGAAGAGATGCAAATTTGGTGCGTGATTTAGGGTTTCACTTCCGTTTCTTTTGCTCCCTTTTTTTTCCTTTTTTTTCAGATGAGATCGCACGAAAAATGGGAGAGTTTAAGAGATTGGGACTCACTAAGAGAAACAGGTTGAGAGAGAGGATAGATTGGGCTCACTAAGAAAATTATAAGAATAATTTGGTTTAAATTTATAAATAGCAAATTTGTAAATAATGTTTATTCAGTGTCCTGGGCTCACTGGGAAAAGTACGGGGCGCCTCTAGCAACTCTCACGAGCAAATTGTGTGCATTTGAATCCAACTTAAACGTTGACGCACAAGAACAACATGACATTTGAATCCTCTATTACGCCTCGCCTTTTTTACATCAGTAACGTAATTTTTGGGAAAAGGGCGCAGACGGTCGCCAGATCTAAAGCAAAAAAAGTAATCTAACTTGACTCACAAGACACCCAAAACCTCACCACTCTCCCTTTCACTGGGCCCCACGCGCATATATATAATGGTTAGTGAATCTTTAAAGAAAAAACAACAGACTAAGATTCACACCTTCTCCAACTGTAACTTCGTCGTCTCCCTCTTCTCTTTCTCTTCTCCCCTTGCGATCGAAGAGAAACGAGTGAGATATCGGATCCTTATCGGGTTGCGAATCCGCCTCCTTCTAAGCTGGATTCCTCCGTCCAAGAAACCGTGAAGGCCTCCCCGCCCGTGAACGGCCAGATCCGCTACAGATCCCCGTCCGCCGCCGAGCTGATCCATTCTCACGCGGATCTCGACGCCAAGATGAAGCGCGCCCGGCAAGAAACCGTCCCCGATAAGATCCAGCGCTACAAGGGCATCATCCTCATAGTCTCCGCCCCCCTACTCCTGATCTCGTTCGTCCTCTTCTTGATGCCGCGATCGCAGACGCCGCCGGATTTGATGACGGCCAACGAACTGGCGTCGACCATGCCGGCGGCAGGAGGGCGGAAGACGGCGCCAGGGGGTTTGGGGCTGGGAGCAAGGAGTTACGCCGTTATCTTTGACGCCGGGAGCTCGGGGAGTAGAGTTCATGTGTATTGTTTCGATAAGAACTTGGATCTGGTTCCTATTGGGAAGGAGCTCGAACTATTCACTCAGGTAAATTTTGAGTTTATTTGGAATTTCTTTTGCTGTTGATTAATTTGGTCAACATCGGCAGCAGATCTAGTGATAGATCTTTGCACTGAAAATGTAGGGTTTAATTAGATTTTTTTTTTTTGGCTGGTTATCGGTGAATTTGACTCGATTGTATAAATGAATAAATTAAGATATGAAAAAGATGTCATATCAAAGTATAATTCTGACTAAATTGAAAAGGAAAGACGATTTTAACAGAATCTAATTGGACTTGCGGAAAACGAAACCCATCAAATTGAAATCTCATCTTCTAAATGTTTTGATAAAATTAAAATCTTTTTTAATATTTATGAGAACTGTGACTTGTTTTGAGGAAATTACAAGATATGCATAGACGTATTTTTTTTTCCCCATATTTTAGCAATTATTGCATTATTAGGTGCCTTACGCAAGCACATTACTTGCCTTGTGAAGAATTTTTAGTTGAACAATGTAATTGCCTACTTTGGGATCTGAAAGATTGAGATCAATTTTTACATGAAGAAATATATGCCCTGATCTTATAGTATGCTTCTCATACAAATGTGAAAACAAAAATGGTTTTCCTTAGAAAATAAAAAAGGCAAAAATATTATGCTTGTATGGATTTATGTGTCTAGGTACCATTCCCAAGGATTGTGAACTTGTCATTTGATAAATTTAAATGACATAGGTCTTTGCCATAATTACAATTTCTTTATCAAGAAAAAGAACTCAAAAACATTGTCAAATGAGGTTATTTTTCCACAGGTTTCACAATGTTCGTGTGGAAATTCTCCAAAGACGTATGAATGCTTGAAATAATATACAAAGTGAATCATTTAAAACTATATAGAACAAAGAAAAGGCAAAAAAATGAGTTTAGAAAAGAATGGAAAATTATGCAAAAGACAAAGTAGAAGAATAGGGGGTTGCAATTGCATGGGTTGGTTGGGGTTGTTTTGGGTTGACCAGGACACGCTTAACTCTTATTGAACCCGAATAAGAAATAGAATATGCTAATTAATACATACCTAACCTGAAGAATATGTGGGCCTTGCTACTCAGTGCTCATACCTTACCAAACATAATCTGGTGGTGGAGATCAGATTTAATGTTGGAGATTAGATTTGATTCTATTTGAATCTTATTGGGATTTTAGATCCTATTAGAATATTTGATTGAATTATTGATTTTATTAGGATATTTGATTAGGATTTTGGATTTTATTAGGATTTTGTTTGTTAGAGTTTTCCTATATATGTGTACTTAATGAAGTATTGAAAGATGATGGATAATAGATGAAAATTTTAATAAATTTCTTGTATGGATTTCACTTGAGCCAAATCTTTTCTCGTGAATTCATAGATAGAGAGCGAGCGTGAATTTGCCTTGGTGGATTTCCGAACATCGTAAGTTCTCCCCTACTCATTCCCAATTTCTCTAAGAACTCCCAAATTTCAAAACTCTAATTCTAATTTTCCTTCAGTCTTGTAGTAAATTTGGTATCAGAGCTCAAGAATGATTATCTCCATCTCCCTTCCATCTTTGTCTTTTTTTTTTTTTGTTTTTTTATTTTTATTTATTTTTGAGAGAAAAAATCAAAAAATCAAAAAAGAAAAAAGAGGTTTTTTTCAGATCTGAAAGAGAGAGACAGAGAGAGAGAGAGAAAAAAAACAAATCTGAAAAAAAAGAAAAAAAGAAAAGAAAAAGAGGGAGAGAAACTTACAGATCTGAGAGAAGAGAGAGAAAAAGAAAAAAAACTTCTCTTGTCCATTTTACTTTCCCCTTCTATCCCCCACAACACAATAGCACAACACCCAAATTCCTCTTCTTCACCAAAGCCTCTACATCTTCTCCACCGTCGCTCTGCCTTCTTCCTCTCGACCCACTCTCCTCTTAACTCTCTCCGACGAAATAACAACCACAACAATAGTGACAACACCTTCTCAATCCGCGATCTCTCTTCAGCGCTCCACCGCAGCCCCGCCTTCGAGCCTACTGCCCTCGTTCTAGTCGTCCTTGACCCGTTGCCCTCAAGCTTCGGTCCTCCAGCCTGATTGAAGCCCTCACCTCCTCCACCACCCTCACCCTCGGATCTGAACCTCCATCAACATCTCTGCCTCGTCGCCACCATCTAGTGAGCCCGTCGCCTGCATCTTCTCCAACAGCCGCAACACCGCCCTTTGCCTCTGCAGCAGTCGCTCTAGCCACCCTCCACGCCACCGCCTCTCGACCCTCATCAACAACACAAAAAGGTGAGAAGAAAAGAAGATTTGGGTATGGAGTGAATTGGGTTTGGGTTAACAAATCCGCTTATAAGTCAGACCCAACCCATATTATTTCAAATTGGATTCTTTGGACTTCCAAATCCAACTCAGATTTAAAGTGGGGTTCAGTGCAATAGTGGACCCGATAAAAACATTGCTGACTCGTTAGGACAAAGTAGATCCGTTAAGGGTTAATTGATGATTCGGAACCCGTTTCAACTCTGATTCGAACGGTTTTCGAAGCAGTGATCGTCCAATCACACTCGACATCTATTACCATTGTTCCAAGGTTTCCATACATAATTATCAGAGCTCAATTGTGGATAATTTCTTGAAGAACTCTATAGAATAATATATTTGGGCGTGACCTACTCATCTCTTCAGGTGATGCTTAATTTGAACTGAAATTTCAATTTCTAAATTATTTGCAAATATTAGTGGATTGCAATAATTTGTTAAAGAATGATTAATTGCTTCTCTCTAGTGATCTCATATTCATTTGTATTTAGTAATTGAGTTATTGGGATATATTAATTTAGTTCATGCATTTGGTTCATCTGCATCTTTGATTTTGTACTATTATCTGCATAATTGAATGATTTGCATTGTATGGTCCATTCTAGATAGTTTGTCCCATTTTACAACATGATTTTGTCATCATCTAGAGTCAAAAAAGCCTAATTATATCTACGATTTGCATACTGCTAGAAAGATATTAGATAAAAAAATTCTAGTATAAAGATTATGTATTTGATGGTTATTTCTCCACCGTGACTTTATTGATTGGTTGGTGAATATGAAATGTTACTTTGATTGTTATGAAATGTCTAGCAGATGTAAATTTCAATTTGCTAGGAGACGATTAGTGGGACAAGCAAAAAAATTTTGGATTTCGATAGAGATATAACGTGAGGAACGTTATAGGAATCCTATACACTCGTGGGAAAAGATAAAAGATATTCTTATATATGAGTATTTTTCTACGTATTATACGAATCGTCTTTTTGATAAATTAGAATATAGATTCACTCTAAATATTAGAATACAGTGTTCTAAATGCGACAAATATGGACAATCTATCTCTCAATGTACTATGATCAAGTGTTCCATGGGTCGTATATTTTGATATTATGACTATGAGCGTCCAGTCAAGAGTCAACGCATGAATATCATGCCTACTAATCACGTTGACAATTCGGGAGTTATTGAGATTCATGTTTCTGAAAAAAGTACTAATGTTGTTGAGCCACAATTGAATTTAGTACATATATTTTTGTTGCTAATATCACCATTCTTTCTATGGTTAATGATAATATTATTAATGAGTCACAAGAATCTAATGCACATGCGCCAACTGAGATTCATGTTCTAACTGAGATTTATGCTCTCACAAAGAATACTACTGATGCTCAAAATGCTTTAATAGAGTATAGTGCACCCCCATATGATATTACATATTCAATTTTGGAATCAACGATAGAGGAAGAGACTGAGAATGAAATAGTTGATACTAATATTGCTATCAGTAAGTTTTTGAGTTTATCTTGGCGGGTTACTTCTAATATTGTATCTACCAACAAGTACTTAGAGTTTCTTTCTGAGATTCACCAAGTTCCAAATGAGTCATTTGCGGTGATTGATATATGCTATCCTAAGGAACCAACATATCTCTTTTTAGGAGTTGTACCACTTGAGTCCGTTGCATTGTATTTGCCTGTTATGCCTGTTATGCATGATGAGATTTCTAGACAGATAGAAATTTGTAATAATAAGTACAAATTTGTTGTATATTCACATAATATTTTGCACGAATTTGTACTTGATAATGAAGTGAAAGTTTTGGTTTTCTCTGAGAGTTCCTTCCAAAAATTGTGAAGAAGTTACATGTTACATATTCATATTTCTATGGAGTTTCGATGATGACTGTTTCTACTACCTATGGCCTGAATATTTTATGAAATTTTTATTCAACTACTTCTATTACAAGTGTCTTTCCAGATTTACTGTAGTTTGACGCAAGTTCACTAAAAAAGTCAGTTTCTCCTTCATCACTTTAGTTCAGTTGTGAAGTACGTGCTACAGTTTCTCGACCATTACCATAGTCCAATTAGAATACTTCGTAAATGCTGATCAGTTCAATCCGGATGTGTTTAACAATTATTATTTTCGCATTCATCGGGGATGAATGCTTTAAAGCCGAGGAGAATTGATAGAGATCTGATTTAATTCTGGAGATTAGATTTGATTATATTTGGATTTTGTTGAGATTTTGGATCATATTAGAATATTTAATTGGATTTTTGATTTTATTAGGATATTTGATTAGAATTTTGGGTTCTATTAGGATTTTGTTTGTTAGGATTTTCCTATATATATATACATATATACATATATATACATATATATACATATATATATGTATATATATACATATATACATATATATATATGTATATATCTACATATATACATATATATATGTACATATATACATATGTATATATATATATATACATATATATATATACATATATATATGTATATATATATATATATATATATATATATATGTTTTGTATGAAGTATTGAAAAATGATGAATAATAGATGAAAATTTTGATAAATTTCTTGCGTGGATTTCACTTAAACTAAATCTTTCTTCGTGGATTCGTGGAGAGGGTGTGGATTCGTCTTGGTGGATTTCCGAGTATCGTAAGTTCTTCCCTATTCATCCCCAATTCCTTCAAAAACTTCTAAATTTCAAAACCCTAACCCTAATTTCGCTTCTATCCTACGTCATCTGGTCAACTTAACACTAATGTAATCTTGTCAATTTGACCCTACCCAATTCACCTATTTATGGGAATGCCTTTTTTTTATTTTCTGAAAATGTGATAAGTTACATTTTTTGGTTTGAGCACATGCCACCTATGTGAGATTTTAAAATACCAATCCATTTGCTAAAATTTACTTGCATTTATTTTACTTATTACTAATTCATTCTTCTTAAGTAATGGATTTTGTTTTTTTTTTCTCGTACAGCTATTTAATGTGTTTAGGATTTGAAACTGTGCTAACTGTGATCTAACATAAAAATATCTATTAATCTATTCTTGCATGCAATCTAATCACTTACAGTGTATGTAGAAAGAAAGTGCATGGATATTTCGGGTCAAAATGGGTTTAAAGTCATTCCCTTACATGACCCATTTAATAGATTTAATAGACAGGTTAGGGAAATTGATCAATTTTGCCTGACCCCTACCTGATAAGTCAGGTTCATGAGTCAAGTCAGGATTTCCGACCCAAAAGACAAAAAGTGAAGATGAATTGAGGCAGAAAGTATGTTCCAAAATTGTTCACCCTTTTGTTATGCAGAGACATCTCATCCTATAATAGGAAAATTATCAAAGGTATGTAGTAACGACGTAACGAACCAAATTACTAACTACTACTTTATGAAGGGTACAAAAATCTTCTACTTCTCATCCCACATGTTTGACACTCAATAATTATGCTCAGATGGACGTACAAAAGAGTGTTGTGCGCCGGAAAGCTTCTTCATCATGTTTTGCATTGAACCTTCAACACTATGGTTTCTCTCTCAAATAACTATTTCCATATGGTTTATGAGATTTATGTAGGCATGATATGTATATTTATCATCGAAGAAGATGTCCGATATGATGTTCGGTAGTAAATATCACAATATATCATCCAGTATATGATATCTGATATAGATTTTGCTCATAAATATATCACTGATATATGATATTTAAAACACTGGTTATTTGAAAGGACTTCTTTGTTCCATAGCTAATTAGAACTCCACACACATACACTAGGATTCATTTTTATGATAACAATTCGAAATCCCTTCAACCTTTCCTAGCTACCCCCCTCCCCCCGTCCACCCACCTACCAAAAAAAGAAAGAAAGAAAATACCCTAACCCCCCACACAAGATTGTTTTTTTTTTTTCCTTGCTGTTACTTGTTACTTAGGTACTATAATTCCTCCATTGATTACAGTCAAGAGGAGAATGGGGAAGATAGGAAAAAGAAAAGGGAGAGGAATGAGATAAACAAAAAGTTTAGATAGGGAAGAAAACCCATATGAATAAGAGGAGCCGAAATGCAAGGTGATAGAAAATTCATAATTATGATAAACTGATGTAGAGAAAAGGCAAGTTCAGGTTGTGCAAAATATTTAACTTTTTCAATGCCGTACAATTCTTGAGTTGTGGTTTGGGCCACTCCAAATAAACCGACTGAATAAATTAACATACTATTTTGCATATATTGATCTTCTTTATATATATAAGAATGATTGTGTAAGGTGGATTGACAGGACGAAAGCGAATTTAGGGTTAGGTTTTTTTTTTTAGAAATTGGGGAAAAATAGATAAATTGGGGAATAACTTACAAGGGTTCGGGAATCCACCTAGACGAATTCACGCTCACTCTCCACGAATCCATAAGGAAAGATTTATTCAAGCAAAATCTACGCAAGAAGTTTTTTCAAACCTTTCATATATTATTCATCTTCTAATTGTCTGTAAAATACTTTATACAGAGCTTATTTATAGAAAAATCATAACAAACAAAATCCTAATAAAATCAAATCTAATATTAATTAAATCAAATCTGATCTCCATCAATTCTCCCCAGTTTCAGAACATTCATCTCCGATCAATGCGGAGATAAGGAATAACAAACACGTCCGGATTGAACTGATCAATATCCACGAAGTATCCCAGTTGGGCTATGGTGGTGGTCGAGGAATCATATCTAGTACATCATATCTGAATCAAGGCGGTAGAAGTGGAAATGGCTTCTTTCGTGAATCAGTTTCAGATGATTGTATATCTCACAAATTATTCTAGCCATGAATAGTAAAAGCAAAACTCTTTGAAACTTCATATGAATCTGTATGTTGAATTGGTAATTTCCTCACAATTTCGGTAATGAATATCTCAAGAGAACTGAAGTTTTTACCTCATCTTCAACTTCTTTTCTTTCTAAAGTCTCGCTTTGGACTGGAAGTTTCTGGACTCCTTGTACATCTGCAACTGATGTGCAAATAATATCAGTAAACATGAATTATCAACAAAGTTTCTTACGAAATTTTAGTAGGTTTTATAAAGAAACTATTGGTTTTATGGGCATGTGATATAGGAGATTGGGAGATATTTCTGTTGGCTTATGCTTATGAATATGATCATCAGCTGCATCCTTATGCAGTTGAAACTTCGCAGTTGGTTCCACTGATTGATCGTCAGAAATCTGAAGTTTTGATTTTTCAACTTTTATGAATGGAAAGGAAGTTCCATCTGGCATTAATAATGCTCATCATGAACTTCTATATCCAATATAGGCTCCAAAATATATTTACCATAAAAAATAAGAATATTTGTTTCGACCATGGTGATGTTATCCTCGTTAACCTTTTGATTTTTTTTTCATCCCTTTGCTCATTGTACTTTGGAAGACATGGTTGTTCGGGTCTCTTGTTGATACTAGTAAGTATTCGTTTATATTTTTCAAGCTCATCAATCATACATTAAAGTTTTTTAGCATTTGTTTTAGGCTTAGACGATGTAAACTGATGAGATAATGATAATAAATTTGGAAGGTAGTGTTAAGCATACCGATTACGAAGTAGACGTCGCAAAATATCCCAATATAAGTATAATTTATATACTCTACTTCAATTATAAGTTTTTCCACCCAACTTTTGTCGGACATAACAACATTTTTGTGCTGAAATCAGATCAGAATCTAGAAAGAAATCTTGGAGATGATTCTCCCAATTTTGATAATCTTGTCGATCATCAAAGCCCAAAAAAAGGGTATAGTAGCATACATATCATGCTCAATTTGCAATTTATCAGCATTTGTGTTGATGTAATGACCATAAAACATGAACTCTCTATGTAATCAACTCAAAATTTTAGCTCAAAAAGTTTAGGAAGTAACCAAGAATCACAGCAGCTAGAAAATGGCTCGAATCGGAGTTGAAACCGGCTCTAAATCACAAGATTACCCTTAACGGGTCTGTACTGTCTTAACGGGTCTGCACTATAATGTGGATTGAACCCAACTTGAAATTGGGTTGGATCTGGAGTGTGTCAGGTCTGAACTCAAATAAACCCAACTTCTTCCTTAAATTTTGGATGCAGATTTGTTTAATTGGATCCAATCAAATCCAAACCAAATCCAATAACTCAAACTAAACCCAAATCAATTCTTCCTTCTCCTTTTTCTCTCTCTTTTTTTTTTTTTTCAGATCTGAACTTTTTTTTCCAAAAAATAAACTAGAAAACTAAAAATAAAATAAAAAGAAGATGGAGGTGGGAGGAAGAAGGTGGTCATGGAGATGAAAATTTAGACTCTGATACCAAGTTTGACATAGGACGGAAGCGAATTTAGGGTTAGGGTTAGGGTTTTGAAATTTAGGGTTTTTGGAGAAATTGGGGAAAAATAGATAAATTGGGGAATAATTTACAAAGATTCGGGAATCCACCCAGGCGAATTCACGCCCACTCCCCACGAATCCACAGGAAAGATTTGCTAAAGCGAAATCCACACAAGAAGTTTTTTCAAACTTTTCATATATTATTCATCTTCTAAAATCCTAATAAACAAAATCCTAATAAAATCCAAAATCCTAATCAAATTTTCTAATGAAATAAAAAATCAAATCAAATATTCTAATAGGATCCAAAATCCCAACAAAATCCTAATAGAATCAAATCTAATATCTATTAAATCAAATCTGATCTCCATTATGGATTCTTTCTGCTAGTTTATGGCAGAGTCCATAATTAAGGTCCACCCAACCCCATAATTTATAATACTAGCTCTGCTCTGTAACCTCACTCTCTCTTATGAAAGTCAAACAACAGAATATTTGCAGATTTAGAGTCGTCATTTTAACTGTGGACTGTAAAGGGTCCATTATTGTGCAAGTCCAAATAAATACCTCCTCCAGAAGGACTCTAATAGAAATGCTTGTTTGCTTTGCTATCTAACCTATATTATCTAAACTTCTCAGATAAAAAAGATAATCTAAATTTACGATATCCATCTTATTTCTTCTCTTCTATTTTCAGATAAAACGAGGCTTAAGCTCCTATGCTAAAGATCCCAAGGAAGCTGCCAAGTCACTTGTTTCTCTTCTGGAGAAAGCAGAGAGTACTGTTCCTGTAGAATTGCGGAAGTCAACCCCTGTTAGAGTTGGGGTAATAATTTCACTGCACGTTGCTCTAATAATTATATGCATAATATGAAGATGCATTGCATGAGAGAATTTCACAATGTTTGCTTTATCCCATGCAGGCAACTGCAGGTTTGAGAACATTGGGAGCTGAAACTGCCGATAGAATTTTGCAAGAGGTTATGAACTCTCTTCTGTTCTTTATTGGATTTTACCCCTTTTTAGAGATACTTCTAAGCTAAAGCACTAGGATGCGGTTTCATTGTATATATTTTTCAGTATTACCTACTCACAATGTGGTAATGGCCACAGCACATCCTTAATCAGGTTTCTTCATTGAATTATTCTTAACTAATAAGAAACTAACTCCGTTATATTTTTTGCAATTATTACAGGTTAGAGATCTCCTGCAAGACAAGAGTTCATTAAAATTTCAGCCAGATTGGGTCACTGTGCTTGATGGAACTCAAGAAGGAGCTTATCAGTGGGTATGTCATTCCAACTTGTTTTTGTTATTACTTTCAGTTTATTTTCAAACTACTAAATACTTATCTCTTTTCTAAAGGAGTTTTATGTATACTTCTAACTAACAAGGATTCTATCTTTTGGGGTGACAGCATTTCCAATCAATATAGATCAACAATTTTAATGGAAAGTTATTTGGGTAGTACTATAGTAGACAATAATTACAAGATTTTTACAACACAATTTACAGTTTATTCTGGTATGTAATTGTATATGTGGGGTATTTTGCTTTGGTTATTCCTAATTTAAGGAGAATCGTTTCATTGCTCTTAACATAGTGATCAAAAAGAAAAGTTATAATTGAACCTGTGAATTCTTCAACAATGAAATACCAAATGTCCAACCTTTCTCACCAGATGATCAACATAGCCTCTCTCAAATTTCTATCCTCTGCACCGAACTTTCAAAGTTATGATGGGGTTGAGAGAGAGTTTTATATTCTAAATTTCTAACAGCTCCTTATAGTAGTTCAAAACTTTCCAAGTGGATATGATCCGGAAGAGCATAATTTTTTATTGTGAACATTAGCGTACTTGTTAACACACTCTAGCTCAAACATTAATTGTTGTCCTTATTGGAGAACTTCCCAAGTGAGATACAGCAGCTGAAGCCTTTAATTGACCTGATCTTAAAATGAAAGAGTTGGGTTTGTGAGTTAAAAGATTGCCCAACTTGATGACACTTGCTTCTTAATGCCTCCATCCCACTCATAGGGAAACATCCCAAGTGGGCTAGAGTAGCTGAAGGCTTCTGTGCAATCCTATTCCCTTTTCTTCGTTGAAATGATTTAAGTTTATTAGTTTTCTTCATTGATCAGGAATGACAAATGGGACCTCATATCAAGAGCTGCTTCGTGTTGTTTTTTGTATCAATTGTTCATTCCAGCCAATGCTTTTACCCAGTTCTATATAGCCAGGTTTTACCAGCTGAAATTGTTCTTCAAGAAATTCGTTAATGACTACCTTTCAAAATGTGGATATGATAACGTTTAATACACAGTCCTATCTTCCTCAAATGCAACACCTGCTAACCCAAGAAATT
This sequence comes from Dracaena cambodiana, assembly GCA_036321105.1. Classification (NCBI taxonomy): domain Eukaryota; kingdom Viridiplantae; phylum Streptophyta; class Magnoliopsida; order Asparagales; family Asparagaceae; genus Dracaena; species Dracaena cambodiana. The sequence goes on from JAYEPQ010000014.1 coordinate 32,621,255, forward strand.
GTGCTTTCTACTTAGGTTACTATAAATTATTTGCTAGGGAGATTGGGGAGGGAATACTCAAACACAGTTGGAGTAGTTGATCTGGGTGGGGGGTCTGTCCAGATGGCCTACGCTATCTCCGAAAGTGATGCTGCTAATGCTCCGAGATCCTCCAATGGAGAAGAGAAATATGTACAAGAGCTTCTTCTCAAGGGAACCAAATATTACCTCTATGTACACAGGTTAGATATTTTGACTGAAGGGGAAAATTATCAAATATGCTGAAAATGTTTTGAAAAATATGTTCTTCCCTTGTTAAAATATCTGGTTAGCATCTATGTCCTTCATCATCTCTGATTTTTGAAAATTTGACAATGTTCTTCTGATTGTGCTGTAGTTACCTGCACTATGGTCTTTTGGCTGCTCGAGCAGAGATTTTGAAGGTTGCAGGCGGCTCTGACAGTAGTTGCATTTTAAATGGTTATCATGGTAGGCTTATCATTTTTCTTCTCCAAATCTTGATTCCATGTATATTAATAATGTCCGGTAATGTTTAAAATAACGATAATGTGTTACTTCACATATAATATTATGCATAACATAGATTATGCAATTTTCTATTTATTTAATTAAAATAAATATAGAACTGTATTCAGTATTTTTCAGAAATAAAAATTAACTTTAAAAATTCTCTAAAAAGGCTCTAAAATAATTTCTAGCGTAGATATTTGTTGTAGTATTTGTTCCACTTGAATGATATGGAGAAATTGAACATTTATTTGTATTGAGGTGTTGTTTGTTGCAATATATGCATCAATTTTATTAAAATTCCATCTTATGATTAACCCTGTTCCTGTTAATCTCTATTTAGTGTGTACTGTGGTAATTGCTGCATCATTTACGTCAAAAATTCCATCTTAATGAAAAAGATGGCCGTCTTGTCCTGCTTCAAAAGAAAATTTGCATTTTGCTGCTCAATATCAATCTACTATGTTCAAGCTGATGGTATCGAAGACTAGTAAATGGTAGGATCATTTGTAAGTAAAACATCAATTTTCACTGCTAATTGAAAAATAATTCTCATCATCCAAGTGCATTTCTGTAATCCTAAATTAATATCAGACTTATTTAAACTCTAAAGTTCAACCAATAAACAATCAATGGATGATAACAGTGCAAAACTTTAAAAAAGAGATTTTGGATATGCCAATGAACCACCAAGTCGTCGAAGTCAGTTAAGAGTCAAAGCAAAAGGGGAGGACTCGGAGTCGGAGTTGGCTTGGAATTACATCAAAGGAGTTAGAATCTTAGTAGAATTGGAGTAAGAGTTGCAGCGAAAGAATCGAAGTTAAGAGTAGTTGGGGTTGTAGCAAAGAAATTGGAGTTAGAGATACAGCAAAGAAATCGGAGTTGGCTTCAAAGCAGAACTGAGATTGCAGCAAAGGAATCGGAGTCAGCTTTGGAGTGGAGCCGAAATTGCAGCGAAGGAATCGAAGTTGGATTACCATTGCGTCGGAGCAAATGGGGATTAGACTTCATTCTGGCCAGAGACAGAGTTGCAATTGATCGCTCATCACTGCAATGGAAGAGGAAGAGGGAGTCGTGACAAATTTAGGGCATCTAGAAAATTTTCATGAGTAAATATATTTGTGCAGATGCAAATAACAGATGTTATATAACATGAGCAAATTTATAATTTTGGCCAATGCAAATTATATACATTATAATGCACTATTGTGTTACCTAATGTGAGCAAACTATTTGAAAATAATATTGTGTTACACAAGGCATTAAGTTGGCCTGTTAAGGAGCAGTTGTCACTACACTTGTTATATCAGGTTTCGTAATGTGTGTTTTTAAACTTTAATATCTGGTACATTATTAGGCTATAAATTGGAAAACATATTTCACCATTTCTTAAAAAAAGTGAAACCTACAGTAACAGTGAATTTGTCATTCATAAATTTATTATGGCTTCTACTGTATTGTGCCTAATAAAGAGTGAAAGAGCATATCTGATAAATAGTATTTAATTTGTAAGATTAGAAACGGTGAGAAGTGTAAGTTAACAATGAAGGAAGCTAACAAAGATAATATAGGCTAAATCTAGGAATAAAGTTATTAGAATTTAAGGAGCTTGAAACAATAGGTAAAACCTTGCTAAAAGAAGACAAATCAAAGAGACTAAGGTGATATCGATTTCAAAAGGTCCTAGTAAAGGTGGTTGAAATTGAAGAATATTGGAGTTACTATCTTAGGATCATTTATGATGGTCAGATAGGAGAACTTAAGGTAGAAATGGATAGCTCATGCCATCCTAAGAATTATACTGTTTGTGGAAAAGTTGGCTTAGTGAAGTTAATTATACATTATAGAAAATGAAATTTGGGAGAGCTGCAAGACACAGTGATATTATCATAGAAGCTTGTAAGTGAATGGATAGAAGTTTAGTATGCTAATTAAGCTCTACAGCAAAAGCGTAGGTATTATAGATAATGAAGTATTTGCTCTTTGTTGCCTATCTGTAAAAGTTGTACAAACTTTTGCATAGACGAATCATATGCCCCAAAAACCAAAAATTTGGTAGGGAGTAATTATATAGGTACAAATAAAAAAGAAATGTTAGTGCCTGAAAACCAATTTGATTTTATGGTAGGGAGGGTTACTGGAGGCCAGTTATTTATTACGACTGATATGTGGAGAAGTAATAATTTTTAAATTTTGTTTTATTGATTGAAAAAAAAAACAATGATATGCCCTTGTGAAGATAATATGATGGATTTTAGAAAATAAATAGGCAATTATTATGTATATTGATCTGAATAAAAATGTGCAAGATGGAGGAGTGAACAAGGCAAAAATACTTGGACGGGATATGTTCCTTATTACAAGAGACTCGCAACTAGAATTGATTTACTTTTTCTCTTTGCATCATTTGTAGATGAATGTACACTGGTGCATGTTGTCTAATAATAATAATATATTAATTGACAAGACTAGTGAACGAAAAATTTCAGAATGAAAAGGTAATTTCAGAATGTAAAGGATTTAGCATTAAAGAACAAAAACGGAAGAGAAGTATTTAGACCTATGCTCTGTTTCATAAATCAAGCATATGGTTAAAGTAGAGAAGTATTTCTAGAGTATTATATGCTTATTAGGTAAACTGATTTAGATTATATGCAGACATGCAATGAAGGCCAATAAGTGTGCCAGGTAGGAATGATACGGCCATAGTTAATTGACCGACATGGAATAGGTGGCTTAAACAAAAATGAAAATATGCATCTTACTTCGTGGACCTGAAGTATGCAATGGGCCAACGGTTTATCATTTGTTTGTCCAAGGAGACGAAGCTTAAAAAGATCGGCAAAAATGGTTCATGTAGCGGACCCAACAGTTAGGATAGAGTATTTCTTCTCATTGTGTATATTGGATGCATAATAAGTATGTCCCTTACATTTTTTTTACTCTACTGATTTATTACTTGTAAAACCTCTATATTATGTTAGGTTAGCTCTATACAATAATACAACAAACAACAATAACTAAGCCTTTTATCCAAAGTACTTGGGGTAGGCTACATAAACCAAAAGAGAATCACGCTGGGTCGATCACATGGATGATTCTTTTCCACTCATTCCTATCAAACAATATGCCCTCATTTACACCACTAGCATCCATATCTTTTCATATCACCTCCATTCTTGTTTTCTTCGGTCTTCTCTATACTCTTTTAACTTGTCTTATATTGAGAAATTCCCCTCATCCAACCAGTACATTTGTAGGTCTATATTGTATATGACCAAACCATCGTAAGCAATTATCTCACATCTTCTTTTTTATAGGAACCACACCTATTTTAGTACGAATATACTCATTTCTCACTTTATCTCTCATAGTGTTACTGCACATCCAACGAAACAGTGCATTTCTACTATACTTATTTTCTGTGAATAACGTTTCTTTGTAGTCCAGTATTCCGTTCTCTATAATAAAGCTGGTCTAATAGCAGTTCTATAAAAAAAAAAATTCAGTCACAACGGGATGTTATGGTCACATAAAACTCTTATTACGCTCCTCCATTTCAATCTATGGTGACATAAATCATAGCAGTTTTATGGTTGAAATTACTATCAATCTCTCTATTATTTTAAATAATAGAATCTAATTATCTATATGGATTACTTTTTTGTATCTCTTGCCCGTCCAACATCACAACACTGCAATCTCGGATCTTTCATTTACTGAATTTACACTCTATATATTCTGTTTTGGATCTACTCAATGTAAATCATCTAGATTCTAATATCTGCTTCCATAACTCTAACTAGAAATTCATCCATGCTTTCGTCTCATGAACTAAGACAATATCATTAACAAATAGCATATAGTAAGGTATCTCATTCTGAATAGTTGTACTAAGCTCATCCATCACTATAGTAAATAAAAATGGACTCAATGCAGATCCATTAAATTGTAATTGAAAAATCATTTGTTATGTCTGCACAAGTCTTGATATTTGCCACTACTCCATACATGTTTTTAATTATATCAATACATTTGATAAGGACTCCCTTCTTCATCAATGTTTATCAAAGCACCTCTCATGGTATTTTACTATAGGCTTTTTCTAGATCAATATACTTTCATAAATATAGAGCACCAATATGACACAGTAAGTGCCTACATGGTTGTGATGAATCCTAAAATTGTGAGGTACAGATCTATTATCTATACAACACTAATAGATTATAAATGCTGTTAATGTTCCTTACCTATCGCATGAATTTGTAAAGCTGGAACAGTTGAAAGGGCACAATATCTCTCACATCAACACTCAACACTGAAAATTTTCCTGTAAGAACTCTGTGTTGGCCACATTTTGGATGATCCAAATGTCCATCTTTGTTCTACATATCAAAAATATTCTAAGGATGGGAGACAAGAGGTTTCAAAAACTTTCTTGCTAATTAATTGCTTATTAAAAAGACAAAACTCCACATCATTTCATAGAAACAAATATACCATCTGTTGTGTGGATAAAATTTTCTGAAATCTCTTGATCTCTTATTCTTAGACTAATTTGGATGTGTAATCAAGATGAATGGCACGAATCATGCAAATAATGACCGGAGTTCTTATGAAGTTTTTTTGAGAACTTTTCTTATCAGATCTTCAAAAACACAGACATACATAATTTTTATTTTTAATTATATTCAGTAGTTCCGTAAACAATAATATCCCTTATAAGGAAACTGGATGCTTTGTATGAATGAAAGTATCTAAAAACATATGGTTTTTAATTTCTTTGTTTGAGATATAACTATGACGTCTCTAGTAGGTCCTTGACACGTTACACATCTTAGGGTGCATGCATTCCCGACATGTATGCATTAAGTATTAGTATTTCCAAGCATCATACACGTCTCCTTTGTCAAAGTATCCACGCTCTATATAGGCTTCATGGCATGTAGTTATGCAACTATGAGAAGTATTACAATGTTGACATGTAAAATGTAAGGGGTTTCCTCAGCCTTTTCTCTTATTTCTTCTGTGTTTTAAGCAGCTTGATGTTTTTTTTACTTATTTTTTATTTTTTAATTATTATTTTTTTCAATCAGTGGCATCTACCAAGAGACTTTTAATTTCAAACATTTTAGTCAAATCAGCCACAGATGTGAGTTTCACTTATGTAGAAAAGGTAGCATATCTTCGGAACACAGTAAGATTTGTTTAATTTTTGTTTGAGCATGCCAGCCGCCTTTCGTTTCTTCCAGTCATTGGCTATTAGTTCATAAATCAACTTTAATGAAGCTTATAATGCTTGGAATGGTTGAGCACAACTTCTCAAATTTTTATTTAAAGGTTGATTATGTAATCTTGTGTTCTTTGATTCTTGTGTCAGACAACTCCTTTTTGTTGATTTACATGTAGAGTTCCCTTATTTACTAGTTTAAACAAGCCTAATCTATCACTGTGCTAACAAACTGTTCATAAGTTATTTATGTACTACATATATGTCAATTACGAGGATATTTGGTTAAGCATGTTACTATCTGTGTTAGTACTGCAACTTTAAGTCATTATCAATGTTTAAAGGGTTAACTACACACGGACCCCTATAATATGGGGTATTAGAATTTATTACCCCTCAAATTTAAAACTCTCACTTAGTTCCCTCGACCGTAAGTGTAACCGTTTAGGGGGATGGCTCATGTGCGGTTAAAAAACAAATTTGTCCTTGACGGGTTAAAAGACTCCCTCCAAATCTCCTGCTTGCCCCCACTAAGCCCTGTCTTCCCTCTGCCACTGTAATCGTAGCCCTCGTCGAGATTATGGACCCCTCTTCCCTGTGCAGCAATGCACCCCCCCTCCCCTTGCAACTGCTACCGCTGTTGTGCATGGTTGCATAACAACTGCAGCATATGCTGCTGTGCAACCATGCACTACAGCAACTGCTGCTATGGCTGCACAGCAGCTGCTGTTGCTGCACAAAAAATGGATGCTGTAACATTAACAAGCGAAATTTTGATTCAACTCTCAGCTGAAACCTAAACACTACTGCAAATCTTGGAAAAAAGGAAAGAGATTAAAAGGAGTATGAGAGAAAGGAAGAAGAGGGAGTATGAGAGAACAGAAGAGTGAAACAACATTTATGAGAGAGGGAGGGAGGGAGGAGATACTGTGCAGAGTTGCAAGGAAGTGAGTGGGTTGGCATGTTTTTGGTGGAATTCTTAAGGAGGGAGAAGAGGGAAAAACTGGAATTAAAAAAAATAAGTGTAGATTTATTTAAAATAGAATGAGAATATCTCAATATTGACTAACTCCACTAACTGTCCAAAGAGCTAAGTGAGAGTTTTAAATTTGAGGGGTAATAAATTCTAATACTCCATACTATAAGGGGTCTGAGTATAATTAACCCATGTTTAAAATAGGGAAAACAGTAACATAACGTTTTGCCTCCGTTAGATTACATCATATATAGTGTAACGCATAATGTAGGTTATGCAATTTCCAAATTATTTAATAAAAATAAGTAAAAAATTATATATTAGAAATTTTATAAATTAAAAAATAAATTTAAACATTCAACAAAACAAAATGAAAAATCATATTATAATAATTAGAATTTATTCTAAGTTCCTAGTAAGTTCCATAATAATTTAATATTTTACTTTTATAAATAATATTAAGTTGGTAAGGCCAACCATAATTTCAGTCATTACCAAAAATAAATTTTAAATTTATTTATTTTAGTTTCATTCATGACCAATGTTGCAATTCATATTTTATAATGCTCATTTTAATTAAATTGAAAGCTCAATAGAATTAACAATAATTGGCAAAATTCAAAAATCGAAGAGAAATTATAGCTAGCAATCGCAAACTAATAAACTATTAATTGAACAAGTAATCAAACAAGTAAATAACAAGCAATAAAGTAAAAAATTGTAACATTTAGCTAACAATTGATAAAAAATAATCTACAATACTTTGGATATTACTTAAAAAATATAACTATAAATAACGTAATATAACGTAAAATAGTGTAAAATAACATTAAAAAACACATTGTTACGGTGCAATGAGTTATTTTTCTACTGTTAGATAACATTGAGTTTTGCGTTAGGTGTTATAACGCAATATAACAAGTTTCATAACGCGTTATTTTCAACATTGGTCATTGTGTTCATTATGTGAAAGTTTTATGGCTATTTGTTCAAATGAGCTAGTAATTAGACTTCAAGACCGTTTGATTTTTGGCTTTTTGTATGAGATGAGTTCTTATCTACATCAAATCATATCATTTTTACCTCATCTTATTGGGAATTTGAAGTTTTGCTCGTTGATTCCATCAAATTTTACTGCATGACCAAAAAGGTCTATGGCACTCACCAACTAGTTGCCAATTTCTATGGCATGACATTATCTATCATATAATCTCATGAAACTGTTGGCTATGATTTCGGTGCCAATCACTAGAGGATGATTTCAGGTAAACAGGCATAACAAAGACTTGGTCAATTAATTTTGTTCCGATACATAGCTGATCCCATTTAGATAGAAAAAGGCTCAAATAGTGATGATAAACATGTTTATGTTTAATTGAGTTAGTAGAAACTTTTTTCATTCTTCTAATTCAAGAATTGACTACAAGCTATTTGAGATAATTGGAATTATTAGCCTTAATTGTCAATATCCTGCGATATTTGATATGTATCCTATGATAAAATATGCAAGCAAATCGATACGTATCTTATGCATGATACTATTGGATTATGTACATTAAAATATGTGATACGTAATTATGATACGTGATATATTACGATATGCTGATTTGGCTTATAAATGGATTTCAAACTCATTCAAATGAATATTTTGAGTTAAATACGGAATACAAATTCCAAACAATTATAGACATTTAACAATAAAGAACATTAAAGTTCAATATACTTATTTTAGTTGATAAAAATATTTAAACAAATCATTGAAATAGGTAATTATTAATTTATAGTCAATATAAATTATTTAATTATGAATTCTCAATTCGTATCTAATGAGCTTATTTGTTATAAGCTAAAATCTCAATAAAAGGAAAAAATTGTATATGAAAAGATGAAAATTAAAATAAGAGTTCTTAAGGATGATAATAGCGACATATCTATTAGGGATGATTAATTGATATTTTACATTTATTTGTTTGTATCTTTTTGGAGGGATAAAGAACTTATCTCATTGTTTTAGTTTTTGTAAAAATAGCATACAACCAAAACTGAGGCAACAAAAAAGGGGAAGAGATTGAAGAAATATATGATCTAATTTGACTATTGGATATAAAATTCGATATTGAATGGATTGAGGAGAAATAAGAACTTTAGATAGTGAAAGGTATTAATTAAATAGTTTTCACTTCGTGTTTTAAGTCGATAGAGGAACAATGGATCTACTAAAAAAAAGGAAAAGAAAATGTAGTGGTAAAAATTTTATCAGTTAGTTGTGTTTCCCTTATATTTAGTTTTAACTAGATTATTTTATAATTATTAGTAGAACCTCTTAACTTAAATGAGGAAAAAAAAAGAAAATAAGAGTATACTGAAGGAGTTTTTATCGATCAAAAAGGACGAAGATGAGAAAAATGAATGTTATTTTCAATTTAAAGTGAATTTAGTAATATATTTGCTAATGTAATATAATTTTGATTAATGATGTCGTTGTCATCACAATTTGAATGTTAGTTACATATTTATATATAGTTATATACCCATTAACTTACATTTAACATATTAGCAGCTTTACTATTTATTTTTGGTTATTTGTTTACTTATGCTTTAAATCTACTTATATGTTTCTTATATTATATTATTATTTGTTTATTACTTACCTATTATACACTGATCAATGTATTTTATGATACGATATGTGATGCAAGATGTGATACGATATGATATGTAGGGATAACAATATACTATACATATTTCGATTTGACAACTTTACCATAAGCTAGTCCATGAATTATCTTGATGGCCAACCATTGCTTAATAGACTTTATTTAATCTCTTCCTATTTTTCTTGTCATGCATTGAGTACACAGAGACGTATGCTATTTGCATTTTAGTATGAAATCAAGTGCTTGTGTGAATTAGTGTGAATTTATCCTTAAAATTATATCCTTGATGGTTATCAAGGTCCTTTTTTTTGTATTTTTAGCTAATAATGTTTGTTTAAAAACTGCTTTACCCAAAAATTTAAGCTTGTGGGTTGTGGGTTAACAGTGTGCGTCAAGCAAATTTAACACTCACGCATGGGGTTATTTTGGCTGAGGCCTCCAGCATAACCATTGCCTGGAAAGGCAGAATAAAAAGGATTAAATGAATATATCTTTACATTCTCAAGTATGGGGCAGAACCCAAGACATCTCTGATACCTTCTCAGAAAACCACTTTCGGCCAAAGTCTCCAGCTTAACCCTGGTTCACCAGGGAAGGTAGAATAAATAGGGATAAATAAACATATCTTCACGTTGTCAAGTGTGTGGTGGAAATCAAGACATCTTTAATGCTTTGAGAAAACCACTTTTCCCAAAACCATAAACCCATTGGTTGTGGCCCAACAGTGCATATTAGACAAATAATGTCAAATGATTTTTTCTTCTCACTCAGGCTTCTTGGGGTTCATCCACATCTCTAAATTAGGTCAGTGAATATGATATTGTAATTGTAGATCAATCATTTTATACTGATTTCATGATCTGTATGCTGCCTTGTCATCAGGTGAAGCTGGTAACTTAAAATCCACTAGTCCTGCATCCTGACACACTGTAAATTTTATTTTCTCTGAACTGTCACTTATAGTGGTATCTGTGTTTAAAGTCTCCTCACTTTTGCGCTTCTAAGTTTATAGAGTTCTTCTAATTAGTCAGGAAAGTGTATACGAGATGGCTGACAGTTGAAAATTCTCATACTATGTCTTTTTTTTTTTTTAATAACTTACACATGTTACTGTTTATTGCATCAAATTGAGATTATAGGATCCTTTTTATGAGATCAAAAGCTGAAATTTCTCATTTTCTTTTAAGGTTCATATAAATATGGTGATGGAGAATTTCCAGCTTCTTCATCGTCTGGGGCTACCTTTGCTCAGTGCAGGAGTGATGTAGTTAAAGCCCTCAAAGTTGATGAAGCGTGCACATTCCTGAAGTGCACATTTGATGGTGTGTGGAATGGTGGAGGTGGAACTGGGCAGAAAAATCTTTTTGTTGCATCTTTCTTCTTTGATAGGGCTGCTGAGGTGATGCTCTTAAGTTAACTGCAATTTTCACTCCATAAACTGCATACCAGTAAATATGGTATTAGTCTCGTATTCTGTTCAGCTCCAAACAACTAATTATTCATTACTCAACTTAGGCTGGCTTTGTGGACTCCAATTCTGCAGTAGCTAAGGTAAAGCCTTCAAACTTTGAGGAGGCTGCAAAGCGTGCTTGCAAATTGAATATGGAGGAGGCAAAGACTACATTTCCTCATGTGTCAGATGATAACCTTCCGTATCTGTGCATGGATCTTGTTTATCAATACACACTGCTTGTTGATGGATTTGGTATGGCTCCTTGCATTGATTTTCATATGTTACTTGTTCTGCCCCCAACACCCCCCCCCCCAACAAAAAAAAAAAAAAAAAAAAAAAACCCGAAAATGCCAACTCTCACGTACAATTATGAGTCTCTATTTCTTCTGTATGCCAGCCTTGGAACCCCGGCAAGAGATCACATTAGTGAAGAAGGTGAAGTATGGTGATGCGCTAGTGGAGGCAGCATGGCCATTGGGTAGTGCCATTGAAGTTGCATCATCAGCATAGCGACATTGTTCTTATCGTTCAAGGTTTTGTTGGGGGTATAACGTCCAGAATTTTGATATGGGAAAGTTCTCTTTGGCCAATAAAGCGAGAAATTTTTGGCTGATTTTGCCTTGGGTGCTGCTCAGCAGGAATCAGCTTCTCTTGCCCTTGGGATTGATAGATCATCTATCATTAAGTGGGAAATGATTGATTACAGCTTACATATGATTGGTATGTGCTTACAAGGTCAGCTTCAAATTGGTGAAGAGATTAGATTTGTTATTATAATTTTTACATTATTTTTTTGAATCTTGTAGCAGATTGCAGAATATATATTTAGAATTAGTATTTATTCCACTGGTTCTTTCATTCAACAGCAGCTTCTTTCAACCAGTTTCTTTTTTTCATGTGTTATTATTATGCTTTCAGCATGGTTCTTATATATTATTATTGTTCTTCACCATGATTAAGTTAAAAAAGTCCGGTTCATTTCTTGTAAGTCCTTTTCTAAATGTGGTCTTAAATTGGAGTTTATATTCTGTTACATGTGTTACTCATGCACTTTCAATATGGATAATTTTGTGTAGCTTGTGTGGCTGCAAAGGAAATGATCATACAGAAATTAGGTTGTTTAAGTGCTATGCAAGTCTCTGCATATTTACAATACTCAAATAATTAGACACAACTTACCGATACTGCCTTTCTTCATAATTAACCCTTTTTTAAAATAATTTTGATGATCCATATTTAAAAGGATGTACAAGCTATGTTTGGTTCTTCATTAGATAAAATTTGGAGTTGATTTTGTTTTCTGGTAGAGATAGGAGAAAAGTATCAAGCCAAGGAACTGGTTTCCAGCATCTGTATATTAGGAGGAGGTGAAAAAATTTAACTGTAACCCTATTTGTGATTGCTTCTCCTTTAACCTTTTCTTTAGGCTTGTTTAGCTCTGAGATTCTACCAAGTTCATAAACTGAAACCATTATCTGAACATAAAGAGATGAATTAATTTCCTTCAACAAAATAGTTGCATGGAGAAAACAGCATAGTTTGAGGTGCCTAACAATTAGGGGTGGCAATTGGTAATTGTAATCCCATTCACCCTTTTTTTTAGGTTAAGGGCAAGATTTATCTAATAGGGTAAGGTAGCTAAAAATATTTTTACTCATTTACATAATAGGGTATGTCAGGGTAAGAGCATCTTACCTACCCAAGGGTAAGAGCATCTTACCTACCCAAATAACGAGTACAACAACTAAGACTTTTATTCTAATTATTTGGAGTGGACTACCTGAACCAAAAAGAGAATTATGCGTGATCGAGCTCATAGATCATCTTTCTCCACTCATTTTTATCGAGCAATATGTCTTCATTAAGACTAACATCTATATTTTTTTCATATCACCTCCATCCATGTTTCGATTGTCCATTTACTCTTTTAAATTGCTTGCATTGCTATGTCCCTCCCATCTGATTGGTGCATTTGTAGGTTTATATTGCACATGATGAAACTATCATAGATGGTTTCATCATGAGCAACATAAACCTACAAATGCACCAATCAGATTATCATAGATGGTTTTCTCGCATTTTCTCTTCAATGGAGGCTACTCCTAGTCAGTGTTTTAAATATCAGATATTCACGATATACCAGTTGGCAAAATTATATACCATATACCGGGTTATATATCGTGGTATGGCACTAAATACCGAATGTTATATTGGTATCATACTAGTTAAAAAGTATACATGTTATTTCATTAATAAAACATATTAAACTACATAAAACAAGTTTAGGATATTAAAGAATATTTAACATGGGCAATTTGCTCGAGAGAGGTGAGGGTCTGTTCGAGAAAGGAAAAGGATGATATGCTTGAGAGATGGATAAGGAATTAAATCTATCTGTGAAAGAGAGAGAGAGAGAGGGGTTATCGAGCTCACATGTTGTTAGGGACGGAATTTTCGTTAGTCGATGTTGAAAGTGGAGAGAGAGAGGTGCAAGGCTCTCTATCATGGTCTATTTGATGCAATTGCTAGATCAAGAGAGAGCATAGAGAAAGAGGAAAAAGCGAGACGTCGAATTTTCGGGTTGTCAAGATCATTGATGAGGCTCATGGGATCATGGGATAGGGGCTTTCGGTAGTCGATGTAATTGAAAAATCAATTAATGAGCTACACAAATTATGGCATTTGCTACTACTCTATCATATGTATCATATATTTGATGAGGACTGCCTTTTTAGCAATGTCCACCTATTCTAAAGGAAGCAAATAAGTAATATTAATGTTAATTTCATATAACTTGACGATGCTTTTTAAGAAATAACTAAATAAATGAGGGACTTGGAACATTGAATTGGCATTAATTTGATGTCTCTACTTGATTTAGTATTGGCAAATATGTTGTTTAGGAAACACATGATTTCTGGGAAATTCTATTTACATACTGCAATTTGCTTTTGACGCCCTGAGTGCTCTCTACACCAAACTTTTATTTTGAAATATCATCAATTTACTCTATACACCCAATTTTTTTTTCCAAGTTTAACCCTCCTCTCTATCTCTTTATGTCATCTGATTCTAAATTTTTCGAGTCGGATATTAATTCCCAAACTAAAAATATGTTGGTCGGATATTAATACCCGACTAAAGAATTGCTTGGTCATGTATTAAAACCCGACCAGTAGCCGACGTCTCCTTAAAAAAAAATCATAAGTAATAATAAATTGTAAACAAATACACATAAAAAACTAAGAATAAATTTAAATTGTAATTTAGATTTGTCCTCCGACACCAATTGCATGTTGGAATTTTCCATTTAAATAAAAAAAATCAAACTAAAATTTCAAACCCTAATTTGACTTGTTACAGTGAATTCGAAGAATTTAAAATTTCTCCAAATCTTTTTAGGAACATAAATTTAAAAAATTTAAGAGGTTAAGAAATTAAATCAATGAGTTTGTGGGAGATGTATTTTTTTTAAAAATTAAATTCCACTAAAAAATATTTTTAAAGGATTTAGAGAAAAAACAGAGAAGGAAGACGATAAGTTGTAGTTCTAAATTTTAAAAAGTCTTAATTTGTGATTTAAAAGGGTAATTTAGTCAAAAAAATAAATGGTAAACTTGTAATTATTTACAAGTTTTAAAACCGTGCGTGAAGAGTAAATTTCTGTGTGTAAATAGAATTTTCCATGATTTCTTTTTCCTTTTCTTTTAGGCTGTGTTTGGATTGAGGGAAAATGAAAGAAAAGAAAAGAAAAGCAAAGGGAAAGAGAAAAGGAAAGAAAAGGATATGGAAATTGGTTTTCTTTTTTATGTTTGGTTAGAAAGAAAATAAAGAAGAAAATCTCAAGAAAATTTTAGAAAAAAGTAGTTTCTTATATTTGGTTGCTCAATAGAAAATTAAAAGGAAAATATAATTCTAATTAAACTATAAAGAATTTTAATATTAATTTACATATTATTGATATAATTTTTAATTTTTAAATAATTAAATATATAATAACCAAATGGTCCAAACTTCATAAAAATTTAAAATATTTTGAGACTAAAATTACAAGAAAATTTATGCAAAAATTTCTCTCCCTTTTTCCTTTTTCTCTCAACTTTCCTTTTCTTTCATTTTCTCTTGGATTTGAGGAAGAAAATGAAAAAGAAAAAAATTTAATATATTTTCTCTCACTTTCTTTCCCTTTTATTTTCTCTCTAATTTTCTCTCTAACCAAACATTAGAAAGCAACTTTCTATTTCTTTTTCTTTTCTTTTCCTTCATTTTCCCTCAATCCAAACACAGCCTTAACGTTTTCCCGTTATGTTAAATTCGTTTTATTTATTTATTTATTTATTTTACCTCCTTACCCTTTAGGGTAAAGAAAACTTTACTCATTACCCTATGGATAGGGTAATTGTTATAAATTACCGTATAGGTAAGGATAAAGGGATCAGTGCGTAGGTTAAGGGTAAGAGTACATTACTTTTATCCTACCCATTGTCACCCTTGTTGACATTGGTGCCACAAGCATGAGACAGCTACCAAGCATGTTGCATGTGGTAGCAACAACTGAAACCATAAGCTTTTAAGTATATGAGCTGAAACCATATGCTGAGACTCTAAGGCTATGTTTGGTTTGGGAGTATATGAAAGAAAGGAAAAGAGAAATGGAAATAAAAAAGAAATAAGATTCCTTCTGTTGTTTGGCATTAGAAGAATCTAAGAAAAAGTATGTAAGGGGAAAAAAAAAAAAAAAAAGTGCATAAACTGAAACTTTAAAGTGCATAAACTGAAACCACATTTGAAACCTACATAAACAAGACCTAGTAGTAACCATATTTAAAGTGCATAAGCCCAAACCATAAGCAGAAAACAAGAGAGCAATACATAAAATTTCCTTTGACAAACTATTTGTCTGAAAAATAGAAACCAAACGGCATAGTTAGAGGTGCCTGACAATGGTGGCACATGCATGAGATAAGTGCCAAGCCTGGTGCACACTTCAGCAACACATCAAAACTGAAACCTTGAACAATACATAAACTGAGACTTGATTAAATACGTAAACTGAAACCATAGAGTGAAATATAAAACAAGATGTGCATTAATTTCCTTCGTCAAAATAGTTACCATAGTTCTTGTTATGAAATAATCAGAACCAACCAATCATATTTATTATGAGTCAAGAGATGCATATATTTATAGGCGTCTCAACGCCATATAAATAATCCAACAGGCGATTTGCGACTAACCTAAACTAAGTTTAAATACAAAATAGTTTTCTAATCTAATAGTTCTATTACACTGGCAATGGTCACAGTGACACATGCACGAGACAAATGCCAAGCCTGTTGCATGCTTCAGCAACACATCAAAACGACAGTTTTCCAAATAAAAACTTCAACACAACAAAACAGTAATTACCGAATAAAAACTGTGTTAATATCAGAAATCTCAGAGCGTATTATAGTACCAAGACTGATACAAGTCATATTTTAACGCTCATTAACACTCTAAAACAAGCAAAAGCCAAAACACCTATTGCGCAATTCCATCAGAAGCTATTATTACTTGAAGGTTGGCTTCAGTGAGAAACCCCCAATTGAGCAGTTTCCATCAGAAGATCTCTCTCAAAGCTACACTGAGGAAACACCTATAGAGCATTCCCCCTCTGCAGCTAGCAAACTCCTTGAGCCAAAATTACAGTAAATGCTGCTGTAGATCTGAGAAGGTGAAAATTACAGCGAGTTGTGCATTACTCCACTAGTGTATCGACAAGCAATATAGCACAATAATCGTAATAAATCGTTTACTTTTACCTATGAACTATATCTGTCAGACTTGTATAAATCTGTCATCTGTAAGAAAATTATGGTTCAAAAGAAATTTCTAAAATATCACATGAGATATCAATTATAGAATTCATAATACGATCATACTTAAAAAATCTTTGTTAATTCATGGAGAACTCAAAGTCATATTTGGACTTATAAGGGTCAAATTCAAAAGTGAGGAATTTTATTTTATTTCGTGAAACAAAATATCTGATGGCTAGCAGACTGAATTACAGAATATGCTATTAGCTATTCACAATAATTATCTTTCAGTTTTGGGCTAATGTAACTATAGGAGATGATTTATGAATTCATATGAAATATATTAGCAGTCAAATGCCCTGTCTGATTCAATTTTATGCAAAGACACATGCTTTATAGTATCAGTTTACAAAATTGCAATATTTAGGAGTACCTAGAATTTGAAGCTTGCTATCTTTCTGACAACATGATAGTCTTGCTAAACACCTATCAGCAGACTCAAACCAACATTGAGGTGCTCTTAAAACAATAGCAAACTGGGCATTAACTTCAACCTAATCCATAATTATGTCTAATGGCATATTCTCTGTTATCTCTCTCTTTTAAATTTCATACAACACCTAAAAGTTATGAACACAGGATTATAGACATCAAAGAGCAATAGGATAAAGCATCATAGACATTTTCCTGTACTTCAGTAAATTTTCCTTAATGTTGTAAATGTTTTCGAGTCGAATAGTAACAAAAATATCGTTAGCACTACTAGCATAAGTACATAGAACTGGAGGAGAAGATGAACATTGCTGAGCTTAAGAATATCGTTCCCATCAAAATGATGGATTTACTCTTCTACTTTGAAAATAAACCCATTAGTAGCTGCCCATCAGACTCCATCATGCGCTATGGGTTCCAAAACGTTGGTCACTCGATAACCCGATGCTTTTTATGAGGAATTTGGTTAATGTGTACCACCATGACCATCAACACAGAGTTGACATAGAGCTGAGCATTGTAAATGTTCTCACCTCTTGATCATTGCCAAGGTAATTACTTCTTGCCAAAGTGAATCCCCAACTTGGCAATAATAAATCAGTTGACAATCATACATGGACAACAAGCAAATTGTTTGAAGTTGGCAAGGACGTGGGTGAACCATCCAAAAATTTATGGACATAGACTGGAAAGTTTATTCTCCTTCCTGTTTATAGATAGCTGTTTATAGATAGTCGATAGATGGAATAACTTCTCCGAAGACACTTTGTCGTCGATAATGCTTTCTGTGTTCATGAGAACTTGTCAAGTAGTGAAGTTCAAGCATCCTGGCTTCAGAAATTAGCAGGAAATCATGACAAGTACTTGGTAAAAATAAACAAGTTTGGATAATATTTTACCAGTTCTATCTTCCAATCAATAATGTCGTTGATTTATACTCTGATGCATGGTTTCCTTCTAAAAATATTCTGAGTAATTGATTGTTAGGCATGTTCCCACCAAAATTTATAAAAGGTTTAAGTAGAAAAAACCCTCACAAAATATCGTGTTTTTTCTTTGTTTTTTTTCTGGAAACCTCAATGTACTATTTTATGTTATGTAAATGTATTATTTTATGTTATGTAAATTCCATAAAGTTTCAGTTTTTATAGAAACCGCCGTATGTTAATGGATTTTTTTTTTTTTTTAACAATATGTACTAAATATACATTTTTCGACCTTTTAAATACTCACTTTCTGATTTAATATGTTATACTCAAAACATATATATCTGAAATTGTCGAAAAGTGGGTATATCTGAAATTGTCGAAAAGTGGGTATTTGATGTTTTTTGAAATCGATTAATTAATATTTTCACTAACACCAATGGGAGGGTTTTATGAATTTTGAAACCTCATGGGTTTTGGATATCATAAAAAAGTTCATAGGGGGTTTTTGGGTAAACTTTGATACTTTGCGATGGTTTCTTCTATTTTAACCTTTATAAATATGATTAAGTTTTGATTTTTTTCACTCCTCAGTTGTGATGTTAGGAGACCAATCAATTCTGTTGAGCAATTACAGTTATATAGATAAATGCTACACTAACATTGTTGGTAAGATCACTATTTAATATTTTGAGTATCAAAATCAGATTTGAATTCTTGGAGTAGAAAGAAATAAAGGGGATGGTTTAATAAATTCATATCATTATGACATTTGTTTCTTCTTTTATTTCAATGCTTTGGATTCTAGGATATTTTCTTAATAGGATTAAATATTAATCTTAAACTGTGTATTTAATCTTGAACAGCAGCATGTAGGCTAACCTTTTTTGAAGCAAGTCGGTAGGACAGCTAGCTCCTTCCGCATTCCATTAGAACCACTTAATAGAACTAGTATATATTACGTATGAGTTCATACAAAAGAAGTAAGTAGCCCCCAACAACCTAAAACATAAACTCAACCGCTACATAGTACGACAAAATCCCAAAGCGAGCGTCTGGGCTCATATCAGACGCTCATATCGCCCTAACAATAAAGATCTGTTCGTAAATCAAGTCTCTATGTCCACCATGTCCTTAAAGAGTGCATCATAGTAGGAGTCTAGAGGGTTCCTGGGAGCATCCTCACCTTCTCCTGCCTCCCTATTGATATTGTTGTCCGAGTATGCACATGTACAGTTGTAAGCATCAGAAGTAATAATCAAGAGGTATTTCTCAATAGAGTGTGATGTATTTCTGAAAATTCGATAGTTTCGCTCTTGCTAAACATTCCAACAAACAAACGCCATCAATCGATGTGTGTTGGTCATTTCATGTGTTGCAACTGATTAGTTCCCAGATATTCTGCAACTTCGGGGTGGGTGTGATGTGGATCGAGCTAGATCATAACACATGGGTAAAACTACATTGTAGCATAATGTGCTTGACCGATTCCCCTTCATGCCCCAAAGGACACAAAAATTGGGCCCAATTGAGCCACATCTTTGAAGATTATCTCAAGTAACAATTTCATTTCTAGCCACTAGCTACGAAAATGCTCGACTTTGAGAGGGCATTTAACCGCCCTTATCTCCTTTGCAAAAGGTAATCTACTCTGTCATTGATGATGTAATAAATTGAACTCATTGAGAATGTGCAAGTTTGATCCCACTGTCACAACGGTGTGTCTGTCTTAGTTTGATTAGGTATGCAGGTAGGTAGTAGATGTTGGATGCAGCAATCACCTGGGAACCTCCACGCTCCTTGTCGTGCGCATTCGCTCATTAGTAAAAATTTGCTGGGAGTTACATTATAAAGGTTCGGGAACAACAATATTAGCATATCGACTAACTTTATAAATTAGATCCGCAGTATTAATGTATGACCAGGGGCGGACTTACATAGAATTGCTGAGGGGCAACTCAAAATATGAAAATAGTCCAAATTTTAAAGGAAATTTCAACTTGCTTCCCCTTAAAAATATCAAACTAATCCTAAATTTAAAAGAAATTTCAACTTGCCCCCCTTCAAAATATCAAACTAATCCTAAATTTCAAGGAAATTTCAACTCCCCACATCACATATCAAACTAATCATACATTTAAAGAAAATTTCAACTTGCCCCCTCAAAATATCAAACTACTCTGAAATTTAAAGGAAATTTCAACTTGGCTTCCCTCATATCTGAGTTTTACAACTTAACTTCTCAATTTTGAGTCTTTCTTTTTTAAATCTTTTATAATTAATTTATTTTATATGTAATTCTGTTCCCTGTATTTTAAATACCTGGATCCAACCTTGTGTGTGATCAACCTTCTAACGTGTGTGATCAACCTTCTAAAGAAAAAGATATTTGGCGATCTATCCTTTGTAACTAGATAATTGCATAAGTTCTTGTTTATATATACATGCATTAATTTAACATTTATCTTACATATTTTTCTTCTGTTTTTTTTTTCTTCCTGTCTGTTTATATACACAATAAATTGACAGAAGCAAAATAAAAAAACCTCATCTCTTTTCGATGAGATGTTAAAGAAGATGAGATACGTCGAGCGACGAGAATGAAGGGTTAAACGTTCCTTGGCTCGTTCTATTTAAAATTTGATCTTGTTGATTGTCTTATACGCATAACTTGAAACCAATGTTTAAAATAACGATAACGGTAACGTAACGTTTTGCCTTTATTAGGTTATGTCGCAAATAGCGTAACGCATAACGTAGGTTATGCAATTTTCTATTTATTTAATAAAAATAAATATAAAACCATATAAAATAATTTTATAAATTGAAAAATAAATTTAAAATATCTAAAAAAATATAAAATTATTTTGTAATACATAATCTATTCAAATGTTATATTAAGTTTTACAAAAATTTTCATATATATCTTCATAAATTATATTAAGTCTGCAACCGTAATTCCAATCATCATTTAAATAAAAAAGCAAGATTCCAATTTTTTATTTCGATTCCAATTATTATCATTGTTGTAATTTATATTTTGTAATGTTCAATTTATCTTATTTATGATTGTTGATTTCAGTTCAATTAAAAATTCAATAAAATCAACAAGTAAAATGTTTTAGCAACCGGACGAGAAATACAACAAGTGGATAAAGAAAC
Organism: Dracaena cambodiana; assembly: GCA_036321105.1. Classification (NCBI taxonomy): domain Eukaryota; kingdom Viridiplantae; phylum Streptophyta; class Magnoliopsida; order Asparagales; family Asparagaceae; genus Dracaena; species Dracaena cambodiana. The sequence goes on from JAYEPQ010000014.1 coordinate 32,642,459, forward strand.
AAACTTGATAAATTATCAAGTTAGAAATTCCAAAAGCAATCAAACAAGCCAACAATTAATTAAGAAAATTACAGCAATTCGCTAATAATCAAAATAATAATCAACAACAATATATAAATTAGTAAAAAAAATAATTGTAAATAACGTAGCATAACGTAATTTAACGTAACGTTATGTAATATAACGTAAAATAACGTAAAAAAACGTACTGTTACGGTGCACTGAGTTATTTCCAGTTGTTACGTAGCGTTGGAATTCCGTTAGGTTACGTAACGCAAATAACGGGTTTCATAACGCGTTATTTTCAACAATGCTTGAACTATTACTTGTGTGCTCACATTATTAAGCCTGTGAAAGTTGTTCATATTCATAGAGGAAACGATATCGTTGCTGGTCTCTTAGCCTCAGAGGTGGACCAGGTGGTCAGTAAAGAGTGACATTATCACCTGTAGATTTGAAATTCCTGAGAGAGTCCAAGAGCTTGTTATTTTTGACAAGCTCCTGTGCCTAGAATCAGGATTCATAACTGTCTAGCAAAAAAATTAAAAAAAAAAAAAAAAAAAAACGAGTATTGTTGTATCTATGGTTGTATCGCTCTATTCAGAATTCTAACTTAGAAAAATAAATTTTTTTATTTTTAAAATTTTGAATAGTACGAACTAAAAATTAATCATTGGATCCGATCATTCTCATTCCTCATTTGCTGAATATAGGAGTCATTTGCTGAATATAGGAGATTCCTCTTATGTAATATGTCTACAACTCCTGAAAACGGTTCTATATTTGCTATATGCAAAAGATGGCAGTCATTGATCAAAATTCTCAAGGAAAACAGATCAGCATAAGATTATTATTTTTCTAGGCAACATCAGTGCACTACAGCCGCATCCAAAGTTCATGAACAGTCACAAAGCATGCAGCCTTTTATTTTTATCTATGTATTGTGTCCATAACGACCAACTGTGTTGGCATCAGCAATAATGCAAGTGCATGAAGATCAAACAAATATAACTATAAGAGGGTTCTGCGTGTACAACCATAGAGATAATGCAGCGTTTTAATGATTTAATCTTCTACGACCTTAATGAACTCTTCGGAAGAATTCCTTCATGGATCTGACAATTTTTTTTTCACGTTCCACTTTACAAAAACATAAATTCCAGTTCACATGACACCTGAGGGAAATTTCTATTCATCGCACACCACTTTACTCAGCATGCACACCTTCGAAACTTTCAAAATATCATAAATTTGCCATTATTTTTTATTAAATTGTCTTCTCACAATCCACTGGTCCGATGTTAATATCCGACCTAATTGAATATCAGTCGGATATTAATATTCGATCAAATTTCATTTAAATCAGAGAATAATATTTGACCAGAATAAAATTTGATGGAAAGAAAAAGAGTAACAATGTGCATGAATAGAATTTCCCGACGCCTGATCACATGTCATCATTACAGCTGGAGTTTAACGGACTCTGTAGTTTTATTTTATTACGTGCATGCTATTGACAGGAAATTCTAAATGCACACCTCTAGTTTATTAGTGAGCATCCCTATCTCTCATCACTTTACTGTAGGATGTGGCGCTCACGAAATAAAACATGGTGCGCATTTAGAATTTCCCATCCCTGATCTGCGCTCGATATTGTTTGATTGATAAAAGTTCCCTTGCCTATTTTTCCATGAACTTTTAAATATGGTAGGTTTACCGCGCGAATGTTTGTAAATCTTCTAAAAGATTGGTGCAATTTTTCTCTGCAATCTATCTTGACAAACAAAATGGAAACAATACCTCTTTTTGAAATGATAGATGGTGCACACATCGCTTAAAGTACTTTTTCTGGAAACCTTCAAATTGGTGGTGAATAAGAATGCCTTCATCAAGGATTATTAGGGGAGGTCAAGATGGAGAATAAACTCAAATGCACCTGTAACTAGTCGAAAGAGGCAACAATTGGAAGAGGTACGTTATATTTTAAGAGAGATTACTCTAAACGATTCTGACGATCAGATCATATGGAGATGGGATAAGAGTGGGAAGTTCTTGGTCAAATCAATATATCTCCGTTTCATTGATGGTGGAGTAACCTCTAAGGCAAAACTGATTTGGTCCACAAAGTGTCCACCTAGATTTAAAGTGTTCCTTCGGTTACTAGGCAAACAAACCCTTCTAACATGGTCAGCTCTCAAAAACAGGGATGGAGTGGCCCTAACATGTGTGTGTGTGTCATTAAGGTGGCGAGTCTATTGACCACATTATGTTGGATTATAACTTCTCCAAGTATCTTTGAGAGATGACAACTGATTACTTATTGACATGGCAAGGAATGACAACATTTGGAATAGAATAGACCATATAATGGACACATCACACCATGCGGAAAGATGTAATTACAGCAATTTGTTGGAATATTTGGAAGAAAAGAAACAATAAAAATTTTAATTTCACTGCTTATTCTTTAGATATATGCTTGCGACTAATAACTCATGATGTCATCATTTAGACAGGTATGCCTTGAGATGAGGATAGACTGCAGATTTCAGATGGTTCGTCTAAGAAAGATCTCTACAACCACCTTATATTTTCGGAATAGTATCTTACGGAGTGGGTTAGTTCTTGAGCTGGAAAGTACAAGCAAGGCACATTTGACCATAGCTGGGGATCAGCATATATGTGTTTTCATGTTTTATTGTATTTTACGTTATTTTATGTATTGTAAGTTATTTTAAGGGTAAAATTTATACTAGTGGCCCTGAACATCTTATGTTCTGTTATACTACTCATTAATGAAATGTGGAGGGTTTTACCAGATATCTTTGCATCAAAAAACATTGAAAATTTGATAAGAAAATCTATAATTTGGGGGTGGATGCATTTAGTATACATAGGTCATTTTTGTCTAATTACATTATTAGTAAAATTGTAAATATTGCGAAGTATGGAGGTGGGTGAGATGAGCATAGAGGTGGATGTAAATAACAACTCCCTTGATGTTGGGCTTTCACGTGGGACATAGTCGAACCAGACTCGGAACTTATCTCAACTTTTTTGGGAACACGAAGCTGGCTTGGAAAGCATTAAGGGCTAGGATCCCCCTTGCATATCTCCATCTACAAGTAAACTCACAAACTTCAAATTCAGGATGGCAAGGAAAAGAAATTATCTTAAAACTTTCTCACTAGTCACTATAATGGCTTATGCAAGTTGCGTCCTACTATTTCAATAATTGGTAGTGTTTGGTGTGGCTTATGCAAGTTGCTTCCTAGTATCTCACTAGCCACTATCTTAACCACTGTATAGATTTTTAAAAAAAAAAAAAAAAAAAAAAAAAAAAAAAACTTAATAATTGGTAGTGTTCGGTGAATAAAAAAAAAGAACGAAGGTAATAAAACCATGTGTGCACGAAATCAGAGATCACGACATTTGGATTGGAATTTACTGATGGTCATAGTAGAAATTTCTAATATCATGATTTTTATGAGTTTTTCACCGTCTCTTAGCTACCTAAATTCTCTTAAATCTTGCCAAACTCACATAATTTTCCTTTACAATTTTGCTATACTTGAAGTTAAGTGTTTAGATCAACTGTAATCACTTTGCCTATAAATAGCACTTTATCTATTTTATTGCAAATCCAGTTGTTGCAAACTTTCACAACAATGGCTGTAACCACCTGTGCACTTGCAGTAATTATAGTTGCAAAAAAAAAAAAATTCACAAGATACTTTCAATATCACTCGCAAATAACCAAACAATCTTTTGACGCTAAATGCTCCAGAGCAAAAATTCCACATTGGTAATTTTGTTAGAATATGAATGCATTTAAAGCTAGATCATCATTTGCAATAATAAGAAAGAAAGCCCCACTAGAAATAGAAAGATCATTATTCTCCGAATTTTATCAGAGTATACATATACTATACATACAATTAAAGCCATAACACAACACTGACACAAAAAAAATCTGCAGCACTGAGCTTCACAAGCTAACTTCCTGCACATAGTTTTTCAAGTCATCCTCATAACTGTTAGATCTCCATAATTGGGATGTCAAAAGATATTCCAACAAATTAGGCAATAGCTAATCGTAAAGGAGTCTCCCTCTTTCAAGGCTTCCAAGGTGCTGGGGGTGGGGGAGGAGTTGGAAACATAGGAGGAACTGCAGAGAATATTGTGTTCTTGTCGATACCAGTGACACCATCGTTCTCACCAGCGAGAGACACCAAGGCAGCAACCAGACCAGCATTGCCTGCAAGGGTCGGCTCAGTGTAATTGTAATTGGTACGGACATCATGAAATCCATCACGTCGATCTGGGCCAGCTACCATTGCTCCGACTATTATGTTGGGGTTTGGTTTCTTGCTGTCTCTCCATTTCCACCCTCCTTTGCAGCTGTATTTAACCCTGTTCTTGGGAATGGATGCACCTCGGTGATGCACGTGTTTTGGATAGTGATTGCCAAATCCAACAACGTAACTCATCCTACGGGGATTCTTCCCAAGAATGTAATTTATCTGCCATGACCAAAAGAGAAGAAATATCAGAACAAAATGTCACATACCGATCGAGCTAAATATCAGAGAACAGCCATGTATGTTTGAGCACAAACCCAGAAATTACAACTGTAACAAGCAGTAAGTTCTAAAATAGTAGTTGTAATAAGATACAGTATGACTAAAACAACAATATGACGTTGCGAATAGTGGTCTTCATTGGTGGCACTTTTTCTGAGGTACTTGATTAATATAACATATTGACGTTGAGCCTACCAAATACCAAGAATAATGGCGCAATATCCAAACGTTCCTACATTCTAGCTCCAACTACTGATAATTTTTTCTTGTTCTGCAATTACAATATCAGGAGCAACACCACCACAGCCATTGATGTCTCGAATGTTGAATGAAGGAATATGGAAGAGTTGCAGGTATTATGTATTTTGCATACCAACATTATTCACTTTCATCTGACTTTATAGGCATAATAAGGTAATGTTATATAATAATATATTGAGTTCGGTAATGTTCAGTGACAGACATTATACCTGGTCCTTGGCGAAATTGCGAAGAACTTTGGTGGAGAAGAAATTTGGACCACAATACCATCCAGGTGTATCAGCAGCTTCGAGATAGTCACTGTAGACCGACGCAAGAAAGGCTGCATTGACTACATACTGAAGAGGCTGTGGTCTTCCATGGTTCAACTCTATCAGACCACCTGAAAAAAGATAATGGTAACTTGTGAGACACTTCAGTTTAATTGAGAAGGTAAACATGCCGGTTTGAAATTCAAAATTTGATTATGGAGTATCTGGTACCTTTTGTACGGTTGAATGAGGTAAAAACTGGCAAATATGAGCACATAATAATGTTGGTCTGATTGTGGAAAGTTCTCAATATTTCTTCGTAAGGGTAGCCAGGACTGAGGAATAGCCTCAATCTGCTAAGAAGGACCTGGATGCAAAAGGAATACAGAAAATGTTACGGTTAAATCAGTAATTGCCTAAATGGTAAGTAGCCAGATGGCTAAAGCACCGACATAATTCAGGCTACAGATTCTCCACAGCAGTGTTGGTCTAATTCCTTTGAATGATTTAATCCTTGATAAGCACATGAAAACCAAGAATAATGCAGTAGTCATATACACAAACACTTAACTAACCTGATACAAAGCAGAACTAGTTGTGTGGAAGTATGTTTTTTGCTAGGCTAGAGAACTCTACGAAAGTGTGATCAAGTAAGATCATTCAATATGGTTGGCAATTTTATTTCACATCCAATAAAGCCATGGAGATTGAAGGAAAAATAATCAAAGTTAAGATACAGTGGCGGTTCTCAATAAATACATGTCAGAATATTAAAGGTTATTTTACTTGGCCAACAGATGGGCCATGGGATTGGATGTGTAGCTTGCAGTTCCATTTTTGTCTCTTCATGCTATGATGTTTCTAAGCATTTTCAAACAAACAATGCCTGCTCTTGCTTGGTAGAAACCAACAAGATGAGCAACTGCCCTGGATGTACCACTGTTCAGTTCCCTTCATCATTCAATGCCTAGCTGTTCCTTAGCATTTTCATTCACATTCAGGTTCAACATAAACAATGTAGACTCTTACTATGAAATCCAAAGAAGTTATTTAAAAAACGAATATATACAACAAAAACTAAGATCATATCATGAATGTAATACGGCTGTAGTGTCTCAGTGCACCAGGATTTATCAGTATAATAATCAAAAGCAATAAAACTTTCTTGAGCCAAATAAGAAAAAAAGAAGCGGTTCTAATTTTCTGATTTGGTGAAGGACATGGTGTGCACAAGAGTTGGACCACACCCAACCCAGGGTAAAGGGAGAAATATAAACTAGAGTAACAAAAAAAAAGGGACTCTGGATCCTGGATGATCCCATCTGATACAGGTGTCACTCCCCGAATTATTGCACATAAATTTGACAGAAAAATGCAAGGCTTTTGAGGATGCAAATTTAAGAAAATATATGCAGTTAATGATGTTCATATAAGGATTCATCATAGACTAGAAACAACGGATTACTGGACATACATGCAATCCTTGACAGAGTATAGATCGAAATTATACCATACGACAAATTAATTCTGATGTAGACTAACTTGCTTGTTGCAAGATACAACATAAGTATACTACAAAAAGTTTGAAACATTTAAACCTTGGTATATACCACTGCTAACCAAATGATTTTCTCAATTGAACATGGAATCAACTCAAACTGGTTGAGTTAGGATGCCAACCTATCTCTTATGTTGCATTATACAGTGATCAATAAGAACATGTTATTCATCATAGGGACGCAAAAGGGAAAATGAAAAATGAGGGACCCATCATATCATGAATAGGGCAGAAGGGGACTAAAATGAGAGACAGCATTAAAATTTTCAAATCAAAGGCATTCAAATGCAAAACTCAGCTCGAGCTATGAAATACAGTGTAAACATCTTCCAACTGGAAGAATCAAGATAACTCCATATAGGCTTCTTCAGTATTTGATGTTTAAACGTGATCAAACTGGCTAGATAGCAGACATTACATTGCCATCGATTTTGCTTATTGATAACCCTGAGGGTATCTACAAATTTGAAATTTTCAAATTGAAGATTTAGAACAGATTATAAAATCATTTTAACAAGCTCCATATAGAGCTACCTTTCGTCAAGTCTAACCTAACTCTCGGGTCACTACACACCCCCATTTAACAAAGCATGTAACCAAAGTCTATAACAGAATGTGGACTATAAAATTAGGAAAATGTCTTCACAAACTTCCCTAATTGGGTACTAAAAAGGTTTAACTTTGATTCCACAAGTCCTTACGACTAAGAGGAACCACTTCTCTTTCAAGCTCAAGTTGATATTAGTATAGTTACAGAAGACACTGAATTTTCTTCTAGAAATCAAGATATTCCTGCTCACTCAACTAGTAATTCTATAAACAAGCAAATAGCTCGGTAATCACTCCATCATAGTCGAATAAGCACAAACCCAAGCAGTAAAGATAGGAAATAAATGACAGATCATGTAAACTTACTTGAGCCCCAGCAAGTTTGTTGTCCCAACTAAACACTCCATAATCAGGTCCACCCCAAAAAGCCCCAGCATGCTTAGCCATAGTAGGATGAGTAGCCAGCGTAAGGTATGAAGAATTACCCGTAGCTAGATACATCCATGTCCCACCCCACACAAATTCATCCCAGTAACTGGTCGAATTATAGAAACGGGAAGGATCTGCATTGCCTGCACTATATCTCCCTCTCTGATCCCTCGAAAATTTGAACACTGTCGTTGCACCATGAACCAACTTCTGAGAGTAAGCCTCGTTGTCCTTAAACACAATAGATGCCGCAGCCAGAGCTGCCGCCATCTCAGCTGCAAGATCGGAGCATGCATGGCATTCTAGAACTGGCCGTGGGTAATCAATGTCTTCAGGTCTCATCCAACAATAGTGATCGTTTGGTGTTGTTCCTCCGGATGTATCCCCTTGGCCAACCTACAATAGACATGGAAGATTTAGATAAATAAGTGGTCTTTCTGGCGAAACACAAAGACCGTAAAAGCCTAAGGGTGCAAGGTTTCACTTAGTTTCAACATAAAACTCTATTTTTAAAAATATAATTTTGTTTTGACACCTAAATCGGTTTGAAACCATCCAAACTAGACCCAACTTAAGTAAAACTCCAATTTTCTGAAACTAGAGTTCAGTATGTATACAAAATCCAATTTTGTAGTAAACTTAGGTGAAACCGGAGTTTATGAAAACTCTGTACCCAAACTAGGCCTAAAGAATGCACAAAGAAAATGATCCTTCGACTTAGCCAAATGCAATTCTTAACTCAGTGAAACAAAAATACTAATAGGAGAGTCTAAAATGTATGTGGATATAATACCCAAAAAAAAAAAACTCCGACAAAAACTCTTAAGAGATAAATTTAGCGAAAAGGACTAGAATCAACCAACGTCAAAGAGATAAATTCATCAAAAAAATGACTAAAAATCAACCCATGTCATGTAAATCAAAATTATTTTACCAAACCCATACATAACAAAAAAAACAATATCAGTAAACTGTTAAATTTGTCGAAATTACATCTCTAATTGACTCATTCAACCACAGTGTCAGCATCCCACAGATCCTAAATCCCTGAACCCACCACAGCATTCTAAATAAAAATCGTGAGTTTTTCCTCCCGCTGCAAGAATCGAACTTGCCCCCAAAAAAAAACCCAAAAAGATCAAATTTTTTGTACCTGAGCGGCGATCCGATCGATCGAATCGGCGGTCGAGTTGAAGGTCTTCAACAAATAATCCGCACCCCACTTGATAATCTCCCTGACATGGCCCAGCTCCCCAGCCGCCTCATACTTGTTGCTATACTCGATCACGCTCCAGCTCAGCATCGTCATCGCAAAGCTCTGAGGGAAATTGAACTTGATCGCATCTCCGGCATCATAGAACCCCCCAACGAGACTCCTCCTCACCGCCGGATCCGAGATCCCGTCCTTCAACCCCGAGTTCCCCCTCCACGAGACATTGTTATGCCTCGGCAGCTTCCCCGACCGCTGGGCGTTGAAGAACATCAGGGCCTTGTGGAGGGCGATCGTGTAGTTGTCCGGCGGCGGCGGGGGGCGGTGGTGGCGGGGGACGGTCTTGACTATCAGGGTGATGAGCCCGGCGAGGAGGGCGGCGGCGAGGAGGGCGGAGAGGGACCAGATGAAGAGCTTGCGGCTGACGAGGAGGCAGCCGAGGTCGACGTACTTCTTCTTGCGGGAGGAGGAGGAGTCGCCGGGGGCGGCGAGGAGCCAGGATTGTTGGGTCTCGTCGAGGGGAGGGCGGAGGAGGGAGGAGGTGGAGAGGGCGGCGCGGTCAAGGTCGCGGCTGCGGTCGTCGTCGGTGGTGGCGGAGTCCACATGCGAGATCTCCAGGGGCCCGCCCCAGGGGTCGCGCCCGTACATGCTCATTTTCTCCCCCCGATCTCGATCAGATTGTTAGGGTACTTGCAGAAAACTAAAAGACGCTTGGCTTCGACTTAAAAATCAATGGAGATTTGTGTAATGAGAGAGAGAGAGACAGAGAGAGAGAGAGAGAGAGTGTGTGAAGACAGTGGGGATTTGGTACAGTGACGGGGGAGGAGCTTGCTTGAAGCCAACCGGAGTTGAGATGGTAACGCGTTTTTTTTTTTTTTTTTTTTTTGCTGCAAATTTTGTCAAACACAGCGTCCGAGGAGAGAGGACGAGCGCGTCACCTTTTTCTTTCCCTTTTATGGTCTTCTTTATGTTTAATAACAAAAAAAAGTATGGCATATATGTAAATTTATTACATGTTCTGTAATTTAGTATAAAAATTTGGAGTATTTACTGGTTTGTCCCTCAAATCTTTATATATTATGATTTAGTCTCACATATCTTCATATTTAGGATTTAGTCTCTCAAATCTCCTAAGTTACTACAATTTAGTCCACTTTCCAAATCCCCCAAAAATTTAACCTGATATTTACCATTTTACCCCTCCTTATTCATTCTTTCTCTTCCTCCTCTCTTCTCCTCCTCTCTTCTCCTTTTGTTCATTATTCCTCCTCTATTCTACACCTCTCTTCCTCCTCTCTTCTCCCAATGAAGAAAAGAGGAGGAAGAGAGAAGGAGAATAGAGGAGGAATAATGAAGAAAAGGAGAAGAGATGAGGAAGAGAGGAGAAAGAAAAAGAATGAATAAGGAGAGGTAAAATGGTAATATCAGATTAAAAATTTGGGAGATTTGGGGAAGGGACTAAATTATAGTAACTTAGGAGATTTGGAGAACTAAATCCTAAATATAAAGATTTAGGGGACTAAATCATAATATATAAATATTTGAGGGACAAACCAATAAATACCTCTAAAATTTTACAGTTTATTGTTTTTATCTGATATAAAGCCATAAACCGCTTAACCTCTTCTCCATAAATTTTGGGATAGTTTGTTAAGTAGCATCTAAAGCTCGGTTTTTTTTTTTTTTTTTTTTTTTGGTAGACCAAAAAAGTGATGGGCCCAACTTAAATATGACAAGCATATTATGTAGGACCTTTTTTTTTCAAATATACTATTTATCTAAACACTCTTAAAAACGCTTAGATCCGAATTTTCCACATAATTTTTCTATACATATGTTAGAATATAAGAATCATATTATTATTTAGTAATTAGTCGAAGGCTATGTTTGGTTTGGCTATATACATTTAGTTATGTACATTTTCCATCAAATTTCTAGCAAAATCCAAAAGACTTTATAGCATAAAAAAAACTCTCGAGGGAGAGAGGCGTTTTCTAATGAGTCCACTTAATAATTGTTCCGACCGAAAATTCAAACTAAAATTATACTGTAAAGTAGATTTGAGCTACTTTGAAAACTCCCAAGAAAGGAGAAATGCATATTTTTTTTTTTTTTTTTTTTTTTGCCTGCGCTTGCAATGAAAAGACCAATTAACAAGTAGACTCAATCTGGGCACAAATACGAAATATCCTTTTTATTCGTTCATTCTCTTTTTTATTTTTAATAATAATAATAATAATTGTAATGGGTGATGACAGGCTGTCAACAGAGAGGAGAGTCAAGGAACAGAGATCAACGTGTGGTAAAGGAGAATTATCTTTTATTTGAGTAGAAGAAAAGAGAGAGAGAACAACAAGGTCCAGCTTTGTTCGACACGAGACTATGTCACGTGGGATGTACTCATCTTTCTCTCTCGAAAAGAATCTAGAAGTTCATAAGATTTCTTATTTTATTTTTATTGTTATATATTTATTTATTTATTGTTGTTGCTATGTAAAGAGTATGAGCTGTAGAAACTGGGCAGATGTGGACTGTTTGGTTAACTTTTGGGTCTCGCCTCGTGTAGCCTGCCTAGCTTATTAAGGGTAGCAGCAAACACTTTTAGGATTAGTATTTGGGCCCCACCACACCCCATGACCCGCTTAGGACAACATTAATGGCATTGTGGGGACTGGGGGCAAACAACACAAGCGAGAGCACGGACTTAGTGGTCCGTGTACTTAGAATATACTATTATATTAATATGGAATTATCTTTTTAAGATAGATAAAATTAAAATTTACTACAAAATGCAAATATTTACCGCCAACATAATATTAAAAAATATATTGTATATGAATATATTTTTATATTTGAAATATCATTGATAATTTAATGTCTAAAAATTTTCAAAAATTAAAAGTTAGTCGGATTGACCAAAAAAGTTTAATATAAAAATTAAAATATTTTTCTATTATAGTTGGTCGACCAAAAAACATTAAAATTCAAATTGTTGGTCGGCCAAACACTAGTCACATACGAAATTATTTTTTTTAAAAAATAATTGGTTGATCAAAAAATTGATGATATTTGAATTGTAAATGTCTTAAATTTGAATAGAAATTATATAATAGAAACATTTACGTTAGTTGTAATACCATCAAATTATACGTGATTTATACAATAGAAATATAATAACTTTTGGATCATAGGCATTGCCCTTGCCCCCACACGCTCAACAGGGACAGTCCATCTCCTACACCCCGACAAGTGTCTGAGTGACTCCAAATAACTGTGCCTCCTGGTTCAAATATCTAATATCTGGGTCTACCTCCTCTTTACCATTATATTATATAACCAGTTCAACTATATGTTATTGTATTCTATATTTACAAATGAAAAAAACGAAAAAAAAAAAAACAGAGTGTTAGTAAATCACAATCAATCTTGAAAATACTATATAAGGTGCAGTTACTATGTGGATTCTCCAATAAATTTTCTACAGTATTCTGCATAAGCTTTGACTCCATAACTTGAAAATTATATATATATATATATATATATATATATATATATATATATATATATATATATATATATATATATATATATATATATATATATATATATATATATATATATATATATATATATATATATATATATATATTACTGTAGGTGAGCCGCCAGCTCAGGAAAAATTATATGAGTTAGCGGCAAAAATATAGTAATCCAATAATTTTTCTAGAATTAGGATATCTCTCTCCTTAATTTTAGTAAGATTAAATTTCATGAATTTTGAAATTCATTTACACTTTCATCAAATGGATACAAAATATTTATTTTTCGAAAACCGTTAAATTTTGTGTCAACTTGATAGAGGACGAAATCAAAACTAAAACTCAAGAAATTGGATATGAGTAAACCCTAAGGGTCGAGATCATAATCCAAAAGAAATTTTTAAATTTTTTTTTATTGGAAATAGTGGAAATAAACTGCACCTCAGATAATTTGCGTGAGCTGTTAACTCATTTCTATTTTTCTCATATATATATATATATATATATATATATATATATATATATATATATATATATATATATATATATATATATATATATATATATATATATATATATATATATATATATATATATATATATATATATATATATATATATATGGATTACTGTAGGTGAGCCGCCAGCTCAGGAAAAGTTACGTGAGCTAGCGGCATAACTATAATCATCCAATGATTTTTCTTCAATTTTTTTAATAATTACTATATCTACATTCTTAACTTTTTTAGGATTAAATTTCATAAATTTTGGAGTTTTTTTTACCCTTTCAACAAGTGCATACAAAATATTTTATTTATTGAAAACCATTAATTTTGTGTTAACTTGATGGAGAACCAAATCAAAACTAAAACCCAAAAAATTGGGTATGAGTGAACCCTAAGGGGTCGAGATCATAATCCAAAAGAAAATTTTAAAAAAAGATTATTGGAGATATTAAAAATGAACTGCAGCTCATGTAACTTGCGTGAGCTGTCAGCTCATTTCCATTTTTCTCATATATATATATATATATATATATATATAGAGAGAGAGAGAGAGAGAGAGAGAGAGTAAACGGGAAATTCACCGACAGTGAAAGGAGTTCCTTTACCGTCGCTTAGGTGGCCCAATAAAATTATTACATATGGCGCCACTCAAAGGGCAATTAAGTGAATTCTTTTATTTGTTATCTTGAGTGGCGTCACGTATAATAATTTTACTGGAGCACCTAAGTGACGGTGAAGGACTTCATAGCCAGTGAATTTCTCGTTTTCTCACATATATAATAAGTTCTAAACACAAGACAAAAAAAAATAGAGATAACTATAGATTTGTTGAATTATGTATTTCAATAATGTTAATAATTACGGTGTTCTCAAAGACCAAAAACTTTCCTGTGCCAGTATATCATAATCATAATGGTAAAATCTCTATGTAAATATGCATTTATTTAACTGAGAAGAATATTAGAATAGAAATAACTAGTACGGTTTTTGTAAAAAAAAAAAAAAAAAAAAGAACAATAATTTACCAACTAAATAATCAATTTGCATAGGTTATTTTCAAAGACGGGAGATTTTGTGGTAAGGACTAGTCTTTTTGTAACATCATCAGTGGCTGGGAGGCGTAAAATGGATAGATTGATAGATTAATGAAATAATAATCAATATTGTTCTTTCCTTACAAGAAAACATATTAGAGTACTATAGCTCCTACTTACACTTTAAGAGACATTTTCCTTTTGCTCAAAGTAGTTGGATTTTATGTATTGCTTTCCTCCAAAGCAAAGGTAAGCTTACCCTCCCCATCAAACATGATCTCTCATATTTTAACTCATCTCTCTTTTTCCCCTAACTAAAGAGTTAATCAATTTGCTAAGTGCAATTATTAACCTAATCTCTTATCTTGGATGCTGACTGACTGCAGTTGGAAAAAAAGGTGGTCACATGTCTCACATGAAGCCATGGAAGCCAACCGATCTCTGGTTGTAGTGCCTGGCTTGTGAGTAAAGAGTGCCTTTAATGAGAGGGCCATCAATCGGAGAAGATAAGGTGTGGGGGTTGAGTTTGGTCGAGAGGGGAATATATTAAGGAAAGTATACGGAAAATTCATCGACAGTAAAGAGAGTTCTTTCACTAGTATTTAGATAGCCAAATGAAATAACTACACGTGACGCCACTCAAGATAACAAATAAAAAAACTTTCTTAACTGCCTTTTAAGTGGCGTCACGTGTAATAGTTTTATTAGGCCACCTAAGCGCTAGTGAAGGAACTCTCTTCACTACCGGTGAATTTCCCGTTTTCTCATTTGTTATATATTGTTACAATATTCGTCATTAGGCCACTTGCTATGATTTGGTATTTTGAATTTCTTTCCGGTTTGAGATTTCCTTTCTTTTTTTATTGAAGACATGAATGAAGAATGATTATCAACGTGATCGATCTGGTGTGATTTTCTTTTAGTTCATATAGCTTATCCCAAATACTTGAGATAAAAGGCTTAGGTGTTGTTGTTGTTGTTTATTGAAGTCATGAAGACCTTTACTTATTTTATTTTATTTTATTTTATTTTTCTTTTCCTTCTAGTTGATCTCATATACATAATTATTGATTTATCTTAATATTTATAAGCCACGTTCTTGGAACAACTGTGAAATTTGTTAGCTTATGTTGTAGGTGGAGAGATTTTAGGAGCAAATTTGGATATCTTCAATCAAGGGTCAATCTTTATTTTACCCATGCAAGTTTGGATCCCTCCAATTAAGGGTCAACATTTATTCTATCCATGCATATTTGAATCTTTTCAATTAAGGATCAACTTTTATTATAGCCATAAAATCTGCATTGCCAAACATTTATAGAAATTGATATGATGTAAATATGTATTCTATCACTGTAAAGAAGATGAATGAAAAATATACATTTATTATAAAAAGTTGTCATGGTATCTGAGCCACGTTCCACCGTTGTACCCTCTATCACTAATCATTATTGAACCACCATTTTTCCTCTTCCACTGTGAGTCACGACAGATGATGGTGACTCTGGTGGATTCCATACCGAATCCATTCCCACACTGACTCTATTCTTACCGAATTAACCACTAAAATGTCCAAAGTTTTGACCAAAACTTTAATCCCGATTCATACCATTGAAACTTTTGCTGTTCCAATTGGCATAAAGTTGGATGTCACCAATTATGCTCCTTGGTACCAAATTGTTGAGATGTACTTCTCTGGCAAAAATAAATTGAGATATATTAATGGCGAATTTCACCAGCCACATCTATCTTACACCTCCTATCGAGACTTCACAGGAAAGTTTGTCTTTTTCGGATACAGATAACCATGATAATACTCTCTTTAATTCCCACAATGATGCAGATAGAAGTTCCTAGATACTCGATTCTAGAGCAACCGACCACATGACATTTGATATTATGGACTTTTCACATATATCCCAACTACGGTGCAATAGTGTTGCAAATGCCAATGGGATTATATCTTTGATCATAGGGGCTGACACTATGATGTTATCATCAGCTTTATTATTATCTAATACTACTTGTTCCCTTTCTTTTCCGTAAATTGCTTTCTGTTAGCTAAGTTACCAAAAACTTGAATTGCATTGTATTCATTTATCCTATCTTTTTTTTTTCTTCAAGATATACTCATCAAGAAGATCATTGGGCGCGGTACTAAGAAAGATGGCTATATTACATGGATGATTTCAGCATTGGCCAAGCACATCACATGCATGATCCAAGTGACATAAAAGAGCAACAGATTTGGCTTTGGCATCGGAGGTTAGGACATCCATTGTTTGGTTATATAAAGTATTATTTCCTGATTTGTTTTCACATGTGCCGAATTTTGACTTTAAGTATGATACCTGCATTTTGGCTAAAAGTCATAGAGTTAACTATCCTTTAAGCATGAACAAAAGTGATACCTTTAAGCATGAACAAAAGTGATACTCTCTTTACTTTAATTCACTTAGACTTGTGGGGTCCTTCTCCATCTACTACTATGTTTGGTATTTGCTAGTTTGTGATATTTGTTGATGATTATACTTGCATGACTCGGCTCTACTTGCTGAAACAGAAAGATAAAGTACTTAGTATATTTCAATCTTTCCATGCAATGGGTCAAACCTAGTTCTCAGTGAAAATTTAGATTCTCATATCCGATAATGGTGGTGAATACGTGATGTGAAATATCTATTGCAAGCACACAGTGTCAGTTGTAGAGCTAACAGGTCATTCCTACAGAGATCTAAGGTGTTTATCAATCTTACTAATTCTATTATCTTGACGAGTTAACTATGAGTCTAGATTGATGAGATTTATAATTCTAATTAGCCTAGGATATAAAATCCACTAGTTCACAACCAAATATTATCTACTCGTCTCCCTTCTTTAATAAAAGTATGATCTTTTAGTTTAATTCCTACTTAAAGTATCCTAAGTATGAACTATTAAGTGGTGTGCAAGTATAATCCATCAAAAAAGTTACTTTTTATAGAAATAAACTAAACCGTCAGATAAATTCAACAAAATAAATAAAAACAAACAACTCCAAACCCTAACTAAGTATAGACTATTAAAATACTTAAATTAAACATAACCCATCAAAGTTTCTAATCTACGAGTTCTTGTATTTCTATTGTTTCATAGAAAAATTCTATATTTATTTATTTTTATTTCAGAAAGAATACAAATAGATTAATATGAGGTTGATCCCTAACTTCATCTACATCTTAGAACTAAACTAATTAGTTACTCATACTCCTAATTGAAAAGATCCTATTTTTCCTAGAAAACGATTAAAGTTTTACACGAGAAAGCAAGATAAATCTGTCTAGAAAGCCATTAGAAGAAGATTATCTAAGAAATAATGATGAGAAGAAAAGGGTAGCTCTGGAGTCGGTATGATAGCCGTCACCCTTCAGCAAACCCTAATTTTATTCTATAAAATTCGAGTACAAAATTACATCATCAACCCTAAATTATAAGGATACGGTCAATATATAAGTTTCAGTGAATCAAACCCTAATTTGAATATAAGTGAGAAACTACAAAATTACATCGAAACCCCCGCAAAAATCTCATGACAAGTGGGCCCCACTAAGCTGCCAATTGGTGGCAAATGCCACCAAATAGCGGCACAAATATGAAGATTGGCCTCAATTTTTTTCCGCATGAAGTTCTGGTCCTTTTCATTTTATATGAATGACTGTATTGGATTTAGGTCTTTTGTAGCTTCATAATCTTATAACTTGACTCACTTTTAACTCTTTTCTGAACTTGATTTCCTAATCTAGCTCTGAGTTTATATCATCTCCTTGTACGAGTAGGTTTATCTGAAAACACACTAAAAATACCGGAGTAGTATTATTTAAATACAAAAATAGATAATATGGAGGCTATAAATATGCAATATATGACACTCATTAATACGTTAATCAAAAGTTTCATGATTATTTTCAATACATGGTCTTATCCATAAAACCTCATGCCCACAGACTACTCAGCAAAATGAGATTTCTAAGAGAAAAAACTGTCATATCCTTGAAACTGCCCAAGTTTTGCTACTTGGAGCTCATATACCCAGCCGGCATTGGGCCGACGCCATTGCTACTGCTATGCATTTTATCAACCGAATGACATCCAAAGTTTTAAATTTTAAAACTCTACTATAGGCTCTGTCAATCATATTTCTCTACCCTACATATTGATGATTCCTCCCGGGATTTTTTGATTTGTCATCTTTGTATACCTTCATAAGAATCAATGCACAAAACTTGATCCATGTGTGATTCGATGTCTATTTTTAGGGTATGTTTTACAACAAAAAAGATTACGGGTGCAACGATCCGGTCACTAAACGGACCTATGTCACTATGGATGTTACTTTTCTTGAATCTGACACATATTACTCCCCTTCGTTATTCAATTTTTCTCTTCAGGGGGAGATGCATAATGAACAACCGAATTGACTACGATTCGAGCGGCTGAGTTTTCATGACACCAAAATTCCAGTTAATGTGTCTTCAGATAAGGAACCTCTTACACGGCTAGATGTGTCTTCAGATAAGGAACCTCTTACATGGTTAGATGTGTCTTCAGATGATATCGCTCCTAGAGTGGAAAGTACACTATCTGACATGGAAACATGACCCTCCCTCTCATCAGTACATGATGGCCCATCTTTTGAGAATATTCTTGAAATAAAGTCTCCTTTTACACATCAAAATACTAATGATACAATCTCTTTTTTGGCTATACCTTACCTTTTAGGCATAATCGTGGTAAGCTACTAATTATATATTCTCTGGATATAAAGAAACGAAGATCAAAATATCCAATTGCCAACTATGTGTCCACCAAAAGGCTTTCTGAACCTCTCAAAATATTTGTACACAAACTTTTCTCATACTATGTTCTGACCAGCATTTAGGAAGCTCTGATAGAATCTAAGTGGTCTAAGGCAATGAAGAAAAAAATGGATGTATTACTGAAAAATAAAACATGGATTCTTGTTCTCTTATCTGAAGGGAAGAAAATGATGGGTAGTAAATGGGTGTTCTCCATCAAACACAATCAATCGAAAGATACAAAGCAAGATTTGTTGTAAATCAAGAAACTTTCTCACTAGTGGCAAGTTAAATACTGTTAGAGTCTTCCTATCTCTTGTAGCAAATCTTGATTGGCCACTTTACCAATTTGATATAAAGAATGCCTTCCTCCATAGTGATTTTGAGAAAGATGTCTATTTGGATGTTCTAGACAATATTTAAGACTTAGGTTGTATATAAATTGCAGTGAGTGCTATATGGATTTAATCAATTACCCTAAGCTTGGTTTGGGCGCTTTAGCTTGGCAATGAAGAAGTACGACTTCCTACAAAGTAACTCAGATCATACACTATTTCTAAAATATCGATTGGGCAAGGTGACAACTTTAATAATTTATGTAGAAAACATAATTACAAGAAATGATTCAGAAAAAACTATCAAGACTCTAAGGACAATTGACAGCTGAATTTAAGATGAAGAATATAGGAGGGTTTAAATATTTTCTGAGAATTGAGGTTGCTCGATTAAAAGAAGGTATGTATCTCTCTCAAAAAAAATACATTCTAGATTTACTATCAGAGGTGGAATTGCTAGAGTGTAAACCTGGGGACACACTAATTGTCCAAAACCACAAACTTGAAGAGTATCCAGAGCAAGTGCCGATAGATAGAGATATCAAAGATTGGTAGGAAAGCTCATTTATCTCTCACATCTAGGTCGGATATTGTTTATGTTGTGAGTGTAGTAAGTAAATTTATGCATTATCCAAGTGAAGCTCACATGGATTCAATGATCCAAATTTTTCACTATTTAAAGTTATCTCCTAGAAAAGGGCTTATGTTTTTAAAGAATAATCACTTGAAGGCTATATAGATGCAGATTGGATAGGAAATATCTTGGACAGAAAATTCACTTCATACTACTTCATGTTTATTGGCAGGAATCTTGTTACATAGAGAAGTAACAAGCAAAAGATTGTGGCATTGTCAAGTGCTGAATCTAAGTTCCGTGGGATGACGAAGAGTCCATATGAGCTTCTTTGGCTTAGAAAACTATTAATAGAACTTGGTTTTGCTCCTTCCTGTGAAATGGTTCTATTTTGTGATAACAAGGCCGCTATTGATATTTTTCACAATTCAGTCCAACATGATCAGACAAAACATGTGGACATGGATTGGCCATTTTAGCAAACATAATCTTGAATCCAAGACAGTTTGATTCACTTTTGTGAAGTCAGAAGAGTAATTGGCAGACACACTTACGGAAGCTGTTTCCTATAAAAACTTTTACAACTCATTTGTCAAGTTGGGCATCAGAAATTGTATGCACCAATTTGAGAGAGAGTATTAGCGTGAATTGTCACTGGAGAGATTTTAGGAACAAATTTGAATATTTTCAATCAAAAGTCAACCTTTATTTTAGCCATGCAAATTTGGATTCTTTCAATTAAGGATCAACATTTATTCTAGCCAAGCAGATTTGGATTCCTTCAATTTAGAATCAGCCTTTATTCTAGCCATGAAGTCTATATTGCCAAAATTTGTAGAAATTTATATGACATAAATATGTATTTCATCACTATAAATAAGATGAATGAAAAATATACATTTATTATTAAAAGTTGTTAAAGTCGAACCTAAAACTCTCATATGAAAATGCACGGTAGTGTTGGTTAAAGTAATTTTATTTCTATCTTCAAGAGTTAAAGAGGAATTGCGAAACTAGGATTATAAACATGGTTAGAATTATTTAGATTTGTACACAATCCAAATTTGATGTTTGAGAAAATATTGTCTTTGTATTGGAGATTTCGTTCCATCCATATCATATAGATATCGTTCCATCCATATCATATAGATATAGTTCCATGCAGCCGACATAATGAATTTGGATTTTTCCCTCCAACACTATCTTTTTTTCAATTCTTATGTTTCAAATTAACAACATCCAAACCTCTAATCTAGATGTAGTATTCTAAATTGGAACCAATTTCGAAATCAAGTTTATAACCAAATATGAAAGTAAGTTCGAATTCAATTTTATAACCAAAATGAATCCAACAACCGCTTTAGGAATCTATTTGATGTAATAGCTCTATAGGGATCGTTACAATCATTTCAACAATGTCAACCTTCTTATGGAGGATATTATGGAGGAAAGCATCCATTTTATGAAGAAACCAACTACAGTTTGTAGCAATGACAAGGAAGAATCTAACAGTTATGAGTTTGAAAAACACAACGAATCAGGTTTCTTTACAATTCAGGTTTTTTTTTACCATCGTGACTTCTACTTCTTAAAAGGTTGTTATGGTAGAGGATCGGGTGTTGAATAGAGGTTACGTTGGCATCTTCATGATATATACTTGATTAGGCTTTTCTATGTTCATGGCTGGTTTTGTAATTTAAGGGTTACCTAGGCTCTTGGGCAATTTGATGCAACTGTCTAAGGGAGGGAAGGCTTCAGAAATTCTACCAAGTCACCCATCATCGACAAGAAGAGGGGATTGGTTGGCCTTACATTGGGAGGACTTCGACTCTCGAGTTGGTAGACATTCATGGGCACAAGTGTTAAGAGTTCATATGTGAGTATAATCTCATATCGGAAAGAACAAGAAAAATTTATGGTGTTTAAATACAAAGTAGGGGTCTCCACTTATCAAGTTAAGATTTTGGATTATATTAGTTCTCAGCTTGTTTATCATGCTCATAAGGGGCTCGATGTTTTTTCCCAATAGTATTCTCCTACTTCGGCTTGACTGATGCTTAATCATCTTCCTAAGAGTCTTTCTATTACTTAAAATACCAAGCCATATTTGTTTTTATTTATTGACATACTAGTCACTAAATTAACAAGAAATTGGAATATCAAAAACTAAGAAGCTTGAATAGCTAAAGGAATTCTTATTAGTGTTACTAAAATTGAATCACTATTGGAAACTTACCATTTTATGGTGATTCACTTTTCTCTACTATCTCCAGTAAAATTACCATTCCAATCATCATTTTGTTAAAATTTTTTTATTTTACCATACTTTAAAATTATTATATCTCCTTGTCGGTGAAAAATTCTGGAATCATCTGTTAAAGTAAAGCAGATCCGCGAATTTAGAGTTGGAGATCCACAACTCAGTAGATCCGCGGACCTGAAAATCGAGATTCGCGACCCAGTTACGACAGAACAAGTTCGCGAATCTAAAGTTGAGATTCGCGATGCCACCCGGGGAGGGGTTTAATACAAAGTCACCCGACCCAAACAAGAAAGTTGCCACCTCGGATCGTGAAGCCAACTACCAAACGAATGCAGCTGCATTATTTCGGTCATAGGAGTAACTACCTAACGAATATGACGGCACTTCTCGAGTAGTGGGGCTAATGGGGGGACGTTGCCCTAGAACCCCTATAAAATGTGGGAAAACGAAAGAGAAGGCATCGATCATCTTCTTCTTGAATTACCCTTGTGATCAGAAGTCCAGAGCCTTTATTTTTTTCTGCCAATTGAAAGAGTTTGTGCGGAGTATCAACGGAGAACAGAATCGTCCTCCACAGCTACCTCAGAACCGAGTTTTAAACAAAGAGGGAATCTATTTTCCTCATCTTCTATAAACAGAAAACCGTTAAATTGTAATTCTTTATTGAAAATTCTCAATAGAGCATCATTTATAATTTTTATGGTGAACAGAAGATTAGTAACTCCGCTGGGGACTGCTATCACCTTCGGTGATTTGGTAGTAGCTCAATCCGATAACATTCCAGTTGGAAGTCTAATCAACTCGCTCACCATCCAGGTCGATCAAGAAAGGTATGAGGAATTCTTTTTTTCAGGCTCCAAGAGCCCTACTTCCTTATGGAGGTGCCGTAAAGTCTCCAAGGGGTCAATCTCTAAGGAGACTCCAAGGGTAATAACTCAACCAGGGGAATCAGTGGACCAAACTGGTCTGAAATCATCTTCTTCACCAATAATAGGCTCTAAACCAGTTTCGGTTAAGACTCCTGATCTCTCAAGCAAAGTGGATCAACAACAAGGGGAAACGACCACTAGAGAAAGAGATTCCTTTCACTCGTATAATGAGGAGGAACCTAAGAAGAAGAAAAGCTCGTACCTTTCGCAGGACCGCACAACAAAAGGAAACTACCAACTCACCATTGCAAAGGCCTTCTGTACAAGTATGGAGGCCAAAATGCAAGGTTACATAAGATTAAGACGTACAAAAGACGGAGTAACCAAAGTTATCTATGACTACAAACGCGGAGCCTACATCCGCGTCCCTCATGTTCCGGGGGGAAAGCATGATCGTGCAATTGAAGGAGACCGCGAGCCTCAAGTTCGCGGAAGACATGTGTCTATCTCAAAGGCTAAGACTATCTTACTCACTGTCCCAGCAAGGGTGAGACCTACTCCAAGAGTCTTCGATGAAAGGGGGAGGCCAGCCTCAAGGCGATCTCTCACGGATGACGCCATTACCAAGAGTTTCAATGTAGGAGATTTTCGAGAACTTTTGAACAGAAAGAGGAAAGAATCCCACGCATCTCACTGTCATTGCGAACAACTGATCAATGCAGTATTATCTCATTGTCATTGTTCAGCCTATACTAGACAGTCAGTGTTCCATCGATTGTCAACTCCATCAATATCCTCATCCCAACCGGCAAAGAGGAGACAACGAAATAGGCTCGAGTTTTCTGAACCCCAATACCCCGAAATGTCATCCAATATGATAAGCATCGGGAAAAAGAAGAAGAAAAAGAAGGCGAAGAAAGTCTTCGAAGGAGTTGCTTTCGACTCAGAACTCTCTTCAGACTTGAAGGACGTACTCAATGAAGAGCGAGGGATTTTCCAAAATACTCGACTCAAAATTGGGATAGCAATCCCAATGAATTATAGACAAATGGCGATGAGGAAGACACGACCAAGTCTGTTATGGCCAAGTCGCAAACGTCTGATTTGTTCCTGAAAGACTCTGCCTTTGCATACATGGCTCAGAATAATACCCCGGAGGAATTCATGCGGAGGATGGATGAACAAGACAAAAATATTCAGTAACAACAGAACGCTATCAGCGAACTTAAAGACATGCTGCATATTCTATTGGAATTGGAAAATACTAGGTTGAAAAATACATCTTCGCAGACGCCACCTCATGACCCGAAAACTGATAAGGGAAAGAAGGTAGAAGAATAAGGTCATGGTCCTCACAATAATGAAGACGAAATAGAATATTATGAAGATGATGACAATCGCTCCATGGATCAAGAAGAAACGCAAATGCTGTCTGGATAGAAAGTTTCCAAAATCAGCTGAATGGTCTCATGCAAAAGAGTGATTTGCAAGAGTTGGGCGTTGTAAGGCCATATCCCATTGAATGGGAAAGCATGCCGTTCCCGGAAAGCTACAAGCCATTGAAGCTCAAATTTTTTGATGGTAAAGGGTCGCCGAATCAGCACCTTACTATTTTAAGTCGCAGATCGGGCATTTAGCTGGGAACGACCCCATCATTACTCGGGTATTTGTTAGTATCTTTACAGGACTAGCATTTGAATGGTTCCAGAGGCTAGAATCGGGAACCATCAATTCATAGAACGACATGAAAAAAGCCTTCCTAACTAGCTTTTATGAAGACGATATAGATGTGTCAATGCCAGCGCTTCTAGCTACTAAGCAAAAGAATGGAGAATCAGCCTGGGACTTCATTAAAAGGTTTTGGAATGATTCTCTCAGATGTCTGCACGGATGCCAGAAAAGACCTTAGTAGAAACCTATCGACATAATCTCTCGACTAAGGTTCTAGCCAGGATGGGAGCAGTGAAGTCCTCAACTTGGAAGGATCTCGCCCTACAAACTGAGGAGGCTGAAGAGATCGCGTAATGGCTTGAAGAAGAAGGTGGCGAGGAGAAATAGAGGAGAACTAATGACAACAATCATAGGTCCCGATTCCGAGGATATAAGGGGAAAGAGACAATGGTGGCTGATACTCCACAGCACACAAAGTCTTCTTCAAAGTTCCCTTCTCAGACACGTATGCCTGAAAAATAATATTCTTTCAAGGATGAGCACACAAAAACCATCTTCAATCTCTTCATGAGTAAGAAGATGCTGAAGCTGCCATAATCTAAACGTCCGGAAGAAGCAGGGAAAGTTAATGATCCTAATTACTGTGTCCACCATAGGATTATTAATCACCCTACCCAAAATTGTTCTATCCTTAAGGATAAGATTCAAGTCTTAGTGGATGCTAAGGTCATCAAGCTCCAAGAGCACTAGAAAAAGGTGACCGCAAACATGATGACTGTCAAGTTTGGTAAAACACCTGACTGGATAGAGTCAACAATTCAAGATGGAGTACAACCCATTCTTAAAGGCACGATGCAGGTCGTGAATTTTGATCCACATCAACAGTAAGAGAAAGAATTGTCCCCCTTCGAAACTAATAGGGGGAAATAATGTGGGTGCATGCAGATCTCCTTGATGACGAACAATGGACTTCCAATTCATCTAGAAAGTGGTGAAAAGGGAAGATCCTTACTTCTACTATCGTCTCAATAATCCCTGAAGATGACGGAGGTATTCCTACTCTAACATATTCGGAAGAAGAAATTAGAGACTTTCTGGTGGCTGACGCGGATCCTCCTCCCTCGGGACCCGTTCGGGGAAAGATTACTTGAAGAACTATGGTCAGGTCGCAGATTCTCGGCCGTCTCCAGAGAAGGTCAAACAAAATGAGCTCAAGTTTGATAAAATTTAGAAGAAGAAGGGAAAAGAGCCTGCGGAAGATTTACATAAGCCGTTTCAATTCGACATCTTAACGCAGTTAGCCAATATTCCTGCAAGGATAACCTTGTATGAGCTCCTGAAGCTTTCTAAATCTACTAGAGAAGTTTTAAGAGAATCTGTGCAAAATTCGGAGGTATTCTTGGCACAAATACCAGAAATGATTGAGAAGGAAGAATCTCTTTGTATGAACTGTCACCAGGTCTCTAGTAAGAACGTCCCTTGCATCACTTTCTCTCCGAAAGACATGCAAGTTAAAAGTAATAAGCATCACCACCCTTTGTATTACAAAGGGTACATAGGATCTGCGGAGATCGATCGCATTTAGGTTGATCCAGGCTCGGCCTTAAGCATCCTGCTACAGAGGATGCTACAGTACCTTGGAGTTTCGGTGAACAGATTAGCAGCAACCAACACTACTATCTTCGGATTCAATGCTAATGGTAGTAGACCGTTGGGTAAGATAAAGCTTAAATGCTAAATCGGCGACCTGAAGACAGAAGTCACGTGCTATGTGATAGATGCGGTAACGTCTTACAACTTGCTACTGGGGAGACCCTGGATCCATAATAATCTCGTTGTGTCATCCACGTTATATCAATGCATGAAGTATGTGGATAAAGACGGGAACGTAAGAACGCTGGTCGCGGAAAAGTAACTATTTAAACGAGTTGAAAACTATTTTACTAACGCGTTATTATATCAAGATGCGTTTGATGTCTCAGATTAGCCTGCTCCAGAAGACTCTGATAGCGGTGAAGAGGCCGACACAGAATTAGGATCCAAAGATTCGGAATCCGATGATGTAATTTGGGATGGTGAGCCTATTGTGATAAGCCTTGAAGGCCTTGATGTAAATAATACCGTTCACTCTGATGGTGAATGGGTAATAAATGAAAGTTTAGAATTTGCTTATTCTTCTGGTGTTGATTATGAACCTTCAAGTACCAGCACTGATGCGTTCAGCAATTGTGTAGATAAAATGTGCTCTTTGGCTTCTTTCCAAGCACCTATCTGATCGTCCTTTCACAAACTAAGTGATGACGTAGAAAGTGCTAACAAGGTCGTTTTTGAGGTTCCTCCCAAAAACGGAACTCAGAAAACCATAGTATTTGGAAGAGCAAGTCACAAGAACAAAAAGAAATGCTTAGATTATGAGAAAGAACAGGAAAATCCCAAGTTCTTCCATTACGACGAAAATTCTCATAGATTAATAAAGAAAATGGGATATAATCTGACCAAAGGCAGGGGGTTGAATTTTGGAAAAGGAAGAAGAACAATCCCTTAACGCTTTGTCCTAGAAGGAAAAATGCTAGATTATTATAGAAAACCGGCAGGGGGTTGGGATATGTCACCACTTCTGAAGGTTCCTTAGGTGAGAGAACCAAAAATAGGCAATTCGATCACTCATCAGAATCGTCCTGCTGGAATTCAGACGTCAGTGTTGGTATGATTTTCTGCGAAGTGTCTGCGAACATGACTTCCGCGATCCAAGAAGACAAAGACCTAGAGGAAACTTCGTCAAGTGGGAGATTCAGTTTGGACAGCGCGAGCCTCCAAATGACGCATGCCAAAAGGCTTTTGAAGAAGTCAAACAATACCTTATGAAACTACCAGTACTCGTAGCGCCAGTCTCGGGAGCACCTTTCCTGTTATACGTAAGGGCTATGGACCACTTCTTGGGAGCCTTGTTAGCACAGAAGAATGAGTCGGGTCATGAACAAGCTATTTATTATCTCAATAGAATGATGATCGGGGCAGAACACTGGTATAACCCAGTGGAGAAGGAATGTTTAGTTTTAGTGTTTGCAGTGCAGAAAATGCGACACTATTTAGTTGGACAAACCATCCACGTTATATCAAGAGTTAACCCCCTGAGAATAATAATGACTAAACCCGGATCGTTGAATTCGAGGCTATCCAATTGGGCTATTTTGTTATCACAATATAATATGAATTTTATCCTGCAAAAATCTATTAAAGGATAGGTCGTGACTGACTTCCTAGCCGAACACCCAATCCCAGCATCCTCGAAATTATACGAACAAATCCCTGGAGAATTGGGAGAATGGAGCCCGGCTCCAAAAGAAGACGGCTCGCAAGACTCTCCGGAGGCAAATACAGTCACGAAAGGTGTATGGCAACTTTTCTTCGATGGCACCTCCCGAATGGGATCCGAGGGAAGAATGACAGCGGGGGTATGAGTTGTTTTCGTCTCTTCTCATAACCACATCATTCCACGAGCCTACTCATTAACAAGTTCGTGCTCCAATAATATTGCAGAATATAACGCCCTCCTAATCGGTTTAAGAATAGCTAAACAACTGGGGGTAAAATATTTAGAGGTATATGGAGATTCTCAACTTGTCGTGAACCAAGTAAAAAGGGAGTACGAGGTCAAATATGAAGATCTTTTGCCATATTATCGTGCGGTGATTAAGATAGCCGATGGTTTCGATGGCTTCTATGTCAGCCACGTAAAGCGCCATTGAAATAGTTATGTAGATTCACTAGCTTTCTTAGCTGCTACATTAGCCTTGCCCAAACATGTTGGAAGGTAAATTACAGTAGGGAGCAGAGAATTATTTTGTCCAAAAGACGAACTCAAAGAGGAAATGAGGGAACCACAGGAAGACGAGCCTGATGTTTTTGAGTCTAGTCTAGAACCGAGGGATTGGCATTTCCCTTATAAAGATTATATCCTTTATAGTATATTACCTGAAGATCCAAAGGAAGCCAAGGCAATTCAAAGAAGAGATATCCGGTTCTACTATAATGTGGAGCTCCATACATTGTACAAGAAATCTTATGATGGAAGCTTACTTCGCTCTCTCTCCAACCGAGAAGCTTGAAAAGTACTTGAAGAAGCTCATACTGGCATTTGCGGATCACACCAATCATGACCAAAACTCAGGGATAGAATCCGAAGGATAGGATATTATTGGTCTAAGATGATGACAGAATCGGTTAACTATGCTAAGAAGTGTAGAGCCTGCCAAATACATGCAGACTTTATACATCAAGCTCCAGAATATCTCCACCCAACGGCTATATCGTGGCCATTTGAGCAATGGGGTATGGACATTGTCGGACCGATTTCTCCGCCATTAACTAGAGGGCATCGATTCATCCTAGCTATAACGGATTATTTTTTGAAATGGACTGAGGCCATTTTCCTGACTGAAGTAAAGTCGTCATATGTTGTCAAATTCATCAAACACCATGTGCTTTATCGCTTCGGAGTGTCCAAGAGAATCATTCATGACAATGGGCCTCAGTTCGTGAGCCAAGTCTTTTCCAGATTCTGCAACAAGTACAGAATCGAAGATGTAGTTTCAACACTATATTATCCTACAGCTAATGGTTTAGCAGAAGTTTTAAATAAGACCATTGTGAAATTTCTCAAAAAGTTTGTGTCATCCAATCAAACGGACTGGGATGAGAAGCTCGGAGAATGTCTGTGGACGTATCGCACCACGGTCCGAACCCCCGCTAATGCCACGCCCTTTTCTTTAGTATATGGGTCAGAAACGGTCTTGCCTTTGGAAATTCAAATTATATCGTTGCGAGTCGCATTAACGACTAGGATGACGCAAGAAGAAAGACATCTGTAAAGGCTCTAAGAATTAGAAGCCATAGATGATAAGCGGTTAGAAGTTCAATAGAGTATTGAACTATATCATGCGCGGATCTCCAGAACTTTTAACAAAAAGGCCAAACGAAAAATTTTCAAAAAGAGTGATCTGGTCCTGTCAATCAGAAAACCAATCATAACTAGCAAAAAGCCTAGATGAAAGTTCCAGTCGAAATGGGAGGGACCATTTGTCATTAATACGGTTTACTCCAACGGCACATATCGGTTGGCAAAACCGAATGGTGATAAGATCATGATGCCAATTAACGGTAAATTTCTGAAGAAATATTATTCTCAGTAAAACTAAGAAACACCAGTTGTAATGTGATCTGGGTAGTTCGATGCAAATGATGAACAAAAGTTTGTTTGCAATCAGGAGTTCATTAACAAATATTCGTGGTTCCGGACTAAATATCTTTAAGCCGCGAATCACAGTTTCTTTCTTTCAAATTTTCCAAGTTAAAAATATCTCTGGCGAATCACAGTTTCTTTCTTTCAAATTTACCAAGTTAAAAATATATCTGGCGAATCAAAGTCTCCTTCTTTCACACTTGCCAAGTTAAAAATACCTCTTGCGAATCAAAGTCTCTTTCTTTCAAACTTGCCAAGTTAAAAATACCTCTAGTGAATCACATTTCTTTCTTTCAAATTTGCTAAGTTAAAAATATCTCTGGCGAATCAAAGTTTCTTTCTTTCAAACTTGCCAAGTTAAAAATATCTCTGGCGAATCACATTTCTTTCTTTCAAATTTGCCAAGTTAAAAATATCTCTGGCGAATCAAAGTTTCTTTCTTTCAAACTTGCCAAGTTAAAAATACCTCTAGCAAATCATATTTCTTTCTTTCAAATTTGCCAAGTTAAAAATACCTCTGGCGAATCAAAGTTACTTTCTTTCAAACTTGCCAAGTTAAAAGTACCTCTGGCGAATCAAAATTTCTTTCTTTCAAACTTGCCAAGTTAAAAAATATCTCTGGCGAATCAAACTCTTTGTACTGAAAGTCATTAGACATTGCGAATTTCAATCTGATCAGCGAAATCAACAAAAGTTCTTTCATTCACAGCAATTTCGGGTGTTTGGAAAGTTTTGATTGATTTTAAGATTATCAAGTTAACAGTTATCTCTAGTAATCAACATCAGAATCATCTATCAGTCACTCTTAGTTATGTAAAAAGAAAGAGCATCTTTATTCATTATCAGATCAAAATTATAGAGAATTCTCTAGCACTATACAGTCAACAACAATGAATACAAATCACTGAAGTGGAAAAAAGAAAAAAAGGAATTTGCTTATGTAGCTTCCTCTTCAGGGACGGTAATCTGCTCCTGCGGATCTTCTTCTAGAAGGACAAACTTGCTTTTGTAGCCTTCTCTTTTAGCATAGTTCGGATCAAAAAGTTTGCTCCTGTAGTCCCTTCTTCCGAAAGGGCGAATTTGCTTTTGTAGCTTCCTCTTCAAGGATGGCTTAAGGGTACAGACTTGTTTCTTCTTTCCGACAAAGGTCAGAGACCTCCAAGTTAGTTCGCCTAGTTATGATCAATGATGCCAGTGATTTGATTAGTTCAAAACTGGGTGCACCAAATGCACACCCCCAAATGTATAACGTGAGAGGTTGCACAAATTAAAAGCCCTGGTCATTAGCACCCCAACCTTGTGGGATGCTAGGCAAGAAATAAAATAATTCCACAGACCCGAAATCTTTTCTCTCATGAAAAATACATGAGACCTTCCAAGAACCTAGAGGTATTGGAAGCAATTACGAGTCCATCGGGTCCGGGTCATTGTTAAGAAGAATGACTACGGTTATCTCCTGCAGCCAAATCAAATTCTTGTTATAAGGAAAGAAGAGAAGAAAGAGGATGATATTAATCAGACGAAAAAGTTTACCTTAATTAAGGAAAATGACTACGGTCAGAAGAACCTTTCCGGTGAAACACCCCGCTGGATTGATACAGTCTGAAGGTCTTGTAACATGCCAACTCCTATTCATACTTCGGTTGGAGAAGAAGAAAATATGACTGCACGAATAAATCAACTACAAAAAAAGAAGAGAAGATAAGGGAGAAGAAATTTTCTCACGTTAGAATGATCTTCCATAGAAGAAGCCATGTGTCTTATATAGATAGTCTGGTAATAATGATCTTCTATTGGGAAAAGATAAAGCCGAAATCTTTGGTTAAGATTTTCGGTTCAGATCTCAACAGAATTTATTACTATTGCATGGGGCGTTTAGATCTCGCAGCCCGGAGATCTCGTTATTAATGGAGACGTATAAAACTTAAGATTCCACGCTCGGCGGCCTCATCCCGAGGCTCGCAGAAGTCTCTACAAATTCTGAAGAGTTTTGGGTTATTCTGCGAACTTCTAGATAGAAAGTCGCGAACACAAACTCACAATCCTCGAGAATCAAGATCGCAAATTTAGAGTGGATCTTGTTAATCCGCGAACCTCCGGATGTAAAGTCACAAATCTGATAAAGACTCGTGAAAATCACGTGCCAGATACATAGTTACCATAATTGCATGAAGACTCGCGAATTTCAAAACTAAAGATGATGAGTTTATTGCAAACCTTTGAAGACAAATACAAAATCATGATTTAGAAGTACAAAATCAAGTTCGCTACACGAGCCATGCAAAATCAAAGTAAAAAAAAAGAGAACTTCCCAAATCCTAGAGAGGAAAAGTCTATACAATTCAATGATTCAAGAGGGCTTTTATTTTCTCATCAGCATCGTCAATGTCTTGCTGGATGACCTCATAAGCTTGAACAGTAGCTTGGCGACGCAATTCCTCATCACTGGCGATGACATTCTGCGCTGCAGCAGCCTCTAACATGTCCAATTCAGCTTGTATCACCTGAAAATCTCTAGTTGTATTGTCCTGCTGTCGAGATGAATTGGTGAGATTTCTAATTGACTCGTCACGTTGCTTGGTGATCTTAGCCAAGAAAGCTTGAGCTCTAGCGATAGACTCTTGGGTCCTGATAATAACTTGGTCATGCTCCTTGACAATTGAAGTAGCAACCTCCACCTGAAGGACTAAAAACTGACGGTCTAACTGACCCTTTTCCAAGGAAACTCTGCAAGCATTGGCCTTCTCTTGGGTTTCCTTCTGAAACCTAAATTGTTCCTCTTTCAACTTCTGGAAAATAACTTCAACTGCCTCAGACTTGTCGGCACTTCTAACCTTCGATAAGAACTCGGCATGCTCTTAAAATTAAGTTATCATAAGCCTAAAAGGAGCAATTTTCTCTTCTCCGTCAATACTGACTATACCAGTTAAGTAAATATTGAGAACATTGGCAAGGGAAGTAAAAGAAGCCCCCTTTAGTATCTTATCAATACAACGATCAAGGAAGTGGAGGAAAGTTTCCACTGTATCCTTCAATAAATCAACTTCTAAGCGTCAACCTCTGCATGAGAGGGATCAATACTGGTTGAGGCAGAAATCGTCTGAATTGTACTTTGCTGCACGGAGGCAACAACACCAGCATCAAGAGGAGCGGTACCTCTGGTGGCTTCAGTAGAGCTACCAGCTGCGACATCCCGAACCAGAGTATCGACCGGAGCAGCTACGACCGAGACTGTCGACATATTAATCTCGGGTGCTATTACCCCCGCAGTATTAACAACAGAAGAAATGACCTTGGTCACATTATTAGCATCAGCTTCCGCAGTGGTATCATCCGGTGGAGTTACCTCCGTGCCCATGCACTCTAAAGCTTGAGTCAAAACTAGAGCTGGCAAAAAAGGAAGAAATGGACAGTTGAATGTTACGGTATCATTTAATAATAGCAGAATTTTAAAGAAAAAAAGATGGATAAAATATAAAAGGCGAACCTGAAGGTTGAACACTGGATTCTCCAGGTCCGTATACCTCAGGTCCGAACACCTCAAGCCCGTATACCTCGGTCCGAACGTCTTTGCTCAAATAGACGTACTTACCATGATCCGATGGAGGGGTGGAAGATTGAAGATTTCCATTGCTGACATCATCGTCATCTCCTCAGTCATCTTGATCTTCTGAGGGAGGTGCTACTTTTGGGAGACCTGATGTGCGAATCTCCCCAATTATCTATACTTCGTCATCTACAGTAGCTTAATGAACAAGGACTACAAAATCCTCTTGTATAGTAGAAGAAACACCTAGTTCAATAGCGGCCTGGTGGGTGAGGGTCGCAGGATCCTCTTGAGTAGCGCGAGTAGGATTACTGCGAAAAACAGGCCCTTGACTCCGACACCTCTTAAGGGAACAAAGGGTTAAAAAGGAGTCGTCCTCATCTTCCTCAGATTCTTCTACGAGAGTCTCAGAAACCAAACTGGGTGCCACAGTACCGGCTCCAGATGGGGTGTCCTGTGGATCAACGTCCTGCAGATTGGTAGGCAAATCATTGAGGCGCTTTAGTCTCTCCCGCTTATGCAAAAGCTTCTTGGGAGGAGTCTGCGGTTGGGAAGAAGTTTTCTTCAAAGTTGGGAGAGGAGAAGCGTCAAGCGAGGCCTGCTGAGTTGATAAAGCCAATGCGTTATTATCCTCCTCCCCTTGTTGAGTCGCCGGTTCTGATTCATCCGAGGCACTTTCTACCCCGAAATCTTCCATCTCTGCCACTTTCGTGCTGCCAGCCTTCTTTTTCTGAGCATACCAGGCTCTGATCTCTTTCAGATAAGTATGGTTTACATTGAAGTTCTGAGGAACAGAATTAGCATCCGAGAACCACTTGCAGAAATCGAAACTCATATATGAGTTCGGGGTCTTGAGTGGGAGATCAAATCTAGCCTGGGTCTCTCCTGCGATGAAATGGAACTAAGCTCGAGCTCCTTCAAGAGCATTACCAACAAAACTTATTTTCCTGTTTGGATTACCAACATAGAATTGATCATACCCGAACTGTCGAGTGAAACGGTTCGGGTAGTAAGGCTCTATATAACAGTAGTTCCCCAAACGAAGAACCAAATGTCCTTGGCGGATACTTATCAACCACCAGAAGCACTCCGGGGACAGAACTGTAAACTTATTAGCACCGGCAATATCTGCGAATTCCTCCCCGTACCCAGCATTTGGAAAGTACAGAAAATATCTGAATAACTTAAAATTCGCGAAGTGACGGAGGGTCTTGCGGATCGCGGCCATGTAGCCCCCTTTCCATTGCGACCTCTTATAATGTTGCACTTTGGGAGCATTTAAGTCTATCTGTGAATTAGCAGGACTCATCAAAGTAGGGCAATGTAGAACTAGTCAGGCCATCAAATAAGTATAAGAGAGTTCAACATGCGGGTTAGGAGTCTTAATGATTGGATCTCTTTTCCTCCTCTGCTCCTTCTTCACGTTACAGAATTTGTCAGCCAATCTCCTCAGTCCGCTTTGGATACTGCACACCATCGCAGGCAGCAGACTGAGTCGCCTACCAAATGCAAGTAGGACGATTGGGTATACAGCCCTAATAGGTATATTCTCCTGTGAAGGAATAACATATTTCATCAACCATACCATCAAATAGCTCGCTAAGAAGGCCAGATCAGATAAAGGTTGGAGGGCATGGTAGTAAAAACTTTTAAAGGACGTTCCAGCTTTGAAAACGTACTCATCAAATTCGGCAACATAAGCATCTATCCTGAAACCTGCAATTCTCCACTCAACCTCCTTTTCAGAAACTGGAGGAAGGTGAGTGAAATTAGGATTACTCTTGGAAAAGTTGGACAAAAGTTATTGCAACCACTTCTTCGGCTTCAAATTGCGAGTGCCAGACATGTGGCAGCAAATATGATAATGGCAGAGCAACTCCTAATAAGTATCATAGACCAAAGGGTTCTGGGTCTTCAACAGATGGAGTTCTTTCCCAGTAGGGATGTACTCTTCATATGGGACGTCTCCCATGGGTAGTCCCAAAATTTCATACATCTCGTGAAAGGCAAAACCCAATTCGCCGCGAGGGCAAAAAATTGTACAAGTATCGGGATTGTACAGTTCTAATAAAGCAAAATAATAAAATCTACTAGCAGGAATACCGTGCTGAACAGCCCTGATAGTGCGATATAGCTTCGCATGATGAAGCTGATCTCTGAAAGTATTCAAAAAGAAGTCAGTCAGGATTGCCCACTCTCCTTTCGAAGAGCAGTGAACCCATCCAGGGAGACAAAAGTCTTGAACAGAAAACTCCCCTTACGCATTGACGAATCAGTGCAAGAAAGTCTGTGCGACTATGTGTGTTTCACCTATAGGAAAGTCTTGTTTAAACGATCCCGGGAACAATCCACAAAAGTGTTTCCCAGTGGTACGGGGAAAGCACCCTGTGAGCTAAATCCTCCCAATAGGATGCCGTCCTACGGCCTGTTCATGTGTCAGTCCATTCATCGGGTACAGAAAGGGATTGTTGGAATAAGAATGGGTAGGACCTCTCTATATTGGGGAGAAACAAGTAGTAACCTTCAACTTGACGAAACCACTTGTAATTTCCATCTTCCAAACCGCTATCAGGCACCGAAACGTGGTCCCCGAACAAAAAGGTAGGTTTCCTCAGTAAGGATCGATTATCTCCTTCAAAAGATGCATTGGTCATCAGTTTTCGCAATATCGAGCGAGCATGATGGAGAATTTTATTTTCCCTCTCTTGGCTGTCTGATACTGTACAATGCGGGAAAACTTGACCAAATCTGAACTCCTTCTTCCCGTCATAGTCACCCGAGTATCCAAAATAATGATTCTTGGGCCAAAGATTCAAAGCGTAATCAACTACAAAAGAAGCATTCAGATTCAAGACAAAAAAAATTAAGAAAGAGATTGCCTTTCGAAAGTATGTTGAATTTTTTTTTACCTCCAATCAAGGGTACCTGCCGAACCACTATCGAACTGGAGGTTGCTTGAAAATCTCGATGGCCACTGGTAGAAGCATCAGAGGAGGAAGCTTTTTTCAGCATCTTTTGCAAATTAAGGAAATCCTTCACGAGAAGAATCGAAAGTTAAAGGAGGCCGATGATGAGAAGTCTTAAAAAACCCTAAAGACAAGAACTTGGAGTTCAAATTTCTTAAGATAAGGAAGACCTCTCTCATGAAATCGAGGTTATATAGCAGATGATTTGATAACCGAGATCTTCGGATGGACGTGATCTCTAGCCCAAATCTCGTGAGTACCTTTCCATTTAATGCGGCTCAGAGAACGTCTCAATTCCTACGCCGTATAAAGCAACTGTCTTCTAGATTTTTTGCAACCAAAAGGGAAATTCGCGAGCCTAATACAGAGTCGTGTTCCTTCCGAAAGGGAAACTCGCGACCCTAATGCAGAGTCGTGTCCCTTCCAAAATGAAAGTTTGCGACCCTAATATAGAGTCGTGTTCCTTCCAAAATGAAAACTCGCGATCCTAATACAGAGTCGTATTTCCTTTCAAGAGTTGAAAATTGTGGCCCTAACATGGAATCAAATTTTCCTTCAAAAGCAGCAAATTCGCTGCGCTAATACAGAGTCGTGTTCTTTTCAAAATGGAAGTTCAAGACATTGAGACAGAGTCATACTGCCCTCAGTTGAAAAAAGTTCTAATATAGAATTATACTCTCAGAAATATGAAAAATGGAGATTCTAAAACAAAATGTTATATCCAAAGTATTCCAAAACACCTCAAAGAATCGTGAGAGTTTGAAAACTTTGGAGGGGGTTTTGTCGGTGAAAAATTCTGGAATCATCTGTCAAAGTAAAGCAGATCTGCGAATTTGGGGTTGGAGATCCGCAACTCAGCAGATCCGCGAACCTAAAGATCGAGGTTCATGACCCAGCTACGATAGAACAGATTCGCAAATCTAAAGTTGAGATTCGCGATGCCACCTGGGGAGGGGTTTAATATAAAGTCATCCGACCCGAACAAGTAAGTTGCCACCTCAGATCGTGAAGCCAACTGCCAAACGAATGCAGCGGCATTATTTCGGTCGTGGGAGTAACTACCTAACCAATATGACGACACTTCTCGAGTAGTGGGGCTAACGGTCGAACGAATGAGACGGGGACGTTGCCCTAAAACCCCTATAAAAAGTGGGAAAACGAAAGAGAAGGTATCGATCATCTTCTTCTTGAATTACCCTTGTGATTAGAAGTTCAGAGCCTTTATTTTTTTTCTGCCAATTGAAAGAGTTTGTACGGAGTGTCAACGGAGAGCAGAATCGTCCTCCATAGCTATCTAAGAATTTAGCTTTAAACAAAGAGGAAATCTATTTTCCTCATTTTCTGTAAACTAGAAACCGTTAAATTGTAATTTTTTATTGAAAAATCTCAATAGAGTGTCATTTACAATTTTTATGGCGAACACTCCTACTTCGATCATCATCAAATAAAATATTCTCTTTCATATATTGATTATCATATCCCATCCTCCTGTTCCATTCTATTGAAATATTTTATCACACTACTTCATTCATATTTTTAATGTTTTTTCGAGAAGAGATAAAAAAATATGTGGTTTACCTTGGATAAGTGATGATTGGGAGAACAATCATAATTTTGTTGATTTTTCAAGAATTATACTAAATTTTGATGTGTTGTATCCCTTTTAGTGACTCTATTAGACATGAGATTGGAATTGAATGACCATATCAATAACAATCGGTGATGAGATGATTCTTATAAGAATGTACTAATTTTGATCATGAGTTCTATAACCAGAGAATGTAATAAACATAATTTTTGTGTCTTCAGTGGTTGTTGTTATTGAAGACTACAAGTTGATGTCAAAATAAGACGTAGTGATAATAGAATAAGTCAAGTCGAGCTTATGCAAAATATGAGATTTGGAATAGAATTAAGGTGGTTAACTTGACAAAATTCAGCTTTGTTAAATTAAAAAAAAAAAAAAACTAAAGATCCTAGTTGCCGAGGATTTAAGCCTATATATAAACTAGGAGTATCAAAAAAGTGGCTAAATACTTAGCCTGGATAAAATTAATTCTATACATTTTAAAACGTTTAGATAATGTTTCTGAGAAATTTGATACCATATTTTTCTTAGTGAACACTCAGGCTATATCTTAAAAGTAAACTCCCATTTTGTCTAGGTTAATTGTTCGAATTTCTTAATCTAGATTATATTAATCCATAGAATCAAAATTTTATTTGGTTACATAAAATCATATTATTGACCCTAAATATTATGTTTAATCCATTTCTAAACAAAGATTAAATCATTATTAGCTTCTTAGGCATACAAATAGTCGTATGCATCATGCTTCTACTTCCTTAAATACTCTGTCATTACTCGCTAATCAAACAATCGTTTCAATACTAACATCTTTTCATGTCATGGCTAAAAAAGCTTCCAACTCAATTGAAATTTAGGGTTTGTTTGAATACTTGCAAATGATGTTGCAAATTGCAACTTATATTACAGTAATAAAACTTGTTCAACTTGTATTAATATATTAGGTTTGAAAATTACAACCAGTAACTAAAGTTACACAAATTTTTAAATATTAATTTTTTAATTGCAAGATGTTGGAGAAATTCTCCATTTATAAATAATACAATCCATGTTTGCAAATGGGAGATGAAAAATATTTTACGCACTTTATTAACTGCAATTAGTTCAAGTGCATAAGTGATTACACTTGTAGTTGTAAATTTTTACAACTGCAACTACAATCAAACAATGAAAAGCACAACTTGCAGTAAATGCAGCTGCAAACACCCCCACTTTATACACTTGCAGCAGCAACTAAACACCCCTTGGAGGTTGTTACGTTGCTTGTAAATGAAGTTGCAAGTTATAATTAATGTTACTGTAATTGAAGTTGCAATAGTAGAAATTGCTGCAACTTGTATTAATTTATTTAGTTCAATTACTGCAACTTGTATTAATTTGTTTGGTTTGGGAGTTATAAGAAGTAAATAGAGTTGCAATTTTCAAATATTAATTTTTTTATTTTCAAGAGGTCTTAGAATATATATCCAATTTATCGATAATACAATTACTGTTTGCAAAAGGGAGAGGAAAAATATTTTACGCAATTCTTTTTTCGCAACTGTAATTACTAAAAGTGTATAGGAGGTTGCA
Organism: Dracaena cambodiana; assembly: GCA_036321105.1. NCBI lineage: Eukaryota > Viridiplantae > Streptophyta > Magnoliopsida > Asparagales > Asparagaceae > Dracaena > Dracaena cambodiana. The sequence continues at coordinate 32,681,841 of JAYEPQ010000014.1, forward strand.
ACTGTAATTATAAATTTTTGCAATTGTAGTCGCAACTAAAAAACGGAAATCACTACTTGCAGTAAATGTGATTAATTCAACCACATTACACACTTACACATGTTTCGAACATTATATCTCAGCAATTCTGTTGTTGTCTTTTAGTTTTAAAAAAATAAAAAGAAAAAGAAAATAATAGAAAAGGAACACTCTGTTGATTTTATATTAAAATTTGTCGAAAAGTTAATCTACGCATCTATACTGGAGATCCACATGAATATTAGTTGAAAGTTGTCTAAAATCTTGATACAGAAGTAAAAAAAAAAAAAATCTTAGTTTGAAATTAAAAATAGGTTTCAACTTACTGTAGAAAAAAGTCTCAAACTTCTATAAGTAGTTGATGAGCAGGATCTCCATGTCATATACTTATGTAAAAACATCCTCCGCTCATATTTTCAGTTTCTAATCCGTTATTATTCAATATATTATAATTGTAAATGATTAATTACAATAAGACTCACTGAATTATAAGAATAGTATAACTTATTATCGCTTAAGTTCAACACTCTTACTTTAATCCTTGGATTTCTAATAGTATTAGTCAACAGATTATTATTCTAATCCCTATTTAAATTGAATTGAACATTTTTCTAAAAATTCAAAAATACCATCTTCTCCCTCACTTTAAATAGCCCTCTTCTCTCTCACTTTAGGTAAGTTAGAATATAGTATTTTGGGGTTTTCATAAAAAATGTGCAATTAAATTTAAACAGGAGTGAGAATAATAATATATTGACAATACTTTCAGAAGTCTAGAGACTAAATCGAGAATTTTGAACTTAAGAAGTAATAAATTACACTAAGTTTATATCAGCATGTGGGATCTCATTGCAATTAATCCTTAATTATTTACCTATAAGTCATAAACGCTAATTTTATATACACTTTAGTATGATAAGGTTATACTACATAAACTTACTGTTTTGTTCTGTTGTGGTTATATATAAATAAGATAACAAGTGTCAATGTTGCCACCATATTATCCTCGCTAACAAATGATTTTGCGTGGGCACTCACCAATTTGGTGAAATATTGAAATTGCCAATCTACCGTGTGTGGCTTTTCGGGCAACTGTTACTTTTATTATGCATTTTCCCTATATTTATTCGAAAAAATTATTATATTTGTTTATGGCGAGCAATACAATTTCATTTGCCAAGATTATATCTATAAATGATAAATTGTGATTACTATTATAATCCATGAATGATAAATTGTGGTTACTACTCTTAGCCAAGTTCCGACTTCAATTTTCTTATGCTGTCATGGTGTTGAAATTAATTCTGGCATTTACTGTTCTTTAAATCAAATTCTTTTTGTAATTTTTAAAGATTATTTATTACATCATCTTTTAATACATCTTTCCAATGGACCAGTCATGAGTCATCAGCATCGGATAAAAGAACCGCCGAATATTCTCCAGATCCCTCCATTTAAGATTCCCTGTCTTCTCCAAACAGCAATTCCCCAAACCAACCACCATTCACATTCCACGCGTACTGTACATGAGAACCGTATGAAGCAGTCAACGCATTCCACGTGTCAGGAGCGAAATGCATGAGGTCATCTCTTTCATCCTTATCCAACTCGCACACAATAACTCCATTTATACCGGTCCAAAAAGAACCAAACCAGATCCCTCTCTTTTTCGCCGCTCCCAAATCCTCCTTCAGCCATGGCGATAGCAGGTAACGTCTCTTCGTTTCCTTTCTCTTTTCTAGGGTTTTGATTGTGACCTCGCTGGTTTGTTTGAGTAATTTTGAGTCAATTTCGGAATTTGAAGCGGCTTAGAGTTTCGTTCCCTTTTAAAATTTCATCGTTGACTTCATCTTTGGTTATGCAATTTTGTGCCGTAATTTTGTAAGAAACGTGAGTTAGTGTCGATGAATTATAAGATTATGGGAAAATTGATCTCTTTGTAAAAGGATCAGATTTGAGTTGCTGCGGTTGCAAAATTGCTCACAAAATGATTTTTATTCTTTATTTGTGTCGTAATGGCTTATTAAAATTCCTATATTGAAGGTATCATAAGCAGTGTTTTAAATATCGGATACCGGTCTCGTACCGGTCAGTCAAATTACATACCGGTTACCGGATACCGGATACCGGGCGGGATATTTGGATATGACCCTAAATACCGGAGTGTCATATCGGTGTCATATCAGTTAAAGAATAATCATATAATTGGCTATATAGAACATAATAAAACACATAAAATAAGTTTATAGTACTTACATTGGCTTATTTACATTCAACTTACGAATTTGCATATACCGTTTAGAACGTTCGCATCTGCACAGAGCGACATACAATCATAAAATTAAGAAAAATAAGTTTTCAAGAGAAAAGAAAAGTGTTTCTACAATACATAAGTGATATAATTTATAAAATTACAACATTGTCCTTTAAATGAGTTTATTTGAAACATACAGGAAACTTTAAATATCAGTCTTTACAACATATCTTCTAGCTAGATTCAGAGTCGACCGGTTCATTTGATGGCATGCCTTCCTCATCATCTGATGACGAATCTGATGATGATGTGTCAACTTCTTCCTCATCGTCATCATCTGATGCGTGCCGCTGCTTAGACTTTGAAGATGATGATGCTTTTCCCTTTGAAGTTCTACTACTTTTCGACTGAGATGCTTTAACTCTTTAACTCTTTCTCTTCTTCGGATTAGCACCCATAGCAATTGACACTTGTCGAAAAGTCAATTGTTCTCCAGGAAAGACTTCATCATCACTAGTCTCATGAGAATCGCCATTCTTTTTCTCAGGTATGAATCACTCAGTGACATTTTCCTCTTCATTGTATGCTACTAGTGGATCTCTGTTTGGGATTGAAAATTTGCTCTTGAGCCTTGCATTGAATTTGAAAAAAATTTAAGTCATGCAATTTCTTAGAACTTAGCCTATATACAGATTCTTTTATGCGACCCTATCTTGGAATTATACTAAATTAATCTTCCATTACTATGCATAGAGCTGGATATTTCTTGAACCCTCTGTATTACTATGCGAAGTTTCAAGAAATTGCATGACTTAGTTCCAAGATATTACTATGCGACCCTATCAATAATCTTCCATATTGGAAGATATTTCTTCTCTTCACCCCCTAGAGCATCTCTTATCTTCTCTTTAGCAGTCTCTAGGTCATCATACAGAAAGCCTATTGAAGGGACCTTGTCACCATCAACTCTACGCAAAACTTTCACTAGTGGAGTGAATACTTTTAGGGCAATATTTGTGTTGTCCCAAAATTTATTGCTAGCAATTATTTCTGCAACCTAAACATTCATAAAAAAATGTATTAAAAAAATATGAATAACGTATAATTTAAAATTATAAAATAAAATTTTTTATTAATTAAAATAAATACCTTCTTGCCTGCATCTGTTCTGGAAAGAGTGCAATCCATCCAGTCATCAGAAATAAACATATGTTGCAGCTCCTCTCTGATTGATGATAAAGAGAGAAATGCCGTGGCAAACCTAGTTGTACCCGGCCGTATTAACTCTCCACCAATCACCTTCCTCATTATATCTAAAGATTTGGTGTGACTGTATATGTACACGGAGACTGATCTCCCCATCATAATTGCACTTCGGATATATTTAATCTTTCCAATATCTGCAAGCATCAGATTAATTGTATGTGCTGCACAAGGTGTCCAAAATATATTTGGATGCGTCAGAGCCAATGTGTTTGCTGCAGCCATATTGTTCGAGGCATTATCTGTCACAATCTGTACAATATTTTTCGCGCCAACCTCGTTCATTCCCCTCTCCACAAATTTGTGGATATAACTGCCATCGTGTCTCTCAGAAAATACATCTTGAGACAATAAGAAGACTGTACCGGCCGGACAATGCACAACGATATTCATTAAACTTCTCCCTTTCCGATCCGACCACGCATCAGTCATTAAAGTGCAGTCATTTGTTCAGCAACTCCGTTTGAATGATTTAAGAGTTGCATTTGTCTCTTCGACCTCTCTTTGGAGACAAATCTCGCTTAACTCGTATGGGCTAGGAGTCTGTAAGTTTGGTCCATACATGCCAATGGCTTGGACCATCTGCATAAAAGCTGGCTGCATAGTAATATTGAATGCAAGCCTTCCTTCATAAAAAAAACCTGGCAATGTATCGAATTGCATTGTCTCTGGCCTTTTTTCTGGAGGCTGATGGCACGGTAGGCTGTTTTTGAGCTGCTTCTACTGCTTTCTCGACCGATTGAATTGCAAATTGATCCATCGGTCCTGTTGTTTTGCGAGAAGATTGACCTGTTATTTTGCGAGAAGATGACTCCTCTCGAGTTATCTCCTCATCTTTTTCTTCCCCAACACGAACTTCTTTTAACAAATTTTGAAGTTTTGTTGCTTTTTCTTCCTTTACCTCTCTAGTTTTACTTAGCATTACCAGTGCTTTCTGCTTCACGTCATCTGGGATCAGGGGACAGCCTCTGACATTCCCGCTGACATGACCTAAATGTTCCTTCAAGCGGGTAATGCCTCTCCAGTATTCATTCTTATAGAAATTACACTCCACTTTATTGGGCTTATTGGGTACTTTTTCCCCCATTCCCAAGCTGAATCTTTACCTCCTCGCTTCTCTTGGACATTTGAAGCACCAGAAGAGGACATCCTTCAAACTATTTATGACTTCAAAAAAGTGAAGTGAAAAAAGGCAAACAATTAATTGATTAAATAGCTAAATAATTGTTGCACTTAATTTATATTAACTTAATTTATTTAAGAATTCAAGATTTTACTAAAATAAATAAAGTTAATATTTAATAAACATAATCTAAGTTAAAAAAATAATCATATAAATGCTATGTGTATTTATGTGTATTCACTGTTTTAAAACACTGCAAATATATGTCAATGTTTACAATACATGCTATATTGTTTCATGTTTACAAATAATATGCTATATGTCAATGCTATGCTATGCTATATGTCAATAAATGCTATGCTATATGAAAATATTATGAATTTTTTCTTTTTGGAATCCATCAAAATTATATAATTTCATGATTTTTATTGGACATCCAAACACAATCTTATTCTATACCTGAAACATATACAAACTAGAGAATCCTTATTATAAAGTCAAAATCGAATATATTATAGAGACAAGATTATTTTTATTCACAATAGTCAAAATAGAAAATCCGGTATTTTAGGAGATTTTCAAATTTTTATCTACTCAAAACACTTAAAATTTTCTACCTCAAATCACATACTTTATCAATTTTTATATAAACATTATTAAATGTCTCTAACCACCATAAAATGCCAAATGTGACATTATGCACTCTTAATTACAATTCAAATTTGTCTCTTTACTAACTTAACCAAATTCCTTGTGAACCTAGTTAATCAAGTACATTATCCAACAAGTGGGTCTAACTCTATTGCCCCCAAGATGTTAAACCAATGCCAATATGTTGCTGAGTTACTCTCATGATGATCAGTCTGAGAACAAAGAAAATGCTCAGGGGACCCAAGAACTATGCTACAATTCAGTGACAGTCACTGGCCGAAGGGTGCTGCCCTAGGCATCAATTCCAAACTTAAAAATGAAAATTTCCTTACTCATTCTTAATTTAAAAACTCAAATACACTAATTACAATAACAAATTAAAATTTAAAAGAAAATTAGACTAACATTAAACAAAATTTTAGAGAAAAATTAATTGCAGTCTACTTACCAAAATTCAAGGTAGAGATGCTAGAAAGCACGCAAGAGAAAGAGGGAGAGATGGATCACCGGCGACGAAAGTCGGAGAGACGGTGATGGACGAAACCAGATCGATTCGGTTTTTTGGGGAGAGACAGCAACGGCGATATTTTCTCCGAGAGGAACGGTCGATCGACCAGTTGAGGAGGATGGAGAGACGGTGATGGACGAAACCAGATCGATTCGGTTGCTCGGGGAGAGACAGCAACGGCGATATTTTCTCCGAGAGAAATGGTTGATCGACCAGTTGAGGAGGATGGAGAGCCGGAGAGGCGGCGATGGAAGCGGATACCGGCGATAGCCAAGGCGACGAGGAGTGGGGAGCTCGGTTGCGACGGAGCTGCGACGGAGGAGCTTAGGGATTTAGGATTTTTTTGTTCGCGAACAGAGGAGCTATCGGATTTTTATGTTTTCCTATCGGGTCGGGTCTAACGGGTTAACGGGTTTCAACCGCAATCGTAATCCGTTAACAAAAACCGATATTAAGCCATACCGGCCGGTTTTTCACATACCGGATACCAGCCGATATATCGCCACGTGGCCGATATGTCGGCCCATACCGGTCAAAAACGATATGCGATAAAAAAAACCCTATATCGTCTCGTTTCTTTGTAAAAAACAATATATCGGCCGGTATACCGATATACCGGCCGATATTTAGAACACTGATCGTAAGTGTTAGTTTAGTGTGAGTGGAGAGAGAGTGAAGTTTTGAAAGAATAATAGATGTAATCACCACCAATTATCAATTTTCTTGGTGCAATTCTAAAATTGATGCCAGTGGAAATCATTGTAGTAAGGTTTGTACTACTATCTAGGTAGAGAAACTTGTTAGGAAAGTGTCTCCCGTCTATTTGATGACAAGTGGGTCTAGTATGGAAAAGGCGAGAGAGGTTTGGACTTAGTCTCACATCTTCCCAATGGTAAGGAAATATGTGGTTGAATAGTTTATACTCTTGCCTCAATCAAAGGTTAGTCCTTTTGAGCTAGTGTGGCTCTTTGGGACTAAGTAGATTAACCACTCCATCTCCAATTTTACACAGCTTATGTGGAGTAGTGAATGTTATTGAGATGGTAATTGTTTGTTCTATTCAAATAGTTAGGTTGTTCCTTATGTTGTGATGCTGATTTTCTGCAATAAACCTAATTACCACTTTTTACAAGGTGCTAGAAAGAGTTTCTAATTTTTTGTATTTAGTGCAACTCTTTGAAGTGTGATTAGCAAGATCTGTGTTGCCTGTTGATAAATTCCGAGGAGTTTTACATGAGTTATGAAGTTGGTCTGATTATGATCTTTTATACATTTCATGCTGCCATCTCTCGGCATTTCTTTGATTTCTTTGATAAGACCTTGAATAGTTTTTATTAGAACCCATTTATAACTAGGTAATGATGTACTAACCCAATTGTGACTAGGCTATCATATATGCACAATAACATTGTATTTGGTCTGATTGATTTGTATGTTGGCAGTAAAAATGAATCTAACATAATAAGGCCATACTGTTGGCTCTCTTTATTTGCTTTATCTATATCTTTAGATTGACCCTTTTTAATAGAGTTGTTTTAGGTCCTATTCATTTAATTGTGTTGTTTACTTAGGAAAGGGGCCCTTTCTCATTGTGTGTTCAATACCAATACTGCTTTGCTTTTGCAGTTGTTTCTTTTGGATATTCTTTGGTCATGTAGCACATGAGATGGCAGCTGATGCATCTTCAAGAATTAAATATATAGTCTCACCCTTGATTTCTTTCCAGTAATACGACTCTCTATAGATTATAGTCTTCTAATTATAGTCTTCTACATTGTCCATGAAGCTACTATCAAGAGATATTGTGGCTTTTGAAAGTGAGGACTTTTGAGGGTCTTGTTGAATTTCTTAAGATCCTTTATAATTCTTGTCAAGGTCAAATTCTAGGGTTGAATGACTGTCAATTCCTCTACTTGGCATATTTTACATACTGGTTTTATTCCTTATAGATATATTTCTCATTTCCTTTATCGTTTTACAGGCCCAACACGGAAATGCTAAATATAAACTTCTTCTACTAAGGCAACATAACCAACATTAGTCTAACACAATTTACAGTTTTCACCATGAAGTTCTTGGAATCCACGGCTTTAGACAGGTATATTTGTGGTACATATTGTGAATATAGGTTAAGTTTAATATAAAGTTTGCTATCTTGCAGTCGTCATTTTGTCATGTCTTGATATTTTAGTTCTTGTACAAATTTTCAGCATAAATCTCTTCCTCAGCCATTTAAATCTTGGAGAAAGTACTATTAAAGGGAGTCTTGAAGCCTTTTCATGTGAGTGCAAAATAAAGTAATTAGCTATGGTTTGTATTGGCTGTAATTAAATGAATTATCTGTGTTATAGGCAAGCACACGGGGACTGATCGCAAGCTTTCTATGAGCTTAGAGCATGAGGTTTGCAATCCTAACTCTGGTAGCTATTGACAGTCTGTAACCTTAAATAACAAATTAATGATTGTAATTCTTGATATGTGATTTAGAACCCATCTTTATGAAACTTTTGAAGCACTACTTTTTTAATTTTTAATTGTATGTATTAGTCCAATAAAGGCATACGGCCAAGACTAGTCATCTTTCTAGGAATACTTGAGGTCTTTTCAAAAAGTGCTTCCTTGCTGATGATTGAGAACACTTAGTCTTAAGATAAAGCCTCATTCATCTTTTGCCTGGGTGGCAATTGGCCCTAGCGTTAATGGTAGAGTCAGTGTAATTGGGATGATTGGGATGGAGGAGGGGAATGTAGAATTAGAATAATCATCATTATTTATGAGTGTTTGCATTAAAATATATTAAAATATGGTCAGATGTTGTGGATAACTTGGCTCCGTATAAGGATTCAGCAAGATTTTAGCTCTGTTGACTGATAATTTTGCCTACAGGACCGAGAGAAAGGAGGGAACTTCCGACAATGAGACAATGTGGATTCTTGAATTGTAAAGTTTTGTTGGTTGATCTTTCTATATTTTCTTTAATAATTCTTTCACGTTCAATATCACCAGATTCATAAGAGAACGACAAAGCTAGAATTATATCTCGATAGCGTGGCTGACTTTGACACCCTTATTTATGGCCTGTGCCTTATGGAACTGTTGTCAATGGTTGCCAATTAACCCCAAACTCGACATATTTCTTCATAGCTCATCCTAAAAAGATAATTTCTGATATTTTCTGTTAAAACCATCCTCTGACCACTCTTGGCCTACCCTGTCTCTTCCCATCATGACTCAAAACCTTGATTGATATCAAAACTCATGTCTGTTCGGTCCTTCCTCGAACGATGGTCTTAAGGAAAGTTTGGAAATATACTTCAGCAAAAACTTGAACTCATGCACTGTATAGTTGAACAAACTCAAGAAACTTAAAAAAGCCATGTAGGCACAACACTCAAGGGTGCATTGGTTTCAAGAAGGGCGACTCCAGCACCAAATACTTCCATTGTATTCCCAACCACGGGTGACCGATTAATGACATTCCCTTCTGCTCATTGGTGATTACTACCTACCATACCCAAGCTGTCATATCCTATGTTCTTAATCACTGTTGTAACTTGATTGACACTAATTGCAACATTGGTTCCGTTAAAGCAATTGGACACTCCCGTACCCATCACCAAATCTTGATGATCAACATTCAAATCTTCCTGTCCTGGAATAACTCTTCTTTGAGGAAGAGATCAAGAGAGCTATTTTCAGCTTGGTCTCTGATAAAGCCCTCGGATCAGATGAGTTCAATGATTTCTTCTGTTATGCTTTTGGTATCTTGTCTTGTGAGATATCTGATTAACATATTCCATGCCTTCTTTTGTGGAAAACTTGACCTTGAATAACGTAATATGGTCTATATCACTCTCATCCCCAAAAAATGAACCAAATGTCTTTAGATCGATCAGTCTCAACACTTCTGACAAGATCGTAACTGAAGTTCTTACTATGAATTTAATGACAATTATTAATTCACATGTCAACCCTTTACAATTGGCTTTCCAAAAAGGTAAATCTAGCCTACAGTATAGCAACAACTTTGGAAATTATGATAGCATGTGCAAAATGATGATTGTCTGCCCTCTTTTTTCTCAAACTTGACTTTTAGACGGCATTCAACGCCTTACACTATCTTTTCACCTTGATGTGCTTGAAGCTTGCGATCATTGTTGAAAATAACGCGTTATGAAACCCGTTATTTGCGTTACGTAACCTAATGCAATCCCAACGCTACGTAACAACTGGATATAACTCAGTGCACCGTAACAGTACGTTTTTTACGTTATTTTACGTTATATTACATAACGTTACGTTAAATTACGTTATGCTACGTTATTTACAATTATTTTTTTTAGTAAATTATATATTGTTGTTGATTATTATTTTGATTATTTGCGAATTGCTGTAATTTTCTTAATTAATTGTTGGCTTGTTTGATTGTTTTTGGAATTTCTAACTTGATAATTTAAGTTTATTTTTTATCCACTTGTTGTATTTCTCGTCCGGTTGCTAAAATATTTTACTTGTTGATTTTATTGAATTTTTAATTGAACTGAAATCAACAATCATAAATAAGATAAATTGAACATTACAAAATATAAATTACAACAATGATAATAATTGGAATCGAAATAAATAATTAGAATCTTTCTTTTTTATTTAAATGATGATTGGAATTACGGTTGCAGACTTAATATAATTTATGAAGATATATGAAAATTATTGAAAAATTTAATATAACATTTGAATAGATTATATATTACAAAATAATTTTATATTTTTTTAGATATTTTAAATTTATTTTTCAATTTATTAAAATTATTTTATATGGTTTTATATTTATTTTTATTAAATAAATAGAAAATTGCATAACCTACGTTATGCGTTACGCTATTTGCGACATAACCTAACAAAGGCAAAACGTTACGTTACCGTTATCGCTATTTTAAACATTGCTTGCGATTTTGGCATTACATAGCTAGTGGATCTCATCCTTTGTCACCATTGATACTTCCTCCATACTTGTAAATGTTCAACCAAGGGGTCATATTCGCTATCATCATGGTCTACAGCAAGGGGATCACTTTTCACCCTACTTCTTTATTTTGGTAGTAGGTGTATTTGCCAAAAAAATTTCAAGAGCAGTTGATAGAGATTTTATATAGAGATGCTGTCCCTCAAGCCCAATATGCAGACGTGTCGGTTCTTGCCTTACAGACTTGAGATCTCTCTCTAACCTTAAAACCATCCTCTACCTCTTCGAGTTGCTATCCGGTCTGTCGTTTAACTATACCAACTCATCCTTATCAATTTGGTAACCATGGCATATGCGGTAGATGCCTCTCGTATCCTGCATTGTACTTGGTGATTTTCCATTAAACTACTTTGTCTACGCACTCAAACTCACTATGCTTAGAAAGGCGGAACTTCAGCTCCTGATTGACATGAGCCACTGATTTACCCAATGGAACGGTCATTGCCTCTCCTGGAGGACTTGTATTAATCAATGCTGCTTTATAAGTGATCTCTATCCATTACATATCCTTCTTGCTACCTAAATGGGTTAGTAATGAAATGATAAGATTAGATGAACTTTCCTGTGAAAAGGTTATTGGGACGTCCCTGGAGAGTTATGCCTTATGAATTGGGTGCATGTATGCAAGCCAAAGAATCAATATGGACTCGGGATTCGCGACATTAGTCTCTTCAACATTTCATTATTCAAGTGGTGATAGCGGTTACTTCAAGATGATGGTATATCTTGAAAATCCCTTGTACATCACAACCACTATCAAGATCGACACCAACGACCTTTCAACTTCTCTTCAATGCCCCTTGCATGTTGTTCCCCTTCATGGGGAATACTCAAGTGTACTGAACATATACATGCTTGGTATTCTCTTTTCTTCAATGGGTCAAGAGAGAGTAAGGTTCTAGACTGATTGAAGTGGAAACTAGACACTCATTATCGCCTTTATTTTATTTTTTTTTCATATTGTTACCAAAACTGCAGGCTGTAGCTACTATCGCCTCTCACATACAGGGGCCGCTCATCTCCTCACACATGGGCCGCTGGACACCCATCTTCAAATGTCTACTTTCACCGGCTCGATTGAAGGCACTTGTCATACAGTTTCTTCCATCAAACTCTCTTCACACCATCACTAACAATATTATATGGTCCTTATCATTTAACATAACAGTATATTCTCAGTCGCATCACCCTACCATCATTTTTCCCCCACCACCTCTAGACACTGTGGCCTCCAACATTTGGGTCGGAAATCTGCATACTAAAGTTAGAACTATACATAGTTAATCCTTTACAATCGTTTACTTCGGATGTTCTCTCTTGTCGTTATATGGTCAGTGTATTCGTGTATTCAACTGCATCCTCTGCCACGCCATTAAGTGATCATTGAGCATCTCGTCCTTCACTTTTTGTTGCCCTTATGCTAGTTAAGTGTGGCAACATTTCCTTTTCAGATTTCACCTTTAGTACTCCTCATCTATCCATGTCCTTTGGCATCAATGGCGTTTGAGGCAGGTGTCAGCCAGAATCTTAGCATGGGATTTTACGGCGTTAGGAATATTATGGTGCTTGTAACGCCAGGTGTCAGCTAGAATCTTAGCATGGGATTTTACGGCGTTAGGAATATTATGGTGCTTGTAGACAGAATGGAACAACTGAATCTTCGCTGAAAGACCAGACACATGCCTGTTCTCATCCAATATGTAAATTGCTTAGTTAACTGTTGTCCTCAATTTAAACTAGCTTCTCTCTCTCTACACCCCCCACCGCGCCCCTCCCTTCTTTCCTTCATCTTGCTGTATATGGCCCCCCTTTGTACTATGTCATGGTTCGTTCAATTGAAAAAAGATTACACTCTGTTGTTCTATCTAAAGAATGGTAATTCTTTCCTGCTTTATTAAGTTCGATTGCTCACTCAAAGTGCAAGCTCAAGCTGAGCCCACTTTGCTCAACTTTCTTTAAGCAAGACAATTGGTTTTAACAATGATTAGTGGTATCTCGAAAGAAAGGGAAGAATGTCCACCCTTTTACTGATATATTTTGATTTGGGACTGTGCCTGATTGTATTGCTTGTCTGTTACCACTAGACAAACTGGCCTGATTAAGCTTTCGATTTTTTCTTCATTTCTTTCTTTTTTTGGTATTCTATAAAATCCTGATTCTTACACACTATTATCCTGTCTTTGTCTTCTCAGTCATTTCTGCCCTCTCTTCTTGTGTGACATGTTATATCATTATTCTTTAACCATCTACTTCTAAACATACTTTGTTTATATAACATAATACTTATACCTGTGATGTCATATAGCTTTAGTATAGACAATTAGAAAGTAGTATTTTGGACACGAGTGGGTCACCATGGTAACATGTATTCCTTTTCTTTGCTTATTTTATGTTTCTATATAGGATGTTGGTGAGGACCCATGGAAACTCCTGCTTTTACCATATTTTCTGCTTTGATATTTTCTTCTATATGTATACCTATAACAGAAAAGGGACAAATATCATCTGTTACTTTTCCTGGATCAGCGACTTCTGCCATATCATTTCTTACATGGAGTTTTTGTCATGGATAAAAAAAATACCTCCTCAATCCTGAATCCCCTTCTTCTTGGTAATGAGTAAAGTAAACTTTGATGCTTCTTGATGTGAAATTTAATTAACCCCAGGTGCACGGCAAATTGAAGTATTTCATTAAGAATTATAGGTTCATGGGGTAGAGGTTTTCTCTATTTCTAGCTATATCAAGTGAATTTAAAAGACACAAAGAGATGATATTATTATTATCTAAAAGGAATAAAACAGAATTTAGATTTCGAGTCTACTAAACAAATAAACCTGTTAAACAAACAATTTTCTCCCTATATCGGCTCATCTCTATCATTCAATTATGAAAAACATAAGCGATCGAATATCAGTCTCTAAGCATTGCCTGTCAATCTGCCAATGAATCGATGAAACATAAGAAAAAATAATTATAACTTGATCCAGTTATCTAACTGTCACAAACTACCATCACTTGTGTAGATTATACGGGTTGCATTCTAATCTATCAAGTTCTTAAATATTTTTTGTGAACTATTATTTAATTAACCTAGTTATTTAATCAAAATTAATTTGATTTAAATTCTACAATTCTAGATTTCTAATCTAAGCACGTCACAATTAATCAATGCATAACCTATCAGTCTTATCATACAAGAATTTTTTTTCTTTAAATCTAACATGATCTTGATTTTACATTTAAGCACAGATTGAGAGAGATCCAAAGTCTTAATTAAACATGTATACTCGTCAAGCTTAATTTATGCGAAACATGAATGAACCAACTACTTATGGTGAGAAAAGCGTATAAACAATGAATAAACATAGCAAAAGTTACAGGAACAAGATCTAAAAAGTTAATAAAAATTGTATGAAAAATGAAAACATGATTCAAGTCAAATTCTGAGGTAGATGAAGAAGATTTCGTGACTCCATAACTTTTTACAAGCCCCAAAGGGGGAGATTCTTCAAAACAAGAGATGAGATGGTTTAAAATTGAGAATTTTCCTCCTCCTATGGGAAAAGGATGTTATATTTGTTGCAAAGTATCTAAAATAGATCACAACAAAAAAAATAGGAGAAATTGCAAAATCTGGAGTTGTAAGGGTGTAGGATTGAATTTGATCTTAACTGCTTCATTCTTGATTTTTGAGTGATTGCTTTTATTTATTTGATTCTCCTTGAAATTGGACTTTAGTGCTTTTAACTGATTGATTCTTTTTTTAATCTTTGGGTGATACAGATCTGGTTCTCAAATGATGTAGTTGAGTCTTAGTTTTGCCGAAACTCTTCTCATTTGGACTTCTTTTCTGTATTCTTCATTCAAAACCTTATTTTCTGCAGAGCACACTAATGTATCTTGAGTTGTATGGTATTTATAAACCACAATAGTTAATATGGAGCATAAAAATATAAGAAAACTATATTTATCATTTCTTATATGGGCTCCCAACATGCTGTGATCACATCACTTCATGACTTCCGCCCAAAATTTGAAGAAATTTTGTGTCTTTGTATTGTTGTTGGAACTATTTTCTAACATAATGTGGCTGTTCTTCTCAAATAAATGTTGGTCCATATGTTTTTCTCTCTTTTATTCTCTTGTTGTTGTCTTGTCCTCACTTCCATAGCTACCCGATTAAAATCTTATGTTGCTTTTCTTTGTAGACTAGAGTTTTGTTTTATCTAGTAATGTTATTGGTTATCCTTTGTTGTTCATTTGTGTCATGCGCCGCTCCCGATATACGGTATACGAGCACATGTAGCAGGTACCAGCAACATATTCAGTTTGAATATGCTAAAGTCTCCAGTAGAATTTGCTATAATAATACTCAATAAGTACTATAGAAAAATTTAATAAAAATTTGACTTTTCATTGATTGGAACGAATTTGGATACAGATGAAATAATAACTAATACAATGAATTAAATAAGGAAAAAAGTAGGGTAACTCTTTGACTTCAACCTGCTCTTCAAATTACAACGGATCAAATTACATCGGATCCTGCATCATTTTTCTATTTGTCTATTCGAATTCTGGGCATGCACATGCAGGTCGTCAGATTGTGACCAAAATAAAATATGCAGAAAGAATGTGAAATATAACGGTTATATCCAAATATAATAATAATACAAGATTTAGAAAATATGTAATGAGATATCTGTAATAATGATGTTAGTTGATTTAGGTTATCTTAATGTCATTTTAGTGAAGTCAATTTTATAATAGGGGTATTTTTGTCTAGAATATCATGTAATTAGAAAAACTAACTGATGAGATAGTACTGTTTCGATTGTTTCTTGTACAGACCCAGAAAATGGTCACATGGACTGTTCGGTGCTGAGTCGTACCTGCTGTCAGGCAAACTTGAATTATAGTCGGGTATGATCCAACAAATCATCACGCAAACATGGTGTGAAATATTCAATTGCATAACTTAACAAGTTTACAGCCGAAACTGAGTATATTTTCATCATTCAGTTTCTCCCCCAACCCAGTATCATTTAGGTATAGTCCATTTAGGTCTAAATTCTGGTTTTCGTAACTTGTATATTGATTATATCAGGTACAATATTTCAATTGGTTTTTTCTTAATTTGTTAACAATATGATTTATAGAGTCTGTTCAGGTTATACTTTATTCAATAATAATTAGTTTTATCCAAGAATTACTGATTTGATGCATCATAAAGATATCGGCCAGGCAAGTGTTTGGATGTTGGGAGGTTTTCCGTGCGTTGCACGTTCCTTAATTAGAGAACTAGCATATAAGATAACTTTTCTAGACACCGATACAGAATGATATCGCAAACAATATTTTTCCACAATTATAGTTTTTATGTGATTTATTAAATATTGTATATTTTGATTATTTTAAAATCTAACTATACTATGTAATTTAAATTTAATAACAATTGATAATATATTTTGTTAAGAAATATAATAAGTAATTGATAAATTCTTACAAAATAACAAATCAATTTACACAAAATAAATAACATGATTGAAACAACATGTTTATAAGATAGCATGATTAGTGAGCAAAAAATAAACTTATCTCGATTCGCGAAGGTTTTATCTACCAATTAACAATCACACGAAGCAATGTACACATATAATTATAATATATTTGTTAAAAATTGTTTAACAGAAATTCAGGTGATTTTTAGGGATTTTTCAGTATTTTTATAACGTACTCAATATTGATTTTAAAGTTAAGTGGGTCTGAAATTAGGAAATATGTTTGGCTTCATTTTATTGGGTTTATAAAATGATGGATATTATTTTTAAGTCATTAGGGTTATTAGATAATGAGTCAACTAGTCCTAAGATCCAATAGCTTAACCCAATAAGAAAAAAAGAGTTTATTACTAATCTTTTGACAAAACGGTGGGAATTCAAGATGTGGAAAGATGAGGAAAAATGCATTCATCTCGGACAAAGTGGTGACTTCGATAGTGGCGACTCCGGTGGCAGCTTCAATGGTGCTCTGGTAAGGTGAGAGGAAGAGAGAATTTTAGAGAGAAAATTTTACAAATGATCTTTAGGAATGATCTTTAGGAACGAGTAAAATGTATTTTGATTTAGAGCTTTATATAGGATTAGAATTGAGTTTAGAATATAAAAGGTTTTAATTTAATTTAGTGAGTTCAATTTGAGAATTAAGAAGGGAAATTAAATTGAGAGGTTAATGACTGAATATGAAGAGTTGGGAGTTTAGAAGGTGAAGGTTTAGGAAGTCTAAGAGGTGAAAGGGTTGAGAGTTATAAAAGGTAAAAGATTTGAAAATGATGAGTTATATTTATCATTTTTGTTTATTTATTTAATTGTTTTATTGTTATAAAGAAATGGAGGGTTGTTACAATTTGTGTTGCATTATTATATTTTTTAATGTCATTTAACGTTTAGAACTTGTATATTTTCCTATGGTTTTTGCTATATAGTTGCTAGAGTTGTAGACTACATAATTCCCCATTATTATCTTTTTTTTTCTTTTCGTGTTTTGATCTTTTTTGTTTTGGGTTGTTGGTACTTCTTTTTTCCTTGGGAGGTGCTTTGTGGTCGGTGAGGGTGCGTTCTTTCTTTCTTTCTTTTTATTGGGTTTTATGGATG
Organism: Dracaena cambodiana; assembly: GCA_036321105.1. NCBI lineage: Eukaryota > Viridiplantae > Streptophyta > Magnoliopsida > Asparagales > Asparagaceae > Dracaena > Dracaena cambodiana. The sequence continues at coordinate 32,699,335 of JAYEPQ010000014.1, forward strand.
GAGGGAGAAAGAAAAGAGGGGGGGGTGTTGTTGGTTTGTTGGTTGGGGTCGTCCACGTGTTGTGAATTCCTACATTTGCTGCCTTCTCTAACTAGTGTACTGTAACTACTATAAAGGATTTACTGAAATTAGTATTGTATTGCTTTTCCTTCAGATACTTGACTACCTTGGGCAGTCTGCAGAGAGTGACCCTCCGTCGCCTGTGGATTACTTGTCAAGTAGATCAAGGTGGTGAAATTTGTTAGTTACATCTTTAATTTAGCTTGTACTATGGTTGGACAGAACTTATTATCTTTATATCCTGTTTATTCCAGCCGGAAAACGTTGATATATCTGGTTCTTACACTCAGTCATATGTATCCAGATTATGATTTCAGGTATTTGCTTCCATTACATGACATAAGCTATAATTAGACTAATTTGGAGGAAGGATATTGGGTAATGTCATTGTCAGCTTTTTTGGCGTCATGGCAACCCATTATATATCCTTTCTTACCAACAATGGGAGTGTTGTCAAATGGTTTGACAGGCGGTGCAAGCCGCTGCTCTATGAGCTGAGAGTTCAAATCTCTCCATTTCCCTTCAATATTGTGGTGCTGTTACTTTCAAATCATATTAGGCATTATCATTGCTAACTTTATCACTTAGCAGTCCAGTGCGAACTCATCTGTTCTTCAAAGAGGAGGAATGGAACACCTTTGAGCTAATGTTCGAGACGTACCTGTTTGAAGCAGCCAAGGTATGCTTATTTGCACATAAACTCACCAAAGAGTTATTTGTTTGTCTTTTTTATAATTTTGTGCAACCATCTTGTTTGGGTAGAAACATATACATTTTCTTGTAGATTTCTTCTGTGAATGGCTTGCAGACCTATTTAGTATGGCAAAATGTGATTCACATTATGGTAATATTGTTTGGGAAACTAAAAGGTGCCCAAAACGCGCTCATATTTTGTAGCTTTCCTCGCTCATCAGGCATTATGTTTTACTGTATTAGTATTTTTCAATTGAAGAATTTGCACAAAGTTTGCAGGAATGTTTTAGGGAAGTAAAATGAAATAGAGGTAATTGATGACAATAAATAGAGGTCATAGGAAAGTAATGAGCACACAAATTTCTGGGTTAATTGCTATGACTACTGGTTATGGATGAGTATATACTTTTAGTTGAATTTTGGTATAATGTGAAGCTGTGAACAATAGAAATACACATCTCCTAGTCATTTTGGCTTCACATGAAATGCTACTTAGAGAAGTTATTGCTTAAATAAAATTGTGTTGCTCTTTGTGGTTGGATTTTGTTATGATCATTGTTGTGATTTTTGATCTTACATGTATGGCAAAACGTTGCCAAAAACATGAAGGAAAAGACTCTGGGAAACATTGCACAAACATGTGCATGTGCGCAGGTGCATTGAGCTACTTGTAGGCCTATCGGTAGTTAGAGGATTTTATAGTTCGAGGACCTACCGGTACCTCTGTCGATAGGTCGATTTATTTTTCAACCCGAGATGATCTATTGCTGGAGTTGCTGGAGTTACTGGTAGCCATGCCAGTATGCATATCGGTAGCCCAGTTGGCTAAACGTCCAGGTTGAGTTCATCTAGATTGAGTTCGTTCAGATTGAGTTTTTGACGGAGTTCTGGTATTTGGATTGGTCTCAAATTGTTATTTGGAACATTGGATTAAATGTGGATGTATGAGATTTGAGGATAGAGATGGAGTTTATTTTAAAATGAGAAAACAATACAAGTGCTATTGATTCAAGATTTATTGATTCAAGATTTTAGAGAGTTTCTCAATGGAATTGAAGGAGACAGAGATATAGACGAAAAGAGGATTTTCTTCATCTGTTGTTGTTATTGATTTTGGAGATCAATGCTGATCAACTTCTCCATTCTACATGAGGATCTATACTATGAACTTTGTAACTTATATACTTCATATTTCTTTCCTTGGAAGTTAGTCATTGTTAGGTTTGAGATAGCTTCAACGTTAGAACTCTATGGCTGTCTAATAGAAGAGTTAGATCTCGAGTTATTGTTTAGTCATGGTTGTCTAGTGGCTGTAATTGAATCGATGTCTAGTAGCTGTAATCAAATTGTTGCATTTGACTTTTTATCATATTATAGTTTCTTTCATGGTTTTTCACCCAGTTTGGATTTTCCATATTCAAATCTTTATGTTCATCTGTTTGATGATTCAACATTATTATGATTGATTGATTGGTGTTTGGTTCGTTATCCATTGAATATTCCGCACTTCTGCAGTTTTTTCAATCACAGACAAATCTACGATTTGTGTACGTAATATTTAATTTGAATAACTTCTATAATTTGGCATCAGACATTGTTCCTCCTTGGAGAGAATATCTAGAGCACCATTGCATGTCACTGTCACTTGTATCTTGTAATTCCTTTCTTCTTCTTTTTCTTTTTCTTTTCTTTTTTTTTTTTTATATCTAAAGCTCGCAGCTTTGAGGGACATCAGTTTTCTTTGGAACTTTGCTGTTGGCTTACTAGTATTTTTTGCATATTTAGAGCAATATGTTCCAATGAAAAAAATTATGGTCCTTCTAGAAATAGAATGGAGAAATGGATCATGATACCCTCAAAGATTTCATTTGAAAGTTTTTCCCCCGTTTATCTGTTGTCGTGGGGACTTCCAATTAAAATGCTGTTTTTTATGACTGAGATGTTTGTTCAAACTTTTCGAACATGCTTTTATTGCCTGTCCTTGCTGTTTTAAATATCGGTTGTAACAAATATATCAGACTTAAAAATTTCATAGTGAATAATCAGGGATGAAAATCGGAGATATTTAGCCAATATCGTGTATAAGTAGCGGAATGCAAATATACTTGTCCACTTGTCCAAAACCACATATCAATAATTTACTACAATGCATTTATCATATAAAACTACATAAAACATTATATATAATATATGTGTTAAAGATATACTTACCTCAACAACTGTAATTAAGTCTATGAATCCATAAACACTAATTGTAGAATTAGAATCTTTTCAAATACCAAATGCGATGGTGCCACATCGTGTAAATCACCCATAACATGCAAACGTGGGTTTGTTGGGTTTGATTTGAAAAAGATTTTAGCTAATATAACAGACGCTAATTTTGAGCCCATATTGCGCCTGATTAATCAGAAGAGATCTGATTATGCTAATAAATTCTCATAAACAGTAAATTTAAAAGTATCAATATCGTAGAGGTTAGGATCCTATCCACTATAGTGGCTGCTATACTTGGTACAACGACGCTATTTAAAACACTGCTTGTCCTTCAGTTCTGTCCTAGAGTATGTAGTCAGGTTTTTCATAACTAATTTTGCTTTGAAACATCTGTGCTCCAGGAATGGGCTGTTGCAAACGGGGGCAGTTCCCTTCTGAAAACGATGTCGAAGGCCATTGATGAGGTGAATATCTCAAGCATGTTTTTGTGGCTTCATGAAACAGTCATTACGAGCCTTGTATATGATAATACCCTTTTGCAGGTTGTTAAACTTGGAGACTGTGAGGTTTACAGCTACAACCCAGATTTTGATGGGGACCCTTTCCTTGAGAAAGGAGCCATGTATGAAACTAAAACTTGTGAGCTCTATAATTCACCGAGGGCGCAGCTTTAACAGTGAATGCATGTCTTGCAGATGGTCGTTCAACTTTTTCTTCTACAACAGGAAACTCAAGCGCATTGTAAGCTTTCGGTGTTGTTGCTTAAGGTTGGTTCCCCGTACTGTTCCTATATGGGAAGAACATTTGCTAGCTCTGATCTCTGAACAGTAATGAATAAGTATCTTTTCTTTGTCAGCAATTTGGCAGGAGATGGTTTTATTGGTAACGAGGCATTTGTTGACGATGAGGAAGATGATTTGCTTGTCGACATGGAAATGTGATTGACCTAACATGACGGACATGGTGGATGGTTCCTACTTAGCGTAGGGGGTGTCATATTTAACAGGAAAAGCGACTGTGTACAGGTGGAGCTGTAGATGTGACAGTTCGCCTAACTCGCTGATTTATGGAACATGCTTAGAGCAGCGCTCTCGTGCATAGGTCTGTGCAAATGCAAGTGTTTTTTTTTTATTTCCTGTTTTTGTTATTGTCCGTACAATTCAAGACGAAACTTGGTTTGGTAACTGCGTCATGGCAACGCAAACATGTGCTTTGAGATGCTCCTGTATTGTGTATGCCTGAGACTCTATGATGGGAACATTTACAGTGTTTTACTATATGGACTTTAAAGAGCCTGTTGTGCATAGATATGATACCCTACTTGTAGGTAAAGTTGCAGGAAAATATATTTTGTCAACTCAGATTTGTAAGTTGAGTGTGCTTGTTCTCGAGAGGGAAGGGTCCCAGCCCGCCCGGGGGAGAACTGCCTCCCAGTATTCATCAGAACGCTGTGCACAAAACATGTTCGCACAGCTGGGAAGGGAAACTTGTGCAAGAGGACATTTGTTTTAAGATATTATATTTCTTGGGGAAAAGTAGGAACTTAAAGGGGTCTCAATTTTAACTTTTCATTTTTATGAGTTCCTGTAATTGACAGCCACCCCGCCATTCTGTCTTCCTCTCTCTCGTATGAGGATATATGTAACCAAGTAGCCCCTTCGTCACTCTTCTTCCTATTCTTCTCCTTTCAAGTTTCAAGCCATTGCGCTCTTCCATAGCTAATCTTCCACTAAAACCAGTTTAAGGACTCTTTTATTTATTTTTATTTTTTTGGGAAAGATAAGGAAAGGAATCACGTCTGTTTGATATATTGAATTTCTTTAGTAAGAAATCACTCATCATATGCATATGTTCATGTAATTTTTAGGAGAGACTGATCCCCTCAGCTCTCTCTCTCACAAACAAGAGGTTCATGCTCTGCTTTTGTAATTTTTGTCGCTATGTATTACAATTCTTGATAGATCAACAATAAATAACTTTTGTCTCGTAGCTCCAAATTAGTTCATTATCATTTTGTTTAAAAGATTATTAAATATCTAGTTTGATTGTCTTTACTAATCCTAATTTTAAGATCGTGAAAATTTAACTTCAAATTGTTGACTGCACAATTGCCACATTACCATTATTCATGTATCATGCCAATAATTGGCCATAACTTGGATTTATAAAGCCAATTAGGTTGATATTGGTCTTTTTGGTTAGATAATTCAATTTTTTTACTACTTTCATGTTTTACGGTTTTTCCAATTCCAACTCTAACTCTGTCAAACTGGGGCTCAAATTCGATATTGTTGCATAGTAACTAGCCTCCCTAGCAACTAGCTTTGCCAATGCAACTAGCCTTGTCGAGGGCTAGCCTCACAAGTGACTAGCCTCATTGACGTTAGCTCCACCGATGCTGGGTAGCTTCACCAAATTTTTGTAATCCAACATATTGCTTGATTCCGAACACCAATTGAGCTTATCTTGGACTCATAAGAGAGATGGTTCAAATATTTGTAACCTTTTTTTAATGATCTTCCTCTAATCCTCACTTTATCTTTGACGAAATAGAGTTTGAAATTAGAATCATTTGAAAGATAATTCAATTATCTACACTTCCCTCTGAATCACTTTTCTTATTCCAATTTTATTCTCATCATAAGTGGATTTGCAGTTGTTGTTACTGTTTATAGGTGAACCTCATAGCAACCAGTTGTTGTTACTGTTTATAGGTGAACCTCATAGCAACAAGACTTATTAATGTTCTACGTGGCTCACCATTTTCTCATAAGCTTCGCCTAATGGCGAGGTCCACCTAAACTCTATCCTAATGCCATTTGCATGAGTTAGAAACTAATTAATTATTATATTCTCGTCTAGTCACTAGAACTCATGATAAACTAATTCATTTATACAAGAACTTAACTTAAATCTCTTGATAAACTAATTGATTAGATGAAGGTGTCAAGCATATGTATCATATCATAGTACGCTTATTGCCTTGCCTGTTATGTACTTGATACTTGGATTTTATTGTTTGTAATACTCCATCTATGATGTGACTTGACTTGTATACTATGCTACCATGATACTGACACTCCGCTCGACACCACCCTTAAACTAATGTAATTGAATTTTAAACGAGAACTAGAGTTTATAGGAGAATTAAATTGTGGTTCCATCAATGTCTTATGGGAATACCAAAAAGGTTGTTCAACCGACATAGCCCATGTTGCTGTTAATTCGGTATACAATCGTGACTAGATAGTTTAGCTTATGTCATAATTTGAATATTGGCTTATGTCGATGACTTGTTTTTAGCATCTGCCGTGACTATATTGTATCCTAGGTTTATAGGATACATTCATAACATATGAATCTACCCACAAATCAGTTCTAATCAAGCGTTAACTTAATAATATATGGAGATTGAGTACTTAGTAAGATTGATATTGTATGTTATACTTAATGAAAACTTTCTCTGATTTCGTTCGAGTATTGAGCATACACGTGGATCACCCTAGGGCTCAAATTTATTCATATTTATTTGATTTATATGACTATTTTGTACCTCATGATACATACCATTATTATCTTATCTTGCATTGATATTACATGTCTACTCATTTGTTATACCATTGATCATGATTATGATGTCACACACTGTATACATATATTTTCTTCTGAGCACGAGCTCCAGTTGTATTTGGTACTGTATTTAATTCTTGAGTTATTCCTTATTAATCATTACAATTCAATGAAATATATCAGATTGTACCTATATTATTTTAACTGCAAATTACATACTTGAGATTCGTGTTTCTGGTTTACTAGAGTTTTGTATACTTTTCTTCATGTTTCATTATCATTCTACTTCTACTCTTATTTAGCTTAAGTAGCTCATGTTCACATTATTTCTTGTCGAGTCTGACTCCTCGATTACCAAATGCACCCTAGTACTAGAGACTTCAAGGAGAATTCGCTAGACGATTATTCATACTTCTTGGAGCAAGAAAACCCTCTAAAACTTCTTCTTTTTGAATGTGATCATCTCTTGCATTGTACTCGTTGTATTCGGTCTTAACTCGTATTCTAGTTGCTCAATTTGTTCCTTCTTTTGTTATATCATAATCTATGTTGGACAATATACTCTTACAATCATTTATATTGTAATCCTTATAAGAACTGTATTGGATAATGTAATGAATATCTATGCAACGTAGCAAGATATATCCTTCTTTTTTGTGTACTCTGATTGCGCGGTTCGTATTTATTAAAAGCCTCGTTTACTGCTTTTGGAGTACTCACAGCTAATGCGCATTTGCAATCGTTTATGTTGTATTCTTTTAAAAATTGTATTGGATAATGGAATATAATAGTTGTGCAATATAGCAATGTACATCGTTTCTTCTTGTGTACTCTCATTGTGTGGTTTTTATTTATTAAAAGCCGCTTTTTGGATACTTACCGGTAGTATCTTACCTAGAAATACGATATATCTCCGAAACTTTCATGTTATAAATATTACATCTATTCATGGGAAAGAAAACCAGTGAGATGGTTTGAGCTCGTGTAAATATTAAGTACCCCAAAATGTACCTTACAACAAAGAAAGATTTAATTGATCATGTGCTGAAAATGACGGTACTTTGAAAATATTGGATGAAATTAGAGCTGGCAAGTGGGCCGTGCCTAGCACGGCACGTCCCAAAAATGGAACGTGTCGTGTCGTCGGCACGGCACGCCTGTCCGAGCTTAGGCCCGGGCTCGGCATGCCAGGCACGTGCCATGCTCGTGTCGTCTCATGCCGGCTCGTTTTAATTTTAAAAAATAAATAAATTTTTAATTTATTATTAAGTAAGTTTATGAGACTGCTTAACTTCATTTAATTGGATTTAACAAGAAGTAACAACAGTAAAATTTTTTTATTATATTTAATCTCATTACATTGATATAATTACTCTATAAATCTCTTTATAAATTATACAAAACCCAAAAAGAGGGGAGATGACCCTGGCCGTCACCTTCAAGTTGTTCTTAATATTTTTTCTAAGTGATTTAAGAGTTAGAAATTAAAAAAAAAAAATAGAAAATACATGAAAATCCCAACAAATGTAGATATTACAATTTGAAAAGAAAAAATAAAAATTTACTTTCAATTATGATTCATCTTTTTCCGGTGAGGTCTCTACTACTATTTCATTGGTCAATACTTAATCCCTTTCTTTTGCGTCGTACCAGTTCTTCAAGCAGACACACATCTCTAATGTGTCCAGCACCATAGAGGTTTTTCACTTCGTGAGCACTCTACCACCTGCACTAAAAACAGACTTCGATGCTACGGTAGACACCAGAGGAGTTAGTAGATCACGGGCCATGTTGGAAAGTACGGAATATATTTTTTTTCCTGTGATTTCCACCAGGCCAAAATATCAAAGGCTTCATAATTTTCAGGAGATGCGTCATCTTCATACTTAGCCCTTTCTAAATAATAATGTAGTTCATTAAAATATGTATAGATTGCCTTATTTTTTTCGGTAAAATATAGATGATGGAATACACTTAATGTGGAATAATTTTCCATCTAAAATTGGTTTTGTAATATTTTTAAGAATTTCTATTGCGGCCATATTTTCAGAAGCATTATCGAAAGAAATGGAAAATATTTTCAGAAGCATAACCGACACGTGCCGACCCCGCGTTCCCAACGGACCGCCCGACCCATTTACCAGCTCTAGATGAAATCATGGTGACTCCAGTGTAAAGTACACTTTTCATTAATATATAGAAATTTAAACCACCTCTCCCACTCCACGTCACTTTAACTATGGCTAACAGAGAAGACGGTAAAAAAAAAAAAAAACATGGAAGAAAAAAGGAACTATCAAGGTCTTTCTTAAGTTTCATCTCCTTTGTACCCCTATGCCTGCTCATGATCATTTTACTGATCTGTTTGAAATTCTATTTGAGCACAACTTTGTTCATAAAGTTGCAAGAAATTATACTTTTTGTGACCATTTTTTTCTCCAATTAGGGATTAATCTTCCAATGATGTTAAATCCGTTCAGAGACTGATGTCCGAAAACTAATCCTCGACTGACCGAGAAGGATGGGCTCATAGCAAAGTGGTGTGCTCAAATAGAATTAATTTCCTGATCATTTTTCTCCTCTGACAATGCCTGTGATTACGATTTACTCCTACGGGGCACTCTTAGCTGAAGAGCATTGCATACACCAAATGTCAAACTTTGACAATAAGATTTTGCTGAAAAGTAACCATAACTACTCCAACTCCACCATCAGTCATCTTTTATCATCCTTAGACAACTTAATGAGCATGATACTCCTAAAACATTTTGTACATTGTGTTTGGCAACTTGACGTACGAGAACGAGGAAGTACAGTCATTAATCTAAATATATGCATGAATAACTTTATTTGATTCAAACTGCCTCTCAAGTTGAAGACAGGATGCAGGCCACACGTCGCAGGGGGCGTACGTAGGCTTTCATGATCTTTCTCTTGGATTTTGCAAGGCATCAAAACAAATTCAATGTTGTAAACAGCATAGTGAATAACACGGGAACTGCGGTGAGGGTTTTGCTTCTGTTGATGTGTGTAGTAAGCCAAAGAATCTGCTCCAGCAGCACAGATCCCCAAGATGGTAATTAACTTCTTGCCTGTTCCAGGTACTGTGAGTTCTGCAACCGAACAATTTTTATAGTTTAATCAACATGAAAGAGAATGCAGCACGGTGTGTGTGTGTGTGTTTGTTTCGTTGAAATTCTATCCTTTATGGCCTAATTAGTAATTATTCATCAGTGAAGTTGATCAGAGAGTTTCAGAACTGGGTGTAATAATTCAACACTAATGCTGCTACACGATTTAAGTTGCTGTTCTTCGATCTTTAATGAGACAATGGGAGAACACGCCACCAAGCTGGGGACAGTCCGCTGATCCTTGCGGTACTCCATGGGATGGAGTATTCTACACAAACTCCAGAGTTCTCTGTTGATTGATTCAGGACGGAAGCGATATAGGATTTGTGATGGAGAAATTGAGGAAGAATTTAGAGTTTTAGGGGATAAATTAGGTTGGACCTCACACCCAGGCGAATCACACGCTCACTCTCTCACGAATCACTCGAAAAAAAATTATATAAAGCAAATCACATGCTCTCAAAAGAAATCATATTTCACTCTATATCAAATTAGGATTTTACAAGCCATATATATAGAGAATTCTAAAACAACAAAATAATACCAAATGTACCCAAATCTCTAATCAAATTCTAATCAAATCTCTATCAATTCTCCCGCACTTGGAAATATTCACCATCTGGTGAATAGCGATAAGAAGGAAGTCAAGCACCGTCAACTGAAATTGATCAATTTTCTTGAGATCTGGCAAATTTTTCTACCGAATTAAATATAAGAAAATCGAACAGTTTGGAAGCAAAATGTATGCTATCTGACATTTTCATGATAGCGACAATAACAATTGTAGAAGATTTGGAGAGAAATCAAAATCTGTCGCTTCTGTAGAAAATGAAGAACTTGGAATATGAGCAGGAAAGTCACTGAAAACACGATCCTTATGAACATGACAAATAAATATTTCTGTAGTTGGCTCTGACAGAAAAACCGGATCAACAACTTTTGGACCTATGACGGGCTCTATGATGGCTTCGGTTTTAACTATAACATAATCACTTAAATTCTCAGAAACTGATGTATCGATATTTGTACTCTTCGAAGGACACTGATATTCATAATGCCAAAATTCTTCACATACCGAACATTTGATAGAAGAACACTAATGAGCTGAGTGTCCGTATTCTTCACATTTAGAGCACTGTTTAAAGACAAGATGCAGAGCATACCGTGCACAAAGAAAAAACTGCAAACGATTCCAAGTTGGACGAGATTTATAGTTGTTGAGGTACCAATCAGAAACTTTTCTAACCAACTTTAATTTGGCATAATTGTATTTCTGCTCTAAAGTCAATGGAAAGTAACGAAAAATTGCTTCAAATTGCTCTCTCAATTATCATAACCATTAGAATCATTATAATCATAAAAATATGGGACCGCATCATATATATCACACTCCACTTGCTTGAAATCGACATCAGTATTGATTTATTTTCCACAAAATATGAATCGCATATTTAAATCAAGTTTAGAAAATTCCAGAATTGGAATGCGTCGATTATATCTCGAATCCGATGCGAATCAGGCTCAAAATGACTTCAAATCACCCAAAAAACTCTTAACGGGTTTGCTTTGTTCAAACAGGTCTGGAATTACTTATTGGGTTGAGTTCTGCTATTGATTGACCCCATTCAGTAGCCTAAAATGTCATCGGGTCGGATTGGATTTCAAATTGATGCAAACTGACCCGAAATCAAATTGCAAACGGTCTCTTTTGGATGGTGGGCTTGGTTTAGCTAGATCCAAATCCAACTCACTTGTTCTCTGCCTGAAGAACACTCGTGTGGAAGATTGGGCATTGAGGGCGGCTATTCATGATGTGCCCACATGCGGCGATAACTTGATCGTGGAAGACTGTTGATGGGCTCGAGGCGCTGGGGAAGATGTTGTCGGCTGATGAGGCGAAGTTGCTGCTGCTGGTGATGACATTGGGAGGGGCAATTTCAACCGGAAGGTGGTGATCAGAACAGTGGTAATGTCCAGTAAATTTGAGAGTGGTGATGAAGGAGGTTTTGGGATGACAGTACTGTAAATGATGGTAATGAAGGTACTCTAGAGTTGAATATGAGGAGGAAAGGTGATGGGTCAAAAGTGGACTTGCGGTGGAGGAGAAGTGGAGAAAAGAACTGCTGCTGCTGTGGGAAAGGAAAAGAGGTTTTTTTTTTTCCTTTCCTTTTTTTTATCTCTCTCTCTCCGTCACTTTCCTTTTTTTTAAATTGATTTTCTCACTTTTTTCTTTTCACTCAATTTTTTTTCTCACTCTTTTTTTTTACTTTCTTTTTCACTCGATTTTTTTTATCTCTTTCTCTCTTCTTTTTTTTTTCTCACTTGATTTTTTTTCATTTGAATTTTTTTCTCAAATCTAAAAAGAAAAAAGAAGATGGAAAAATAGGAAGATGGAGATGGATTTGGACTCTGATACCTAAAGATATGGAGTTTTAGCTCTGATACCTGAAGATGTGGAGTTTTAGCTCTGATACCTGAAAATGCGGATCTTGAGCTCTGATACTTTGCTTACATATGACTGCCCGCAGGAAGCTCTCAACCATGGGCCTAATTAAAGGCATTCTGATTGGTGATATCGGGCAACTAACAGAATTGCAAAGCCTGTATGTTTGTCGTCTATTCAGTTTCACGTAGAATATGAGAATCTCTACATTCATGGTGAACTGATATTCAATTGAATCTTGTTAATGATACATGCAGGGACTTATCGTATAACAGTGATCTTATTGGTACACTTCCTCCTAGCATTGGGATCCTGAAGAAACTAACCACAATGTATCAAGACAACTCCACGTAAATTGTACCGATTCTTCATGAAAGCTCAATCGATACTTGATCTCGCATGTAATATTTCCTTTTCCGAATCTTGTGTGGTTGCAGCTTCAGCGGTGAAATCCCCAGTGAATTAGGAAGTTTACCACTTCTCTCATTCCTGTAAGAATCACTCTTGGTATTAGCTATCATTTACTTCCTTTGGTGAATAAATATTAGTTATAAAATGAAGATCATATAGCATAGTAAAAGTTATCAGATGTAATTGATTTAAAATTAGTAGAGTTTAGATGATAAATTTGTTGTTAATGTCTTAGTTAGGATGCTCATTTAGAATAAATGATAGTTACAAAGGTTTTAATAGGAGCCTAGTATTTTCTGCTAGATTCAAAGAAGTTCTCATTGTTTCTCAAATCTCCTTATCCGATTTGTTAAATATCTCAAAGATTCTAAATGATAATTGATATATCATAATACTCAATTACTATGAATTCCGGGAATTTCCAAACGACCACATCATTGGTCTTAGTGAGCTCACTTTGCGGAGTCGAGGATTAACCCCCGAACCGTTCAGGGATTAGTCCTGGAATGGTCTAAACGCCCCGACCAGGGCGAAAAACAAGGTCGATAAATAGAGTGACAAACTTATAATTTCTTACGATTTTTAGGAGGTGTGCTCACTATGACCAGTGGTGTGCTCATTTAGAAATTCCCATGAATTCTGAGCTATATGCAAAATAAGCCATTTTCACCTTACAATTACTAAATAAGCTATTTCTCTTGCTATATTTTTGCACATATCCTAACGCTTAGTTGGACTAATGCAATGCGCCAGGTCCAAACCTGCTTCACCATACAAAGCATTTGTCCATAATAATCTCTTGAGAAGTAGCATTATCGAAATGTTACCTCTTTCATGTCTGATGCATTTGGTTCAATGTTTGGTTCTTCGACGACAGTCACTTCAACAAGAACCAATTGTCAGGTGAAATTCCAGAAGAACTATATTATGTCACTGACTCACTTGTAAGAAGCTACATAAGAGTGTGCACTTGCCTTCTTTAGTTTGACTCCAAGACTGTTTGATGACACTTGACAGGCTTCTTGATGGAAATCAGTTTATGGGCACGATTCCAGCTTCCCTAGGGCTTATATGCAAACCCTCGAGGTTCCGTAAGTGCTTTGAAACTGCATCTTTACTATCTCTTTTTTTTTTTTGACATTCTGATCATTATTGCTTCATGACTGCAATGTGGCCTCTCTTCTAACAGTCGGCTCGATAAAAATTTTCTGACTGGAGAGGCTCCAACTAATATCAACAATCAAGCCCAAGTCACTACCGAACGGTAAGTTTCTTGTACAACAGCCAATATACGTAAACTTAAACATATACCTATATACCTTCGCAAAATAACAACTTAACAATTTTCCTTCTTAACTTTTCTCTCAGCAATTTTGCAAACAACAAGCTAACTGATCATCGCGACGTTACCATTTAATTGGTTCCCATTTTCTCTGTGAACTCTGAAGTCCAATGCTTGCAAAATATGGTCTCCAGTGATTTGAGCAACAACTCGTTTGATCCTTCAGGAGCCCCAGCATGGTTCTCAAATTAGAATCTGTTGCTGCTCTGTAAGTTACTGAAATTGCTGTTAAGTTAAATGTAATGTAATCTGATACTACTCATGAACCATCAGCAGGAAACTGAAAAACAATCCATTCAGTTCGTTGGGCAACAGCATCAGCGAGCAACTACAGCTAGTAGATTTACAGAACAAAGCTATTACCTCACTCGTACTACCTGCTGCATACAATGTCACTGTATGTGGCAATCTAACATGTTGGTCGAACCAAAGCGTCAATCCTCAGAGTTGTGCCTGCGCTTACCCCTACAAAGGAGTGATGGTTTTCAGAGTACCTATATATGTTCAGAGACGTGACGAACAGCGCAACGTTTAGTTTGTTGGAGATGAGCATGTGGACACAACTTGAGCTAAGCTAAATCCTGGCACGGTGTCTGTCCAGAAAGTCTTCTTTAACAAGGATAATTATTTACAGATCGATGAAGGTGGAGCTATTCCCATCGGATGATGTGCAGTTCAACCAAACGGAGGTATAAACCTCCAAGCTTCTTTTTTTTTTACCAAAACGGCGGGTGAAAAAGACCCTCCGTGTTCCATTAGCAAGTAGATAATAGAACTACAATAAAGTTTGGGTCAGGTGGACCCTCATATAGAAGAAGTACATAAGTGAAACAATAAATAAAAACTAAAACAAAGAGTACATAAGGGACAAAGTTCTCCTCACAAAAAACAACGAAAGCAATAATGATATCCCCAAGTAGTAGTTTCTTATCAGGTCTGGCTCGGAGATGGAAGAGGATCTCCTAAAATTTGAACGTGCTCCTCATCCAAAAATATTTCTGTCCAAAGAATAACATCATGAGTAATCATACGAATACAAGTAAGTAGAGAACGTGCTGTAGAATTAAATATTCTATTATTTCTTTCTCTCCATGCATTCCAACACAGAGCCGCTAATCGTGTGTGTCGACTTGTCATTAATATCAATTTTACTTCTCAAGTTGATGCAGATATCTATGTTAATGATAACGCTAAATTTTTTGGCACAACTAGTCCATAGATCCCTAGTAAAGTGACAGTTCAATAGTAGATGAGAGGTGAATTCTCCATCTCTATTACAGAGTACACAGACATTCGGACCTATCCATCCCCTTTTTTATAAGAGTGGCCACGTGAGTAGGGCTTCCTTCATGGCTAACCATAAAAATACTCGTACTTTGGGTGGGCAAGCAATCTTCCAAATCCAAAATGTGTCAGGGAAAACAACTCTACTATCCACAAACTGATTATATGTAGACTTGACAGAGAAATTCCCATCTCTAGACCATCTCCAGTGGGGTTGATCATCTAATATATGATTAGGCCTGACGTTATCAAGGAGTTGTCTCAACTCCCGAAGTTGTGTTCTTTCCTAAGTAGAAATAGCATGATAGAGGTTCAAGTTCCATCTGGAGCGACCCCAAACTTTATATACCTTAGCCTCCTTATTCCTTGATAAATGGTATGCTTGGGAAAATAATATTTTTAAAGGTACTTGTGCGCACCATCTATCATGTCAGAATTCAATATTATGTCCGTTGCCTAATTTAAACTCTAGACTCGGCCAGGCGATGCGTCTGGCCAAAATCATACCTTTCCAGAATCCAGACGAGACGTTTCGGGGTCCTGTGAGCCAGATACCGCTCCGAGAACAATATTTCATGGTCACAAGTTTCTGAAAAGAGCCATGGGGGTGTAAGAATACATGCCACCACCATTTTGCCATTAGAGAAAGATTGAAGGTTTTAAGATCGAGAATTCCAAGCCCTCCAGCCTTTTTTGGTTTACATATATGTCTCCAAGAGATCAGGTGGTATTTTTTAAAATCAGACACGCCATTCCATAGAAAATTTCTCCTGATACGGTCTATTCTGTTTCTCATCCAACAGGGTAATATAAAAAACGACATATAATACAGGGGTAGAGAAGATAAGACCGAATTCAGCAACACAATCATTCCTCCTAGAGAAAGTAAATTACTTCTCCATCCTTCTAGTTTCTTTTCGAAGGAGTCAAGTAAAGGGTTCTAATCCTATCTGGAGAGTTTACCTGGTTTAATAGGGATGCCTAGGTATTTGATCGGGAACGTAGCCTCTTTACATTTGAAAATGTCTAGAATAAGGCTAAGAGAGAAATTTTTTAGTCCTAAACAGATAAGAGAGATTTTGGAGAAATTAATCCTCAATCCAGACCAAGCCTGAAAGTAATAGAGTAGCCACTTGACATGTATGGCCTCTCTTATATTACCCCTACCAAAGATGAGTGTATAATCAGCATATTGTAGGTTAGTGACATTGAAGGATGGGGACCCTGGTAGACCATGAATAAGATTTACTTTCTCTAACTTTCTGTACATAGTATTCAAACCGTCGGCAACCAGAACAAAGAGTAGTGGGGAAAGATGATCTCCCTGTCGAAGGCCCCGTCTTATTAGCATTTCTTTAGTGGCTTCGCCATTGACTAAAACTTGTGTTTTGGCTGAAGAAAATCATTTTTCTACCCACAGAATCTATCTTTCACCAAAGCCGCGTAGGCGTAAACTTTCCAATAAGCAGTCCCAATCTACCATATCATATGCTTTTTCAAAGTCCAGTTTCAATAGGTAACCTCCCGATCCGATCTTCTTGACATGATGGATCACTTCATAAGCCGTCGCCACGCCCTCTAAAATATTCCTACTCGCAATAAAGCCTGTCTGCTAGTCACCTATCAGCTCCTGCAGTTTAGGTGCTATACGGTTGGCTAACATTTTGGCAATGATTTTGAGTGAGCAATTAAGTAAATCAATTGGCCTATAGTCTCCAATGTATTCTGCATGCTCCTTCTTGGGGATAAGCGTGACCATCGAGTAGTTGATCCTATCCAATCTAGCCACGCCCAAATAAATCTCATCGAGCATCCATTTTAGATCATCCTTTACTTCCGTCCAGAAAGTTCTATAGAAGAAAATGGGGAATCCATCCGGACCCGGTGCCTGATCGGGACCTAGCCCCCAAATAGCTTTCCTAATCTCTTCTTCTCGGAATTCCTCTTCTAGTTCAGCTAAATTTGTGTTGGTCGTCCAGGCATCCTCCTTCATCTTGAGTCTGAATGGAGTTTTTTTTCTGAATAATTATTTAAAATGTTGGTAGATATGTTCTTTAATCAAGGGGCCCTGTATAACTCCATCCTCTGTCTGTAAGTTATGTATCTTGTTGATCTTGTATCTCATGCAAATAGATATGTGGAAAAAGGCCGTATTGGCATCTCCTTTCTTTAACCATTTGCAGCGGGCTATTTGTGTCCAAAACAATTCTCCCTTCTTATAGATTTCTTCTATAGATTTCCTCATCCCCATAAGTCTGGCATTCTCCTCCAAATCAAGTGGCCTCATCTCTTCCTGTTTCTCCAACATCTCCATTTGTCTTAAGCTCTCAGTCTTCTGCTCCCGCGATTGAAAGCGATGTCTATATTCTCATCTCCATAGATTTTTTTTTAGGCGGCGTAGTTTGGTACACATGATACCTGTGGTGTCTACTGCTGAAGTCGGTTGAGACCAACTTTCTTTAATCAAGTTGTGGACTTCGTCGTGCTCCAACCACCATTTTTCGAACCGGAATCACCTATGGAATTTATAGTTTTCCTTTGATTCCAAACAAATCGGGACATGATCTGATGTTGGTTTTTGTAGCGGTTTGAGTTCCGCTAATGGGAATTTCCTGTCCCATTTTTCACAAACTAGCACTCTGTCTAGTTTTGCTAATCTGAGGTCTTCTCTCATATCTGACCAGGTAAAGTGTCGGTTGCACAGAGGTAAGTCTATAAGTTGGAGTTGTGAGATAACTTCATTGAACTCCTTTCGATCTTGAGGGTTGTGGTCTGTCCCTGTTCTCTCGTAGGCAAACCTTGTGATATTAAAATCCCCTCCTATGATCCATGGGTTATCTCATTTGTTTTTTAGACTCCTAAGTTCGTTCCAAAATCCAGGACACAACTGGGAGTTATTAGGGCCATATACAGGTATGACAGATTGAATCCACCCATCAGATAATCTCTTCAGTTTGATTGAAAGGAAAAATTCCCCTTCCCAAACGTCCATAATATCAAACTTTTTACTAACTCCAATTATGATCCCCCCGAAGCCCCCTTGGCGTTCTTAATTTTAAAGGAGAAAGAATTGTTGGGGCCAATGTTTCTAAGTACTCTGTGATGTGGATTTGTGAGTTTGGTTTCTGCTAGACAAACTATTTCAATTTTGTTGGTGCGAATGACCTCAGCAATAATGCACCGATTGGTTGGGTTACCCAGTCCTCGAATATTCCAAAATAAACAATTCATAAAAACTCATTCTAAATACTTCTCCAGATCTATAGGAGGTAATCTTCAATTCACCGTTTTATAGGACTTCTCCCCCTTTAGGGAATCTATTTCTTTTAGATGTGAGAGGTTGTTATTAAGTTCAGTCGCATTTAAACCCATATCAATATCACATATTTGTGCTAGGGAAAGTAACACATCATCGGGAACTGAATTAAGAATATTAAAACCAGTTTGTGAGGTACCTGGAATCGGATCTACAAGGAGGGCTTTGCGTCTCATAGCTGAAACAGTGATTTGGCCAGTAAGATAGTGTTGACCACCTCTCTTTTCTTCCAGTTTTTTACTGCACCTATTAGGAGTAATAGCGGGGATGATCTGCAAATTTTTCTGTTCCACCACTTCCGCAGTTGAGCTGATCAATTGTGAATCAGTTTCGACACTCTGATCCCTAGGGGTAAGCTCTAGAGCTTTTCCATCCTCCATGAATGAAGTAGGTTGTGCCTCGGGTATCACTGTGTCTGGGATTCCACATGCAACATGTTCGTCACCCTGTGATTTGTTGTCTGATGACTTTATCAGTGCCTTTTTTTTTGTCCCAGATACGCTTCGGTAAATGGGAAGCCTGTCTCTTGCGGGCTCTGTTGGGTACTTTGGTCTGCTCTCCTCTCATAACATTCTCCAATAATTTTGCTATAGTATCCCGAGCAAACTTCTGATCAAAATTTTTGAAGGTCGTAAACAGACCCATATAATCAACAGGTTGTTGCTTAGAACAGCCTTCTCCAAAATCAACAGATTTAGAGCAAGGTGGATCAGGTATAAGATGGGCCTCCAAATTTTTCTTAAGGAGACGGGCTTCTGAGTTGGGCACCTGGGCCAGCCCAATAGAACCAGTTGTGCAATTATTCTTCAAATCAGAATGGGGGCCACTTGAAAAAGGGGAAGCTTCTCTCTCGGGTTCTCACTCCTCCCGGTTACCCTCAAAAGGGGTGTGGTGGGTGAGCATCCCAAACGAGGGTGCCCCCTCGACTGATGCGCTCATTAAGTGCCTCTGAGATTTCTCTTTTGGTTCTTGCGCTCCCTGCCGCTCATCTTCTTCCCAAGGTTGGCCTTTCCCTCTTTCATCTCCGAGACTGACCTCTGTTCTGTCCCATTTCGAAACGTCGAGGGTCAGATGAGCCTTCTCGTCCTGGTATATGGAACAGAGGTTGGAGCCTCGTTGATCCAAGCTGTAGGTATGTGTTGCTCTTTCCCCTAGGTTTACCCGTTCGGGTGATTTGCCTCTTCCTTCGAATGAAAGTGATTTTGGTGATGTTTGCGAAAGGGGAAATGGTAAGTCTTCGGTTGATCCACCTATGTCCTTCCCCAATTGGGTTGTTTTTGTGGTCTCCCCCGAAGATAAATTTGTCTTCTTCCTACTATCGGTTCTGAGACCGGTCCGTAGCAAAACACTAGGATCTGGGTGTGTTTCTGTATTGACAAGGTTGGAAACCCCCTCTTAACCGTTGGACTTTCGCTCTTCCTCGACCCTTCGCCACGTGTAGCTCCTCCAGGGACCGGCGGGGAGGAGGACGACACCTTGGGATGGTCGATCGGAACCACCGACTCTGGCTGACCCAGTTGTCTTCCCCTCTCCCACCGAGGCCGAGGTGTCTACTCTGGATGAGGGTGTTGTGAGCTCCGACGAGAGACCGGTCTTTTTTGAGACGTCTATCTTACAGGTAAACTCTATTCTGATAGAGCACAGCTGATCGCCGATAACGGCATGGAACTGGCAGGGGATCACCGATAAGTTTTCGCATCCCACAAAAACTCTAGCACAATCCAAGCTTAATTTTTTGCTTGTTTGTTCACTGATATCAATTACGTGCTCAAATTTTATTAGCAATTTGCTGATGTCAGTCCGGTTCCAATGATGGATCGGAACACCGTGACAGCAATCCATGCCGTTACCGGGAAAGGGTATGTGTGAGAGTCCTCTTCCCCTCTCCATGCACAGACCCTGAACCCAGAATTGCTCCCGCGACATACAAATGGAGATCTGCTTACTGCACTAACCAGAGTTTCCTTCAAGGGGAATTGGATAAGAAATTTATCTCCGACCTTGTCTATCCTCTAGTTATGATTTTCAGCTATGGGAGAAAGTGTTTTCAGGGAATTCTCAATCTCCTCTGCTGACGGCTTGCCATGAGTTGGGTAGATAACCGCTACTACTCTGGCAAGTCGTTGCTGCTCCATGAATGCCGACTCGAAGGCCGAAATGAAGGCTACTGGTTTGTTCTTTGGGATTTGTCTAGTCTGTCCCAGTGATGATTCTGTAGGGGGACTCAGTCTCCCAGCTTGGTGGTGTATTTTCTTGACATGGTTGATATTTTTTGTTGTGTGCTCCTTCCTTGCTGGGGCAATCGGGCACTCTCCAATACGATGTCCTAGAGTCTTGTAGAACCTACATCTAACAAAGGGACATTCGTCCTTGAAGTGACTATAATTTCCACAAATCTAGCAGGTCTCTGGGTTCCTCGGGATCGTTTTCCTCACCGTAGAAAGTTTTCTTTTTCGACCTCCATGGACAATTGATACCAATGTATTGGCACGTTCCTTCTTCATTGAAGTTTTTTACTTGACAATTGTCCATGCCTCCTCCTTCCCCTTAACCGGGGCAGTATAATCACCACCTCTGGCCACAGCAAGGAGGGCGAGAACCT